>CM060908.1:93051675-94288461 GCA_030737815.1 Allium fistulosum | reverse complement strand
AAGAAGTCTACTCCTTCTTTTTGACGATATCCTTTGGCTACTAATCTGGCTTTATACTTGTCGATAGAGCCATCTGCTTTCATTTTCTTCTTGAAAATCCATTTGCAGCCAATAGGTTTTATTCCTGGTGGAATATCAACAATTTCCCAAGTTTTATTACTTAGAATTGAATCAATCTCACTTTGGATTGCTTCTTTCCAACATGAAGATTCAGAAGATGACATTGCTTCCTTGTACGTTTGAGGTTCATGTTCTAACACATATGTGAAAAAATCCGAACCAAATGTCTTGGAAGTTCTAGCCCTTATGCTTCTTCTTGGTTCAACTTCCTCAATCTCATGATGAGGTTCATCTTCATGTGAATTGCTTGATTCTTCTCTTGTCCTTTTAGGGACATTATTCCCTTCATTCCTTTTGTGCGGAAACACGTCTTCAAAGAATGAGGCATCTCTAGATTCCATGATTGTATTTACATGAATATCAGCTATATCAGACTTGAATACCAAAAATCTATAGGCACTACTATTTTGGGCTGGCCCTAAATAGTAACAATCTACTGTTTTTGGTCCAAGTTTGACTTTCTTGGGAGGCGGAACAGGAACTTTTGCCAAGCACCCCCACACTTTGAGGTATTTAAAACTTGGTTTGTGTCCTTTCCATATCTCATATGGAATTGTTCCTGTTTTATTATGAGGGACTTTGTTTAATATGTGATTAGACATATTTAAGGCTTCCCCCCACAAGTTCGTCGGTAGACCAGAGGTTAAAAGCATAGCGGTAATCATGTCTTTTAACGTTCTGTTCTTCCTCTCGGCTACACCATTTTGTTGTGGTGAATATGGAGCTGTTGTTTGATGAATTATACCATTTTCGGCACAGAACTGTTCAAATGGTGATTCATATTCTCCACCTCGATCAGATCTCAATATCTTGATCTTTTTATTTAACTGATTTTCTACCTCAGCTTTGTACTTTATAAATGATGTAATTGCTTCATCTTTACTATTCAAAAGATATACATAGCAATATCGCGTATAATCATCAATAAACGTGATAAAGTACTTTTTCCCACCTCTTGTAGGTAATGATTTAAAATCACATAAATCTGTATGAACCAAACCTAGTGGTTCGGTGCTTCTATCAACAGATTGAAATGGTTTTTTAACCATTTTTGCTTCTACACATGTCTCACATTTGTAGTTCTTATCTACTTGGAATTTCGGAATTAATCCCAAGTTTGATAATATTTTCATTTTTCGGAAATTTATGTGTCCTAATCTATCATGCCATAGTAAAATTTCGTGCTCAAGCAAGTAAGAAACTTCAATTTTATTAATAGCACAATCAGAATACATTGTTTTATTGCCGATAACGGCTACATTTGCCTTAAATAGGCCATCACATAAATAACCCCTTCCGATATACATTCCAGCTTTGGACAGAACCATCTTGTCTGACTCGAACACCATTCTGAATCCTTTCTTTGATAATACTGCACCAGAGATGAGATTCTTGCGTATGTCTGGAACATGGAGCACGTCATTTAACTTGACAGTTTTTCCAGAAGTAAACTTGAGGATAACCGTGCCACTGCCTTCGATCATAGATACTGCAGAATTACCCATATAGAGTTTTTCTTCATGATCGAATTTCTTGTATGTAGAAAACATGGATTTGTCAGAGCAGACATGACGAGTAGCGCCTGTGTCCACCCACCATTGGTTAGGATTCTGAACCATATTGCATTCAGATACAACTGCCGAGAAGTTGGACTCATCCACTTCCATGTTGTCTACTAAATTTGCCTCTTTGTTGCGGTCCTTTTTGAGTCTGCAATCTCTAGCAGCATGTCCAACATTTCCACAAACCCAACATTCACCATTAAACTTTTTGGTTTGTTTGTTGTCTTTTGGTTTGTTGTCTGGAGCTTTCCTTTTCTTCTGGAAATTCTTGTTTTTGTTTTTGGTCTTTGAATCTTCAGCCACAAATGCCTCCTCGCTTTGTTTTGTAATTCCACGGTTATCTGCCTCAATTTTCAATCGGACTATGAGATCCTGTAAAGAGATTTCCTTCTTTTTATGCTTTAGATAATTGCGGTAATCTCTCCACGATGGTGGCAGTTTTCCCCTGATGGCTTCAACCAAAAACGATTCTCCAACCTTATGACCTTCCGCCTCGAGTTCATGAATAATGATTTGTAGTTCATGCAGTTGAGCAGTCACCGGTTTGGAGTCGACCATCTTGTAGTCCATGAATTTGTCTACAATGAATTTCTTAAGACTGATATTCTGCGTCTTATACTTCGTGGCAAGTGCATTCCAGAGTGCTTTTGCTGTCTTTAGAGGTTGATATACTTTGTATAGCACCTTGTCGAGACAATTTAGAATATAGTTTCTGCATAGGAAATCAGAATGTTTCCATGTAGCAACATCTGCTTCCTTGCCTGGTGAAGAAATAGGTTCCTCCTCCTCGAGATACCGTTGCAGACCGAGTGTGGTGAGGTAAAATAACATCTGATTCTGCCATGTTAAAAAATCATCACCATCTCCCTTGAACGGTTCAGGTCTGTTGTGAGTAGTAGTCTTTGAAAATTCTACTGTTGTCATCTCTGTTTTAGTAAGAAAACAGAAAAATTCTTAAGATGTTATACGTCTAGTATACCAAAACAGAGAATAATCAAATATAAACTCGTCGCACAAGTTTATAACTCAGATTTCCACTACACTGGAATTCTGTATGATAATAACAATATGAATGTTGTAAATAAATTACAACAACAGCGTTAAACTATTTTGAATAAATAGTATAACCAAAATAAAGGATAGAATGTAAAATTCTAACCGAAATATGTCTGAGGCTCGTCGTAACGATTTCCTTAAGAATTTTATTTCAAAATTCTCCCAAGATACAACAGACGTAATCTGCACGAGATTATAATGAGTATGTCAACTCTGTGATATATTGTATAGAGCAGCAGAGGAGGAAGAAGCAGAAGAAATTAGATTTGGAATTGGATTAGAATGTGATCAGTATTCTCTCCTATTTATAATTTCGTCCGCACCCCTTCAAACAGTCGCGTCCGCTTGACAGGTCGCACTTGTTGCCTTTTGGTCGCACCCGCCTGCATCCAACGGCATTGTTTCGCCCGCGCCTCTTCAGTCGGGTCGCACCCGCTTGCGCGCATCTGTTCGCCTCTAACGGGTCGCACCCGCTACTGTTCACGCCTATTCAGCCCGCGTCCGCTTCCGAACAGTCGTGTCTGTTCGTTAGCCTGCAACTGTTAAAAAACCCGGCCCAGTTTTGCAGTAAAATTAGGATCATATTAGACCCAAACCCAAACCCAAACCCAAACCCAAACCCAAACCCAAACCCAAACCCGAGCCCGGCCCGGTTCGGTTCGGTCGGTCGGACGGCGGCGCGCGCGCGTGTGTGGTGGAGATGCATGATCTCCCTCCTCACAACGAAGCATACATTTGGGAGCCCCAGGCCCCCAACCTCCACTTGAGAAAGCTATTAATATACTTGGCTTTCTCACTATTTTAGGCGATGTGGGACTTATGTATTTTTATCATTCACTTTGTTTGTTTTAGGAATTCCAACAGATTGTCTATGCACTGGTGTGGGAAGAATTATTAGTGGATGTCGATGAAATTGATAAGAAGGTCGGCAGCACAGTGCTTGGTTTCAAAAGGGATGAACAGAAGTGGTGTTGTAGATAGTATGATTGAGTTGCCACAAATATGAATGTGTAGTAGTTTTGTTTTTTGGTGGAGGAGAATATATGGTGTTTTAGGTATGTTGTTTTCAGAGAATGGTCACTTGTCACATTGTATATGTGAAATGTTGGGTGGTTGATATGTTGTGGAATGTTATGACAGTGGTTAGAACAGTGAGTTTGGGGATGGCTGAAGTGGATGGGCAAGCAGCTAGCAGGGGATGTTATATTAGAGTTGTGAAAATTTAATGATGGAAATTTGTTCGCAGTGTGTAATTTGATGGGTTGGAGAACCAGTAATGGTTGTTGCAATGAATGGTGGTGCATGCAGTGAAGTTTGGAGAGTGGTTCAATAATGTGGTTGAATCACAGTGACATGGATGATAGACACCGAGGAATGTAAACTATGTAAATAAACAGTAATTGAAAAATAGAAGAGATTGGCAATGAACAGTAATTGTAAAATGAACAGTAATTGTAAAATTAAAACAGAAATTGTAAAATTAAAATGAAATAATTTTTTTCTTTTTAATTGTGTATGTTAATTTTTTTATATAATTGCAAATAGAACTAGAGAACAAGCACAGAAACAAAAATGCGAGCATATACCATACAACAAAAACACTATACCATTTTTTAAAAATGAAATACACACACAAGAATTAAACACACAAAAATCAAAAGAAAATAATTCAAAGAATAGAAAATTAAAATCAAAACTATTCCCTGGCAACGACGCCAAAAACTTGTTCGAACCGACCAATTTCCTATCGGATTAGAAAATGGCCGATCGAATTTAAATTAAAACTAACTACAAGTGCACGGCGTACAATTCTAGTACGTGGCGAGTACAGGTCGATCCGCTAGGAATTGTTTAGATTTTTAAAATTCTATCCAATCAAATTAAACCAATATTTGAAAGTGTGATTTACTAAAAAAATGTGGAAAACTAACAAAATAAATTGGATAAAAATATGAGAGTTTGAAGACAATTTAGAAGTAATTTCCACTCTCTAGATCACATAAATCAACACAACATGAAATTATGATCTCTCTTGTTTGGTCATTAGTGACTTTAATTGATGTTTTATCATAAGTATGGCCTATTTGTGCTATTAATTAGCTCAACATAAGCCATCAAACTATAACACACCATTTAAACCATTTGCTAACTCTCATGAAAAATGACAATAAAGTTGAAAGTAAAATCTATTTTAAGCATGGCCTATTAACTATTGATTAGAAATATAGACCATCGAATTTTGATTTCAACATTCACTTCATTACCATAATCATATGTAGATGAAGAGGTAATTTGTGTTTATGTTTGTTTAAGCATAGCCTATTTAGTGTCAATAATATAGGCTATCAAATTCGAAGTTAAAACAACAAGTTAAACCACATTCTATCATTTCCATTAAGCACAAAAAGAGATCAAAATGAACAAATTATGTTGAATCTATATAATTAAAGAGCTTCATTACTGCTAAATTCAAGGGGTTTAGCCTCTCATATTTGTTATCATATCAACAAATATAGCTTACAACATGAAACAAAAACAAAAGGAAAATGAGAGCTAAATGAAAAGAGAGCTAATTAAAAAGCAATAAAAACTAATCTACTTGCATAAGAAATAAACTACACTACTAGCATGAAAGAAAAGAAGCTTGTAAATAGAAAAGAACAGTAATTAACATTGCATAAAAAAAGAATTACATGAAAGAAAAATCGCTAAGTGGCCATGAAAAGAGAAAGAGAGCTTGTATTTATTTTTGAGCCTAAACTAAACTAAAAAGGATCAGAGGAAGAGAGTTACATGAACATATGGGGTATTTATACATGTTTTAAAACCCTAATCCATTTGGGAACTACCCAAACTACTTTTGAGGAAGTGTGGCCACCAAGTTATCATTAGCATTAGATAATTCTCCATTTAAATGTGCATGAAACTTTAATGGTCATTAGCATGTGCATTAGCTTCTAATTTGTACATCATGGTAAGTGAGTCGGTGGGGTCTTTCATGTTTCATGAAACGAGTTATTTCCATCTTCATTCCTATGTATTCTCTTGTGCATGCATATTTTCCATGAAAACCTCTTTCATTTGAAGCCAAATTCCTACAAAATATTATAGAAACTTCCAAGTAAAATTTCTCAAATTAACATATGCACAAAAATGACCATTTTGCCCCTATATAAAGATGAATATGTGATGATATGAAAATAATTTGAATTTTGGTTTAAACATGTTAAAACACCCAATTTTATCATTTATTTAATTTAATTCAATAAAACATGAAAGTAAAAATATGCACATTTACGTGCACATCAAGACCCAATGACACTATTACGTATGAAAGAATTTCGCAAAATGTCGTTAGTTTGTTTGGTGTAGAATATCTTCGATCCCCTACCCCTCAAGACATTGATAGATTGCTAGCAATGGGATCTCAATGTGGATTTCTAGGTATGTTAGGTAGCTTAGATTGTATGCATTGGAGGTGGAAAAACTGTCCAGTTGCATTGTAGGGCCAATACACATGACATTGCAAAGAAGCAATTCTGGTTTTGGAAGTTGTTGCTTCGTTCGATCTGTATATATTGCATGCTTTTTTTAGAGCACCAGGTTCACTGAATGATAATAACGTTCTACGACAACCATATTTATTTAATGACTTATGTAATGCCATATCACCTCCATGCAATTTCATAATAAGAAACAAAGATCATTCCATGGGTTATTATCTAGTAGATGGAATCTACCAAAAATGGAAAACACTTATGCAAGCTTACAAAAGACCAAATAATGAAAAAGAAGCCAGGTTCACCAAACAAAAAGAGAGTTTGAGGAAGAATGTGGAACGAGCATTTGGAGTGCTTTAAGGTAGGTTTCAAATATTAAGAGAAGGTATACTACCACGATCCGATGGTATTATCTGATATCATATACTCCTGTATAATTTTACATCATATGATTGTTGAAGAAGAACATGGTGGGTACGAGTTTCAACTGAGAAACTATCCAGACATTGCTGTAGCATTTCAAAAAAAAAGCTTTTAAGGACCCAAATACTTTTGCTGAATATTTGCAAAGAATACAAGACATTCAAGATCCATAAGCTCATCTTGATCTAAGAGAAGAACTAGTGGAACACTACTAGGAACATATAGGAAACCATTAGTGTAACGACCCGTAAATTTCGATAATTTAAATTTGTTAATTTAATAAGATTTTGACAATTAAATTTAAAAGAAATAAAAATTGGAGATTTAGGAGTGTAATAAATACTAAAATGAAATGTAACAATGATAATTAAAGCTAATTATTGATAAATTGAATGAAATTACAATAAATGAAATTACAATAAATGAAATAAGGTAAAATGTTATAACTTGGTTATAAATTGAATGTAAGTAAATAAATGTAAATGTTGTATAAACCTATTAACTAGTATATAATTAATGGTAATTTAATAAAATTGGTGTTATGTAAACAATTGGAACATTTGTTTGAAAATAATAACTTATAGTGTAATTAAAAGTTAACGGTAACAATTATTGTATGTTACCTATTTATTTAGCCTGTTAGTTTAAATTGGAAATCAATTACAATAATTATAAATTAAATATTATGTTAATGTAAATTAAGTTAATATTTGGAAATAATGTGAATTTTATTCATAAAATGATGATTGGTTGAATAAAAATAACGGAAATCAAGATTTATTAATTTATTTGAATTTAAATTATAGTAATTGGATTTCTTGCAAATAAATGAAATTAAATATTTAAATATTACGTTAATTGAAATTAAGATGAAATTGGGAAAAATTAATGTGCTAAGAGATAAACTAATGTTAGTTATACCCTTACTGTAATGAAAGACTTAAATAACAATGATTAAAAATTTAATAAGTGGATTTTGGAATTTAATTTATAATTTCTGAATATTAATGAAATTGAAATTAAACACTGAAATTGATGGATTAATCAACTTTAAATTGACATCCAAATTAGTTTAAACTATTATAAATGGTTAAGAAATCAAAAATGATAGAAGTTGTAAATTATTAAAATTTAAACGGAAAAAAGGTGATTTAATTAATTTAATCATTAATTTATTTAATTAACTGAAATATTGCCATTTTGGCCACCGACTCGGATTCCGACGAAACCAGTTTCATCGAATCCGTAACGGTGAATTATTGTAGGATTTCAAGTTTCGTAACGATCGGACTTGTCGTTTGATCGTACGGGCTCGAAACGCCTAGAAATCAATTTAATTGAAATCAATTTGAAATAAATTGATTTTACCATAACTTCTTCATACGATAGAATTAGGACTTGAAACCTCTTCCATTGAATTTGAAATCATAAAAAATATTTATTTTGATATATGGGATTACCTATTTTCATTCCGGAGACAGAATGGGCTTTTCGGGCCATTTATCTTTCAACGTTATAATCAAATCTTATCTGTTCTTTCTATTTTCTAGTTTGTCTATAAATAGCCCATTATAAACCCTAGTGTTCCTCAACTCAGTTTGTCTGCACGTAAAATTCCATCTGCTCCTCTATTACCAATGGCAGACAAACCCTAATCCTCAATTGCAATTTCAAATCAAATTCAAATCAAAATTTCAAACTCCACAAACTATATCAAATTATATATGGATTTGAAGCTCTCGAAGAGCGCAAGTCAATTATGATGTTCGTTTTTCGATCTGGGTCTCGATGTGGCCAGAACTGGGCGAACTATTCACGGTCGTTCGTTGATCGTCGATCAACTTCGACCGATCGTCGACCGAAGGGTACTGGGTTGTAAAAATAGTCGTGCGAAGTGCATCTAGGGGGTTAGTTCATCGAATCAACGGTCGGATTGCTCGTAGAAATTGAACTAGGGTTCGTGTTTTCAAGTGGCGGCTGGGGGTTTTTGGGCTGCGGGTGGTCGCGCTCGATGCTGGGAGGTCGTGGAGGGGTTCATGACGTTGGCGGAAGGACGGTGGCGGCATTTACGGCCGGTGGTTGCGGCGCGACTTCGATCAAGTGGCGGCTCAATTTTGTTCATGAAAAGCTAGGTTACGTGCTAGCTGATGACGTGGCCTATGGGGGTGGAGAGGGTATTGTTGCTTATTTATTTTATTTTAATTTTAATCGCATAATGTTCTAACTATCATAACTTCTACATACAAGGTCCGATTTGCACGCGGTTTCTTTTGTTAGGATCGCATTGAAATTCCGGACACTTTGACGGTTGTTTGGATAAATTCTAAGACTGTTGGAATTTTGGGCTTAAATTGAATTTAAATTCGATTTAAATTCAAAGGTGAGTGTTTTAACCCGCTCACAACTTCTAAAATTTCTTATGTTTGTTAAATTTAATTTATGATGTGATTAGAAATTTATTTATGACTGTTCGATATATTTTGAATTATCATCCCAGTTAATTTGAATTTATTTGAATAAAATTGTTATTTAATTTATTACTGAATATAAAGTGCCCGTTAAATACCTGTTGTTGATTATCAGTTCTATATTGATATTTATTGATTTATTTGGATGATGATTGTAATAGATGTTGATTGTTGATATTGGATGAATGGATGTTTTATTTTATATCGTTATAAACTGCAAGTTCACTATGGATTGAAATGATACATACCCGAATGATCAATAGATTAAGGAAAAATCGTTATGGGTTGAAATGATAGACTCGAGCGATTTTATGGATTTTATTATTAATTCAGGATTTCAGTTTGAAATGATATATAACCGTAAAATTTTAAATTGCGGATTGGAATAATAAATATTCATATCACTTGACCCTAGGGTGGAGAATTATATATGGACACCGGATTGGTTAAATTAAATGATTTTAAATCCTTAAATTTTTGAATTTAATCAATTGATGTTTTGAAATGAAATTTGATTTATATAAATTGAAGTATTTTTGGAAAAATCAAGTTTATGATGAAATGTGAATTGGTTTAGAAAGGAATGGCTTTAAGAAAATTTAATCGAAAGTTTAAGTTAAACTTTTAAGTATAAATGAAATTCTATCGAAATTGAGTTATTGAATTTGTTTGAAAATAACTTTGAAATATTTTGAAGTGGGAGTAATCTATATTGATATTTTGAACATGGATTTTAAACGGTATGAAATTCGATAGTTTATTAAAATTTGGTTTATCGATTTGGAAATTTGAAATGGTCCAAATATGTTGAAATGAAAAGTTTAAATTGGTATTAATTTCAAACTCATATTTTAAGTAAACTGTTTTAAAATATATTATTTTAAATTTTTTAATTATTAAGATTTTCAAATTTATTAAACTATTTAACTAATATTAAATATATAAATTATTTTGATCTATTTTAAACCAATTTAATTTATTTTAAACTAATTAAACCATTTTAATTTATTTTAAATCTAATTAATCTATTTTAAAGCTATTTAATCTATTTTAATTATATTTAATCTAAATTAAATCTATGTAGCTATCTTAAATCAATCTAAAAGTACTTTCCTATAATTAAACTATTTTGGAGTATTTTAACTATTTATAATTATTTAAACCATTTCTAAATTTCCAAACCTAGTAAAGTGAAAGTGTTTAATTCAACTCATTATTTTAAAAAGAAAATAAGGCCAAATTATGTTATAACCTAAGTTGGAATTTAAATGTATAATGAATTGAATGATGATTTTGAAGTAAGAATTTAACCTGTTTTGGGACTATGATTTTGAAAGAAATTATGATTTTGGAAATGATATGATTTGGAAGCGACATGGTTTTTGAGAACACGATATTTTGATATAAATTGTGAATTTGACTTTGAAAGGAAATATATTTATCGAATTATGATTTCAAATGTGATATGATTTCAAAAGTGAATATAATATCGAAAGTAAGTAATGATTTCGAAAGTGATATGGTTTGAATCGAATATGATATTTTGATATCAATTATGAAATGATTTTGGAAATGTAAAAGAACCATCTGGTGGGTAATAAGCGATTGGTTGTTAAAGAGACCGGGATCGGATGTTGTCATACTCTCTGCCAATACCGAAAACCACTTTGACAACTGTGTACGCGGTGGAGATTCCAGAATGAAGTAGGATGGTTGCGACGATCCTAAAGGTATATTTACGTGGACCTAACTCCCGTGAGTTAGCATAAGGTGGCTAAAACAGGAGCGATTCCGGGCCAATGACGTAGCTCCTATGATCGGACACATTCCATTGATACTATATTCTGACTTGCGATTTATTTGGTGGCCACCCTTCGATTTTTACTCGGGAGTGTGTTTCGAGTTGCGCGGTAGTTGCGGCTATGCATTACCAACAGTCCGGATGCGTAATTGGTATATCTACCGTGGCATTGCCTAGTTGTGCCTTGTCACCTACCCTAGCGCGCCTTCTACAAGTTTGTTTTATGTCGTACCTATGTGGTATCCTCTGGCGGCTACAGTTTACGGGGAGTTATGGTACTGTATAGAATATTGGCATACCTAAAAAATGTGTTAAGTGGGATATGGGTAACGCCTTAACGCTATTTTAAT
The DNA here is from genome assembly GCA_030737815.1 of Allium fistulosum. Classification (NCBI taxonomy): domain Eukaryota; kingdom Viridiplantae; phylum Streptophyta; class Magnoliopsida; order Asparagales; family Amaryllidaceae; genus Allium; species Allium fistulosum. The sequence goes on along the minus strand of CM060908.1, from coordinate 94,277,181 downwards.
AGTTTTTCTTACTGTAGACATATTATAATAGCGTATTGTACTACATAGAAGATAGTTTAACGGATCCTTAGGAGATGTGAATCCCGAACATCTCTTAAGTTACTGCACTCACGTTAGATACTGGATAGGAGATGTCAAACCCCGTAAACATCTCCGACGCCGTTTACACTCACATTTATTTACCGTTGATTTAACTCACATAAGGTCTTTTAGTTCTGACTCGAGTGTTTTGTCTTTTCAATTCGCTCGGGTCAGCCTAAGCATTTCAGGATTTGAAGACCTTATTTCTGGAGGACGAAGACGAAGATTTGTACTACTATTATATACTATATTTATTCCACTGCATTCATACAGTTCCACTGCATTATTTGTTTATCTCCGATATGTGTAACTCTGATTCTGTATTGTATAAGTATAATCAAATGTTTTGCAAACAGCTTCATGAACTGTTATTTGATTATTATATTATCATTCCACTGCGAGATTCTGTTTTGTTTTATTTCTTTCTCCTTTTCTTATTCCCAATAAAAATCCGCCATTCTGTATGGTTTGAGTTGGCATGCGTGTTTTCTTAAAGCGTACAAAAAGGTGGGATGTTACAATTAGTTGAAGTGATGTTTAGATGGTGCTTATATTTCACTTATCTGTTGTAATAAGTTGTTGTTGACGTTTTGTGTCACGACCCGACTTTCTATGCCCAGAAAGACGTATCGTGAATTAAGAAAGAAAGGGATAGAAGAAGAAAAGAAAGAAAAGAAGAAAGAACAACAACATCAGAAACTCACAGCGGAACGAATGAAATATAATATATCATATAAAATATTACATAGTATCATATACATCATAGTTACACAACTTATACAACACATATTAGACAGTTATAAACATCTGTCTAATTCATACAACTCAAGTATCACAGATATAGACACAACATATACACAGCGGAATCATCATATATCTACACGGTGAAGCCTCCTGCTCCAAATCTCCTCCAGAATTCGTCAAAGCTAACCTGAATCCCTCGACTACTCAATACAATATTGAGTACCCAAGAGTTTAATAAAACAGAAAATAAACACTTGGGTCAGACATGGGTCTGGTGTGAGTAAACGGTTAGATTGCTTAACTTTGAAAACTTTTGAAAACAAAAGTATCACGTAAGACTCCCCACAAATAAACATGGGTAAGTTTTTACCTTACGCTAACTAAAACGTTTGATAGGAAATCTGATTGTATTATAATAGGGTCTAGGGTTTTCAAGTAAAATACAGAAATAGCTGAAATGCTTACATCTCACATTCCAACATAGTTGGGCACAACTAATACGTACGGCACTTATTGGAGTTTGGATTCCATACAATGGCAGGGCTACTGGGGTACCGCCCGTCACAGTACGTGGCCTAGATCACCGTACCGAGGAGTACGCCCGCTCCCCTGCAACACAAAGCCGGAACCATCCCTTACTGGATAATTCCGAACAAGATAATCCCGTAGTTGGCGCGACCAACCACACACTAAGCCGAATAAAAGAAAAGGGACCTCTAGACAGGGATCTATCTTGCTCTCAGTGGGTGCTACCCACGAAACCTTGCTGCACCTCCCCTGTTTTAGCCATTCCCGGTTGATGAGGCTTGCGGTTACGATTACCTTTAATCAGAACATATCACTTAGAATGCTCATCGTCCGCCTGACGATGTGCTGAAAGCATTCAATCCATACAAGTTCGTTCCGGGTTCGAACGAAACCGAAGGCATTATCTCGTTACACTCGTTTTGGAATCACCCTCAGAGTTAACGACAATAACCCTTGCACTCTGAATCTTCATCTTCACTTGAGATTCACGACCTATCGTAAATTTGGATCGATGTGGTATTCGGGTCTCCAGACCTGGAATTCCGGTATACGGAAACCCGATCCCGGTCTCATCGAAATCCAAAACGTATCTTTTAAGGCCAAGTTGTTTTAAGGTTAAAACAATTCAATTCTTATCTATATACACAGATAGATAACTCAATAGATAATCTACATTATCACAAACAGATAATTCACATTATCATTACAATTCAACCAAGTATCTATATCACAGATCAATCATACCTCATCAGAGATATCAAACAATGCAAAGCATTCATCATCCTTAAGTAATGATTTATATCATCTCTAATCAATTTAAAGTGAATTAAATTAATTACTTCATTTTATAAATCCTTCTTACTTAATTATTAATTAAACCAATTAATTAATCATACTCTAAGTATCATCTTAATTAATCATTTCTGATTAATAATCCTTTAATTACTTTAAGTAATTAATCCTTAATTAATTTCACAAATTAATTATCTTAAACCATTTCAGTAATTAATCTTTAATTACTTCATCTATTATTTAACTGTACTTAATTACATTAATCTTTTATTAATTACAATTAATTAATTACTTTAATCATTTATTATTGACTAATTTATTTAATTAATCAATCCTTAATCATATCATTAATTAAATTAATTAATAATTCTTAATTACTCTTAATTAATTACTTTATTTAAATTAATTATATTTAATAATTAATTCTTAATTAAACCACATTTATTAATCACCTTTGATTAATCACATTTAGTAATTAACTACCCTTAATTACTCTTCCATAAATTAATTACTCATTAATTAATTATCTTTTAATTAATCCCTTGATTAATTATTCAAAAGTAATTAAACTCAAATTACTTTCATTATTAAAATCATCTTTAGTTAATTATATCCATTAATTAACTTTAATTACTTTCCTAAGTAATTACACTTCACTAATTACATTTAAGTAATTATACTTATCACATAACCAAGTGATTATCTTAAATTAATTAAATTAATTAATTTAACTTATCAAATTATTTAATTAATTACCACTAAACCATTAATTAATCAAATTATTAAATTATTCTTTAATTATCTTATTAATTTAATGACTCCTATATCATTAAACCTTTATTAATCTCTAAATTAAATTATTAACCTTTAACCACTTTAATTATTATTAACAAAAGACTTTAAAACAATTTACTTTTAAATCTTCTTTTTAATTTATTTTTAAAATTAAAGATTTAAAATAATTACAATTTAACTTTAACAAATTTTGAAATCAAATTTACAAAATCTTCTTAAATTCAAATGTTAAGAACACTTAACATTTATAAAGGTAATTTATAAGATTTTTAAATTCAAACCTTTATAAAACTATACTTTTAACATTTTTCATTTTGTTAAAACATTATAATTTTATAAACTATTTATTTCAACTAGGATACAAATTGAATTTAAATCCATACTTTAACATTTTATTTTAAAACTTTGTTTTGAAAACTGCTTTTCAATTTAAACTCAATTTAAATTTTAAAAGAAAATGCTGTCAGGTTTTAAAATATGCAACCTCCCAACTGACCCGAGCCAAACATCAAAATACCCGATAAAAAGTTGAAAACCCCCGAGTCCTTCACCCTTCTCGTCTACTTCGAGTCGAACTGAAATCTTTACGAGACTTTCCCGAGTCTCTTCCTTCTTCCCCAATAACACCATCAAACCCAGACCAACGTGCACCACGTACACGTGCACTAACGCCGCCGGCCGCCAACGTTCGTCGCGACCATCCCCATAGACCTCATGAACCCATGCTAGCACGTATCCAAACCAAGATCCAACAATACCCCATCCAATCGAATTCGAGCATCCAGCTTGAACACTGCAGAAAACTTCATCTACAAATCCCATCGCCACCGGCCAACCCAACGCCGATGAACCTCGCCGTCCCCGCCACAGAACCGCCACGTCCACGAGCTCCAACTTCCCCAAATGCGATCGACTCCGGTCGAATATCCAAGTCGCGACAGTCACGACATTCAAATCGAAACAAAACTAGCTAAAACCCTAAATCATTCGAATTCGAACAAAACAGCAATTGGAAAAATTCCATTACATTTTTCCCATCATCATCCACATATAAGCAAGCTCCAACCAAAATTCCACTTTCGCTCATCACGCCGATCAATGGCAACCCATCAAAACACCCAATTCATTCAAACCCAAAATTCACACGAATTCCTCAACTAAAAATTCCAAAATACATATCAAAATTCATGATTTGGATTATGTATTCATTTCATAATACTGAATCCATAGATTTCACAGTTTGAAATTTTCATATCATTCATCATTCTCTGATATTCTTGGTTTAACAAAGATGCCAGATTTTTATTTTACTATATTAAGTTTTTAATCCTTAATCTACACTAATTCAAACATCCTTGGTTTGTAAATCAAGTCCTAATAATAATTTGTACCAGAGAAAATCAAATTCAAATTAAAACAAGAACATCTGGACCATAAACAGAGTAGGAGCAGTCAAGCATACTCTTACATATATGTATATATACAGCAGATTCACACAAACATATTCATCTCATCATCAACTAGCATGCAACCAGATTTTGTACCAGATTTATTTATTTTTATAAAGTTACTCACATACGAATCAGTATCATCAGAAGCATCCAACTCAAACTGTTTTTAAAGGAGTTTACTCACAGGAAAATAACAGAGAATAATGAACATTCATGTGCATAATCAAACTCTTATGTAAACATTCATTTATATTCAATCATTCAAGTAAACATTGCATATCATGTTATTATAATATTTATCAGACATATCAAACATATTAGCAGATTTTAAAACTGTTTTTAAAATTAGATTTACTCACCTTTTTTTTTTAAAGAAGCAGAGCAGTTTTATTTCCAGGTTTTATATTTTGAATTCTGGAAACTTGCATTTGATTTTCTTTGTTGTTGACATTTGAAATCCCTTGCATGCCTTCAATTTGATGTTGAAACTGAAGCCTTTGCATTTGAATTTAGTTTCCAGGTTGAAGATTGAAAAAAAACTGATGTTGAAATGAATTTGAACTGAACTTGCATTTTGGTTTCTGCTTTGATTTATTTATTTCTTTGTTTCAGTTTTTGGAAAGATGAAGAGAGAAAAAGAAGATGGAGGAAGAAAAAGATTCGAACTGAAGAAAAATGAAACCAGGTTTCTTCTACAACTACATTATTTGTAAAATAAAATTTTTAAATAATAAAAAAAATGTTGCCACTTGTTTTATTACTAATTAGACAAATGTCCAACTTGTTAAATTGGATTATACAAGGCTTCCACATGTTATTACCATATGTTAAGATATTAACACATGTCCTAAGTATTTTAAATAAATTTTTATTTAATTTAAATGTTAATATAAAGCTTTTATACTTAATTTACTAATTAATAAATACTTATCTTAGTATATATGTATATAAATTACTTTAGAGAAAATATTATAAAACCAATTATAATACAAACAAATTCTTATACATGTATTTTTATAACCTTTTAAATTTAAACACTTTAAAGAATACAAAATAAAACTTTATTTAAACTATCATATTTAAAACAAACAATTATCTTATATTTTGAAAACAAATGAATTAATCTTTAACTTTTGAAAGATATTAAATTTAAAACAAAGCTTAAATCACAATATATTCATACTATATATATTATTAATAGATTAAATTAAATTCATAACAATCCAAATTATAACATATACATACATATATATTACAGTTTGAAAATTCATCTTTTATTTAAAACAAAAGATATTTCCATTCACAATATATATCAAATATATATATTATAAATAGAATAAAATTTTATTAGCTTTGACAAACAAATCTTATCAATTTCCAGATTATAATTTATTAACCTTTAAAATATTAAATTAACCAATTTAAATTTAAATTATAAAGAAAATTATCAAATCAATTAAATTATCAATACAGATTATTAAATTTATATTGCTAAAAAAAACCCGGGATATCACATTTTGTACTAATGTTTTGTTTGAATTTGTTATATCTACTGTACTAAGTTGTTGTTGACATATTAAAAGTAATAACAACAGTGAGAATGCCAAATCAAGATGAGCTTGAAACTATAGCAATAGCAATAACAACAAAAGTGACAACAATGGCATTACTGATAACTCAAACTAATACAGTGACAATCACATTAACAACAACACTAATAATGACATTACAACCAACACTTACAAGATCAAATAATCGATGCAATGCTAAGATACATTGTAGGAACCTAGTTTCCTACAATCCTCCTTGACGTCTATGGTATTCCTCAAGTTGCTTCTCCATATACATCCTCTGCAATGGATTGAGTTTGTTTAAGTTGCAAGTTAAAAGAGCCATATCATCGGCTCTTTGTTGTCGAGCTAATTCATGTTTTCTTAACTCTAGCTCGTCATTTCTTAACATTTGTATTTCATCGTGCCGCCGTTGTTTTTCCATTGCCCTTTCAAGTATCTTTGTTTCTTTTGTTTCCAGGTATAATTTGCATCTTCAGTGGCCGCCATACGCTCTACAATATGTTCATAATGTGCGCTGTAATCGGGAGTGGTTTTTTTCTAACTCTTGAACTTTCCTGGTGGCCTACCACCTGTACTAGTTGTGAAGGGGGTGTCTTCATGTGGATCAGAACTACTAGGGCTAGATTCATCGCTCATCTTTCTAGGAAGAAAGCGCATTACTGAATGTTCTTGTCGCACACGACTCCATTTTTCCTTTTTTGCGAGTATGTCATAACAATGGTTCAAGTTGAATGGTTGATTATTATGTTCTGACATATACACTGCATTTGCTTGATTGAGCTGTAGACGATGAAGCGCTATAAGATGAATATAACATAATACTTGATAACTTGAACTACAAATTTAAAATCATTACCATGTCCATGTCAGTTGCCCCACTTTGTTATCCTGAATGCAGGTCGGCTATTATTTCTTTCCAACGTTGACAAGCGGCATTTATTCTTTTCCAAGACTGCTACAAAGAATCAACCGTTTATGGAAGACTATTTGAACTTTGAAGGTTGAACATATTGCGTACAGAATTCCAAAAAGAAGTTTCACTTTGGCTCGTACCTTTCTTATTGTCTCTAGAACATTTAACCCAGCATAATGCTGATTCAGCTTGCTTGTCAGGCGACCATTTAGCCAGTTTTGCAGCTATTGGTTCCGCATTTGAAGATTCAGTATTGTTGATTCTCGTTGGTTGATTTCCCCAAGTTTGAGCAGAAGACAAACTAGAATTCCTATAAACATACTTCTTTGGTTATTTCATTACGATCGAATTCGGTTTCTGGATTTTCAAATCTGTTATCTCCAAATTGATTATTGAGATTTTTTGATAAATTTTGTGAACGATAAGGCAATACTGACCGTTGTTGGCTATTGGAGATACGCAGTTTTGATCATAGTTAAAGTTTTGTTGAAACGAACTATTCTGCGAATAATTCGCATTATGAGAATTTTGGTAATGGTTTGAATCTTGTTGAGAATGAAAGAAATTCTGATTTTGTTGTGGCTGATACGAATTTGGCGCTTGTTGAGATTGAAATTGAGTCTCACCGTGTTGAGAATTATACATATGCTGATTGAATTGAGTCGGATTTTGACTATCCGAACTTAGTTGAGATAGAAATCTAGGAGCTGAAGATTTCTGAGATTTTCCTTTTGAATTTTTCGACATTACTGATATTGTTTGAAGAAAGTGTGTTGATGAGAGTAAAAAATGTAACTAAAATGGTGTAAATAAAATTTTAAAATTTGAAAGTTATGTAGAGGGGGATGGAGAGGGATAGGCAATGGTCATGTGGTAACGGATGTGTAGCCATTGGCACTTAGCCGGCTATATAATAGCCGACTAAGTGGAAATGGTCTAGTATGTAGCCATTGGCACTTAGTCGGCTATTATATAGCCAGCTAAGTGCCAACGGCCATATAATAGCCGTTGCCTTAGCTGGCCAAAATAAAGCCGGCTAAGCTTAGGCGGCTTTATTTTGGTCGGCTAAGAAGCAACCCCTTGGGTTTCTTTGGCAACCTCCGGGTTGCCAAACCGACCTAGAAGAGCTCATCCGATCCCCTGTTGGGGATCGGTTACTTCTCAACTGACAATCGGTTGGGAATGCTCTAACTAGTAATAAGCAACCAGCTAATGTTCTACAATCTGTTATACAATGAAACTGACTTTTTTTTCTTTTTTGGTATCCTATTAATTTAGTTTATATATCTCAATTTAAAAAATATATATGTTAATACTCAGTTTTCTTTACATAACAATAAGAGCAAGAATTAAAGCAACCACATAAATGAAGGAGATGAATACAAATTACATGAATCATTAAAATAATAAAGAGAGAAATAGAACAAATTACTACCAGATTGATGATTAAACGACGGTCGGAGGCAATTGCGCGTGGGACAAAAGGATAGCAGATTGATGATTTGGGCAAAAGTGGTGTATGATAGTTGAATAATGATTAGGTTGCTGGTTGACGGTGTGGTAAAAAAAGTGATAGCATATTGTTGATCAGGGCAAGAGCGGTGAATGGTTAATTGATTGATTACTATATGTTACATTGACGGAGGCAATCAGGTTAGAGGAAAAAGAGGACGTACAAGATCTTTTTTTAAGACTATTTTATTTTGGCTCCATATAGGCAAACTTAATCGGTTTGATTAAACACTTGAATAAAGGTTTTGACATCAAGAGAGTGTGTGTGTGTGTTTATATATGTGTGTATGTGTGTGTAAAAAACAATTAATTAATTTATTCATACAATAGAAGTTCACCACAAAGATGATCAGCAAAATAACAAAGCGCTGCGATTAAGTAGTTAAACCCTTGAATACAATGAAAAGTTGCTAATCAATCATAAATGGTCATATGAGAGGGTTGATGCATCTTTGATAGTGAGATAAAGCATGGATTTGCACTCTAGTTGGAGCTTTACTATATGGTCCAAGGAATGATAATGGCAACCATAAATTCTTCTATAGTGATGAATGACCATAGCTCGGACTAACTTGCTAGAGTGAAAAAGCTGATTGAAGGAATGAGCATGGATTGGACATGGTGATTGAAGTAGTTTGTTGTAACATAGCCTAGCCAGGTAGAAAAAGAGAACCTTAAAATTACTGGAAGCATGGACTAACGTGGCTGAAATCAAATTGAACAAGGACAAAATGATATACAAAACATCTTAACATGCTAAAGCACAAAACTACACGTCCCATTGAAACAAACTTGCATACTTAGCAGAACATGCTGGTATTAAGACATGCAAGAACTAAGGTCAGAGCTTGCATGAACTTGAACCCAAAAACAACACTTCCCACATAACTGAACAGGCTGAAACGAGCTGGAACATGCTGATACTAGAACATGCATGAACCGAGCATGTTGAGACTAGCTGAAGCACTCTCTAACAACTGCAATGTAGGCTGAGATGAAAAAATAAATGGTATGCACGAGAGCTGATGATGAAGTTGTAATTACTGATGTAATATTGATGGCTGCTGATATAAAGAAATAGGTGGGTGTGAGCATCGTTCATGAGCAGGAGTATATAACAAGTAGACGTGAGCGTGAGCAAAAATACATTTAAATGTGATTCATGTAGACTGGGTGAGCAACACATGAAAGCGTCTAGACTATTGCATGTAGATATATGCACTACCTCATGTTATTGAGAGGATAACATAAGTATATGCAGCCAAGGGAACATAGTTTGTAGTGCGATAGGCCAAAAATTGAAAACTGCAAGGCTATGTGGGGTACTGTTGATAACTGCTGAAATGCTGAAGTTTTTACTAGGCAAACATAAGCAAGCACAAGCAAACCATGGGCTATATCATGTTAAGATAGTGGAAGAGTGCACAAACCATAGTTATAGCAGTGTAGAGCTGACGCCACTCGAGAACTGAAGTTGCAAAAAGGCATAAATGGTAGCAATGCTCGGTGGTGTTAGGAAGAAATGGTCGTTGAAGGAATGTGATAATGAGCTATGTGCTATGGCAGAGACTTTTGCTTGATAAAGAGTGACGATGAGAAACAGAAGAGTCTACAATGATCGGGAGCAAAGTTGTTATCTGGTGTAAGTGGGGGGCAAAGTGAATTGTAGGGAGCATGGCGTATGAATTGTAGCAGCATGTTTAAAGATGAACGTAGGTGTTCTAAGTGAATGAGACTGTCTTCATATGGGAAGGTCAGACCGTTAGGGTGATGCTAGAGTAGAGCCAATGTGGACAGTAACAAACAAAGGACATGTGGAACATAAACAAAACCTGGGGTTGTTGCGGCATACCGTGGAGATATAAGGAGATCTAAGCAAGGAGCAAGGATGCGAATTTGATAGCTTATGGTGGCCTTAAATAGTGGGCATGGCTAGCTAGAGACATGTCTGTTAGTACCGGAGATATTGATTTTGATGACAAGAATTTTAGGAAATCATATAAAATATAAATACTAAATTTTTATCAAGGTATATAATATATAATGCAAGATATTAGACATGTAATGATTTAAGAAGACTATATAGTATCAATTAAAGATTGAGGAGATTCAAGATGTTGATATAGAGATTCAAGAGCTAGAGAATGATGACTCATGAGTATTGAATAGTTCAAGATTTCAAGATACTCCAAAGAAGTTATAGAGTTGTAGATTTATGTTAAAATTCTAATAGCACTTGATCTCTCTCTCATCTCTCTCTATTTTCAAATATGTTTTTAAATATTCTTTTCAAAACAACTTTTAAATAGTTTTCAATTTCTCATACTTATACATATTATTTTAAGTTTTTTATATTTTAGTAAGTTATTGTTTTTATTAAATTTTGAATTATATTGGTTTATTTTTGTGACGACCCGCAAATCCATACCCTCTGAATCAACAATAATCCACACATGTCCGATCCAAAAAGCACAGACCGACGGAAAGTCAAGAGAAGGAAGAGAAGAGAGAAGAAGAGAAGAGAAGAAAGAGAGAAGATAGAACAAAACAGAACAATACAGAATCTCACATCGCAGCGGAAAACATATAGTATCATATCAATGATCTTTACAAAACAGTAACTAAATATATACACATCAATTAGAGTACAACAGTCAATCAATAGTCATTAGCTTGGACAGTTATAATAATCTATCCTCACAATTGGCGATAATATACAACAACTAAGCACAGCGGATAATCAAGCAAAACATGTATGCGTATACGAGAATGAAGATCTCCCGCTCTCCTGCTGAAACTCCAATAGCACCAAATCTAAACCTATGAATATACTCAGTCTGACCCGAACATTGAAAGGGAAGAACGCACAGATCAGTCTGGTGAACCAGCGTAAGAAACACACTCAACTGAATTTATTAATTTACCAAACTTTCCTTTATCAAAACAAAAGTATCTCGTAAGACACGCCCACAAATAAACACGGACATGTTTTTACCTTACGATAACTAAAACATATCATATCAAATCATCTGATATTATACCAGTGTCTAGTATATACAAATAATATTAAAATAGCCGAAATTGTTACATTGATTAAATTCCAGCATATAGCCCAAAATGGGTAATACAACCAAAATGGCAGGTACGTAGTGGGGTTTGGATTTCCATACAAATGACCAGGTGAAGGGACTACCTTCTGAATGGGTACACCTCTAGATGGATGTCCCGAGGCACAGAACATCTGCCCTTTACCAACACAAGACCGGCTCACCTCTATAACTAGATGGTACCGAATATGTCATTCTTCGGTCGTTACCAACCTTTACCGAGGCCCTCATAGCATACAACCACAATAATCAAATACACGACCTCATAGCGTGTAAAGATATATCTAGAAGATGATGATCATATCCTACTTGGGAGCGACCAACTTAGCTTTGCCGCATCTAACCCTGTTTTGGTCATTTCCATTTGATGAGGCCTAAGGTAACGATTACCTTTCACAAATCAGAATCACATCACTATGAATGCCACACGGCCATTTCCGTTGACTACTAATTGCCCTCCACAAAAATACAACCCTTGAGCTCGTACGTCTCAAGGAAGGGTGTTAAGCTAATAGAAGTTGCCTTCTCTGCCACCAAATAGATGTACGTTTGTAAAAACCAATGTACGTAATCTTTAGAAATGCAATGTCAGACAAACATTCATACAAGTTATCAAGGAACAGGACAAACCGAATGCACTTTCCTACCAAATGCTGTCGGGAAATCCCTAGGATTAGTAGAGAATAGTCCTCGCATTGGATATTTCATAACGAAGAGACTACTGCTACTGGATGTATATTGGGATTTTAACCCCAAATGATCAACAAGCAGTCCCCCACTATGAAAATTCGGAATATCAATATCATCATAAGCAACCTGCACAATCATCGCATATACGTTGGTCGGAAGTTGTTTTCAGATAAATCTGACACCAGTCTCTTCGCACCAACAACGCAAAAGCGTTTCTCAACCTCACACAGAAACTAAGTCTCATAGACTTATCACGTCTCCAATTTTCAACTTGCTATCCTTCGGGCCAAGAAGGAAGCTCGATAGATTGGAGTAATACTCTGCACTAACGAATCAACATCCTCAACACAAACGATAATCAAGCCTATACAGAAGGCTACGTACTAAGTGTATGACTAAATAATTCCCACATCAAGTCGAGGAACTAAAATGGCCAAATTTGATAGTCGGTTATTTAACTATCAAAGTAAACAAACAAATATTTAGCACCATATACAATCACTAGGCCCTTTTAATTAATCTTTTATTTATTTAAATCACTTGCCAATTATTCACTTATAAAATCCATTTATAACTCCATTTTATCATTTACAAAATTCCTTAATAATTCCTTTACTTTGATTTATAAAAATTCAATTTTATAATCTTATATATAAACCATTTATAATAAGTCCAAAATCTTAATTTAAACTATATTTACAAAATAGTTCATTTCATATTCCAAAAATCACATTTTGGTACATTTCACAAAAATCATAATTTTTATAACGTAAAAATCATAACTTTTATTTATTCAAAATAAATTCAATTCCTTTACAACTCAAAAATCAATAAAACATCTATTTTCAAAATCACTTGAAAATCCTTTTTAATTTGAAAACATCACTTTAACATTTTTAAATTTCCAAAATAGGCCCAATGCCGCATCAACACTAAATACATCAATCACGGCATCCAAACATCATATATCACATGATAACATCATATATCACAATATTTGTAAATAAATCAATACCGGTGAGGAATACAATTGGATCCCTCCAACATGTCACCTGCAACAAATATACATATTAGAATATGTGTACAATGTCCGCTTTGACGCAGACGCGCGTACAAAGGGTCATCCGCTCATACACGGGAACGTATAGGGTCTCATCTTCTCCAATAGGCATGAATATATCCAAATACCAATCAATATATCATATATTATCCAAAAAATCATCAATCATCATAAATAATATTTATTCTCACTTATAAAAATATCAGTGAGTCAGAAAGAGTGAGTTGTACTCACATTGATTCCAATAGCAGTTGTAGTGTTTTATTCCGAATAAAATTAAATGAGCGTTTAATTTTACACAAAATTTACACTAGCTCCAATCAACTCCAAACTAGCTCTAAAATGTAGCGCTCGTCAATACGAACTCAACGCAATTTGTTTCGTCAGAAACGGACCTCGTATGTCAAAGTTACAACGTTTTAAAGTTTATACGATTCCAAAAGATAATTAATTTAAATTTCTTTTATTTTTAAAACATTTAGTAAATCGTATCCGTCCATTCCATAAACCCTAGATCTAGGCTGCACACGTCTTTCTTCCTCCATCAGGTTTTCGAAAGCAAGAAAACCCGTCGGCCGCCATAAATCAACGAATTTTCGCGACTACATCTTGAAGTTTGAAGACGATCGGCCAACTTCATTTGAATGGCCATCATGAGTGCTGCCATCGGCTGGAATATCTTGAAGCTCGGCTGCCCCTTTGACTTGAAAAACATGCATGAACATCCTCCCTTCATCGCCAAATTTTGGCGACTCAAAGGCACTACAGGAAAAATCCACCGTTGGATTTGTCGATCGTGCTGTGCTCTACAAGTTTCATTTAGAAATCGAAGCTCGAAAATATATGGATTAAGAAATAATTGATGAAGAAGATTGAAGCATTTCTGGACATTAAAAGTGAAAATGGCGGCTTGCCCTAGATGCATTAGGGTTTTGGCAAAATGAAGATTATAACGTCCTTTTATAGAAAATGTTGCGACACTATTCATCGCCAAATTTTTCGAACTCGAAATGAAGCGTGCCGCCTGGCATTTATAATGTTTTACCCCTATTCCGAAAGCAATGGAATATATATCAGAAGCAAATTTGATCGTATTTGGAAGATAGGTTTCCAAATCGACTATTTAAATTTAAAATTCACTTAAACCGATTTCTACGCGTTTTAGCTTGCCCCGGACAAACCAATAATCTAATTGACACGAAATTTGAAATCTTACCATAATATAACATTACGGATTCGATGAAACTAGTTTCGTCAAAATCCGAGACTATTGGATAAATGACAATTTTCACTCGTCAATTAAATATTAAAATATTCAATTTCTGTAATTTAACTTTTAAATCAATTTTAAAAGTTCTCTAACATCATTCTAATTCAAATATGATTTATTACAACTTTACAAATCATTTTTATTCACATTAATTTCAATTTTCAATTATTTACACAATTTCAAATATTAAATTAACCATTTAATTATCCAATTAAATCCTGATATTTCAAATATAAGTTATTCAGCTTATAAAATTTACTTATGAATATTTAAAATCAATTAAATATCTGAATTTCAAATGACTGAAATTCTGGGTCGTTACATTCTCCCCTACTTAAAAGAATTTCGCTGTAGCGATCCTGAACTCGGCCTTCGAAAATCGGCACCCGTACTTCACTTGTACTCAAATTCCATAGATTCAAACGCCGAATCTGGTTCACCGGAGCTTATAACACCATTAAGTACAACAACACAGCGGAAGAAAGAAAACAGTGATATCATATACAACTCCAATGAATACAATATCCAGTATGATATACAACAATGATATCAATATGATACAACAATATCAGAGATAAATAATGATATAGTGGAAATAACAGAAGTGATAACTCCAAATGATCAGTCGGAGAGGCTGAGTCCAACCACTCCAATATCAGCTCGAACCGTCATCACGTAAGACAAAGGTAAGCAATGTCAGTCATGATCTCCAAAACTGAACTAGTTCCAATGTCAACTGAACCTGATTATCTGAAAAAGAAACCCAACTCTAGACTGCCCGTGTGGAAAATTGTGGGCACCCAGAGTTTAGGAAGGGAACAATAAACTCCGAGTCAATCGTGGGACTGGTATGAGTAACAAAAACAGTTTATCTTTAAAACAAACACAAAAGAATTTTAACATTGAAATCCGCAATGCTTTTAGAAAATGAAACTACCATAAGACCTCCCGCCACACACACAATGCAATCGCAGAATTGGAGGAGATTTCTTCTTATGATAGTCAAATATGCTTACTATGCAAAGAAACTCTTTTGATATTATTACTAGTGCATAGTGTGAAATTCTTTTCGAAAATACAATATTAATCTTAGACAGCATACAACCATTATTGTATGCCTACTATAGCTACTATGTTCAATAGCAGGTTACCGCCACATTCCATAGCAGGTTACCGCCACATTCCATAGCAGATTATACAACTAAAACCGTACAAGACTCGTATTGTTTCTTTGGATTTCCAACAAATGGTCAGGCTAAGGAACTTCCTACTGCCACATGGGATCGCCTCTGGCGGGACGCCCCGAGAACCACTTGGCTCTCTGCCAACACAAGGCCGGGTTACCTCTGTAACTAGGTAACTACTACACGAATATGCCACCCCCCGGTCCTTTCGGACCTTTATCCGAGCGCTCGATAACCAACATCACACAGTAATAAATAAAGTGTGTCCACATGAGTAAGTATCTGGGCTCCATACCATGATACCACCCTTTTCCAGAAGGAAATGACATACCCTAAAGGGCGCGACCCTCATAACCTTGCCGCATCATTCCTGTTTCGACCATTTTCGGTCTGTGAGGTTCTATGAGGTCTCGTCCACAAAGCTACGCTTTTTCACAAAGCCATGCTTTGATCACAAATGATCAATAAATGATCAACACTCAGCATGCCACATTACCAAATTGGGAGTATATCGCTGATAACCTTCAACTACAAAACCTCTGAGCTCGTACGTCTTAGAGAAGGGTGTTAAGCTAAGAGAATAAATTCTCCGCCACCAACAAAAATGTATTTGAAAGAAATCAGCTTTATATCTCAAAATGTAATGTGAGACATGTAACCATACAAGGCTGTTCCGGGTTCGAACAGAACCGAAGGAACTTCCGTAGAAGCCCTTGCAATCCGGGTATTCACAATCCCGATCGGATTTCCCATCACTTAGGAAATCTCTATACCGGCGCGACTTAGTGCAGAGACAATCGATAGGTTATCCTATCGTTCTCGCAAATACTCGGTATTCACCACCGGTTTTCAAATGCGATCCATATACGATGTATCATTATTCAAAATGGGTTATGTGACACAAAGGTCCTCTCCCAGCTAAACCGAATAATGAGCGCGATATTTAAAAACATATGGATATTGGAATTTCAGTTAAGTCACAACTTATTATCAAAACTTTCCTTTCAAATGGTTTAAACAAATCACCATTTTAATCTTTTTAAACAAAAAGATTTATCTCACAAAGTTCACTCAGTTTCACAAAGATCTATTCATAGATTTCCAAATCGATTTCCATTTCAATTGGATTAACTCATTAAATCTTTAATCAAGATTTAACTTATAGCTTTCAAAAAGAATTCACTCATAACTTGGAAAACCATTTTTCAATTCAAACTTGAAATTCCTTTAATTCAAATTGGAAATTCATTTCTTATATGAAAGCTTTTATTATTTGAAAACAAACAGTTTTCATTCCGGAAAATCTGATTCTTTTATACGAATTAAAATCCTTGGGTTAAATTCAAATTCCCAAACCAATACTTTTAAAATGGTTTAAATTCATATAAACACATTTATAACATCTTTAACCATAATTTCCAATTATGGAATTCAATTCCAACTCTTGAATTCAAATTCAAATTGAATTATTTAAATTGGAAATTTTACCAAGTTATTCAAAATAACTTTATTCTCAAAACTTCTTTTCAAAACTTTAACATTTAACCCAAATTCATTTCCAAAATCAATTGAAATTAAAATCTCAATTTCAAAAATAATAAATTTAAATTATCTGTGACTTAACCGATTTCCTCGTGAAATCCATATTTGTGTGTATATGGTGTAGTCCAGGGGTTTTACACAGTAGTGCAACATCATTCAATCATCACAGATCAGAATACAGAAATATATTTGATAAGCGATATAAACTATAACGCTTATCGTTTATTCACAAATCACAGATATATAACTTACAGATAATAATATTACATTAATCCTAGATAAATAAACTACATTACAGGTCACACACAAATTAGAATATATCACACAGCATCACAGAATCTAATAGGATAATCAATTCAAGACATCTCATACAATACAATCATTCATAAGTAAGGTCAAGCATTCAACAATCATTTATAAGCAAGATTAATTAATTATTTAATCCTAATTAATTCAATTTATTTCCAATTAAATTAATTACCTCTGAATTAATTATCCAATTCTGATTTATTGATTACAAATCATTTGATATAAATTAATTAATCAATCACCTTAATTAATTATTCTTAATTAATAAATTTTTCTCAATTAATCACATTAATTAAATTAACCTCTAACCCAATTACATAATTAATTAACCCCTTAATTAATTATTTTAAGAATTACTTACCATTAAGCAATCATCTCATAACAATTAATCATTAATTACTAATTAATCTTTATAGTAAATTAGTTTACTTTAATTAATATTTAATTAATCTTAATTAATCTCATTTATTAATTAATCCTTAATTAATTTCCATTTGATTAATTATCCTTAATTAATCATAATAAGTAATTATCCCTAATTACTTAATTAATCAATTATTAATTCTTAATTAAATTACTTGATTAGTTAACCACTAATCATACATTAATTAACTTTAAGTAGTTAATTAAAATTCTTAATTACAAAATTATTAAACCTTTAATCATTAATTTACCAATCTTTAATTACAGTTATAAATTAATCATTCTTAATTATTTTCCAAAATAATCAATTAATAATAAGTATTCATCTTAATTAACATTTAAAAATCATCCTTAACTTTGAAAATCCATTTATTACTACATTGAAAACTTTAATGTTAATTAACTTTAACACTTAACTTTAAGTTAACTATTTAATTAAAGTATTTATTGGGTTTTTTTAAAACATTCCAAAGTATTAACTTAAATAATTCCATCTTATAATAAATTCTTAACTTAGATTGTTAAACATTCATTAAGTCGACAATGCTTAAAAATTTGTGGAAAAATAATTTGTTTAACTTTACTTTATATTATATAGCAAGTTGAAAACTAACCCGAGTACTGACCAGGTTTTACTCAAGTAACAACTCGAGTTTACCACTAACTTCCCTCGCGTCTTCTTTCTTCTCCATCACATACTTTCTTCTCTTTTTTCAAAATTTAGTTAGTTTAAATTTTTTAAACCTGGAAACAAGATTAAATTCTCACGTAAAACACGAAGATGAACCCGAGCAAAAAAATGATTTCCCCCGAGTTTTCCTTCGAACCAACTTCCATCCCCAATAATGACACGTCCAGCCTCGCCGTGCACGTGCACCATTGACCCAGGCGATTCCGACCATCATCGTTGTGGCCAACAAGTCGAAAACCACTTCCTTAGTCAACGCAATCACCTAGATCATCGAAACGATAAGAATCTCAAAACCGAGCTCGATCGAGCCTATTTGTACGAGCAGGCTACCCAAAAGTTCGCCTCGAACTGTCGACGCCGACCACTAGAATCCCTAAAACTTCGGCCATACCCTTCCCTACCTCTAAGCCACCATTTCCCTAAGTATCAGGTAACTCGATCCATCAGAGCCCATGCAGTGATCCAAAACCCAAACTAGACAAAAACTAGGGTTAAAACATTTGCTCGACCACCACCGACGCCACAGGAGGTGATAAACCCTCCTAGCATTTTTGCCTTAACCCTCATTACCTCCTCCACCTCCAGCAACATTCCCGACCACCCCAAATGCTTCAGCCTCTAGAAATCACCCAAAACTCATTTTACAGACAATCCCAAAATTTACATTCAATTTAATATTTAAAATTTGAATTTTTGTTTTAAAAATCATAACTTTCAAAGGTGATTCGAGATATATCCTTGAATCAATATATTACAAAATTTGATTTATTCCATTATTTAAGTTTTCAACTGTATTTCTTGTTTACAGGAGATTCCCATACTTAAAGATACATAAACTTGTTTTCAAAGTCTAGATGGTGTTTAAACTAAATTGATTTGTTTGAAACTCAAAGCTTCAAAGAGATTAGATGGAAGGTTTTAAAATTTAGTTCATTTAAAATCTCTGTAATCTAAAAAGAACAAAGAAGCTCAGACATCAGTCATACATATTCAGAAGCATTCATATTCACAGATTTATACTCCTATATACATATGCAAGCATCATCTCACAGCAATTATTCAAGCAACAATTATTATCCTACTTAAGTTTTAAATTTAACTATTTACTCACTAGAAAGAAGATAAAGAACAGAGCATACTTCTGTCTTAAAAAGCTATGAGCCTGATCCTCTTGAATTTCTTTGCTTGCTTAATGTTTTTACTGAGATGTTTAAATTGATGTTTGGTTTGAGTTTAAAAATGATTCTTACTTCAATTTATAATGTTGGACGAAAAATAAAATGAGAAGGCTGAGATAAGAAAGATTGTTAATGTATATAGAAAATGAGATGTACAGGGTGATAATTTGTTTGTACAAGTGATAAAACTTGTTGTACAATAGTCAGTGATTATTTCTTTGCTTTGGGGCTGCATTAATTAGGCTTTGTACCATGTAAAATTTTTATTGATAAATTTTCTTTCGGCTGTAAATGTTTTGAGATAGCGGTGGCTTCTTTTACAAGCTTTGTTATACATGTATTCTTGTTTTCTTATTTGAATTTCTTTTTCTTTTAAAGTTTAACTATCTAACATTTTATTTTGTTTTATATTTATTTTTGTATCTATTTTACTCGTATTATTTTATATTGATTTATTAATATGATATTAAAATTTATATTTTACTTTACATTGTATAAAACTATATATATATATTTATTTATTTTGTAATATAGATGAATTTCTAGATTTAATTTGTTATTATATTCTATCCAATGTATTTACTTTATACTTTTATATCATATATATTTTCATTTTTAAACCATTTATTTACGATTTAAATTCAAACCAAATATATATACATATAATTTCAAATTCACTCATATATGCTCAAATACATATATATTCACATATATACATATATATACAATATTTTTAATTTTAAATGATTTATACAGAATTTATTTTAATTCGGGAAAACTCGCATCACTTTATTAATTAATTTCACAAATTTAATTCAAAAATTCAATTAATTATTAATTTAAATATATGTAAAATCCGGGGTCGTTACAACCTTCCCCCCTTAAAAAAAATTTCGTCCCCGAAATTTGCCAGGGAGACACAAAGATAGATGAAAAATATTTCATCAAATCAACTGAATATCTATTCTGCATTTGGCTTACCAAATCAGAATATCAATAATAGATGCAAGAACGAATCTGTTTAATTTTTCACAGGATACTCGGCTTATCCAGATCTTCGAAATATGCAGTGGCATTGGTTAGTTCGAAGGAATAACTAACCATTCATAGAACATATCCGGACCCGAATTGTATTCATATATCTGTCTATTTTTGGGTACAATTTCAAAACTTTTAGTTTAAAACTAAAGTATACCTATCAACCATAACAATCAACACAATCAATACATCCAAACAAACAATTCTGACTGACTTATTTGGAGTTTACATCCCATATTAATATATCGAATCTTCTTCCTGGATCTACCAGGAACCATCGAAGAATTAAGGAAAGATGACAAACAAAAGAGACTGATAGAGAAAATTTGTTTCCACTATTGCAGGGTATTGACCATTTATAGTCATATTCCCCTGTCCTCTATCTTATCCTCTTCTTGCACTCATACTCACTATCAGGTAATAGTACGAGAATTTACTGAGGCATATAGACAGATATCTTAAGGATACTCATTCTAGGGTATACTTCACCCTATCTCTAATGAGTTACTTAATGTGTTATACTCCAGAGCTAAAGTTCAACCCTCAGCTCGATACCACTTGTGATGACCCTGAACTCGGCCTTCGAAAATCGGCACCCGTACTTCACTTGAACTCAAATGTCGTAGATTCAAACGCCGAATCTGGTTCACCGGAGCTTATAACACCATTAAGTAAAACAACATAGCGGAAGAAATAAAACAGTGATATCATATACAACTCCAATGAATACAATATCCAGTATGATATACAATAATGATATCAATATGATACAACAATATCAGAGATAAATAATGATACGGCGGAAATAACAGAAGTGATAACTCCAAATGATCAGTCGGAGGGGCTGAGTCCAACCACTCCAATATCAGCTCAAACCATCATCACGTAAGACAAAGGTAAGCAATGTCAGTCATGATCTCCAAAACTGAACTAGCTCCAATATCAACTGAACCTGATTATCTGAAAAAGAAACCCAACTCTAGACTGCCCGTGTGGAAAATTGTGGGCACCCAGAGTTTAGGAAGGGAACAATAAACTCCGAGTCAGTTGTGGGACTGGTATGAGTAACAAAAACAGTTTATCTTTAAAACAAACACAAAAGAATTTTAACATTGAAATCCGCAATGCTTTTGGAAAATGAAACTACCATAAGACCTCCCGCCACACACACAATGCAATCGCAGAATTGGAGGAGATTTCTTCTTATGATAGTCAAATATGCTTACTACGCAAAGAAACTCTTTTGATATTATTACTAGTGCATAGTGTGAAAATCTTTTCGAAAATACAATATTAATCTTAGACAACATACAACCATTATTGTATGCCTACTATAGCTACTATGTTCAATAGCAGGTTACCGCCACATTCCATAGCAGGTTATACAACTAAAACCGTACAAGGCTCGTATTATTTCTTTGGATTTCCAACAAATGGTCAGGCTAAGGAACTTCCTACTGCCACATGGGATCGCCTCTGGCGGGACGCCCCGAGAACCACCTGGCTCTCTGCCAACACAAGGCCGGGTTACCTCTGTAACTAGGTAACTACTACACGAATATGCCACCCCCCGGTCCTTTGGGACCTTTATCCGAGCGCTCGATAACCAACATCACACAGTAATAAATAAAGTGTGTCCACATGAGTAGATATCTGGGCTCCATACCATGATACCACCCTTTTGCAGAAGGAAATGACATACCCTAAAGGGCGCGACCCTCATAACCTTGCCGCATCATTCCTGTTTCGACCATTTCCGGTCTGTGAGGTTCGATGAGGTCTCGTCCACAAAGCTACGCTTTTTCACAAAGCCATGCTTTGATCACAAATGATCAATAAATGATCAACACATAGCATGCCACATTACCAAATTGGGAGTATATCGCTGATAACCATCAACTACATAACCTCTGAGCTCGTACGTCTCAGAGAAGGGTGTTAAGCTAAGAGAATAAATTCTCCGCCACCAACAGAAATGTATTTGAA
Source organism: Allium fistulosum (assembly GCA_030737815.1). Taxonomy (NCBI): domain Eukaryota; kingdom Viridiplantae; phylum Streptophyta; class Magnoliopsida; order Asparagales; family Amaryllidaceae; genus Allium; species Allium fistulosum. The sequence goes on along the minus strand of CM060908.1, from coordinate 94,254,313 downwards.
AGAAATCTGCTTTATATCTCATAATGTAATGTCAGACATGTAACCATACAAGTCTGTTCCGTGTTCGAACAGAACCGAAGGCACTTACGAAGAAGCCCTTGCAATCCGGTATTCACAATCCCGATCGGATTTCCCATCACTTAGGAAATCTCTATACCGGCGCGACTCAGTGCAGAGACAATCGATAGGTTATCCTATCGTTCTCGCAAATACCCGGTCTTCACCACCGGTCTTCAAATGCGATCATATACGACGTATCATTATTCGGAATGGGTTATGTGGCACAAAGGTCCTCTCCCGGCTAAACCGAATAATGAGCGCAATATTTAAAAACATATGGATATTGGAATTTCAGTTAAGTCACAACTTAATATCCAAAACTTTCCTTTCAAATGGTTTAAACAAATCACCAATTTAATCTTTTTAAACAAAAAGATTTATCTCACAAAGTTCACTCAGTTTTACAAAGATCTATTCATAGATTTCCAAATCGATTTCCATTTCAATTGGAATAACTCATTAAATCTTTAATCAAGATTTAACTTATAGCTTTCAAAAAGAATTCACTCATAACTTGGAAAACCATTTTTCAATTCAAACTTGAAATTCCTTTAATTCAAATTGGAAATTCATTTCTTATATGAAAGCTTTTATTATTTGAAAACAAACAGTTTTCATTCCGGAAAATCTGATTCTTTTATACGAATTAAAATCCTTGGGTTAAATTCAAATTCCCAAACCAATACTTTTAAAATGGTTTAAATTCATATAAACACATTTATAACATCTTTAACCATAATTTCCAATTATGGAATTCAATTCCAACTCTTGAATTCAAATTCAAATTGAATTATTTAAATTGGAAATTTTACCAAGTTATTCAAAATAACTTTATTCTCAAAACTTCTTTTCAAAACTTTAACATTTAACCCAAATTCATTTCCAAAATCAATTGAAATTAAAATCTCAATTTCAAAAATAATAAATTTAAATTATCTGTGACTTAACCGATTTCCTCGTGAAATCCATATTTGTGTGTATATGGTGTAGTCCAGGGGTTTTACACAGTAGTGCAACATCATTCAATCATCACAGATCAGAATACAGAAATATATTTGATAAGCGATATAAACTATAACGCTTATCGTTTATTAACATATCACAGATATATAACTTACAGATAATATAATTACATTCATCCCAGATAAATAAACTACATTACAGGTCACACACAAATCAGAATATATCACACAGCATCACAGAATCAGATAGGATAATCAATTCAAGGCATCTCATACAATACAATCATCCATAAGTAAGGTCAAGCATTCAACAATCATTTATAAGCAAGATTAATTAATTATTTAATCCTAATTAATTCAATTTATTTCTATTTAAATTAATTACTTCTGAATTAATTATCCAATTTTGATTTATTAATTACAAATTATTTGATATAAATTAATTAATCAATCACCTTAATTAATTATTCTTAATTAATAAATTTTTCTTAATTAATCACATTAATTAAATTAACCTCTAACCCAATTACATAATTAATTAACCCCTTAATTAATTATTTTAAGAATTACTTACCATTAAGTAATCATCTCATAACAATTAATCATTAATTACTAATTAATCTTTATAGTAAATTAGTTTACTTTAATTAATATTTAATTAATCTTAATTAATCTCATTTATTAATTAATCCTTAATTAATTTCCATTTGATTAATTATCCTTAATTAATCATAATAAGTAATTATCCCTAATTACTTAATTAATCAATTATTAATTCTTAATTAAATTACTTGATTAGTTAACCACTAATCATACATTAATTAACTTTAAGTAGTTAATTAAAATTCTTAATTACAAAATTATTAAACATTTAATCATTAATTTACCAATCTTTAATTACAGTTATAAATTAATCATTCTTAATTATTTTCCAAAATAATCAATTAATAATAAGTATTCATCTTAATTAACATTTAAAAATCATCCTTAACTTTGAAAATCCATTTATTACTACATTGAAAACTATAATGTTAATTAACTTTAACACTTAACTTTAAGTTAATTATTTAATTAAAGTATTTATTGGGTTTTTTTAAAACATTCCAAAATATTAACTTAAATAATTCCATCTTATAATAAATTCTTAACTTAGATTGTTAGACATTCATTAAGTCGACAATGCTTAAAAATTTGTGGAAAAATAATTTGTTTAACTTTACTTTATATTATATAGCAAGTTGAAAACTAACCCGAGTACTGACCAGGTTTTACTCGAGTAACAACTCGAGTTTCCCATTATCTTTCCTTGCGTCTTCTTTCTTCTCCATTACATACTTTCTTCTCTTTTTCAAAATTTAGTTAGTTTAAATTTTTTAAACCTGGAAACAAGATTAAATTCTCATGTAAAACACGAAGATGAACCCGAGCAAAAAATGATTTCCCCCGAGTTTCCCTTCGAACCAACTTCCATCCCCAACAATGACACGTCCAGCCTCGCCCTGCACGTGCACCATCGACCCGGGCGATTCCGACCATCATCGTTGTGGCCAACAAGTCGACAACCGTTTCCTAAGTCAACGCAATCACCTAGATCATCGAAACGATAAGAATCTCAAAATCGAGCTCGATCGAGCCTATTTGAACGAGCAAGCCACCCAAAAGTTCGCCTCGAACTGTCGACGCCGACCACTAAAATCCCTGAAACTTCAGCCATACCCTTCCTTACGTCTAAGCCACCATTTCCTTAAGTATCAGGTAACTCGATCCATCAGAGCCCATGTAGTGATCCAAAACCCAAACTAGACAAAAACTAGGGTTAAAAAATTTGCTCGACCACCGCCGATGCCATAGGAGGTGATAAACCCTCCTAGCATTTTTTCCTTAACCCTCATTACCTCCTCCACCTCCAACAACATTCCCGACCACCCAAAATGCTCCAGCCTCCAGAAATCACCCAAAACTCATTTTACAGACAATCCCAAAATTTACATTCAATTTAATATTTAAATTTTGAATTTTTGTTTTAAAAATCATAACTTTCAAAGGTGATTCGAGATATATCCTTGAATCTATATATTACAAAATTTGATTTGTTCCATTATTTAAGTTTTCAACTGTATTTCTTGTTTACAGGAGATTCCCATACTTAAAGATACATAAACTTGTTTTCAAAGTCTAGATGGTGTTTAAACTAAATTGATTTGTTTGAAACTCAAAGCTTCAAAGAGATTAGATGGAAGGTTTTAAAATTTAGTTCATTTAAAATCTCTGTAATCTAAAAAGAACAAAGAAGCTCAGACATCAGTCATACATATTCAGAAGCATTCATATTCACAGATTTATACTCCTATATACATATGCAAGCATCATCTCACAGCAATTATTCAAGCAACAATTATTAACCTACTTAAGTTTTAAATTTAACTGTTAACTCACCAGAAAGAAGATAAAGAACAGAGCATACTTCTGTCTTGAAAAGCTATGAGCCTGATCCTATTGAATTTCTTTGCTTGCTTAATGTTTTTACTGAGATGTTTAAATTGATGTTTGGTTTGAGTTTAAAAATGATTCTTACTTCAGTTTATAATGGTGGACGAAAAATAAAATGAGAAGGCTGAGATAAGAAAGATTGTTAATGTATATAGAAAATGAGATGTAAAGGGTGATAATTTGTTTGTACAAGTGATAAAACTTGTTGTACAATAGTCAGTGATTATTTCTTTGCTTTGGGGCTGCATTAATTAGGCTTTGTACCATATAAAAATATTATTGATAAATTTTCTTTCCGCTGTACATGTTTTGAGATAGTGGTGGCTTCTTTTACAAGCTTTGTTATACATGTATTCTTGTTTTCTTATTTGAATTTCTTTTTCTTTTAAAGTTTAACTATCTAACATTTTATTTTGTTTTATATTTATTTTTGTATCTATTTTACTCGTATTATTTTATATTGATTTATTAATATGATATTAAGATTTATATTTTACTTTACATTGTATAAAACTATATATATATATATATATATATATATATTTTGTAATATAGATGAATTTCTAGATTTAATTTGTTATTATATTCTATCCAATGTATTTACTTTATACTTTTATATCATATATATTTTCATTTTTTAAACCATTTATTTATGATTTAAATTCAAACCAAATATATATATACATATAATATCAAATTCACTCATATATGCTCAAATACATATATATTCACATATATACACAATATTTTAATTTTAAATGATTTATATAGAATTTATTTTAATTCGGGAAAACTCGCATCACTTTATTAATTAATTTCACAAATTTAATTCAAAAATTCAATTAATTATTAATTTAAATATATGTAAAATCCGGGGTCGTTACATTCGCCCTTGAAATTACCAAGTAAGAAAAAGTCATAAAATCCATTAACTTTTCAAAACAAATCTTTAATACTAGATATCAAATCTATTTAAACATTTTAACTTTTTCCAAAATCCATTCGTTAAACTTCTTACAAAAACTTTCTGGTTTTCAAATCCATACTTAGTTATCTTTTCAAAACCAACTAATATCATTTAACCTTTAACTCAAAATTAAAATTTAGTTATCAAAATTTTTCCTTTCGATTTTCCCAAAAATTTTCTAACACCTTAAATTTTCTGAAAAATTCGCCATAGCCTCCTTTGCGCGGTTCGATCGTAGTAGGATCACAACATATATATATATATATCACAAATATACATCTCATCTTCGAGGATGAGGCATCCCATAGGGAAAAAAGTATAAAAGTACGATATGTAATCCGAGATATGTACCTTATATATTATTAGCGAGCATATACTGCTAATATAGTGCGAAAGTGAGTTCCAAATGCGAAGCATGCACCATCCGCACCTACTAAATATTCAAAAAATATTGAGAAACATGTATATATGAAAATAATATCAATATACAACATATACCAATACATCAACTACATATGCCAACATAGCAAATGCAATCAAAAGCAACAAATCCAACCATCAAACAACTATCATCCAACTAACATCCATCAAATCCAGAACCAAATCAATATACATTTACTTCTCATTAATATTCATTGAATTGGTTTTCAATTTAATCACATTTGATTCATTCACATTTGATTTTACTAACATTCATTCATTCATATTCAATTAGTTTACATTCACTAATTTACATTCAAGTTAATTCGCTTCCACATTAAATCAAATTCAATTTTATTTAGATTTACTTCACTTCCAAATTGAATTCAATTACTTAGCTTTCAATTTTATTAATTCAACTTCATTAACACTTAATGAATCTCTATACAATCAACTAACATCCATTTATCAACCAATGCATATCCAACATAACCAATTTTATTTACTTTACTTCGTTTACCATCAATTTAGTTCAACACTTTTTAATTTCAATTTGGTTGATTTTCAATTTAGACTGAATTTTAGTATTCACTATATTCACATTTACAATTAAAGTTGAATTTTATTACATAACTCAAATTCATATTCATTTGAATTACTTCGTTTCATTATTCACTTTATTAATTCATTTTGATATCAAATTCATCTTCATTCAACATCACTTAAGTTGCGTTTCATTTCAACTCACTTGCATTTACTTCCACTATAATACTTAAGTTCACTACTAATTTAATTCAAATTCTATTTTATTTAACTTAACTTAGATTTCTAAAGTCATTTTATTTAAGTTTTACTTAAGTCAAATTTCATATCACTATCCAAATTCAGATTTTGTTTTGCTTAACAAAATTGTTTAACCATTTTAACAATTGGTTTTACTTAAATTTTCTCATTTTATAAGTTATACAACTTATTTATTTAAACTTTCAAATTCATATTATAATCACTAACCTCTTAAATTTAATTTCCATTTCAATAACCTATCTAATCCAATTCAAATCTAATTCAATTAATTTAACTTTCCTTTAGCTAAATTTCAAATCATATATTTTATTATGCTACTCAAATTTATTTCAACTTTACCAAAGTTAAATTTTTTATTTCATATTATAAGTCCAAAACTCATTTCACTTAAATTTTTCAATTTCAATTTGGATTTTAAATTCAAAATTGTTGATCACAACAAAACTTAAATTTTTAATTTACTATTGGTAGCAAATCTATCACATAGAAACTCGAAAATGATACTGATGATGCTGCAGTCATCACCCTTATTATTTCCCAGCAACAATAGTGAGTTCAGTGCTTTATATTCTTTTTTTTAAATTCTTTTTATTTATAAATCATATTTACAAATCTTTTTTTTACTTATATAATTTCACAACTTTAAATCATATAATCATAATTCCATACTTTACAAATCATTGGCTTATTCAATTTATTCTTTTACAATTGTTGCTTTTATTTGGATTATTCAAACATCTTTTATTAACTTATATATATTTACATTTTCAACAACCAAACAATTCATTTATATACACTATAATAATTCTGAAAAATCATTTCCTTTACATATAAAATATATTCGAGGTAAAATTATTTCATTTACCAACTTTTAAAATAATACTATGTCGACTTGCCTCGTTTAAGTATTTAGAAATCCCTACCGATAATATGGCATCCCACATACCGACCAAAATTCACTGACAGCTCAAAGGATAAGCAAACACAATATAAAACATTTTATATCACTAACAAATACGCGCTCATATATATAATACACTCAACTCAATCTAGGGTGCTATTGTCCCTATCTATACTGAGTACACAACAAAGCTTAGGAATACACAAAATCTAAGCTCTGATACCATGTGTGACGGCCCGCAAATCCATACCCTTTGAATCGACAATAATCCACACATGTCCGACCCAAAAAGCACAGACTGACGGAAAGTCAAGAGAAAGAAGAGAAGAGAGAAGAAGAGAAGATAAGAAAGATAGAAAATAGAACAAAACAGAACAATACAGAATCTCATATCGCAACGGAAAACATATAATATCATATCAATGATCTTTACAAAACAGAAATTGTCTATATATACATCAATTAGAGTACAACAATCAATCAATAGTCATCAGCTTGGACGGTTATAATAATCTGTCATCACAATTGGCGATAATATACAACAACTAAGCACAGCGGATAATTAAGAAAAACATGTACGTGTATACGAGAATGAAGATCTCCAGCTCTCCTGCTCTCCTGCAGAAGCTCCAATAGCACCAAATCTAAACCGGTGAATATACTCGGTCTGACCCGATCATTGAAAGGGAAGAACGCCCAGATCAGTCTAGTAAACGAGCGTGAGAAACACACTCAACTGAATTTATTAATTTACCAAACTATCCTTTATCAAAACAAAAGTATCTCGTAAGACACGCCCACAAATAAACATGGACATGTTTTTACCTTACGATAACTAAAACATTTCATATCAAATCATCTGATATTATACTAGTGTCTATTATATACAAATAATATTAAAATAGCCGAAATTGTTACATTGATTAAATTCTAGCATATAGCCCAAAATGGGTAATACAATCAAAATTGCAGGTACGTAGAGGGGTTTGGATTTCCATACAAATGACCAGGTGAAGGGACTACCTTCTGAATGGGTACACATCTAGATGGATGTCCCGAGGCACAGAACATCTGCCCTCTACCAACAGAAGACTGGCCCACCTCTATAACTAGATGGTACGAATATGTCATCCTCCGGTCGTTACCGACCTTTACCGAGGCCCTCATAGCATACAACCACAATAATCAGATACACGACGTCATAGCATGTAAAGGTATACCTAGAAGAGGATGATCATATCCTACTTGGAAGCGACCCACTTAGCCTTGCCGCATCTAACCCTATTTTGGTCATTTCTGTTTGATGAGGCCTAAGGTAACGATTACCTTTCACAAATCACAATCACATCACTATGAATGCCACATGGCCATTTCCGTTGGCTACTAATTGCCTTCCACAAAAGTACAACCCTTGAGCTCGTACGGGTCAAGGAAGGGTGTTTAGCTAAGAGAAGTTGCCTTCTCCGCCACCAAACAGATGTATGTTTGTAAAAATCAATGTACGTAATCTTTAGAAATGCAATGTCAAACAAACATTCATACAAGTTGTCCAGGAATAGGACAAACTGAAGGCACTTTCCTACCACATCCTGTCGGGAAATCCCTTCGATTAGTAGTGAATAGTCCTTGCATTGGATATTTCATAACGAAGAGACTACTGCTACTGGATGTATATTGGGATTTTAACCCCAAATGATCATCAAGCAGTCCCCCACTATGAAAATCCGGAATATCAATATCATCATAAGCAACCTGCACAATCGTCGCATATATGTTGGTCCGAAGTTGTTTTTAGATACATCTGATCCCGGTCTCTTCGCACCAACAACGCAAAAGCGTTTCTCAACCTCACACAGAAACTAAGTCTCATAGACTTATCACGTCTCCAACTTTCAACTTGCTATCCTTCGGGCCAAGAAGGAAGCTCGATAGATTGGAGTAATACTCTGCACTAACGAATCAACATCCTCAACACAAACGATAATCAAGTCTACACAGAAGGGTACGTACTAAGTGTATGACTAAATAATTCCCACATCAAGTCGAGGAACTAAAATGGCCAAATTTGATAGTCGGTTATTTAACTATCAAAGCAAACAAACAAATATTTAGCACCATATACAATCACTAGGCCCTTTTAATTAATCTTTTATTTATTTAAATCACTTGCCAATTATTCACTTATAAAATCCATTTATAACTCCATTTTATCATTTACAAAATTCCTTAATAATTCCTTTACTTTGATTTATAAAAATTCAATTTTATAAATCTTCTATATAAACCATTTATAATAAGTCCAAAATCTCAATTTAAACTATATTTACAAAATAGTTCATTTCATATTCCAAAAATCACATTTTGGTACATTTCACAAAAATCATAATTTTTATAACATAAAAATTATAACTTTAATTATTCAAAATAAATTCAATTCCTTTACAATTAAAAAATCAATAAAACATCTATTTTCAAAATCACTTGAAAATCCTTTTTAATTTGAAAACATCACTTTAACATTTTTAAATTTCCAAAATAAGCCCAATGCTGCTACAGCACTAAATACATCAATCACGACATCCAAACATCATATACCACATGATAACAACATATATCACAATATCTGTAAATAAATCAATACTGGTGAGGAATCCAGTTAGATACCTCCAACCTATCACATGCAATAAATATACATATTAGAATATGTGTACAATGTGCGCTTCGAGACAGACGCGCGTACAAAGGGTCATCCGCTCATACACGGGAACGTATAGGGTCTCATCTTCTCCAATAGGCAGGAATATATCCAAATACCAATCAATATATCATGTATCATCCAAACAATCATCAATCATCATAAATAATATTTATGCTCACTTATATAAAAATATTAGTGAGCCAGAAAGAGTGAGTTGTACTCACATTGATTCCGAATAAAATTAAACGAGCGTTTAATTTTACCCAAAATTTACACTAGCTCCAATCAACTCCAAACAAGCTCTAAAATGTAGTGCTCGTCAATACGAACTCAACGCAATTTGTTTCGTCAGAAATGAACATCGTATGACAAAGTTACAACGTTTTAAAGTTTATACGATTTTAAAAGATAATTAATTTCAATTTCTTTTATTTTTAAAACCTTGAGTAAATCGTAGCTGTCCATTCCATAAACCCTACATCTAGGCCGCACGCATCTTTCTTCCTCCATTAGGTTTTCAAATGCAAGAAAACCCATCGACCACCATAAATCAACGAATTTTCGCTACTACATCTTGAAGTTTGAAGACGATCGGCCATGTAACAACCCTGGTTTTGGAGATTACCTATAAATATTAAATTATAACGGTAGTTATGATTTAATATTGTGAATTAAAATAAAATTAGAGAAATTAAATTGTTTATTTGGAATAAACAATGAATTTTGGTAATAAAATGTGAAAATAAAGTTTGGAAACTTTATTTTGGAAACTTTATTTATTTTGTTTGGGTTAATAATGAATGGAAAATGACTTTTGATTAGAGAAAATGCAATAATTTTATTAATTATTGCCAATTACTTCTTTTAATAATTTTTAAAGGAAGTATTTGATTTTTAAAGGTTGTTTATTTAAATAAAATGGTGGATATTGGTTTAAAAATGAGTTTTAATTATAAATTTGAGTTTAGAATGGTTAGTTATATTTTTCTAAGCAAGAAAATAATTTTTGTAGAATTTTAGAAGTTAAAAATAAGGTTTTGTGCATTTATTTGTGAAAATTTTGTATTTTTGTAAAATAAAGGATTTTAATAATAAAAATATTTCAAAAATACAAATTAATCTTTTTATATGATAGAAAATGTTTTATTTTGTTTGTAAACAAGTTTTTATATTTTTCTTATGTGTAAATATGGAAATGAATTTTGTTTGTATATTTGTGATATATGCACATATATTGTTAAGTGTTGATTAATTAAACTTTAGGCAAATTTATTTTCTTTTATTACTAAACCCATTTGTCCCATTTTCCCTTAACCTGGTAAGAAAGTGAGAAAAAGAATTAACTGTACGTTCATTTTCTTTTTCTCAACTCCTTCCTCCTTCAGCCTAAAACCAGAATATAGTAAAATCTCTTCTTCTAAGTTGCAACAATTTCTTCATTTAATTCAACCAAATCAAAGTCTTTTTGCATTCTAGAGACAAATTAAAGGTAATCACTACAAAACCCTATAATTTCAGCAAAATCCTAATTTCAAAAATGGGTTTTTTAATTTATTGTTGAATTCCTCTTGCATGTCTTTTTCTTTTGTTTTACAGGTTCTCAAGGCTTGTAATCTCAAGCCAAGCTTCTGTTTTGCAACCAAAATCCGAGTCTTTCCATTGCAACATCAAGGTGAGTTACTGCTCACAATTTCTAGCTGAAGCAAAAGCTTCAAAATACCAAAATCTAACCGAAAATAGCTTCCATACCTTGATATTATGTTCATATTGTGTTTTTGGTGAAATTTGAGTTTGTATGTCACTTTGCACATCATTTTCTCCCAATTCCTGCAACGAAATGCTGCCGGATTTTCTTCAGTTGATAGCCTGTGTGTTGTAGTATATATGCATGTCAAATTTCATTGCAAAACATATTCATTTGATGCTTGAAAACTGCACTATAAAATCAGTGCACAGCCTGAAAATTCTGTGCATATTTTGTTTTCTGAGTTGCTGCAAACATGGCCTGAGTCCATGTTTGAGATAGCATATCTCTTTCATTACTTACTTGAATAGCATGATTCTTTTTTTTTGAAATATGAAGTTTTCTACTATAAGCATTCCAAAAATAAGGTCATTTCGACATAGATAGCTTATATAAATATGCTGCCAAACTTTGACCTGGACCATGTTGTTGCCCAGAGTTTTACAGTGAAAACACTGTCTGGGTTCAACTTTGAGACATCATAACTTTCTCATATTTTATCCATATTGCATCATTCTTTTTTTGTTTGAAATATAAAGCTTTCTACTACATGCATACCAATTTTTAGCTCAATCCAATTCAAATTTATCCTTTGTTTCATGCCTGGAAGTTGAACCCAAAATGGTTTCAGGCCTGTACGTTTTTGGTTTTTGAACTGTTGCAAACATGGCCTGAGTCCATGTTTGAGACAGCATAACTCATTCGTTTCACATCGGATTTGAGTGATTCTTTACGCAGATTGAAGTAGTGAATTTTGATTGAGTCTGGAAGAGGTTTTACGCATCAAGCTCAAGATTGAAGTAGTGAAACAAAACGAGTTAACAAAGTCATAGAATATTTGTTAAGAGCCTGTGTGTTAGATTTTGGAGGGTCGTAGGAAGACCATCTACACTTAGTCGAATTTTCCTATAACAATAGTTATCATACTAGTATAGGGATGACACCTTTTGAAGCTTTGTGTGGAGACATGCAAATCACCTTTATGTTGGCTGGAGACCAGGTATAGATTAGTTCTTGGTTCATATATAGTGAGAGAAGCCACAAAAAAGATTGAGTTGATCCAAATAAGAAAAAAGGAAGCTTGGTCAAGGAAGAAAAGTTACGCAGATAAGAGGCGGAAGGATCTGGAGTTTCTCAGTGGGTGACTATGTTTTTGCTAAAGTATCACTGATGAGGTGTGTGATATGATTTGGAAAGCCAGGGAAATTGGCACTGAGATATGTTAAACCATTTCCTATAACAGAAGAAATCTAAAAACTCGCTTATTAGATAGAGATACTGAGCGGTTTGGTAGGAATCCACAATGCTTTTCACATTTCTCATCTTAGGAAGTGTGTTCGTGATCCGAGGACTACAATTAGTCCGACCGTATTGGAAGACTTAGTAGTGGAACCGGACATGACTATTGTTAGGCAACCAGTTCGTATTGTTGCTAGCGATAAGAATAACATAAGAAACAAGATATTCGGAGTAGTGAAGGTCCTGTAGAGTGACAACGAGAAGGACTGTACTTCGAAAATGGAGGACCAGATTGGAGACACTTATCCTTTTTTATTTTGATTGTATGTTTTATGTCTATGATTATGTTTGATGTTATGTACTTTATTTTAATTTCGAGGATGAAATTCTTTAAGGAGGAGAGTGTGTAACATCCCTAATCTTGATTATCTTATTTAGGATACTTAATTAGATAATAAAATAAAATTATGTACGAAGATAAAGAGAATGAGATTTTATAATTAAAATGGATCGTGCTATAATTATTGAATTAATAAAAATGGCTATAACATAAATAGAAGTAGGATTTATGTGAAGGGAAAAATAGGAAAATACCACATTTCCTTAACATACACCCTACCATTCTCATTTCCTCATTCACTTACATTCAACCAAACAGTAATTAACTCAAGGCCGACCATTAATAAGGAATTCAATAGAAGAAAAAGCTAGGAAACAAGAGGAAAACTTAGGGGAAATCAAATCTAAACTCAAATCTAATTTCTCTTCATCAAATCAAGTTGAATAATGATTACCCATCTTAAGTATGCTTGCTTATTTTCGGTTTTTTGATTAAACACAAATGTTATGATTGTTATTATACCATATCGTGAATGAATGATGATTATATGCTTATTGATAATTTATTGGATTTGTCTATGAAATTAGTTAACATGTTTGATTGTGAAAACCTATCATATGACATCCAAATGAGTTAAAATTTGGACATGATGTTGGTAACATTATTTTAGAAGTGGGTTTGTAATTTCATAATTTTTCAAGTAAGTATGAATATTTTATAAATTTTCTAAGTAGGGAAAATGATTGATTTAGGGTTTCAATAATTAAAAATAATTAAATAATGTTTTTGGTCCCTAAATTTTTATATGTTAAAGAATATGTTAATTCTGATTTATTGTGATTTTTGGAGATTTTTCCGAAGTGTTTATGAATATTATGAACTTATTAGACTGGAAAAGCTTAATAATTATATTAAAATAATAATATAAAATTATTGGTTTGCAAATTATTTTGGGAATGATAATTCTGATCTTTAGTATTTTTTTGAAAAGGTTTCGACAAAGAAGTTTATTATCCAAAAGCAATTTGATAAAGGATTAGAATTGGTGAAAAGAAATTGCTTTTTAAAGAAATAAAATAATTTTATGTTAATTACGAGATTGCCATGGCGTTATTAATCAATGACAAAGTCCATCTATGCCGCAGCTATCAACGCTACATATTTTATATTGGCTATAGTAATGTCGTTAGTATTTCTTTAAAGATAAAAGTGTTACGGCAACAATGCCGCAAATTTTATATTGGCTACAATAATGCCGCAATTTTTCACTATGGTTTTAAACAATGCCACATGCTTCCTATTTGACGTCATAGCTTACGGCATCAATGCAGCATTTCTTTATTCGTATATAGACATGTAGTAATGCCGCATTTTCGACATTGATATTAAAGGGTTTGATGTCGCATATATATAATTTCGATACTATTACTTTAGCTAGCAATGCAACATATAAACCTTATTTTCGACATTGATATAAATGGCAATGAAGCTACCTGTTTTCTACCATATAAACGTTATTAATGAATCTATGATATTGATGCCAAAGGTCATCAATGTCGGCATTCCCATATTTCCAAGTTTTAAAGCTTTATACTACGCAAACCGAAGACTATGCTGCTTATATTTGGCAGCCTACATATTTATGTTGTGCGACATAAATGATTTTGGCCTTATGCTTTATAAAATCAGATTCTTTAACATAATAGTGACATAGAGGGGTGCGACAATGCACAATGGCTATATCACGGCCGCACTTTACCAATTCAAATGGTTTTACTATATATGGCTTCATAGCCGAAGGTTTTGAGGTGCAATAATCTCTGAATGGTTTCAAAGTTCAGTAAAGCTATTTTATAAAAGCATATATCTTGGCATAGTATTTTGGATAAAGTAATGGGCTATAATTTTCCTATTTTTAAGTATGATTTCAAGGGTTAAATTATTAATAAAGAATTATGTTTTAAAGAAAATAAAGAGGGTATTTAGCCTAGAATTTACTAGTAAAATTATTGTTCTTATCGCCATTAGATAAATTATGATAGGATAAATTGACTCAAGGATTAGGGAATAGAGAACAAGATATTGGGATTGGTGTAGGGTAGCGCCCTATACTTCAGCTGTTAGCTCCTAGTTGATATTAGTCCAGAATTCCTGTGTGTAAGGCTTTGTTAAGAGTAAAACTAAAATTAGGTTTATGCACAGAAAGGAATATAACTTAGGTATGTTATTGGTTAGCTTATAAAACCATGAGGTCCATGATGAGCATAGCAAAACTATGAGATTGATAGACAGTCGGGTAAACATTCAGATTATTTTTTTGGACTGATAGTCCAGTGTACTCCTGACGGTAGTTGAAGTATTTTGGTATATTTGGTAGGCTCGAGTCAGCTGTATAGGTTTGTAGTAATCTTGGAAAAACTATGAAGTATGGACAAACAATCAGTTAATTGAGACAGATTAGTCAGGATTACCCATATAGCATGCATTCATTTAATTGTCTTATGTTTAAGTAACCATTGTAATTGCAGAACCATGATTGTGATAGGCTATTTATCAAAGGATACCAGTGAGGGGAAAACCGTTCCGCTTAGCAGCGTGGTCTCACTGGATATCTATTATCGGGATACATATTACTATTCATACCAGACTTTTTGTCTGATCCGAAATTTTTATTTTTCTCCTTTAACTCTTGATTGCTTATTTGAGTAGATTAAGAATAAGGTTTCTAGACTTTTAGGATTGGCGAATAAAGCTTCCGAAGACATGCATGAGGCAAAGCTAGCAATTTAGGAGTCAAATTATATCCTCCGTGTTGACTTCATTTCGTTTGAATGTATGTAATGACAGAAATTGTATCTATCTAGTAGGAAACTCTAATCAACTAAGGGGGCATCTTTATATGCCGCTCTTGACGTATTTTGTAATAATTGTATTTTATTTGAATCTGGGCAACGTTTTGGGATTTTGTAATGAATATGGAAATGAATTAATGAAATTTGTATTTTGGAAAATTTTCATATTCCTATGCTTTGATGTTAATGACATTATTAACTGATCTCATTTTGTCACCGAAGAATAATACTATTGATGACTGGAGTATTAGTAGCACTTATTTTCCGACAATGGGGGATGTTACAGATTTTCTAAGCATGAGGATTACACACCGCTAAATGATACAGTGGGGAATATCTACCTTGTGACGTAGGGTACTGTAGGAACGACAATAAGGTAGGTTGGGATAGGTTTTTTGTACCCCATACCTATCCTTGAATTTTTAATTCCTGCCCCAGACCCGCCTTATAGACTAGGTACATGTCTGTATTTTCTACCCAAACCAGAAACCCATTCGGGTCAGGGTGGACCGATCCTATTCGGGTCAGGGTAAACCCGTCCCACCCTAAGACCCGATATGGCTTTATGTACAATTCAAAATTGTGTACTAATGTATAAATTTTTATTTATATTTGTAAGAAAGATTGTCACTAAATGAAACGTTAAATACAAATAACAATGCGTTTACAATGATAAGGAAATATAATAAGAATGAGTTGTACAATAACAGTTCAAAAAATAAGCATATGTTATTGTATTATTATCACTGATGCCACTTAATACTATAAATTTATTATAGCTTATGAATGGAACTTTATAATAGCCATGTCATACTCATTTATATCTGAAAAGATTATAAATTTTCATTATAGTGATAAAGTGATTTCATGAGACCTTAGTAATGCGGGTCGGGTTGGAATGGGTCGGGTTGGAGCGGGTCAACGGAGCACTGACCCTAGACCCAGAGCTCAAAAGAATGGGTTATGGGTTTATCCACCCTAATGACCCAATGGTGTGGGTCTTGGCGTGTCAAAATAGGGGTGGATCTACTGGGTTCAGATCCTAGACCTGCCCTATTACTATCACTAGTACTGAGCATTATAAGAAGTTGGCTCGAAGGTAGTCGACTAAAAGAGAGAAAATGTTTGGAAAGTACTGCCAGTTCCACAAAACTAACGGCCATAACATTAATGAATATAGGCATTTGCGAGATGTGATTGAGGATTTAATACGAAAAAAGAAACTTCAACAGTATGTGAAAGCCTCGTAGGATGGAGGGTAAGGAAAGGCTCAACCCAAGGGTAGTTGTAACAACCAGCCATTTCAGAACCCCACAACTATATAACTAAGTCCCGAATCGATGAGTTGTTGGAAGATATTACATTTTGATATATACACAGAGAACATAAGACAAAAACTATACTAACCGATAACTTTCATAATCTCACAAAGAATGGTCACTAAAAATATCGTATTACACAAATATATATGTTAAATTATATATATAATACCACAATACAAGTTTGTACTATCCAAACCCAATCAACTTTACATACTATCATTTATATATAAAAAACCACTTAATTAGCATTCCAGGTAAAAATCAAAACCTTAAGGAATTCTACATAATTCTACACAAACCAAAACTTGTTAATCAAGTCAACATGTTAATTTCACATTTATATAAAAAACACCTTATAATTAGTGAAACAATCACAGTAATTAATCACCTTTAATCATTATCTTCTTAAACTCATCAAAGCAAACCTTCACATCTCCATCCAAATTAACATTCTGAATCATCACTCGACAATTCTCTTCCTTCTCCCTTTACTTCAACCCATTGAGTAAACATGTTTCCAACTAAATTTTGGTTAAAATGGAAATTCCAATTAAATCCTCCATGTGTTCTAAATACTTCTAAAAAAGATCAACCATGTTGTTTGAAGCCAAGAATAGTTCCAAGAATTCATGTTTCAAGGTGATTGGAATAACCTAAGGGTCATTTCAAAAGGAGATTTTGTATCCAGAATGAGTAATAAGTTTGAGACCCAATTTAAACTTATCGAATATGCTAGAGACATTTTTCCAAAACGAATAGAAGCGTTGGTTTTGGGTTTATATAAATGTTTGGAGCCATTATAGTAATAGTTGCTGATAATTTTATTCCATACTGTCGAGTTGTTGCTTAGGTATTTTAGAATCCATTTTCATGGAGGATGTGTTTAGAGCTTTTAGATTTGTAATACCCAGATCACCTTGCATTTTGGATTTACACACAAGGTCCCTTTAATAAGGCAATTTAAGTTAGGGCATTCTCTACCCGATTTCAGTAAAAAGTTTCCTTTGATATTATCGATTTTGTTAATCACCCATTAGGTAAGCGGTAATAGGACATCCGGTAAATTGT
Source organism: Allium fistulosum (assembly GCA_030737815.1). NCBI lineage: Eukaryota > Viridiplantae > Streptophyta > Magnoliopsida > Asparagales > Amaryllidaceae > Allium > Allium fistulosum. Next base: position 94,236,446 of record CM060908.1, on the reverse strand, counting down.
TTTCCACGACTGCCTTTTCAGCCCTTTAAAGGCTATTAGCTTTCCACGACATTAATCTTTTTCTTATTTACTTTATCAATGGTAATGTTCCAATCTTCCTTTTTCGACTTTATATGTCTGATGGGTATACCTAAGTAGTTAATTGGGGCAGTTCACAATATAGAAATTTAAATTATCAGCCACTTTCCAGCTAATGTTCGAGCCATTGTTGATGACTAATACCCAACTTTTATGGAATTATTTTCAAGTTGTTGAGCGGATGCAAAATTGGATACAACAACAACACCATCGTACTAACCAAATGTACATTAATGAGCTTGCCTTAAACAATAGACGAGATATAAAAATTATTTTCAAACATCCATGAATCCAGTGATAAAGAAACTAATATACTATTGACTATAGCATAACCTTATGCTAAGGAGCTGCTAACTCATAGAATAAAGAGCAAGAATGCTTTTAACTCTAAATGATAGTGATTTGTTAAAATGTCGAATTCTAAATAAAAATACTAGATAATGTGACTTCTCTAATTTAATAAATAAGCAAAAATATGCTCTAGTGGGTATCTTAGAAAATAATTTCATTGATTCAATTATAAATATGTTTAGAAATATCCTGGGTAGCCATTGTGTAATACCTCGCAACAACTACAACACTACCAATAGAAGGATAGTTTGGGATAAAAATGTGCGGATAATTAGCAAACTCAAAGAGAATTATCAAAAAATCACTATTAATGTTTTACATGTAGGGGACTCAAGTTAACTTACACATTTGTTTATAACTAGGCGTCTATAAGACTTCTTTCATGGAACCAATTAAAAAGTAATGAAAAACTCGTTCAAGATACCTAGATTGCAGTGGGTGATTTCAACTTCTTGTTAAAAACAAGAAAAGAAAGGTAGACTTAACTTATAAGTTTCTCAAGTAATTGATTTCAATAACTGCATGCTTGCAAGTGGAATTCCTTATGCTTTCCACATTGGTCTAAAATAAACATAATGAAGTGGTCAAATGAGGACTTGTAGATTAGATGAAGCACTAATTGATTAGTTAGTGAACAATATGTTTCTTCCTAATCTTAAAATGTCTATTCGACCATATTCAACAAGTGATCACCGCTTACTCTTAATTAATGTCAATGACACAAGAAATGTCAAGAAGGGAAACTATTGAAATATGCAAATTGCTATGGCCAATGTGTCAACTACAACCAGTTAATTGATTTCAAAAAATTTGACAAATTTGAGGGCAAAAACTTATTGTTTCTATCATGGTTTTGAAACCATGAAGCTTAGATTACTAAGTGGAATATAACAAGGAAAAAAAAGAAATGATTAGATAAACATACCATAAAATACATGTGCCTTGTTAAGTAGCTACACAAAATGATCCTTTCAATGACCTCCTAAATGATGAGAACTATTGTTTACAAAGCAGCTGAAGCATGCACTTAAACTATAATTAATTAAGTTGAAATACAAATATAAGGAGACTTTATTGATTAAAGGAAATTAGTACTAAAAAACCTAATCACTAAAATTTAATATAAAGATGACGGAATTAAACATTGCCCTATGGGCAATTATGTAATTTTATTATACTACTTAACCCTTATAAGAAGTCTTATCAAAATAAAAGTTTGATTATTTTGCTTTATTTATAATATACATAAATATAAATAATGTTAAGAGTAATTTTGTAACATACAAGTAGAAATTCCTAGGAAAACCCATGCTACGAATCTTGGGTAAGCTCCTTTATTAATACTCGTCGCGTGAGAAGTGTAAGAACACACCTTTCTATTACCCAAGGTCGATATCTAGTATTGTCTACTACCGCTTATATGTTGACACTTAATGTTATCCAGCTTTGTACCCATAACTGGACAAGTAATAATGATCAGATGGTCAGGTAGCAATTTAGAAATCCAAAACGATAACCCCTGATTTCAATTTCCAGGAGAAGCTCAAAAGATATTATAGTAAAGTTACCAAATATTCATGAAGATCGCCTACTCATCAGAATAGTCCAGGTGGACAAAGCCTAGTATCCAAGGTCTACGGCTAAGTTTTAAATTGGTACCAATCTGAGCCTTTTGGATCGGTACCGATTTGAGCCTTTCTGATCGGTACCGCACCATGAAAATCAAACAGAGTCAAAACTGTATTCAAACCAATTGAAGTCCAAAAGCAAAAGCTAACAACACAATCTAGGAGGCCTATTCAAGAGTGGAAACACTTCAACTTATACATGTTAGATAAGCATATTCAAGGTAAGCAATCTAAAGGTTCTTGGACCGTCATCGATCAAAGAGAACAACACATAAATCATGCTAACTTCAAGTTAGCCAAAATCCAAAGACAAGCGACCCAAGAACTATATATCCCCATCAATCCATGACACCAACTCTAAATAACAAAGCATCAATGCAAAGCATAGCGAGCCAACTTTATGGATCCCCACCAATTTGAGGCACACATATCAGTACCGATCTATAAAGCTACTTGCTAATTTGGCCATGATTTCTTCAAGCAACCAACTTCAGAATGTGGAGAACATAGGGAGAACATGGCGGAGACAAATTTGCTGATCTTCATTTATAAATAAAGGATAAGAGACACTATTTTAGGATCTTTTTTCTACATTCTAAAATTTTGTACTATTTTAGCAATTTCATGGATGACCACCGATCTAAGATCACCAATCCATAAAATCTCACTTGTAAAAAATTATAGAAATAATTAACAAAGCTTAAGTGGACATAAGCCAAAGTTTAGCCGAACCATTATAAATTATTGTGCGTTGTTTATACTCATTTTTTTTAATTCCTTCATTTTATCCTCTTCTTTAATCTATTCAGGTGATTGTCCAACTTTTTATGAAACATTTTGGTGCTTTTATTGAGAAATTCAACTTCTTGCTATTTAGGTTTATTTTCAACCTTTGGATTGCTTTAATCCGTGAAGTAGATCTACAAGTTCTATTTAAGAGGTCCATTATTATTCAAATATCACTAAAGTCTATCACATGATCTAATAAAGCATTGGCTCCATGGAATACCAAGGGAAAAATAAACTACCTATAAGCCCACCGATGATGGTGAGAATGTTATCTCTCGGTACAGAGAAGAAACTAGCCTGAAATTGTTGAGATCCAAAGCGCTTCAGATATAATTAACAGGGTTTATTTGGTTAAGATAATGAAAGAAATGAATGATAAGCTGCTTGAAAGTTAGAATGGTACGATGAAAGATATGAAAGAAAATTGTATTTGATGGCCTAGCTCCCCGATGGGCATAGAAGGAACATAAAGGAATTGTTACCTTCCGATTCAATGGAAGATAGTTCCTCTTTATCTAGTAGAAATCACATAGAATGAAAACAGAAAATGAAGCGGAAATGGATTGGAACTTTGAAAGTTAGAGTAGACAGAACTCGGGTCGGCAAAGTACAGGTCGGTGTTGAACCATCCCCTCAGATCGGTACCAATCTGACTCGTCGTGTCTTGAATGATGAGAACTTTGTTGGTTTACATAATGATGTTGATGATTGATGTGCACGTAAATGTGCATATATTTACATCCATATTTTATCTCTTTTTATTTAAATAAACATCATATTTGGGCATTTGTAAATGTTAAAACCAAAATTCAATTATTTTCAAACTATCATATTTTCATCTTCATTCAGAGGCAAAATGGTCATTTTTGTGCATGTGCAAATTTGAGAATTTTTACTTGGACATTTTTGATGATTTTTATAGGAATTTGGATGCATATGGAAGAGGCTTATATGAAGATACATGCATGCACAAATGAATACAAAGGAAAGAAGAGGGAAATAATTCAATGTGAAGATCATGGAGGACCCCACCTACCCACCTACCTTAATGTACAAACTAGAGGCTAATGAACATGCTTATGGAATTAATGGCTTCATGTACACTCAAATGATGATTAGTAGAAGCTAATGATTACTTGGCCTCCACACTTTCTAAGGGGTATTTTGGGAAGCCCCCTGTTAAATGGTTTGGTGTCAAATATAATTTGTAAGAAACATAAAGGAGAAAGGAAAAGCAACTATTTTCTTATTCACCACACTTGTTATAAAAGAAGAGGTGTTTATATATCACACCAAATAGTTAAACCAGGAAAGTTTATAACAGGGAAGTTAATAAAAGAAAACAATTACACCCTAAATTTAACACTCCCCCTCATGTTGGAGCGTAGATGTTAATCAGGCCCAACTTGTTACACAAGTAATTAATTTTAACTCCATTCAAAGCTTTGGTGAAGATATCTGCAATCTGTTCTTCAGTCTCCATATATTCTGTAGATATTAAACCATCTTGTATTTTATCCCGAACAAAATGACAGTCAATCTCTATGTGTTTGGTTCGTTCATGGAACACAGGATTAGATGCAATATAAATAGCAGCTTTGTTATCACACCATAATTTAGCGGGAATAATAGTTTTCAGTCCTATTTCATTCAAGAGTTGATATATCCAAACTATCTCACACACAGATTTTGCCATAGCTCGATACTCTGATTCTGCACTTGAACGTGAGACAACATTTTGCTTCTTACTTTTCCATGAAATTAAGTTTCCTCCAACAAAGACACAAAACCCCGTTGTAGATCTTCTATCTATCTTAGAACCTGCCCAATCAGCATCTGAAAAGCATTCAACCTGGTTATGTCCATGATTTGTATATACAATACCAAGCCCAACTGTTCCTTTTAAGTAGCATAAAATCTGTTCTAAAGCAGTCCAATGATGAACTGTTGGAGATGACATGAATTGACTTACAACACTAACAGAATATGCAATGTCTGGACGAGTAATAGTAAGATAATTCAATTTTCCAACCAATCTTCTATACATTTCTGGATTTTCAAATAATTTGCCTTCTTTAGTTAGTTGCATATTTGGAATCATTGGAGTACTACATGGTTTTGATCCTAGCTTTCCTGTATCTTTTAGTAAGTCAAGCACATACTTTCTTTGAGATAAAAGAATACCTTTGTTACCCCTTAAAACCTCAATACCTAAAAAATATTTTAGTTCTCCTAAATCTGTTGTATGAAACTGAGTGTGAATAAATTGTTTAAGAGACTCAATCCCTTCTTTGTTGCTTCCTGTAATAACAATATCATCCACATAGACAACTAGCAAAATAATTCCATTCTCTGAATTTTTATAGAATACTGAGTGATCTGCTTTGCTTTTCTTCAAACCAAAATTCTCAATAGCTTGACTAAATTTTCCAAACCAAGCACGAGGACTTTGTTTTAGTCCGTATAGAGTCTTTTTAAGGTGACATACTAAACCATTCTCCCCCTGAGCAACAAAGCCAGGTGGTTGCTCCATATATACTTCCTCTTTAAGGTCGCCATGAAGAAAAGCATTTTTAATATCAAGTTGATGTAAAGACCAGTCATATGTAGCAGCAAGTGAGATAAATAATCGTATTGTCATTAATTTTGCAACAGGAGAAAATGTTTCAGAATAATCTACTCCATACGTTTGAGCAAATCCTTTTGCAACTAATCGAGCTTTTAAACGAGCAACTGATCCATTTGAATTAATTTTCACAAAGAATACCCATTTGCATCCTATAGCTTTCTTACCAATAGGTAATTTTACTAAATCCCATGTATTATTAAACTCCAAAGCATTCATTTCATCAATCATTGCTTTTCGCCAACCAGGAATAGATAGGGCGTTAGTGACAGATTTAGGAATTGAAATTGAGTCAAGAGAAGTGATGAATAAATATGAAGAAGTGGATAAGTTATTATATGAGACAAACGATGAGATAGGGAAAGTACATTTGCATTTTCCCTTTCTTAAAGCAATTGGGAGATCTAACTCAGAGGAAGTTATTATGTTTTGTTCTGTAATGGGATCAATTGGAGAAGATATATTAGATATATCTGTATTTTGGTCAGAAGATGTTTTAGAGTTTTGGATGAATGGGTCAGTAGGAATAGTTTGAGTAAAATATATAAGAATATCATCACTGTCTTGAATAGTAGAGGTAGTGGTAGAATCAGATTTTGAAAAGAAAGGTGTATTTTTGAAAAAATTGACATCAATGGAGACTATATATTTATTAAGGCTAGGACAAAAACAACGATATCCTTTTTGGAGTCGTGGATAGCCAACAAAAATACATTTCAAAGATTTTGGATCAAGTTTAGTTATTTATGGCCTTACATCTCTAATATAGCAAGTACTACCAAAAATTTTAGGGCTAACAGAGAATAACGGTTTGTTCGGGAACAAAACTTTATATGGAATTTCCCAATTAAGTACAGAAGATGGCATACGATTTATGAGAAAGCAGGCCGTAGAAACTGCATCGGGCCAAAAATTTTTAGAAACATTCATTGAAAATAAAAGAGCGCGAGCAGTTTCAAGAAGATGTCTATTTTTTCTTTCTGCCACACCATTTTGTGATGGAGTGTCAACACACGATGTTTCATGAAGTATTCCATGCTGAGTCATATAAGAGTGAAATACAGCAGATGTATATTCTTTAGCATTATCACTTCGTAATGTACGAATGCAAGTATTAAATTAATTTTTGATTTCGGCACAGAAGCCAGAGAATATAGAAAATAATTCAGATCGATTTTTCATAAGATAAAGCCAAGTTGTACGAGAATAATCGTCTATAAATGTAACAAAATATCCGAATCCAGATTTAGACAAAATTGAACACGGGCCCCAAATATCAGAATGTACTAGTTCAAAAGGAGCACTAGCACGTTTATTAATTCTAAGACTTGTACTGTGACGATGATGTTTAGCAAACTGACATGCTTCACAATCTAGTGTAGACAAAGAGCTATATTGAGGACAAATCTTCTTTAGGAGAGAAAGAGATGGGTGGCCTAACTGGTAATGAATCTTGAGGGCAGAGGTGATACTTGAACAAATTATGGAAGGTGACGAATCAAGAATATACAACCCTCCAGACTCATGCCCCTTACCAATAATCTGCTTCATCGTTAGGTCCTGAAAAATACAATGATTCGAAAAAAAAGATATAGAACAATTTAGATTGCGAGTGATCTGACTAACAGAAAGTAGATTAATAGACAATGATGGCAAATGTAAGACAGAGGGTAAAGAGAGAGTAGGAGTAGGGTTAACAACCCCAGTTCCTTGGACATGAGAAAGAGATCCATCGGCTAAAACAACTGAGCGATTGGAAGTGTTTAAATGATAGTTCGAAAGAAGTGAGGAGTTACCTGTCATATGTTCAGTTGCGCCTGAATCAATGACCCATCTATTTCCTGAATTAGCTAGAGCAGTTACCGATGAAGAGTCCTTTGAAGTTCCTTGATGTTTTAGGAATTTAGCAAATTCATCGATGTAATCATGCACTGTCTTATTACCAGATGTTCCAAGGGTATGATCATTAGTTCCCAAAGTTTGATTGGCCTCAATATTTGTTTGTCCAGCATTCACCTAATCCAAGTTATTACCACCAGCAAAATTTGAATTTGCAATTTTCCTATTTCCTTCAAACTGCCCTGTTCCAAACTGCCATGTTCCAATCTGACTTGAGCCAATGCCGATAGATTGCCTCTGCATATTTTTATATTGAAGTTTTCTGCATTCCAACTTAGTATGCCTAAATTTCTTACAGTAGTTGCATAGAATATTTCAAGAGTCAGGTTTGCCTACGTTCTGATTTTTCCAGTTCATATTCCTAGAGACAAGGGCATTGTTGTGAACAGAGCTGTTACCTGAAGAAGCTACGATTTCTGCTCGGAGAAGTCGACTAAACACATCATGTAATGAAGACATGTCAGTTCCAGACAGAATTTGTGTTTTAGCAGAATCAAACTCAGAAGGTAATCCACCAAGAAAACTCATGATCGCCATTTGCTCGCGCTGTTTTTGTTGAACCTTTACGTCTGAACTTAAGGGCAAAAGCAAATTAAACTCTTCATATGTCTTCTTGAAATTCATGAAGTAGGTCATCAATGATTGGTCATTCTTCTCAAGTTGGTAAAAAGATTTATAGACCTCATACATACGAGACAAATTTCCTTTTCCAGAGTATAAAAATTCCAGATAACCCAATAGTTCTTTAACGAATTCACAGTGGTTGATTAAGCCAATTATCTCATTATCAATCGAATTTCGAATTTGAAGAAAGAGACGAGCATCATCACGAAGCCAATTCAGGTGGGATTTCTCAGTTGAATCTGGTTGCGGTGGTCGTCGCTTAGATGGTTATCTTTCTCAATGCTCTTGAGATAGATGCACATAGTTTTGCTCCAATCTAGGTAGTTGGCTACGTTCAACTTGTGGTCAGTGATTTTTGATAGTATCGGTACGACGTCTACCATAGTTGATACCTATTCTTCACCCATTTAATAGGGAATCAAAAAACCGGGATAGATTCACAGAACTGAAACAATCCAGCAACTATTTTGCCTACTCAAAAATTATTTCACTCGGCTCCACTACTAAAGTTAAAATTCGCACTCCCAAAATCGTCTTCAACACATCTCGCCGCCACTACTAAAAAGTCGACATCGTTGCCTGAATCGCGAAGGATGGAGTTGGAATTTTCGATTTCGATGACTTTCCTTGAACAGGATCTGGGTTTAGGGGAGGAGGTAACGAATTTTGGGTTTTCTGATTTTCTGGGTTTAGGATAATTTTCTGAACAGCTCTGATACCATGTTAAATGGTTTGGTGTCAAATATAATTTGTAAGAAACATAAAGGAGAAAGGAAATGCAACTATTTTCTTATTCACCACACTTGTTATACAAGAAGAGGTGTTTATATATCACACCAAATAGTTAAACCAGGAAAGTTTATAATAGGGAAGTTAATAAAAGGAAACAATTACACCCTATATTTAACACCCCCGAAAAATAGAATTTGGGTTTTATGCATGTATAAATAGCCCTCTTATGTACATGAAAAGGATCATCTAATCTTTCATATTAGTTAGGAAATTAAATACAAAAGTTGTAATGTCAATGTTCTATGAAATAAAAATGGCTTCCAAGCCTCTTTCTTCTCTCTTTTCTACATGCTTTTCTTTGTTTTCATGTTAATGCTTTTATTTATGTTCTTTTCTTTTCTTTGTTAGTAGAATAGTTTTACATTCATGCAACACTACACCAGAAAATCCATTTCGCCATGGCTTTGAGCCGTGGCTAAACAATTTTGCCACGGATTTAAACCGTGGCAAAATAGGTAGTGGCAAAAATTTTGCCACGGCCCAGAACCGTGGCTAAATGAAAATTTGCCACGACCCAAAGCCGTGGCAAATTTTCATTTAGTCACGGCTTAAAGCCATGGCTAATTTACATATAGCCACGGCTTTGAACCGTGGCTAAATGAAAATTTGTCATGGCTCAGAGCCGTGGCTAAATGAAGAATATATAACCTAGAAACAAAACGTGTAATAATTGACATCAGTTCATAATACAACTACAAGTGCTTGATTTCAAACTTACAACTTTCAATTGATAATACAACTTCAACAAGAAAGAAATACAGTAACATACAACAAGTAAACAAATCAAAGAAAGAAATAGAGAAACATATATATACAATTTCAATTGATATTACAAATCAGGTCGCAGTAAAACAAGTAAACAACATGTACTATACATTGCAATCACTAAATAACATAAATAAACAACAGTACTTAGCAATTGACATAACAAAGTGACACAAGTAGAGGAAGAACACAACTAGACTGAAGTTGACAGCAATTTCAAGAATTAACAGCTGATATCATCTCCAGTGCTAGTTTTGCATTTTACATTGACGATATACATACATTGACTATAATATTACAGTATTTGAAAATGTATGCTGGAAAAAAAGTTAAATTCAATGGACTCTAAATTACATAAGATAGGAATGAGAAAAATTACTCATCATCTAGTCCTGGTATGTACTCTAGAATGACATCAAAGATGACAGCGCTGAAGGCAGCTATTCTTGGCCTTCTTGGCGCTGAAGTTAACCCCTTCGAAAACGAGTGCTTTTTTGTTTCATGGAAAACAAAATGCAGAGAATCAGTTATGTTAAACCAAAATTATAACATGGGTATTTCAAGCAACGCAGTTTGAATCATGTGTAGTTATTTCACCTATAACTTTTAATTCGTTATGCTACATGCAACTTGGTCTAAGTGAAATATAATTTGGTAACTTACAGGTCTTGGAACATATATCCACCACTTCCCTCCAACTCCAAAAACTTTTCATGTGCTAACTAGGCCGAACCTCCAAAAACCTCGATATCAGCTGTGCAGGCAGCTTTTCAGGTAACAGAAGCCAGGACCTCGATATCATCGACACGGTATTGCTGAGCTCCATGTGCTGCAGTGGTGTTGATGAATACATCATCTCTACAGCTTGCAGAATTTGAGTTTCAGGTAAGCAAGGATTCTGTTCTTCTATGGTTTCTTTTGCGTTGTTCTCATCATGTACAAGTTGTTTTGGACTTTCAGTATGCGCTTCTTTTAAGCAAAGAATTGATTTTGCAGCATCATCTCCTTGATCCTATTACGGATCTTGCCCTGTATGCTTTCAGCCATTGTATCATTCTTCGTGTTACTAGCTGTTTTCAAAAAAACCTGTCATGTTGAAAGACAGTTAATGCTTCATAAACATTTCCTAAAAAACACTACAAGTACTACACTATACATATGAGGTAGAGCTGATTTTGCTTCTGAACGATTTGCAAGGTTTTCTACAAGAATAAAAAGTGGTATGAGTTTTATAATAGAAATATGATAAAGAAATGCAAATAAGTACCTGTTATATTTTTATATAACTTAGTTAATTTTTATATAAATTAGTTAATTTTTATATAAATTAGTTAAATTTTACATTTTAGTTAAATGCAGCTATTGTCTTACCACAAGATATTATCTTTGGCTGCAATGCTATGAACAGTCCAAGACTAAACATAGCCATCCCTTTACCACCATCTTCAAGAATGGATATAGAACTAGCTACAATCTATGGCATTTCTATTCTCCACCTGAAAGAGATACGTGACCAAATGCGACCTATGAGGCTTGAATACATGTTGGGATTTCGAATGAGTTTTCTCCAAACTATGATGAGAATATAGCTAGTTGTAACACTAGCATTTTTATCAGGAAACTACTCCATAGTAAAGGTTTTCGCTCCTCTGCACTCGAACAAGAATAGCAGGACGGTGTGCCAAATAATGCATTGAAGGACAACAGTCTGAACCACTAGAGAGGCTGAAGAAGGTCCGTACATCCCTTGTAGTAAAGGGTTGCCCATGACCAAAGAGTTTGGTAGGGTAGAAAGAGAGAATAGAGTGATGACCCATTCGATGCTGTCTTTGTTATGAGATAGTTTTGACTAGAGTGATGGAAGGGTTAAAACTATGAGTTTTTGGAGAGTGTCGGTAAGGATGAAGTGGAGGTTCATGGTGTATGGATTGTTGGAGGATATGAAGTGGAAAGAGACTAGAGGAACTGCAAAGAGGGCAACGAAGTGATTGATGCCTGAACATTGATCAGGGGTGAAAATTTTCCACCATTTGACAGAGCCATATGCTAAGACCATTGACACGTACAATGGAACCACTGCGGTTAAAACGTGGTAGAGGTCGGATAGTTGACAAATGTATAGTTTCAGTACAGTGTTACTGCTATTATTATGCTAAGAAAATTTAAGGTTTGCATAGAGGCTGGAAATTGATGATGTCTGCATGAAGTTATTGCTGCACTTCGAACCAAGTTTTGTTTATTTATCTTCTTTTTGAATGAATTAATAATATCGAGTCATAGAAGAAATGAAAATTCTTGTGTAGGAGGAATTTAAATGTCAGTCATCAAGAAGTGGATATGTAGGCGAAAGAATTGAAGTCTTTTTTGGTTTCTTTTTCTAAGAAAAAACTCAATTAACTTAGTTAATTTTTATATAAATTAGTTAATTATTATATCCTTAAATTAATTTTTATAAAACTCACTTAGTTAACTTAGTTGAATATTTATAAGACTTAGTTTATAAGTTAACCAAATAATTTTAGTTAATTTTTATATAACTTAGTTAAATATTATAAGAATTAGTTAATTTTTATAAACTTTTAGTTAATCTAGTTAAACTTGTATAAAACTTGATAACGTAGTTAACTTTTATCAAAATTAGTTAATTTTTATAAATTAAGCAAAAAAGTTTGATTTTAATTATTTTTATATAACTTAGTTATCTTAGTTAAATTTTATACTTAGTTAATTTTCATAAATTTATTTAAATATTTAAATATAATTTGGTAACTTACAGTAAATAAAATAAAAAAAAGAAACAAGAAAATGGACGGAAAAAAAGGTTGACGGTTATATATTTCAGGTTTACCTGGCCAGAACCAACTCTAAAGATACAGGGTTGCCCTTTCTTTAAGGAACTGTAGTCCCATATACATGAAAGATTAACACAAATGGGAATAAATGTCATATAAATATGTATAATTCCGCTCTTTACACATTACCATCTACATTGTCTAGTTGGATTTCAACCATGCTGAAAAGGAAGTTTACCTGTCAAATATTTGACCTGATGGTACCATGGCAACATAATTTGCTGCAACCTACAACATGTAAAGGATATTCTTATCATTTACATAAACATGGACATAGTATATTGTATTAAAATGAATTAGGATGAAATACCTGAAAACCAACAGGTGGACTTGGACCTTCTCCAACCTTTATATTTTTGTATTGCAAACCTGATTCTGTAGTTACCATTGGAACCTAACAGTAAAAAAGCAAAGCAAACCATCTTACATTGGTCCATTAATATTAACACCTGAACTTTCACAATCCTACATTTGAATCAACTTTATATAAAAAGAAATAATACATCAAATAGTTTAATTAAATGTAAAAAATCATTTAACAAAGTTTAAGAAACTTGAAACAATATACAATTAACAAAGTTTCTTAAACATGAAACGAAATATAATTTCCAGTTCCATCTACTTATCTTCCAACCGTCTATTTTTATCAACAGTTTATCCAAGAAATCAACATCTCTATAGACTATATAATATCTATTTCAAAAGGCTCAATTTATTAGGTAGATCATCTACTTTAATAGCTATCAAAATAAAGCAACAACAAACAATATTATTAACCACGTACTTGAGTAAAATGCATATTAAGGTCCGAATAGTGAGTATTACACGAGGACATCGAAAATCAGTAAGGGTATGCAATCTCATCATACATTTTCTAGCTCTTTCTCGCACGCATCATTACACAATTATTATTTGGTATAAATTAAAATCAAACTAAACCATAACGAACTAAAATAATCATAACCAAGCTAGCCTATGACCACATTATTTTTTGGTATAAATTTTTTGATATCATCTCCAAAATAACTTGAAAAATAATGTAGTCGAGTAATGATAAAAGTAATCATGTTCTCGATACCTTTCCTAGAGGAACCAATGTTTGTATCCCAACAAAACTAACAGCAAACATAAATCCAATCACCCAACCAATCTCAGGCTCACTACACCAGAAAAGCTGGATATTGAGTAAACTGTTTGCAGGCTAACAAACGTGTGAACAATTTGATTTTATAATATTGAGTACGCATAAACATATTTAGGGCTGTGCATTTATAAACAACTTGTAAAAAATCATGTTATAATGCAAAATGCAGGTCTGTAAAATGTTAGTAAAAATCTTGTATAAAATTAATTTACAGTGAAATATTGGTTGTTTGGCTCTATACACATATCTGTCGGTATAAACGTGCAGTATGATAATGAAGCATAAATTTGGAAGAGTAAAATGGAAATCACAATTTAGTAATATTTATATTTGATACAAACATTCAATTTGCAGTACCATAATGAAAGACACATCTAGTAAAAGAAAGAAAGAAATATAAACATAAATCTAAACCTCTAGGTTTTGGAATCATTGTAAAGAAGAGTATCGGTATTGAGAAAAATGAACCATCTATATTGTTGATATAACAAACATTTAATCGGCATCTGATTTACTTGCAGATTTTCCTTGTTAATATAGAATATTAAAAAGTTATCATGACCTCTAAACTAACTACAATTGCAATTAGTAAAAATGATGAAAACTAAAATTTGATCTTAACATAGATGGTCAGTAAATATAATTTATAAATCGAGACAAACCTAATGTCATATAGTGAAATCTAGATGTGGACATGAGGAAGTTCTCATCAGCAATCATAGAAAAAGTTGTCAGACATTAAATTCCCGAACCAAATTGAAGAATTTAACAATCCAATTCGCAATCAACATCCGAATAGAAAAATAATTACACAAGAGAGATGAAGCAAAGAGTTGAAGAGGGTGCAAACTAAGCATGATTAAAGACAAATAAGTTGTAAATCTCAAAGTTTAGCGAATACCTATCGCTGCTCTGCACCGTCTAGCAAGCTGGATATTGATTGCGACCACCGAGAACGTCGATTAAACCGAACCTGGATTCACATGATTTGAGTGAGAGCGATTTGCTTTCAGAAACTAATGACACGATAGGAGCAATGGAATTGAGATTCAAGGAGCAGCGGAATTCAATGAGTTATGGCGCGGGATCGAAATTGTTAAGGCGGGGATCGAAATTGTTAAGGCGATCGGGGATGGAAAATAATGAGTTATGGAACGGGATTCTCTACGTTGTTTTTTGAGAACAGCACGTTGTTTTTTTAGAAAGGTTACTGTAAGGTGGGGGGGTTAAAAAATTAGGATAATTTTGTAACGGTTTGAAGCCATTGCAAAATTACCATGGCCAGTAACCTTGGTAATTTATTTTAGCATGGCCCAAAACCGTGGTAAAATTGCCATGACTCAAAACCGTGTCAAATTTTCCGCATTGGGGTGTGGCAAAATGGACAATATGGTGGAGTCCAAGTAGTGTCGCTTAATTCCTTTTGTTGTAAGTAGTTTAATTACATTCTCTTATTTGCTATTTTTCTATTTTCTTCTCTTTTTAATGTTGAAATTTACATATGTTGCTTCAATGCCACAAATGAGTAGCTAAACCCCTTCAATTTAGGAGTAATGAAGCTCTCAAATATTATGTAATTTCAACACTTAATGATTTTTGATCTCATTTGGTTTATGCTTCATGAAGTGAGTTTTGATGCAAGTTTCACAAGTGGGTTTATAGCTTATATTGTTTATGCAAATGAGTTATACTTATTCAACATAAACACAATTTGCATCATCATTTGCTAATCCATTTTTGATCGTGAAATTAAAGTAAAAATGAAATTTGATGATCTATATTACTAGTTACAATAGTAAATAGATCGTACTTAAAATAGCTTTTGCTTTGACTTCATTTTCATGAGAATTATAAGTGGTTTATTTGTTGTATTATAGTTTGATGGTTTGAGTTATGTTAATTAATAACATAAACAAACCATACTTATGATAAATACAACAATATTTCACTTAATATCAAAGCTAGAGATCACAAATTGTTTGTTTGTTGATTTACAAAAATATGAGGGTGGATTTGCCTCTAAATTGTTCTCTAGTTCAATAGTTTTTAAATCAAATTTTAATTCTAGTTTTAGCTTCATGTTAAGTTAACAATTTCTCCTCCATTTGGTCTAATTTGATTGAATAGATTTTTAAATTCTAACAATTCCCGGCGGATCAACCCGTATTTGCCATGTACTACAAAGTGTACGTCTTGCTCTTGCGGTTATATTTTAATTTGAAATTTTTCGACAGTTTTCTAACTCGATAGAAATTCCGTCGATGAAAAAGTTTTTGGCGCTGTTGCCGGAGAATTGCTTTGATTTTAGTTTTCTATTCTTCGGATTAATTGTTGCTTGATTTTTGTGTGTTTATATTGTGTTAGTTTGCATTTAAAAAATTTTTTGTTGTGTTTGTTGTTTGATTTTTGTTTGCATTTTGTTTGTGTGTTGTTGTTTTCTAGTGTTTTGTTCATTTGCATTGCATTTTCTATTAAAAAAAACATCCACAACTTCATTCCAATTTTTTTTTCTTTTTATTCATTTACTTCTTTTTTACAACTTTTTTTCCTTTACAATTTCACATTTACATTGATAAAAAAAATTGCTTGCATTTATCTCCACTGCTACATCCCTCTGCTTCCTTCAACCAAGACTGCCTTCACCAATTCACTGTGCATACCCCTGTTGCTACTGCCAGTTTCTACCCATACTTCTACTCGCTGCCTCTCCCTTGCAATTGTTCCATCCAGCACAGCACCTATATGCTGTGCAACTGCACATCCATTCTTCATCTCATACAACATCGACTGAACAACACTCCTTCATCCCAATATCTCCTTCCAGTCACATTACAAACAATTCAACAAACTTTTCATAGACCTGGTTACCACATGCTCTCCTGCATTTTCAAATACCATTAATACAACCATCCAAACCCTCAAACAATCACTTCGCCCCTTCTCCCCAAAACAATATACCTCTACAAACCAAGAACTTCATTTACTGCCTGAACCTCCCCCCTTACACACTTCACCAAACCACCATACATTCATTTCAGTCAACCCCTACCAAACAACCTCCCACTACAGATCATTGCTTGAGCCTTAAACAAACATTGCCACCAGTGACCACACTGACCATTACAACACATCAACTTCTTTACCGTCCCATACCTGTCTCTGTTCATACCATAGCACTAATCTCAACATCTCCTTCCTCTCAATACCACTGTCAACTTTCCACCTGCAAACTCTCACATCACAAAATCCACCTGACCCCCTTATAGATACTGACCATTTCCGACACAGTCACCACCACACTGCTCCAATAGTGCCTTCGACTACACTTCCGACCATATCACTCCTCTGATCAAAACAACCCACACCAGTGTATACAACACCTTCCTCACCTCATTTCTGCCATCATACAACCCTTGCCAAAACAACTCTGTTACAGTCACACACCCACATCCACTTTAACTCCTGTTCCTCCCACCGCATCCATTCACTTTACTATCAACTGACCACATCCACCATCTCACTTCATACAAACACCGACACAACATTCAACAGTCCATCCCCTCCACTGTGATACACAACCATCCTACCATCATCTTACATCAACGTGCCATCTATAACTCACCACATCACACTGCCCATCCACTCGACTGATCCTTTCATCACCACTTCAATAAAAAACATCAGTGTTGCCCTACCCAAACCCCTACCATAACAACTTTTGCAACCCCTAAACTTCCCACTGACATACGAACCTCTTCCTTTGCGAACCCAGTGCAAGCCAACATACATCAATCGCCTTCTCCACCATACAGCAATCTCCCAAATCTCCACTTCAAACAAGTGTAATCGAACCTTCCCACCTCCGCAACATATAATCAATGAACTCGAGTCGAGTCAACTGTAATTTTGGAATTTAGATTTGTGGAAGTTAATAATTTTTGAATTTGGAAATTTGGAATTGAGAATCGTTCGTTTTGGGGTGATTAAAAATACGAAGTCGATGCTTAAGAAAAAAACAAAGGATTAGAAGAAGTCGGATAGAAGATTAGGATGCTGACACCTTTTTTTCTTCTTTTATTTATTTTTGGAATGATTTCAGTGGGCCAGGCCCAAATCAATTAAAGTGTTATTTTTTTTCTTTTGTTACCTTTTAGAGTTCTTTTGTTAGAATTTAAATTGTTTTAAAAAAAGTTTAAAAGAAAAAAAAACAAGTTTCAATTGTTTCCAATAACATTTGCTTTCCTTTCCTTTTGTTTTGTTTTATCCTAAAAAAATTGTTTTGTTTTGATTTTAATTTGTTTTGTTTCAATCTGTGTAGTTAAAGCGCCCTGCCGCTCCAAAGCGTTTGAGGTGTGAAAAGTTGTCGCGGAGATATATCGGGGATATAGCAGGATATAGCGGACGACTTTAAAAAGAAGAATGATGAACATTCTACATTAACAAGAGGAACAAGTATTACTTATTATTTCCCACCAAGCAAAACAAGTTATAATAAAGTAATGATAAACAAAGTTGACACTTAAAAAGTTAGAACTAGTTATAATAACCAACAACGTATATCATTGTTACATCAACTTTGAAGTTATCATAAAACTTAAAAGAAAGACATCAAGCAAAATGCTTATTTATAGGAAAGGGGGATATAGCGAGGTAACAAAATCGGGGATATAGCGAATTATTGTCGCAATATCGGGGATAATAGCGGATCTGCTATATTGGGCCGCTTTATAGGAATATCGTTGCCCCAAAGTCCGCTACGGGATATATCGGGGCAATATCGGGGAATTGACTGCACATGTTTCAATATGCTTGAAGTTCCATTTATCTTTGATAAAAAAAATTGAATTTGTTTTGTTTTGTTTAATTTGTTTCATTTGCTTTGTTTTCCATTTGTTTTAGTTTTTTAAAAAAAAACAAGTTTCAATTTTTTTAATTTTCATTTTTCATTTGTTTTCACTTGTTTTAGTTTTCATTTGTCTTACTTTCATTTTTTTTGTTTTTCACCTGTTTGATAAAAATAAAAAAAACAAAACTAAAAAAATTGTATATATCTTGTTTATTTTCAGGTTGCCAAAGCAGAAAATCGCAAGGAAAAGAATTGCTTTGCTTGCTTTTAAAAAAAATTTAAAAATCACCGCTAATTTTTTTTTGCTAATAATCTGCACGCTCTAGTATTGTTCCCTTTTCCCTTGTTTTTATTTGAATTGCGTTGTTGGTTGCTTGCATTTGCATTTATAAAAAATTCAAAATCCAAAAACAAAAACAAACTTCATTGTAGTTGCATTGTAAATTCACGTTTAATTTTTGTTTTACATTCATCTCATCTTATTTTCTTTTCTAAGTGCAATACCCCAATTCACATAAGGTGAGGGATTTCATCACCCTTTCCTTAGCCCACAAACGCATTTCATCGTAGAATTTGACTAATAATAAAAGTTAGACATTCGACTTAAGGGTGTCGCGAGCTCATCTAGGGCTTAGTTGTATCTTTACAGTTGTTTTCTTTGAACAATTTTATTTCTTGGTGTCTAGGATACGGCAGAGTAATAATCATTTATAAAAATTATGGTGATTCGTAAATATTATAGTGGTTGTTCCTCTGAAGGTACTTAAACCTTCGGTTGCATTGCTACGGTGATTCGTGGTGCACCGATAACCCCTGCCCGTTACCTGGCTGAGAAATATTTTTGTTGATTTAAGACAAAGTGTGATTATACAATTTTGGGTTAGGAGCTACTAAGGACAGAAAATTTGTAATTAAGTCCTTTGCATTCATTTAGTTGCATTAGTTCATGCATATCTAAAAAAAACAAAAATCCAAAATTCAAAAAATATATAAAATCTTTTCAAAAACAAAAAAAATTCAAAATTCAAAAAAAAAAAATTGAAAATTCAAAAAAAAAACAAAAACAAAAATCAAATTTCCATTTTCTCAAAACCATATAAAAATTTGAAAAGCCAAAAACAAAACAAAAATCAAACTTCTCTTTTGAAAATAAATTTCACTTGGTAAATATTTTTCTTCCTTAAAAAAAACAAAAACAATTTTTCACTTCGTTTTTCAAATCTTCTTTCATTCTCAAACTCGTTTCTAACTTCTTTCTCTTCTCGACTTTCACTTGTGCATGAGTACTTGGACTCATGACATAACAACAAATCGTTGGACTCGCGACTCGACAACTAACCGTTTGACTCGAACAGACAATCCTCCCGAAATAGCAAACGAAAACGCCCCTGGAACTCCCATGGATAGAATCTTTCCCGATAGAGTTCCTATTCCATGTTGCATCACATTACCTGCCCCTATGGGTAATCATTTCAAAATTAATTCGAACCATATTGCCACACTTCCGAAATTTGGCAATTTCTAGCACGATGACCCATACATTTTCTTGACTAAATTCGAACAAGTTTGCCCAACCATTAAACTCCAACAACTTTCCGATGACAGAATCAAACTTCGATTAATCCCATTCGCTCTTATGGATTACGCTGAAAAATGGTTGTACAGCTTACCATCGAACTCGATTAAAACGTGGGAAGAATTTGTAATTAAAACTTTCTTAAAAAAATTCCACCCCTTGGAGAAAACGAGTAGAATCCAAAACGAAATTGTAAACTTTCATAAATTCAAGGGAGAACCATTCGGAAAATATTTTGAAAGATTCAAAGAGCTTTTGATAAACTGTCCACACCATAACTTTGAAAAATGGACGATTTGCCAAATCTTATACGATGGACTCGAAAACAGCTCACGAACCATGCTCGAATCAATGTGCTAAGGCAATTTTCTTACCCAACATCACGATGATGCTTGGCAATTTTTTCAAAACCTCGCCGAAAAATCATTCCAATGGGAACGTTCGAACGAAAAATCAATCTACTCATGATCGAGTGCACACTCGATAGGATCTTTTGTTGCTTTGGAGGCGAAGATCGATGCAGTGATTAAAAAATTCGATAACGTTTTCTCATCAAATCAAATGACCAAGCTTCCTAATCGATGTGTTACAAATGCAACGATCCTAATCATATAGCTGATCAGTGTCCTAATTCTGTCGAACAAATCAATGCTTTCAATAAATCCAAAAACGACCCATTTTCTCAAACGTATAACCCTGGTTGGAGAAATCATCCGAATTTTGCGTGGAACCAAAACAATCCCAGCACGAATACGGTTCGTCCCAATTTTCAAGCATTCCCGAATAATGCTTCGAATCCTCCCTTCCAACCCAACAATTTTCAACCAAACTTTGCGGGTCCATCTCATAATCAACCGCAAAAATCAAAATTTCAACCAAATTCTGCTCATCCTCCTGAAGACGATAAACTTTAACTTTGCTTGAGAAAACTCTGGAAATGTTGGCTAAAGCAACTACTCAAAGCATTCAATCAAACAGCAATTTGCAAAATTTATTGACTTCATATATGCAAAAACGAACCAATCAATTGCAAAACTCAAAATGCAAATGAGTCAATTAGCCACATCTGTGAGTGAACGTGAACGAGGAACATTCCCAAGCCAACCCATTTCAAATCCCCGAAATCAAAACGCAAATTCAAATCAAGCCCATGTTGTTCAAGATAGCAACGTCACCCCAATTGAATGCTATCACAACTTTACGTTCCTGTAAACAAATCGATAATCAAGTCGTTAACCTAAACGATTTACCGGAAACCTCTCTCGATACTTCTAAAACAACGAACGAATCTGAACAGAACGTGGAGCCAAACGTTGAATCAAATGCCAATCAAAACTCTTCTTCTTCTACTCGAGTAGACCCGCCTATCGAGTATCATGTCCCATTTCCACATCGTATTCGACCAAAGAAACACTCGGACCAAATGGAAAAGATGTTGGAAATTTTTAAACAAGTCAAAGTTAACATTCCGCTTCTTGACATTGTTCAACAAGTCCCCACTTATGCAAAATTTCTTAAAGACTTGTGCACCCAAAAATGACACACTCAAGTGCCCAAAAAAGTCTTCTTAGCTGCCAGTTTGAGTGAAGTCTTGTCCCAATCCATGCCCGTCAAATACAAAGATCCTGGCTGCCCTACAATTTCGTGTACAATTGGAGACAAAATGATTAACAAATGTTTGATAGACTTAGGTGCGAGTGTCAACTTGAATCCATACTCTGTGTACGAACAATTAGGCTTAGGTGAGCTCAAACTCACAAAAGTTACGCTTCAATTCGCCGATCGTTCCATCAAGAACCCCGTGGGAAAATCTAGGACGTGCTCATTCGAGTAGGGCAATTCATATTCCCCGTTGATTTTATCGATTTCGAAACACCTGTGATGAATCCATCGAGTCAAATTCCATTGATTTTAGGCCGACCATTCTTAGCCACCTCAAATGCCTTAATCAATTGTCATAACGGTTCGATGAAAATTTCTTTTGGAACATGACCTTGGATCTCAAACTTTTCAATCTTGAGCGCCAATCGAACGAACCTCGTGACCAAACATTGGAAGTTAGTGTCATTCACGAAAACTTTGAAAACGAGACACTTGATCTTGACGATGAATGTGAGGTCGAGTACGAAAAATTGTTTCACGAAATTCCCAACGAGATTGAATAAACTCTTCCTTTTGAATCGCTTCCAGTTGAGTCCGAATCTCAACCCAATTCTTTGATCGAAAAACTCCCAAAGTTGGACCTCAAACCGCTTCCCGATCACCTTAAGTATGCATACTTAGGTGATAATGAAACGTTGCCCATCATAATTTCCGAAACTCTTTCTCTTGACCAAGAAGCTTCTCTTCTCTCTATTGTTTCGAAAAATAAGGAAGCGATTGGATGGTCCATCTCCGATATAAAGGGAATTAGTCCCGCTCTTGTTCAACATCGCATCCATTTAATCGACGATGCCAAGCCTGTTCGTGATGCGCAACAAAGGCTTAATCCAAAAATGAATGATGCGGTGCGTGATGAAATTCTTAAACTTCTCGACAATGGAATCATTTACCCAATCTCTGATAGTTCATGGGTTAGCCCAGTTCACATTTTACCGAAAAAGTCTGGGCTTACCGTTGTCAAGAACGATTCAAACGGACTTATTCCAACTTGTACTCAAACAGGTTGGTGTGTTTGCATTGACTATCGAAAATTAAATGCTACAACACGAAAAGATCACTTCCCTCTTCCTTTCATTGACCAAATGCTCGAACGTTTAGCCGGCCATGAATTTTATTGCTTCCTTGATGGTTATTCCGGCTATAACCAAATTCCCATCGCTCCCGAAGATCAAGAGAAAATGACTTTCACATGTCCATTCGGTACCTTTGCTTATCGACGTATGCCATTCAGACTTTGTAACGCTCCTGCGACTTTCCAACGATGCATGGTTGGAATCTTTTCCGACATGATTGAACACTTTCTAGAAGTTTTTATGGACAATTTCTCAATCTATGGCGATTCTTTCTCCCAATGTTTACATCATCTCGAATTGGTTCTAAATCGATGTAAAGAAAAACATTTGACTTTGAATTGGGAAAAATGCCACTTTATGGTCAAACAAGGCATAGTCCTTGGACATATCATCTCAAATAAAGGCATTGAGGTAGACAAAGTGAAAATCGACGTAATTGCAAATCTACCCATTCCCAAATCTATTAAGGACATTCGATCATTTCTAGGACACGCTGGATTTTACCGACGCTTTGTGAAAGACTTTAGCAAAATTTCTCATCCTTTGACGACTCTTCTTGGAAAAGACGTTCCATTCGATTTCAACTCTGATTGTATCTCTTCTTTTGAATGTCTTAAGAGCGAACTAATTTCAGCTCCAATCATTTGCGTACCCAATTGGGATCTTCATTTCGAAATAATGTGTGATGCTTTGAACTTTGCCATTGGTGCTGTCTTAGGACAATGCATCAACAAGATCCTTCACGTCATTTACTATGCGAGTATGACTTTGAACGACGCTCAACTCAACTACACAATAACCGAAAAGGAGCTTCTAGCTGTTGTTTTTGCTCTCGAAAAATTCTGACAATACTTGATAGGTTCACACATTACTGTGTACACGGACCACTCTGTGCTTCGATATCTCTTCGCTAAAAAGGATGCCAAATCCCGCTTGATTCGTTGGATCCTATTACTTCAAGAATTTGACCTTACAATTAAAGACAAAAAAGGATCTGATAACGTCATAGCCGATCACTTGTCTCGTCTTCCGAACGCACCATCTTCTTTGCCAATCAATGAAAACTTCACCGATGAACAACTCCTTTCAATTTCTACCGACCCATGGTATGCTGATATAGTGAACTACTTAGTCACTAAAGAAACTCCCTCATCGTGGTCGAAATAGGACAAACGCAAATTCATACCCCAAGTGAAGTATTTCTATTGGGACGATCGATACTTGTTCAAATATTGTCCCGACCAAATCATCTGACGTTGCATTCCGGATAATGAGATTAGGAGTGTTCTTTCGTTTTGCCAAGATCAAGCGTGTGGTGGACATTTTGGTACTCGAAAAACTGCGTAAAAATGCTTCAATGTGGTTTCTATTGGCCTTCTCTTTTCAAAGACTCGTTTGAATTTTGTAAAACTTGCGATCGATGTCAAATGCTTGGACGAATTTCTCGATGAGATATGATGCCTCTAAACCCCATTCTTACGATCGAAATCTTTGATGTATGGGGTATAGACTTTATGGGACCTTTTCCCAATTCTTTTGGAAACTTGTAAATCCTTCTCGCTGTCGATTATGTTTCAAAATGGGTCGAAGCCGTTCCTTGCAAAACCAACGACAATAAAATTGTTGTGAAATTTCTCAAAGAAAACATCTTTTCGAGGTTCGGCACACCTCGCACAATAATTAGTGATAATGGGACCCATTTTTGCAATCGATCTTTTGAAACTTTAATGAAAAAATACTCAATAACCCACAAGTTATCCACTCCGTATCATCCTCAGACTTGTGGCCAAGTTGAAGTTTCAAATCGACAAATAAAACAAATCTTGGAGAAAACTGTCAATAAAAATCGAAAAGATTGGTCTCAGAAATTGACCGACGCGCTTTGGGCTTATCGTACTACTTTTAAAACTAACCTTGGGATGTCCCAATTTCATTTAGTTTACGGTAAAGCTTGCCATTTACCCGTTTAAATCGAACACAAAGAGCTACGGGAAATTAATAACTTAAACTTTGACCTTGAGAAAGCTGGCGAAAACCGAAAACTACAACTCAACAAACTAGAAGAACTTAGGAACGACTCGTATGAAAATGAGAAAATTTACAAAGAAAAAACCAAAGTTTTTCATGACAAGTCAATCCTAAGGTAAACATTTTTGCCTAACCAAAAAGTTCTTTTATATGACTTAAGACTTCATTTATTCCCTGGGAAACTTAAATCGAGATGGACCGGACCATTTGTGGTACGAACTGTTTTTCCACATGGTGCCATAGAAATAGAAAACCCCAGGGATGGATCGGATTTCAAAGTCAATGGTCATCGTCTGAAACCAATCTTGGAATTGCGAAATAAGGAAGAGGAGGAGTTCACAATCCTTCATGAGCCAAGCTACGTCTAGTAAGAAATTTTACCCTCTTTTGTAAATATGTACATAGTTTTCCCCATTACACTCATCATATCATGCATTGACTGTGAGGACACATTCAAAATTAAGTGTGGGGGGAGTTTTTAGTTTCATGGCATTTTTGATTTTTGATTTTTCTTTTAACTTAAAAAAAATCTCAAAATTTCAAAATCTCAAAAACATTTTCTTTTTAGCATTTTGATTTATTTTGAGGAAACACTATGGGATAAGTATAAGTTTTGGTTAATAAATTGAAATTTTTGAAAATTTATTTGTCTTAACAAAAATAAAAATGAAGTTTGATTACAAATAACAATGGTTTAACTAGTATATAGGAAGGTTCATATGTGTTAATTATGAAGTATGTTCTAATTGAAAATCTTTGTTTAAACAATGGTAAATTTAAAGTAAAGGATATAACATTTTTATCTTTTAAGTTAAATGGTGCTAAGATGATTTTGCAAAACTCTCTCTTTCTAAAAAAAGAAGAAAAAAAAGAAGAAAAAACATTTGTATATATGTATATATATATTTTTAACACCTAGAGTCATGTGTTCACACTCGTGTGTTCACTCGCCATGCTCTGTACCCTTCTCACGTAAGCCCGTAAGGCACTGCATGATCGATATATCTGGCCTCAGTTTATCTGAGTTAGGTGTATATAGATAAAAATTCTTTTTAATAACGCCTACAGTCGATAAGTGTTCACACTTTTGTGCTCACTCGCCACGCTCTATATTCCCCTCACATCAGTCCGCAATAATATATCTGGCCTCAGTTTACCTGAGTTAGGCATATGTAAATATTGTTAATATCAATAAAATTTTCAAATAATAGATAGTAAGTAATTGAAATCCGAGCACTATTTTTACTTATTTGATTTAACTTGTTATTGAAAAGAAATGAAAATACCACTTTAATAAACTTGGATAATCAACTAAAGATTCATTTCATAGTTACACTTTGTGATCAACACAACGAGTTAAACTATTGTCTATTTATATGATAACTTGATTTTTGTTGGAAATTTTGACAAGTAAATGACTTAAAATTTTCAAAACAATGACCAAAACCTATATTTAACTTATGAGTGTCGAATTGAAAGTGAATCCTTCATTTGTAAATATTTTCAAAAACTTGCATTCATCCCACTGTAAATAAATCTTGCATTTTGTAAATATTTTCACTTTGCATTTGGATTTTGTGGGTAGTATCCGCTGAAAACCCTCACGAGACAGCAGTCGTCCTATTGGGGACACCCAGAGGTTTAATGGCTTGTTGCATACGCTCAATGCAATCGTGCTCCCTATGAAAATGGATTTATCATAGTTTTCCTTTATTCGAGGACAAATAAAAATATAAGTGTGGGGGTATTTGATGTGCACATAAATGTGCATATATTTGCATCCATATTTTATCTCTTATTATTTAAATAAACATCATATTTGGGCATTTGTACATGTTAAAACAAAAATTCAATTGTTTTCAAACTATCATATTTTCATCTTCATTCAGGTGCAAAAAGGTCATTTTTGTGCATGTTCAAATTTGAGAATTTTTACTTGGACATTTTTGATGATTTTTATAGGAATTTGGATGCATATGGAAGAGGCTTATATGAAGATACATGCATGCACAAATGAATATAAAGGAAAGAAGAGGGAAATAATTCAAAGTGAAGATCATGGAGGACCCCACCTACCCACCTACCTTAACGTACAAACTAGAGGCTAATGAACATGCTTATGGAATTAATGGCTTCATGTACACTTAAATGATGATTAGTAGAAGCTAATTATTATTTGGCCTCCACACTTCCTAAGGGGTATTTTGGGAAGCCCCCGAAAAATAGAATTAGGGTTTTATGCATGTATAAATAGTCCTCTTATGTACATGAAAAGGATCATCTACTCTTTCATATTAGTTAGGAAATGAAATACACAAGTTGTAATGGAAATGTTCTATGAAATAAAAATGGCCTCTAAGCCTCTTTCTTCTCTCTTTTCTACATGCTTTTCTTTGTTTTCATGTTAATGCTTTTATTTATGTTCTTTTCTTTTCTTTGTTAGTAGAATAGTTTTACATTCATGCAAGTAGTGTCGCTTAATACCTTTTGTTGTAAGTAGTTTAATTACATTCTCTTCTTTGCTATTTTTCTATTTTCCTCTCTTTTTAATGTTGAAATTTACTTGTTTTGCTTCAATGCCACAAATGAGTAGCTAAACCCCTTCAATTTAGGGGTAATGAAGCTCTCAAATATTATGTAATTTCAACACTTTATGATTTATGATCTCATTTGGTTTATGCTTCATGAAGTGAGTTTTGATGCAAGTTTATACAAGTGGGTTTGATAGCTTATATTGTTTATGCAAATGAGCTATTCTTATTCAATATAAACACAATTTGCATCATCATTTGCTAATCCATTTTTGATTGTGAAATTAAAGTAAAAATGAAATTTTATGATCTATATTACTAGTTACAATAGTAAATAGATCATACTTAAAATAGCTTTGGCTTTGGCTTCATTTTCATGAGAATTATAAGTGGTTTATTTGTTGTATTATAGTTTGATGGTTTGAGTTATGTTAATTAATAACATAAACAAACCATACTTATGATAAATACAACAATATTTCACTTAATATCAAAGCTAGAGATCACAAATTGTTTGTTTGTTGATTTACAAAAATATGACAGTGGATTTGCCTCTAAATTGTTCTCTAGTTCAATAGTTTTTAAATCAAATTTTAATTCTAGTTTTAGCTTCATTTTTAGTTAACAATTTCTCCTCCATTTGGTCTAATTTGATTGAATAGATTTTTAAACTCTAACAATTCCCTACGGATCGACCCGTATTCGCCACGTACTACAAAGTGTACGCCGTGCGCTTGCGATTATATTTTAATTTGAAATTTTTCGACGGTTTTCTAACTCGATAGAAATTCCGTCGATGAACAATGATGGAGAAGGCCTTGCTGTTGTTGGCCAAAATATTGGAGTTTAGGCAGTCGTTGTTGACCTATCATATAGAGAACGTAGAAATTAATCAATTGGACGAACGGTTCTTCCAAAGATAGGAGAATCCAGATATCATGGAACTAACCAAGACCATTTACAGAGCCAAACACTCAGGGTAGGCCATAATGATCGACATTCAACAGACCCAATAGAACCAGAGTTTTTAGTGGATATGGTAAGAAAGCTGTTAATTGACAACCGACATAGAATTATTGATAATCAAGGTTCTTCTTTAGTAGTAACCGTTCACCGAGGAGATATTGCGAGAAGGCTGCCCCAGAGGTTTATCATGCCCATAATTTCGTCTTATAATGGAACGACTGATTCGACATAGCATTTGCTAAAGTATGAACGGCATATGGATAACTCCAGACTACCAAAATTGTACGTTGTAGATGTTTTCTAATATTTTTTAAGGATTGGCTACAATGTGGTTTACTCGGCTGCCATCGAGGTCCATATCCTCATTCGATCAGTTAGCTAGAATGTTCATGGAGCATTTCAAGTTGCATGCTGCCCTCCATACCCCCATAGGATGTAATGTTGTTGTCTAAATTTTTTTAGAATTCTATAGAATCTTGAAGGATTTTTGGGTAGATTAAGATGGTTGTGATGGAGGTAAGCAATACCAAGGAGGAAATTGTTTTGATGGATTTGATTAGAGGAATACATCATAATACGGATTTGGTAAATGGTTGAAGATTAAACCTCCACCGACCATGGAAGAATTTTACAAAAAGGTAACTCAATATTAGCGCTTGAAAAGGTAAATACAACTGCTGGAAAGGCTAGTGGGAGGCAACCAACTGAGGTGGTTCAGAGTAATGTGGTTGTGAAACAAACCGGTGATAGTTCCGAGAATGTTGCTGCTAATGTGGGAAATAAGAACAACAATTAGAAGAGAGGTAATCCAGGTAATAGAGGTAGGAAATCAGATTTCAAGTAACATCCAAGATTCCGTAAGCATGAGGATTACATGCTGGTAAATTATACAGTTGAGAATATCTACCTTCCGACACAGGGTACAGAGTAGGAACAATAGTGGGGCGGGATGCGGCGGGTTTTCTGTGCCCCACCCTAGATGTTTTTTAATCCTTGCCCCACCCGGTACGGGTCCATATTTTTTCCCCGAACACGGAACCCATATGGGTCAAGGTAGACCCATCCTGCCCTGGTCAGGGTTGACCCATCCCGCCCCAAGACCTGGTGTGGCTCTATGCATCAATTCAAAATCATGTACTAATGTAGATATATTTATTTATATTTGTAAGTGGGATTGTCACTAAATGATGCATTAACACAAATAACAATGTATTTACAATGATAAGGGAAGATAATAAGAATGAGGTGTACAATAACAGTACAAAAAATATGCATATGTTATTGGATAATTATCAGTGATGCCACTTAACACTATAAATTTATTATAGCTTACTGAATTGAACTTTATTGTATCGTTCTCATAATCACTTATATCTAAAAATATTATAAATTAGCATTATAGTGATAAAATGATTTCATGAGATCTTAGTAATGCGGGTCGGGTATGGATGTGTCAACGGAGCCCCGACCTTAGACCTGGAGCTCTACAGAATTGGTTATGGGTCTACCTACCCCGATGACCTAATGTTGTGGGTTTTAGTGTATCAAAATAGAGGACGGTCTATTGGGTTTAGACCCTAGACTTGCCCTATTGCCATCCCCAGTACTGAGCGCTATAAGAAGCCGACTCGAAGGGAGTCTATTAAAAGAAAGAAAATGTTTGGGAAGTACTGCCACTTCCAAGGAACACACGACCATAACACTAATAAATATAGGTATTTGTGAGATGTGATTGAGGATTTAATACCAAAAAAGAAACTACAACAGTAAGTGAAAGCCCCATAGGATAGCAGCTAAGAGAATGCTCAACCCAGGGGTAGTTGTAACAACCTGCCATTTCATGACCCCGTAACTACGCAACGAAGTCCCGCATCGATGAGATGTTAGAAGGTAATACATATTGATATACAGAGAGAGTATAAGACAAAAACTATACTAACTAATAACTTTCATAATCTCACAACAAATAGTCACACAAAATAACTTATTACACACATACAACGATGTATGAATGTATATATATATGTATATATATATATATATATATATTTGTGTGTGTATCTGTGTGTGTTTAATTACATATCTGATACCACAACACAGTCTACACAATCCAAACCCAATCAAGTTCACATACTGTCATTTATATAAGAAAAAACATTACATATTTGATTAACAAGTTTTACTCCTACAACCAAAGAATTTCCAGTAGAGATTCCAATTGTAATGGTGGCTAATTTTTATGCCATCACTTCCTCCAAATCAAGGCCTCTCACTACCAAGTCTATCATTCCATCCTCTGGAATTATGGAAACTCCAACTACATCAGTGATTTCGTGAACCTCTACCACTTTAACATCTTCTGTCGAAGTTCAATATAATCCCAAAGAGTCGGGGAACACATAGCTAGAATCCATTCCAAAATTTCCTATCTTATCTTCAATTATGTAGGGGAGTTCTACGGGAACTCCTTTACAAGTGACTTCCGCTTTTTCTTAAGGTACATAATTAACTTTTCCTATGTTTGAGAAGACTCAAATGGTATGCATTGATGTCTCTAATCCTTATTTTTTCACTTTCCCAAATTTCAGATCCACCTACCATTGCCCCTTTACCAAAAGGAGATCTGACTTTGGGCACCTAGGCTTCAATGACATAATCAGTTATGATGTTTACCCCCACTCTTATCCCAACTCCTTTAATTGAAAAAATGCCTGGTCCTGGCATCAAAAAGATTCATGCATTAACTGAAGAGGCTATGGATGATCCAACATGATGCAGTGGGATGAGGACATGGTGATTACAAGAGCCACTAAGCATAAGTCCGGGCCGTCAATGTTGGAGAGGAAGACCCTACAAGCCAAAAGGATTTGGGAAATCAAGAAAGAAAAGATTGATGAAGTACCTCCTCTTTCAATTTCTTTGCACATACCAACACTCGTCATTCCTGCTTTTGCTCCTATGACGGCTAGCATTCAAGCTAATGCCCTTAACTTTTTGGGAGACAACAATGACTGGGATACAAATCCTAAGGTTTACTTGCCTGGGGAAGAAGAGGTAGACCTGGAAAAAGGCAAGTCATAGCCTCTCCCGAGGGAAATAAGAAGAAGAAGAAAAAGAAGATACACAATTAATCGTCAATTCCTTATGTTGTTGCTCATTTAGTTCTAGTTTTTGTCTGCATATATAGGTCGTTTTGTACAGGTATGGCCCCCACTTTTGCTTATAAAGTTGTTTAGTTGTTAATAAAATAGTTTTTTCTTTTAGACTTCCATCTTTTTTAACCTATATACTTAGTTTGATTATATTTATTATGATTATATCTTGATCAGGGCAATATTATTATTAACCATAACTTTGTATGTATGAATAAATTATCGCCGTTGCTTAGCTTATTTCGTTATTTCATTATATTCATCTCTACCAAAACACTTCTTCATTGGCTAGTAGAATTAAAATCCTTTGGCTATTTTGTAGCTTATTGGGATGGCTAATCAAGTTCCATTTGACCGAAGATGATTGAATCTCCACATCGCTTCCTATTTCCAGACATCTATGGATATCCATGCTTAATTTCTCTTATCATTGGGCATTGATTGTTAGTGTTCATTAGAAGTGATGCTTCGAATGTCTACCTCTGAATGTTTGTGCTCGACCTCGCATGTCTTTGGGCATTGATTGATTTGGGAGAGGAGATTCGACTCCTTGTTGGGTCCTATCTCCGGGACCTAATGTTTAAGATGCCTTTCACTTGGCATCACAATTAGACCTTGCCTATATTCGCACTACATCTTAGATCTTGCAAATCTTAGGGCAATAGAATAAGGCTAAATGTAGAGGGTGAATAATTACGATTGACCCTGGTGTGATTATACTTCCATGATCCGATCCTGGATTAAAGGAGTCAGTCGGTACCTATATTTGGGTACCTAGATATATGTATTTTCAAAACAAGGAATATAAAATTTTATTGTTGTTCGCATAACATAAACTCGAGCTATTGAGAATATGGTTCCATCAATCCTCAAAGCCAATTTCTTTTTATAGACATAAGAATGGCAGACTCTCCCTTGTACATCAGAGCCTGGTCAAATATTTTACAAAGATACATTTAATCCAAATAGCATTTTAGTTGCTCGTTATTCCACCTCCTTAGAAGTGAGATTCCATCTACAGTTGCTAGCTTGAATGTTCAATCTACAAGCTCGTATTCAATTATGTAAGGACCTTCCCAATTTGATCCTAAAGCCACTAGACTAGGGAAAATTCATTTTAGGACGAGATCGCCAATTTCGAGGGTCTGGTTTCTGACCTTTGCATTGAATTGTCATGCTACTCTTTTCTAGTGATCAACAACCCCTAAATCAGCTTCTTCACGCTTCTCATCAATCATATCAAGGGACTCGAGCAAGAGTTCGTTATTCATCCTAAGATTATAGTGAATCTTCCGATGAGAAAGTACTTCCAATTCAATTATAATCATTGCCTCTGATCCATAGGCTAGGGCGAATGGAAAGTGGCCGGTCACGGATGTGTTAGTCATTCAGTAAGCCCAAAATATTATGGTTAATTCTTCGTTCCACTTTCCTTTGGCCTTTATCAAACATTTCTATAGGATGGATTTGATCATCGTCTTTACCACCTTCATCTGTCTACTCGCTTGTATGTGTGCTACAGCCACAAATATCCTTTGGATTCGGTATTTGGTGTAGAAGTCCTTGAATTTAGCACTGTTGAATTGGGTTCCATTGCTAGAGATGATTGTTTGTGGAATCCCAAATCGATATATAACGTTCTTCACTATGAAGTTGATCTCCTTGTTATTGGTGATCGTGGCAAGCATTTCCACTTCGGCCTACTTTGTGAAATAATCCACCGCAACTATGCATTCTTTGATTTACCATTAGACATGGGTAACACACTTGATGATGTAAATTCCCAAAACTACAATTTTTTACAAACTGAACATTTGAGTAATTTCCGTGGATGGTGATCTGGGAATCTTCACAAATATTTGGCATTTATCACACCCCCTGGTGCAATCAACCGCATCCCAATTGATTTTCGGCCAAAAATATCCATAGCGAAGAATCTTTATTGCCAAAGTGTGCCTCCGTGTGATCGCCGCATGCTTCTGTACATCCATAAGGATCTTCTTGGCTTCTTTGTTGGCGACACATTGCGGTAGGGAAATAGAGAATCCTCTCCTATAAAGCATTCCTTCTCAAATGTTGAATTGTGGTGCTTTGCGCAGGAGTTTTTGTCGTTCATTCTTCCTATTTGATATAGTACTCTTTAGCAAGTATTCCTTGATCGTAGTCATCCATGACTCCTTCTCCACTTCGGCCTCCAAAACCCAGTCGACATCCATCTAGTCAATGCTCAGAGACAATAAAATCTCCACTAGAACCAATCCCATAATTTATGCATCACTAGAGTTAGGCAGCTTAGCCAATGAATCAACCTTTGTATTTACTTCCTTGGGAATATGCATTATCATGTAATACTCGATGTCATCCAACAGTTCCAGTACCTACGTTAGGTAAGAGGAAAGTATCCCTCCCTTAGCGTAAGACTCATTCTTCACCCAATAGACCACCAATTAGGAGTCATTGTATATATGCAATGTTATGGCTCTCAATTCTTTCGCTATCTTGAATCCCGCGATTAGTGCATTGTACTCAACTTCATTGTTAATTGCAGAACTCATGCTTCAAGGCATAAAATATCGATCATTCCTCTAAGGTTGCTAAGATCTCTCCTACCCTAGAACTGTGCCCATTGGATGATGCATCTATTTACAGTCTTAATTGAGCAAGTCCTTCTATATCTTCCTCCGCTTATCCATCCTGGGTGGTAAATTCGGCAATGAAATCAAGCAATTCTTATCCTCATATCTCCCTCCTAAGATGGTAGGTTATATCATACTGGCTCAGCTTGATATTCCACTTCATTAGCCTTTCCGAAGTTTCAGGTCAGTGCAACACCTGTCTTAAAGGTTTATCAGTCAACACTTTAATCAGATGAGCCTGGAAATATGGTCATAACTTCCTTGAGGCAACCAACAAGCAGTAAGCTAGCTTCTCTAAACTTGAATAATTTTTCTCTACTGTAGCGAACATCTTGCTGATGTAATACACATGCCTTTGGATTATGAATTCTTCACATACTATGGCTGCACTCGGCGCATGAACAAATACTGCCAAATAAAAAAATAAGTTATATCCTTCCAATGGCTTTGATAAGACTAGTGGTCGATCCATGTGATCGAGTAAGGCTTAGAAAGCCTTCTAACATTCCTCCATTCATACAAACTTCTCTTTCTCCTTTCTGAGTGCATCAAAGAACCACATGTACTTATGCATTGCTGGTCAATCGACACATCATAGCGACCTTTCCGTTAAAGCTTAGATTAGCTTCTATCCCTTGAGTTTACTATGAAACCCATAAACTTGCCTGATGTGACATCAAAGGAACATTTTAATGGATTGAGCTTTATCCCGTATCTCCAAAGTACATAAAACATCTTTGAGAGGTCTCACATATAGTTCACTGATCACTGTGATTTCACCAGCATATCATCCATATAAACCTCCATTGTACATCCAATTTGGTCTCTAAACATTGAATCTACTAATCCCTGGTAGGTAGCTCCTATATTCTTTAGATTGAAAATTTTGACATTGTAACAAAATAGCCTTAGATCGTTGATGAAACTGGTGTGTATCTGGAATATGCATTGGTGTCTGATTGTAACCGAAATAAGAACCATAAAGGATAACAACTCATGTCCGGTAGTTAAGTCTACTAGTTGGTTAATCTTCGACAGCGATAATCTGTCCTTTGGGCATGCTTTATTCAAGTCTTAATAGTCAATGCATGTCCACCATTTTCCATTAAGCTTCTTGGTCAACACTGGATTCGATACCCATGTGGGGTATATAGCACCGCAAATGAAGCCGTTAGCCTTTATCTTATCCACTTCTTTTTTCATTGCAGCAGATCACTCTGGACCAAAGTTCTGCCTCTTCTGCTTCACAAGAGGGCATCATGGGTTCACATTTAGGTATGGCACACTCTCTCCGATGATATTCCATACATATCGGAATGCATCTAGAAAAATACATCTAGGTTTTTCCAGAGAAACCCTGCCAACTCCTTCTTTATCTTCGCACTAAGCTGAGATCTGATATTTAGGACTCGAGTATGGTCATCCTAATCGACTATGATGTTAATCGTCAGCTTGGCTAGGGTCACACTCACATCCTCTAGCTCTTTCCTCGAATTCATAGATTTGTAAGATTAACTGTCATCCATGCTAGGGCTTAGGTGGTGGTCACTATGCGTCCACCGATTTGATGTAGAGAGTCATCTTTGCACCTTTTCTTTCTCTCATCACTTCACCTCTCTTAGCCTCATGATGTAACATTCAAGTCCTATACTCTAATCTCCTTGAATGGGTCCTAACCTATTCTTAGTCGAGAACTTCATCATCAAGCACCATGGGGTTAGGTCTACTCTAAAACTGGAAAAGGTCGGTTAGCCTAAGAAAGCATTGTAAGAAGAGTACATATCTATCACAAAAAGGTCTTTACCCGCACTCTTTTAAAGCCACCTTCACCAAGCTCCACCAGTAAATTAACACATCAATCAAGCTCTGTAGCCTCTCCAATAA
Source organism: Allium fistulosum (assembly GCA_030737815.1). NCBI lineage: Eukaryota > Viridiplantae > Streptophyta > Magnoliopsida > Asparagales > Amaryllidaceae > Allium > Allium fistulosum. The sequence goes on along the minus strand of CM060908.1, from coordinate 94,200,544 downwards.
ATCCTTGAGTACATAATTTACATGGCTTTAGATCCTGCCCATTCATCCTCATTTGGTCGTAAGTTCTCTTAAAAAGAATATTGACTAAGATCCCATAATAAATAAGAACTCATTTCACAACAACCAGCCCAATCATGACTTTAGTCACTAAGGAGCCAAGCATTGATGATTCTCTCCATCCATACCTCATTTTCAAAACATTAAACCATCAGTCATCAACTTTAGTTGTTTTCCTGGAGCATTATCTTCTATTGCAAAGCAACCCTCCTGAACAATGTGTTTCAATGAACTTCCATATCTCTCCATCTCATTGCAGTTTTTCTTGGTCGGATGAGGTCCACTAGTAATGATATTAATCACAAGCCTTCTTGCGGCTTTCTCGATTCCTCTCCTCTAGACCCAGCCTACCCTATTGCATCCGCCCTTGGGGTCGATTTTCACTTAGCCATCATCTGGCATATCTTTTCACACGTACCGTTGGAGGTTCTTCTTTCTAATCAAATCTTCGATTATATCCCACAACGTCGACACTCATTTGTGTTATGCCTATGGAATTCATGCAATCAGCAAAACTACCCAAACATCTTCTCTTGCTCAATAACCTCCCTTTGAGGCGATTTTTTTTAATTTTCAATGCCTTGCGCGACAAGTTAAATGTTCTCAGGGTCTTGTTAGCAGGGTATATACTTCGTGCTTTACAGACTTTGGATGCTTCTTAAAATCAGGCTTTCTCCCTCCAGTATCCTCGTTTCCTCTCTTTTGATTTTTATTCTCGTTTCCAACATTGATTGTAGTGCAACTTAAGCTTCCTCCAATTTGTTTACAACGACGTTGCTCTGCACAACCTTATCAGATGGTCTTCCACCAGCCTTTCAAATATCTATATCTACCTCTTCAGAGCCTAGTTATTGGGTCGCCTTCTAATAGAACTCCTCCATGGTCGAAGGCGGATTCATCTTCAACCACTTACCGAAATCAATATATAAATGAATTCCTCTAATCAATGCCATCGGCATAATATCTTCCTCGGTGTTACTCACTTCAGTCACAATGGCATTAAATTTACTCAAGAAGTTCTTGATATACTCTATGAGACTTTGAATAATACTTGAGAAAGATATCACGTCTTTTTCATGAGAAGCATGAAGTCAGAACTACTCTACAAACTTCTTGGCTAGTTGATCAAATGATGGTATGGACCTCAGCATGAGCCATGTAAACCACATCGTACCCACTCCTTCAAGAAAGATAAGGAAACACCTACGCCTAATAGTATCAATTGCCTTAACACCATCCATATGCCACCCGTACTTCAGAAGATGCTGTCTCAGATCAGTTGTTCCATTATATGACAACGTTATGGGCATCCTAAATCTTTTAGGATACTCCCCCCGCAAAATCTCCTCGGTCCTGGTAGGTGATGAACCCCAATCATCATTACTTCTATGTTGGTTCTCATTCACCAGCTTTCTCACCATATTAGCAATATATTTCGGTTCGGTTGGATTGTCCAAATGACCATCATCAAGGGTTGCTCCGAGTGTTTGAATCTGCAATCAGTCTTGATTATGTCTATGATATCTGTATTCCTTATTTCAAGGAGTACCATTCGTTTAGCCATTCAACTCCTACATTCCCTGTGTGATGGCTCAGTAGCAGTTGTTTGAGCACCACCACTCTAGCTACCAGCGGCACGACAAAAGAACACTAACAGCTCATCATCAAAGTCATCAATCATCAGTCGAGGTTTTAACTCGGTGTCGAGTTATGGAGTGAACTCGGTGCTGAGTTATGAATTTTCACCTTGAGTTTTTCCCATTCTAGTTTTAGAAGTCCCATTTCCCCTTATCTCACCTTATGCTTTCAATCTCTTCAGTTTCTAACTGATGATTAAGAACTTCCTTCTTTTGAATCAGATGGTGATAGCTCCTTTTGGCTTCTCCTTTCCCTTTGGAGTCGTAGAGCTCATGAAGTTATACTTTCATTCATTCGCTTCATAATGGCTTCTTAGCTCTTTAATAGCTTTTTATTCATCTCGAGCATCATCCTATCCAAATCTGCCCGAGTCACCATCTATTGTGCACTCAAAACTTCTGCAGCTATGGGCTGATTTGTCTCCTCTTCGTGTTGAGAACCTTTGTTCTCTATGTCTTTGCTAGTCTTGATGAGGTTGACTTCACTTTATGGAAACTTAAGTAATCAACGATCCTCCAAAAACAAATTTAAGATCTAAATTGTGGATTATACCAATGCAAAGGTTCAAGATAAATCCAAACAGTGGGAATTTTGAGATTTCTTAGTGAATGCACTAAAATGTTTGCACCAAAAGTTGGACAACACCCGAGTAGATTATAAGTAAAGATTAATGAAGAAAAAAAATGTAAAACGAGTTAAATACCGCATAAGAATTTAAAGTGATTCGATAAATACTCTAGCATATGTCCACTTAAACATTGTTAATGATCTCTGATGTTCTTTACGACTATTATTTTACAACTCTGTTACTTAAAATCGGTAAGAATCCAACAGAGCCTCAGGATAAAATCAAAAAATCTAGAAAGTAAAGAAAAGCTCTTGTTTTGTGCCACTCTTTCCTTATTTATAGACTAAGACCAGCAAGATAAACTCCAAAACTTTCTCTCCACGTTCTTTACATCCCGTAGAAGGTTCCAAAGTAAGATTATCGCCAAATCAACAGTTGCAATGTCAACTTGGTACCGAGTTGGCCATCATAAGTCGTTACCGAATTATGGTCTTCTTTGTTTTTGTGCCCAACTTTTCTTTCGGACTTCGTATTCCTAAAGTGGTTGTGTTGTGTCAACTCAATGACTTGATACCAAGTTGAGGAGTAGCACTCGGTACCAAGTTGACACTTGAGTTGTATTTTTGCAACTATTTCCATCCCCCACTTGGTTCATCTGGAATATGACTAGCTATCTTTAAGTGGCAAGCAAGGTTCTACATCAAATCTTTGAACCTTGATTGAATTCTAGAATCCAAAGTTAGGATTCAGGATTTCCGGTTCACTTCTCAAAAATTCAATTTCTTATACAAATATAGTTTGGTTCAGAAGCAGGATAACACTCATTTTATTCCAAACCGATTTAAAAGCATACCTAACATTTATGGTGCAAATCCATATCTAGTAATCTTCTTATTGAAATGTAAAAATGTTTGTTTGTTGGATTTGTTATTTTATGATATTTAGAAAGCTGTATCTGTCTTTTCCATGTACAATTTTCAATAATGTCCTTAACTAGCAATGTTTTTGATCGTACTCTTGTTATTGTTTCCATACTAAGCTTTTGGGTAAATCTACCTCCCAGTACCTATGAGGCAAACCAATGGGAGGAGGTCTTACCATCAACTATTCTATTATTCATGCATTAGACTGCTTTTTCTCGATTCTAATAAGAATTTTCAAATGCTAAAAAATTCATTGTTTATTTCCATTTCCCAAAATGATTAACTTTTAATGTATTTTTTCTCCATCGATTTCGCCCAAGTTTCTTCACTGTTTACTATTTTCCAAGTCAGTATAATGTGAAGAGTTTCATTGATTTCTTCTAATTTTCTCAAGCCAAACATCGTTCATTTTTTATCTGCAAACAATATCCTAATTTATTTTACTTAGTTTCCCATTCCATAAAAAATTTGAACATAACTGTACTATGCATTTAATCACTACTTTTTGGATTTTAAAGCATTGCATCTAAAATTCTGTATTGGGTATATTGCTGATTTGATGAGATCTCCTCTGCCTACAAGGCTTAGTAGCTTACATTCCTACCATCAACTTTTCATTTGATTTTATATATGAATGCACAACAATTTCTTTCTCTTATATTAACATTTGATAGAGGTATGCTTAAGTATTTTATAGGCAGTTGTCTACGATATGTTCAACACATTGCACACAACTTCTTTGTTGTTGCATCTTTTTCCATAGAAGATGTTTGATTTTTCTTCACTCAATTTCCGACCAATTGTTTTGTATGGTTCTTGGAATACTTCTTTTATTGCATTAGCACTTTCTATGTCATCACCGGCAAAATTAGCACATCATTAGCATATATAAGATATGTAAACTAATACTAGTTTATGTTGCTGCTTTGATTACTGCCTTCTATTGGTTTTTTGGTCCATTAAGAGCATAATATACTCCATAAGTATAGTAAACAACAGTGAATACAATGGGTCGCCTTGTCAGATTTCACTAGAATTGCCAAAATACCATTACTTGCTTCTTGGTTGATTGTTGAAAGACCGGAAGTTGTGATCATTTCTTTGAATAAATTGGTCCATTCTGAGGTAAAATTCAAGGCATGCATTATGTCTGTGGTGATTTCTCTATTAGTGGAATCATATGCATTTCTTAAATCAACTTTTATATGCATGTTTTTATTATTTTTTTCTTCTAAAGCCTATAGCAACTTCAGGGGCAATAAAGATGCCTTCTCCAATGCTTCTGTTTGGGATAAAGGCACATTGATTTTCTAACACTAGGTCTTCTATGAATATTTTTAATCTATTGAGTAATACTTTTCCAATGATTTTATAGCTCATATTGTAGCATGATATTGGTTTGTAGTCATTTATTTTTGTTGCATTTTTGAACTTTGGAATCAAATTGATTAAAGTGTGGTATTTTGCCAATTTGCCATTCTAAAAAATATGTGTGACTTCTTCAACCACACCATTTTGGATTTTATCCCAGTGCAGTTTGTCAAACTTTAAATTAAAGTCATCTGTTTCAAGGGTTGTGCTATCTTTGATGCTAATATTGCTAATTTTACCTCATTGGAAATAATTTGATCATTCAACAAATTTTGTCCATATTCACTAATGATTTTCTAACAAGTAATGGTGGGCTCTTAAGATTTTCGGTTGTATAAATAGGCGAAGTATTTTATTACTTTCTTTGAAAATTCATGTGCATCCATAATCCCTTTTCCATCAGCTGTCATATATAATGCTTGGGTTGTTTATGTTTCTTTTGCAAGACATTTTACATAGAAAAATACGGTGGCTATATCACTTTATAGTAGCAAGTCACACTTTGATTTTTTTCCTTTATCATTCCCACCGAATGGCATTATATAATTACACTTCGATTTGAAAAGCTCTACTGCATTCTTCTCATTTTTATTTTGTTCAAGTCTTTTTTGCAACTCTCTATATGGATTCCTCATTTTCTCTACCTCCCTTTTGTGTTTTTTTGCTTCATTCTTTTAAGATTTTTTCATGTGCTTCAGTTTCATTATTAAATTATACATTGGATATCCATTTCATACAAAAGCCTATCCTGTAGCGACCTATATTTTATGTAACGGAAGATCATAAAATATTATTATTTAGTTCATATTAGGTCATATGTGTAACATCCCGAAAATTTTCGACTTTCGAAAATTCAACACCGATACTCACTTTATCGACTGCTGAGCCATCGAATGCCGGAAACCCGGAAAGTTATGGTTTTAAGAAAGAAGAAAAAAAAATAGAAGAAGAAGATAGAAGAAAAAGAAAGAAGAACAACAACAGAACAACAGAACAGCAACAGAAAACAATATCAGAATCTTACACATCGCAGCGGAACAATATACAATAGATAATTACTAGTCTTTTAAAACAAAGAACTATATCGGTTTATACATACATCAATCATCAGAGTCAATATACAACAATGGACAGTTATATAAACTTGTCCTCATACAGAATACACAACGGAATAAATACTATCAGATACAAATACTACGTCTCGTCCTCCAGCTTATCTCCAAAGCTCCAGAATATCCAGAATATCCTGATAATCTAACTCCAGACTGCCCGTGTGGAAATTGGTGGGCACCCAGAGTTTAGAAGGGAACAATAAACTCCGAGTCAGTCATGGTGACTGGTGTGAGATCGTAAAACAGTTATTCTTTAAAATAAACAACAGGATGATTTTAAAGTCAATTCGAAATGCTTTTGGAAAATGAAACTACCATAAGACCTCCCACCACACACACAATGCAAACGCAGAATTGGAGGAGATTTCTTCTTATGATAGTCAAAGATGCTTACTACGCAAACTCAAATTCTTTTTGATATTATTATTAGTGCATAGTGGAAAACATTTCGAAAGTATAATATTAATCTTAGCCAACATAGGCATTCCGCACTTATGCCTACTATAGCTACTATGTTCAATAGCAGGTTACCGCCACATTCCATAGCAGGTAATACAACTAAAACCGTACACATCACGTATTGTTTCTTTGGATTTCCAACAAATGGTCAGGCTAAGGAACTTCCTATCCACGATGGGTACGTCCCTGGAATAGACGACCCGAGAACCTAACCGGATCTCTGCCAACACAAGGCCGGGATACCTCTGCAAAAATAGGTAACTACTGACACGCGTATGCCATCCCCCGATCGTCACCGATCTTCCCGAGGATCCCCGATTCGCAACAAACCACATAGATAAAAATAATGCAGTAACCACAGAGGTTAAGTATCTGGGCTCCATACCATGATACCACCTTTATCCAGAAGGAATGACATACACTAAGGGGCGCTACTCCCTAGAACCTTGCTGCATTCTTCCTGTGTCGACCATTTCCGGGGTGTGAGGCTCGACGAAGTCTCGTCCACAAAGCTACGCTTTCTCAAAAAGCCCTGCTTCGGGTCAAACAAAATGATCAACCTATGATCACAAAGATATAAGATCAAACAAATGATCATATCACAAATGATCAAACACTGATCATTTCACAGCAACACTCAGTATGCCACGTTACCAAATTGGGATATATCGCTGATAAATTTCAACTACATAACCTCTGAGCTCGTACGTCTCAGAGAAGGGTGTTAAGCTAAGAGAATAAATTCTCCGCCACCAACAGAAATGTATTTGAAAGAAATCAGCTTTATATCTCAAATTGTAACGTCAGACACACAATCCATACAAGTCTGTTCCGGGATCGAACAGAACCGAAGGCACTTCTCACGAAGCCCTTGCATATCCGGATAAATTTCTAATCACGTCCGGACTTCCCGTCACTAAGGGTGATAAGACCTCTAAATCGGAGATCAGCCGATGTAGAGTAACTCGACGGTAATCCTTCCGTTTTCAAAAATATCCGGTCTTCAACACCGGTCTTCAAATGCAATTCATAACGACGTATCACATATTCGGAATGGGTTATACGACCCCATGGTCCTTTCCCGGTTAACCCGAATAGTGAGCGTTTATTCAAAAATAAGTGTGGCATTCAAATTCATCCAATTCACAACAAATACCTATCTAAAGGTAATTATTGATAGTCGGTTATTTAACTATCAATAAAGATGCGCAACATCATCAGATTCCAAATAATTTCCCGAATTATTTAATTTCCAAAAATATCCTTACTAGATATATTATTTCCACACTTAATCATTTGAAAACAATTTCAAATCAATTTCCACATTTCAATTTATCTTTGAAGATAAAATCTCAAAACAGTTCATTTCATATTGGAAAAGCATTTCCATACTTATTTAAAAATAAGTAATTCACAAATCATTTATTTTCAACACTTAGAAAATATTCGATATACTTAAATCAAATTAAGTATATATTCATTCTTTAAGGAAATCATAAATTTCAACATCTATTTGAGTCAAAACGAATGTTGCGTAAAACATCGTTACGACGACTCGAAATCACTAGTATAGGGATTCGGATTTAGATAGATATATAAATCCCAATACTACATCAAAACATTTCCTTTCGGAAATCATTTACTATAACAACAGTGTTATAGTCCACCATTTCCTTAAATTTCTCGAAAACGTCTATTTCAACAAGAACTGCGGAAATCTCTGCTTTCGATTTATAATACATTTTAAAACATCTTTAAAATGTTTAACTTCAATTTTAATATCACTTCTTCAAAAACGTATCCATTTTATTTAATAATATATTCACTGTCCAAAATCGTGAATAAAATTCACTTAACCCAATTTCAATCATTTCTACACATTTTTATCTCAATAAAAATTCGCTATCCAAAATCGCGAATATATCTTCTTTAAAAATCTTCTACGTTTAATTTCTCAAATTCAACTGATTTTGAATTTATAAACACGTTTATAAATTCTATTCCTATTTTATAACAACTTTGATTAATAAATCTTCCTTTATTAACTTCTATAATTCACTTATCAAAATAAGTGATTTCGGATTTATAAACAACGTTTATAAATCGCATTTATACTTTATAACAATTTCAACTTATAAGATCATTTCATTTTGAAATTTCTATTTATATCCCATCTAAGTGCAAAAGTCAAATTTATAAGTAAATTTCTTATAAATCTTTTATTCTACAATATCTATTTACTTTATAACTTCACGTTATAGATCTATTAATTTCATTCACTTATGAAATCCATTTATACTTCTTTCTAACACTTATAAAAATTCGTTTTATAAGTCCAATATTTCGATTTATATAATATCAATTTTACAAATCTTTTTATACAAATCTTTTTATACAAATCGTTTATAGTTGTTCAAAAATCCCAACTTAAACCATTTTATAAATAAATCGACTTTTATTTCAAAAACGATACTTCGGTTATGTTTCACTAAAAATTATAACTTTTGTAACTTTAAAATTTTACGTTTATAAATTGATTCAAAAATTTCATAAAACGTATATTTTCAAAAATCACTTTAAAAATCCTTTTAAAATAACAGTCGTTATTTTACATTTCAAAACTGAATCCGATGGTGCAACAACACCAATCAGTCCATCACAACAGTCAATATCATATATCATCATATGATAACAGAATATACATCAATATCTGTAAATAAATAACTACTGGTGAGGAATCCAGTTGGATCCCTCCAACCTGTTTCCCTGCATCCAAAGATGTTAGCACAATACCAATTCCGCTCCAGTACGGAATTATCGCGGTATATGGGTTTTATAAAAATCCGCTTACTAACGGCGCAATAGGGTCTCATCCGCTATACGAGGCGGGAAATCAATCAATCCAATATATATATAGATATATCCTACTATATCTAATATCACATCCAATAGCAATCAATAACTGCAAAAATTCCACATTCAATTTGAGTGAGAAAATCTCACCGTGATTTTAATTCTGATTTCAGCGTTTATTTCGAATAAAATTAAACACGCGTTTAATTTTTACCCGAAATTCCAACTAGCTCCAAACGACTCCAATCCAATTCCATTGTGTAGTATTCGCGAAAACGAATCCAACGCAAAAAATCCCGTCCGAAACGGACCTCGTATGAAAGAGATATGCATTTTTAAACATTCACGAATTATAAATCAATTAAATCAACATTTCTTTTATTTTTATTTTAACCTAGGATAGATCTCGGCCATCCATTTCTCCACTTCAGATCTGAACCGCCCCACCCCTTCTCTTCTCCCTCACGTACACACTCCAGGTAAGTGAAAATCACGTACGTGACAAACCCAAAGGCCGCCTTCAAACCCTAATTCACGCGACTCCATCTTCAACTTCTACCCCGATCAGCTAGTGCCATTTCGAAGCCCCTCACCAACTCCCCCACCGCCTACAGTAGCTTGAAGCTCGGCCCCCAATCATGCTCGAAAAACGTGAATAAACATTGGTCGTTCAAGCAAGGATTCCCATTGATCGGCTGCATTGATTTCGATCTTGACCGTTGATCTTCTAGAGCTCGATTAGCTCTACAAGTTTGCAGTTGGATGTTTTGCGAATAGATTGATGGATTAAGAGATTTGGAGGGAAGAAGTTGAGAGTTTCCTGGCCATTAATTTCAGAACTGGCGGCTGCACTATAACCCTAGGGTTTGTTTGCAAAAGAAAGAAATGAAGGTGCTTTTATAGAAAAACAACGAAAACACTATTCATCCCGAAATTTCCGAACTCCAAACGAAGCGTGCCGGCTGACGTTTCTAAGGTTTAACCCCGCGTTCCGAACGCAATGGAACGTGTTTCGGGAGCTAATTCGGACATCTGTGCGAGATACAGAGAAAAACGATCAGTTTTAAATTAAACCGATTTAAACCGATTTCGAGGCGTTTTAATTTATACCGGACAAACGGTACATCCAAAAATTACGAAATTTGAAATCTTACAATAATATCACATTACGGATCCGATGAAACTGGTTTCGTCGAAATCCGAGATCATTTGAAAAATGACTAATTTAACTCGACGATTTAAAATTAAAACGATATCGATGCGTTTCGAGCTGCCACGGTCAAACGACAATTCCGATTGCTACGAAAATTGAAATCCGATAATAACTAACTATTACGGATCCAATGGAACTGGTCTCGTTCAATTCTGAGACTGTTCGAAAATTGGCTATTTTTACAGTCGATAATTAAATATTAAAATATTCAATTTTCACAGATTTACTTCGAATTCAATTTTAAAAGTTCTATAACCTTTCTCTAACTCCAGTATGATTTAATATAACTTTATAAATCATTTTCAATCATTTTAAACTCGATTTTCAATTATCTCTGGAATTTCACTATATAATTTATCGATTTAATTATCCAATTAAACTCACTATTCAAATTTTAAATTATCCGACTTATTAATTCCACTTATTAATATTTAAAATCAATTAAATATTCGAATTTTAATTATCAAAAATTCTGGGTCGTTACAAACTTCCCCCCTTAAAAGAATTTCGTCCTCGAAATTACAAGTTAGGAAAAAAGTCCTTAACTCGTCTACTATCTTTCACAATTCAATAGTTTTATCAAATTTCAATTCATCAAAACAAATCTTTCTATTAAAGATTCGTTATCATTCAATCTCGTTTTCCAATTTCAATTATAAGTTTCAAACAACCTTGTTTAACTTCTCAATTCAAATTCGAGTTTAAATTCAAATTTTAACTTCAAAATTTTCTCAAAAATTTCTAACGCCCTAATTTTCCAAAAAATTTCGCCAGCGTCTCCTTTGCGCAGTTAACATGGCACGACTACAAAACGTCCCTACGGACTCTCAGATTTCAAAAAGAAAAAGAAAAAGCCAAGCGGCTAGAGAAATAAGTCATCAAATCTCATATTCAAATTAAAATACGTACCTTTTTCGAGCAAATTCAAATTCATCTTTGAAATAAATTTTCCAATCCCTTTATACACCTGTACATCCTACTAGCCATTATATCTAGTTACAGCATTCAAATCATTTTGCAAATTCAATTACAAAATTTCAATATAAACTACTTATACCTTTTTAGCTTACTATTGAAGTTGCATATTCAATTTCGTTCAATCTTTACATTTCAATTCTCATTCGAATTCAATTCCAACATTTAATTGGATTCAGTTCAATTTCTGAATATTGAATTTTATTGATTAGCTTTCATTCATACTGCACCATTTTAAATTAGTTTCAGTTACTAATCCATTTCAAATTCTAATTCACTTATTCAAATTCGGTTTCAACATTCAGTTTTAATTTCATTTACTAACAAATTTCAAATATTTTATAAGTCTTCGACTTATCTACATTCCAATTTCATTCCTTTAATGAATTTTAATTCCAATTATCTTCTTTGAAATTTCACTTTCATTTATTTAAATTTATGCACTTATACTTCCTTTAATTTAACTCCATTCTTTAAGTTAAATTGATTCTATCAACATTCAATTTGTATAAGTTATCAACTTAATAATATTTCATAAATATGGTATTCCAGAGTCTTACTAACATTTCAAAAATCTCTTTTGAAAACAATTCAAATTATCCTTTGAATTTCCAAAACAAAACCCAAATTTTTCAAACAACTTCTATTCAAAACAATTTGGCAGCAATTTCCTCTTTTGGAAACCCGAAAATGAACACCAACGATGCCGCGGTCATCATCGAAGTTATTTTCCAACGACCGAAAAGAGTTTAGAGCTTTTCATTTCTCCAAAATACTTTTCAAAACCTTCGAAATTCATTTTCAACTCCAAAAAGATTTAAACTTCCCAAATCTCCAAAATTTTCAAATTCTTTTCAAAACATTTCCAAATACTTCTCTGGAATTCCGTTTTAAATTACAAATCACATTTACAGTTTACATTCTCAAATTTCATTTGTATATGGATTTCTTTCTTAACTTTGGAGTTACGATTTCAATTTCTTATTCAATTTCATTGATAATAATTTAATATTATCAACTCTAACAACCATGCAACCATATATCATAGTACTTTATAGAAAAACATTTATTTTCTATACAAAAATAGTTTTGGGCAAAATTATCTCATTCACCCTATTCAAAACAATACTGTGCCGAATTGTTCTATATAAGTGTTTAGAGATTCCTATCGATAGAGTTGTACGGACAATACCGACCAGAATCCATATACCACTCAACAAACCAATCATCACAATATAAAACAATTTTATATTCACTAACAAATACGCACTCGTATCTATTATTACACTCAACTCATTCTAGAGTACTACTGACTCTATCTCTAATGAGTAACACCCAACAGAGCAGGGTTGTCGCTTAACCATATGCTCTGATACCAAATGTAACGACCCAGAATTTTTGATAATTAAAATTCGAATATTTAATTGATTTTAAATATTAATAAGTGGAATTAATAAGTCGGATAATTTAAAATTTGAATAGTGAGTTTAATTGGATAATTAAATCGATAAATTATATAGTGAAATTCCAGAGATAATTGAAAATCGAGTTTAAAATGATTGAAAATGATTTATAAAGTTATATTAAATCATACTGGAGTTAGAGAAAGGTTATAGAACTTTTAAAATTGAATTCGAAGTAAATCTGTGAAAATTGAATATTTTAATATTTAATTATCGACTGTAAAAATAGCCAATTTTCGAACAGTCTCAGAATTGAACGAGACCAGTTCCATTGGATCCGTAATAGTTAGTTATTATCGGATTTCAATTTTCGTAGCAATCGGAATTGTCGTTTGACCGTGGCAGCTCGAAACGCATCGATATCGTTTTAATTTTAAATCGTCGAGTTAAATTAGTCATTTTTCAAATGATCTCGGATTTCGACGAAACCAGTTTCATCGGATCCGTAATGTGATATTATTGTAAGATTTCAAATTTCGTAATTTTTGGATGTACCGTTTGTCCGGTATAAATTAAAACGCCTCGAAATCGGTTTAAATCGGTTTAATTTAAAACTGATCGTTTTTCTCTGTATCTCGCACAGATGTCCGAATTAGCTCCCGAAACACGTTCCATTGCGTTCGGAACGCGGGGTAAACCTTAGAAACGTCAGCCGGCACGCTTCGTTTGGAGTTCGGAAATTTCGGGATGAATAGTGTTTTCGTTGTTTTTCTATAAAAGCACCTTCATTTCTTTCTTTTGCAAACAAACCCTAGGGTTATAGTGCAGCCGCCAGTTCTGAAATTAATGGCCAGGAAACTCTCAACTTCTTCCCTCCAAATCTCTTAATCCATCAATCTATTCGCAAAACATCCAACTGCAAACTTGTAGAGCTAATCGAGCTCTAGAAGATCAACGGTCAAGATCGAAATCAATGCAGCCGATCAATGGGAATCCTTGCTTGAACGACCAATGTTTATTCACGTTTTTCGAGCATGATTGGGGGCCGAGCTTCAAGCTACTGTAGGCGGTGGGGGAGTTGGTGAGGGGCTTCGAAATGGCACTAGCTGATCGGGGTAGAAGTTGAAGATGGAGTCGCGTGAATTAGGGTTTGAAGGCGGCCTTTGGGTTTGTCACGTACGTGATTTTCACTTACCTGGAGTGTGTACGTGAGGGAGAAGAGAAGGGGTGGGGCGGTTCAGATCTGAAGTGGAGAAATGGATGGCCGAGATCTATCCTAGGTTAAAATAAAAATAAAAGAAATGTTGATTTAATTGATTTATAATTCGTGAATGTTTAAAAATGCATATCTCTTTCATACGAGGTCCGTTTCGGACGGGATTTTTTGCGTTGGATTCGTTTTCGCGAATACTACACAATGGAATTGGATTGGAGTCGTTTGGAGCTAGTTGGAATTTCGGGTAAAAATTAAACGCGTGTTTAATTTTATTCGAAATAAACGCTGAAATCAGAATTAAAATCACGGTGAGATTTTCTCACTCAAATTGAATGTGGAATTTTTGCAGTTATTGATTGCTATTGGATGTGATATTAGATATAGTAGGATATATCTATATATATATTGGATTGATTGATTTCCCGCCTCGTATAGCGGATGAGACCCTATTGCGCCGTTAGTAAGCGGATTTTTATAAAACCCATATACCGCGATAATTCCGTACTGGAGCGGAATTGGTATTGTGCTAACATCTTTGGATGCAGGGAAACAGGTTGGAGGGATCCAACTGGATTCCTCACCAGTAGTTATTTATTTACAGATATTGATGTATATTCTGTTATCATATGATGATATATGATATTGACTGTTGTGATGGACTGATTGGTGTTGTTGCACCATCGGATTCAGTTTTGAAATGTAAAATAACGACTGTTATTTTAAAAGGATTTTTAAAGTGATTTTTGAAAATATACGTTTTATGAAATTTTTGAATCAATTTATAAACGTAAAATTTTAAAGTTACAAAAGTTATAATTTTTAGTGAAACATAACCGAAGTATCGTTTTTGAAATAAAAGTCGATTTATTTATAAAATGGTTTAAGTTGGGATTTTTGAACAACTATAAACGATTTGTATAAAAAGATTTGTATAAAAAGATTTGTAAAATTGATATTATATAAATCGAAATATTGGACTTATAAAACGAATTTTTATAAGTGTTAGAAAGAAGTATAAATGGATTTCATAAGTGAATGAAATTAATAGATCTATAACGTGAAGTTATAAAGTAAATAGATATTGTAGAATAAAAGATTTATAAGAAATTTACTTATAAATTTGACTTTTGCACTTAGATGGGATATAAATAGAAATTTCAAAATGAAATGATCTTATAAGTTGAAATTGTTATAAAGTATAAATGCGATTTATAAACGTTGTTTATAAATCCGAAATCACTTATTTTGATAAGTGAATTATAGAAGTTAATAAAGGAAGATTTATTAATCAAAGTTGTTATAAAATAGGAATAGAATTTATAAACGTGTTTATAAATTCAAAATCAGTTGAATTTGAGAAATTAAACGTAGAAGATTTTTAAAGAAGATATATTCGCGATTTTGGATAGCGAATTTTTATTGAGATAAAAATGTGTAGAAATGATTGAAATTGGGTTAAGTGAATTTTATTCACGATTTTGGACAGTGAATATATTATTAAATAAAATGGATACGTTTTTGAAGAAGTGATATTAAAAATGAAGTTAAACATTTTAAAGATGTTTTAAAATGTATTATAAATCGAAAGCAGAGATTTCCGCAGTTCTTGTTGAAATAGACGTTTTCGAGAAATTTAAGGAAATGGTGGACTATAACACTGTTGTTATAGTAAATGATTTCCGAAAGGAAATGTTTTGATGTAGTATTGGGATTTATATATCTATCTAAATCCGAATCCCTATACTAGTGATTTCGAGTCGTCGTAACGATGTTTTACGCAACATTCGTTTTGACTCAAATAGATGTTGAAATTTATGATTTCCTTAAAGAATGAATATATACTTAATTTGATTTAAGTATATCGAATATTTTCTAAGTGTTGAAAATAAATGATTTGTGAATTACTTATTTTTAAATAAGTATGGAAATGCTTTTCCAATATGAAATGAACTGTTTTGAGATTTTATCTTCAAAGATAAATTGAAATGTGGAAATTGATTTGAAATTGTTTTCAAATGATTAAGTGTGGAAATAATATATCTAGTAAGGATATTTTTGGAAATTAAATAATTCGGGAAATTATTTGGAATCTGATGATGTTGCGCATCTTTATTGATAGTTAAATAACCGACTATCAATAATTACCTTTAGATAGGTATTTGTTGTGAATTGGATGAATTTGAATGCCACACTTATTTTTGAATAAACGCTCACTATTCGGGTTAACCGGGAAAGGACCATGGGGTCGTATAACCCATTCCGAATATGTGATACGTCGTTATGAATTGCATTTGAAGACCGGTGTTGAAGACCGGATATTTTTGAAAACGGAAGGATTACCGTCGAGTTACTCTACATCGGCTGATCTCCGATTTAGAGGTCTTATCACCCTTAGTGACGGGAAGTCCGGACGTGATTAGAAATTTATCCGGATATGCAAGGGCTTCGTGAGAAGTGCCTTCGGTTCTGTTCGATCCCGGAACAGACTTGTATGGATTGTGTGTCTGACGTTACAATTTGAGATATAAAGCTGATTTCTTTCAAATACATTTCTGTTGGTGGCGGAGAATTTATTCTCTTAGCTTAACACCCTTCTCTGAGACGTACGAGCTCAGAGGTTATGTAGTTGAAATTTATCAGCGATATATCCCAATTTGGTAACGTGGCATACTGAGTGTTGCTGTGAAATGATCAGTGTTTGATCATTTGTGATATGATCATTTGTTTGATCTTATATCTTTGTGATCATAGGTTGATCATTTTGTTTGACCCGAAGCAGGGCTTTTTGAGAAAGCGTAGCTTTGTGGACGAGACTTCGTCGAGCCTCACACCCCGAAAATGGTCGAAACAGGAAGAATGCAGCAAGGTTCTAGGGAGTAGCGCCCCTTAGTGTATGTCATTCCTTCTGGATAAAGGTGGTATCATGGTATGGAGCCCAGATACTTAACCTCTGTGGTTACTGCATTATTTTTATCTATGTGGTTTGTTGCGAATCGGGGATCCTCGGGAAGATCGGTGACGATCGGGGGATGGCATACGCGTGTCAGTAGTTACCTATTTTTGCAGAGGTATCCCGGCCTTGTGTTGGCAGAGATCCGGTTAGGTTCTCGGGTCGTCTATTCCAGGGACGTACCCATCGTGGATAGGAAGTTCCTTAGCCTGACCATTTGTTGGAAATCCAAAGAAACAATACGTGATGTGTACGGTTTTAGTTGTATTACCTGCTATGGAATGTGGCGGTAACCTGCTATTGAACATAGTAGCTATAGTAGGCATAAGTGCGGAATGCCTATGTTGGCTAAGATTAATATTATACTTTCGAAATGTTTTCCACTATGCACTAATAATAATATCAAAAAGAATTTGAGTTTGCGTAGTAAGCATCTTTGACTATCATAAGAAGAAATCTCCTCCAATTCTGCGTTTGCATTGTGTGTGTGGTGGGAGGTCTTATGGTAGTTTCATTTTCCAAAAGCATTTCGAATTGACTTTAAAATCATCCTGTTGTTTATTTTAAAGAATAACTGTTTTACGATCTCACACCAGTCACCATGACTGACTCGGAGTTTATTGTTCCCTTCTAAACTCTGGGTGCCCACCAATTTCCACACGGGCAGTCTGGAGTTAGATTATCAGGATATTCTGGATATTCTGGAGCTTTGGAGATAAGCTGGAGGACGAGACGTAGTATTTGTATCTGATAGTATTTATTCCGTTGTGTATTCTGTATGAGGACAAGTTTATATAACTGTCCATTGTTGTATATTGACTCTGATGATTGATGTATGTATAAACCGATATAGTTCTTTGTTTTAAAAGACTAGTAATTATCTATTGTATATTGTTCCGCTGCGATGTGTAAGATTCTGATATTGTTTTCTGTTGCTGTTCTGTTGTTCTGTTGTTGTTCTTCTTTCTTTTTCTTCTATCTTCTTCTTCTATTTTTTTTTCTTCTTTCTTAAAACCATAACTTTCCGGGTTTCCGGCATTCGATGGCTCAGCAGTCGATAAAGTGAGTATCGGTGTTGAATTTTCGAAAGTCGAAAATTTTCGGGATGTTACAATATGACTCTAAGTTTTGGAAACTGACTCGTAGGGACATTTTTCACATCTATGATTCTAACCGAATTTCTATTTGACCATTTTGACCCTAATTTTTTTTAAGGCCTATATCTTTTAATAGGAGCAGAATTATGGTCTAATACCACTTCTATGTCTTTAGGATGACGGTTTCCCATTCTATCGAGTGGTCATAATAGTAAAACAAACTTATCGTTTGAATGTTATGTCCGCTTTAATGTTTGTGTCGTCGATAGCTATTATTGTCGTAATAAGGCTAACCTGCACTTAGGCCACTAAAACCATAAGGGATTTGAGGCTATGGGGGCTGATGGGATTACTCCACGTCATTTCCATTTTCCCTAAAATAGTTCTAACCCTCTAATAACTCTAATCTCTTCAAAAATCATCTCCTTCTCTTACTAATCTTAGAGATGAAATTAGTGATAGAAATAGTTGAAGTTGGTATCTTAGGTATTGGTATTGATGATACCAACTATAGACAATATAAAAAATATAAATACTAATATTTTATCTTATATAGTATATAGTGCAAGATATTAAACAGTTGTTGATTAAGAAGACTGTACAATATAAAGAGTAGATTAACTGATATAGAGTTTCAAGAGTTAGAGAATGGAGACTAATGAGTATTGAAGAGTTCAAGATTTCAAATATTCCAAATAAATTATAGAGTCATAGAATTTATGTTAAAACCTAGATAGCACTTTCCTGATATCTCATTCCTTCTCTAATTTTGTTTTAAATTATTTTTCAAATATCCCTGCTTTAAAATAATCTTTTCAAAATATTTCTCAAAATGATTTTCAATCGCTTAAACTTATAAAGATATTATTTTAGTATTTTGAAGTTTAGATATATTGAATTTTTGTTCATACTTAAATATATTCTAGTTATATTGATTTTATATATATTATTTACATTATATAAAAAATTTAAAAATTATTATATAAAGTTTTAATAAGTTTTATTATGATTAAAATATGAATAAACTATGCTTAAATGATTTTACGAAGTATCAAACTGTTTTACAAAACAACGAGTTTTCAGAATAATGTTTTAAAGTATTTTAAATTTTTAAAAAGAGTATGTCGATATACTCTATGTATGTATGTCGACATATTAGCCGATTTTTTCAAAATTTAAATTTCAAAAGAAGTGTCTTTTCATCGTATCTCTTCACGAATGGATATGACCATTGTTTCTCTATAAATAACAGACTTCCAAATGACTTTTTAATCATCATTTTCTTATTCATCTCTCCTCCTTCCACTCTCTCATTTTCTAAATCAAAATATACTCAAACTCTACCAAAATTCAACTAGGATTGTAACGCCCCATACCGAGACCTACATTAACAAAGAGTATTACTGGGTAATATTGTCTACTAATGTAGAGAATAGGGCTGAATAGGAGCGACCATCTATAGCTTTGTCTTAAATATCTATTGAATACATCGACAAATGCCACATATATATTTTTATCTCGAGTGGATCGACGTATCCAATAAATACTTAATACAAAGCCATATGTGGCTACAGGATCTATCAGAACAAAATACAACAACTCAAATGCAAAACACATCACAGAACAGTAGATCATCACATACATATACACATATACAGATACATCACAGAGTATACAAAATGATACATGTCAAGTGGTATAGCAACCACAATATACAGGCGAGTCAAAAGAATATACCTATCAGAGTTACAACCAAAAAGGACTACACAAAAAGCTATAACAAAAGGAGCTAAAAGAATAATCCATGTACAAGCAGAATAGGCTAAGTCCAAATGTACCTAACCTGAAACACATCGGTCTGACCCGAGTATAAAAATACACGGGTCAGGCTAGCTAAACAAATCAGTTAGCTAAGCTAAATGATAATGAACATGCAAGGTCATAAGTACCACAAATATCTCTAAAAGAGATAACTCGATCATCTAACAAAAGATGAATCATAATAAGCCTCATATCGTCGGCAACTCAAATAAACAAAGGATACGAATATCCCAAATCAAGCCAAAAAGGCAAATAACAAATACCAATGAAGGTAACACCATTTTCCACAAGGTAATCGGTATGTATCGAGTGGTTCAAAGGGCCTACTCCGAAAGGCGATACTGTAGGGAAATATAAATATCAATGAAATAAAAGATGCATGTGCTCAATACTGTATAAACAAGGATCCACAAGCCCGAAGGCGACAAACCCAAGTATCTCTCGATTAGTGATGAAGGACCAACTCCAAAAGCGATACTATAGAGCAACAAACCGGAAGGCACAAACCCGAAGGCAACAAACCATAGTGGCGAAGGTCCGGAGGCCCAGTACTGGACACCACTATCTGGCAATATGTGTCACAAACTCCTCGGATAGGAATCCGCAAAGTGTTAACATGTGTCCCATACCACACGTTCGTACTAAACGGTTTACTAACCGTTAGTCAATTCCACACTCAAAGCAGTACAAAGTTTACCTCATCTCATCGGTAAACTAGACCCGAAGGTCAAAACGATCAAACGAATAGATTAGGAATTAACTAAAAAGATAAACGCACGTGTTCATAGCACGCGTTTTATCTAATCACTTAATTATCCTCCCTCTTCACTCGAAATGCAAAATTGTGTGTTTTATATAGAAATTAAGTTGAAGAAAACGAGTTTTAGGAGTGTTTCGAAATCGCTTTAGAAATTGCGTTTGAAATTCTTTTATTATAGAGTATATAATTTTTGTACTAAAAAAATAATATATATTAATAATTTCAAAAGCCCATTTATTTGAAAAACATTTTTAAAACACATTTTAATACCTGTGTATGAAATTCAGAAAGAAATATCAAGAAAACATCGAAATAATGGAAATTACACCAAGTATTATCCGTTTAAAACAAGCTGCGACTCAATATTCGACAGCAGGTTTGAACAAGTTAACTGTGTAAAAATGACTTGAATTAAGCAGAAATGTAGTTCAACATTCCTACTTCAATCTGCAAAAAGAATCATTAAAATCCGAATTGAAACGAAAAATCTGCGTCGTTTCAAAGTTGGACTAAAAACAAGGTTAAATCGCTGAATTCCAGTAGGCTGCGGGTTCAAGTTCGACGGCAGTTTCGAAATAGTAGACAAATCTAGATTGTCTTGCAATTTTGAAGGAATGTAAATCAACACTCTTACTTCAATCTGAAAAAAGAATCACTCAAATCCAATTTGAAATGAATGAGTTATGCTGTCTCAAATATGGACTCAGGCCATGTTTGCAACAGTTCAAAAACCAAAAATGTACATGCCTGAAACCATCTTGGGTTCAACTTCCAGGAATGAAACAGAGGACCAAATTAACTTGGATTGGGCTGAAAATTTGGTTGCATATGCTAGAAAACTTGGTCTTTCAAAAAAAGGATCATTGAATTCAAATAAGAAATGAATCAGTAATGCTTTCTCAAACATGGACTTAGGCCATGTTTGCAGCAACTTAGAAAAAAACTACAGGCAAAAATCTGTGCTTGAGTTTATTTTGCGGCAAAGTTTTGAACACTCAAATGAAAATATTTTTCAACCAAAATTTGCAGAAATGAAGATCAACATGCAAGCTACTAAATGCAAGAAATATGGCAGCATTTCGTTGCTGGAATCAAAAGTTACAAGCATTCAAAGTGGCAATATGAAACATATTTCAGACAGAAACCACAAATTTATCAACAAAAACAAATTTTTTTCTACAATTTCTTGCAATTTTCAGCTTGGCTCAGCTAGGATTTGTGAGTATTACAACTCACCTTGCTGTTTAGATGCAAAGACTCAGATTTTAGCAGCAAGTTGGAAGCTTTGGCTTGAGAAATAGCCTCTAAGAACCTATACAAGAGAAGAACATTGCATGCAAAAGAAAACATATAGTAAATTAGAAACCTAATTCACAAATCAGATATTTTTGATGAAATTAAGATATTTGGAGTTTGATTACCTTTGATTTGTTCTCTAGAGTGAAAAAGACTTCAATTTGCTGAATAAATTTGAAGAAATTGGCTTGGTTTTTAATTTTGAGGAGGTTTACTGTATATTGTTATTTGGGTGAGGAAGAAGATGAAGTTGAGAAACGAACGTACAGGTGATTTCTGTTTTCTCTTTTCTCATCAGGTTAAGTCCTAAGTGAGCCTAGACCCAACAATTAAAAGAAAATAAAAGGGTGACTAGGTTAATTTATTCACTTATAAACTAAAAATGCTTCAAATATAACATATGCTCAAAACAAAATGCACTTTTCTTCATATTTTAACATAAGAAAAATATGTAAACTAGTATACTTATAAAATAAAACATTTTCTACCATTTAAAATGATAATTTACTCTTTTTAAACATTTTTATTGTTAATTTCCTTTATTTTGAATAAAATGCACTTTTTGTTCATTAATTGTAATATACCACGTTTATTACTTTTCAAATTCAACAAATTACATTTTATTACTTATAAAAATGTTCCAATTCATTTACAAATATTATTTACACTCAAAACTTATTTTTAATCACATTTTCTCCTTTTTATTTCATTAAACACTTATTAAAAAGAGCTTACATCTTTTAAAAATTATTAAAAGAAGCCACAAAGCAATATTAACAAAATTATTGCATTTTCACTCAAATAAAATTATTCTCACATTTATTATCACCCAAACCATTAAAATAAAGCTTTATGCTTTATTTTCAATAATTATTTCCCAAATTCATTGTTTATAATAAATAAACAATTTATTTTCACCAATTTATTTTATTCAATTTACAATATTAAATCATAATTATCATTATAATTTAATATTGAAAGGTAAACTCCAAATCCGGGTTGTTACAGACTCCCCTCCTTAATAAAATTGCGTCTCCGCAATTCCTAGGGAAAAATATGTATGCAACCATATATCTCATCACTTCAAAAGATAGGAAAACAAGCTTGAGGTAAAAAGAATTTCTCACCATCGCTATGATAAGCTAGAAAACCGGGATAAGAACGCTCGATAAACTCTTTGGTTTCCCAAGTGCAGTCATTAGGATTAGTGGACTATTGAACTATAACGAGCGGCACGTCCTTGTTTCGAAGGCGTTACACATTCATAGAAAGTATGCGAATAGGCTACTACACAACAGATAAGTCTCGTGAGATCTCAAGCTCTTGCAAATCAGTAGAATCGATGACAGAATCCGACTCTCGAAGACACTTCTGAAGTTGAGAGACGTTAAACACATCATGAATGCTAGATAGATGAGCTGGATATGAAACTCTATAAGCCACAGAGCCAATACGTTCAGTAATAGGAAATGGTCCTATAAAGAGAGGAGCTAATTTCCCAGTTGTACTGACCGCATAACCCCTTTTAAAGGAGAAAAACGAATAAAGATGAGATCGCCAATAGAGAATTCGAGAGGCTTCCTACGGTTGTCCGTGTAGGATTTCTGCCAGCTCTGTGCCTCTTTCATTCTCTGACGAATAAGATCAATCTTCTCAGAAGAATCACGAACAAAATCTTAGCCAAGAATAAGCTTCTTACCATATTCCAACCAACAAGAAGGTGATCGACATGGACTTCCGTATAAGGCTTTGAAAGGAGCTATACCGATACTCGACTGAAAACTATTGTTGTAGGAGAACTCTACAAGGGGTAAATGATCCTCCCAACTACCTCCGAAATCAAGAATACAAATACGGATGAGATCTTCAAAGATACGATTCACCCGTTCAGTCTGTCCATCAGACTACGGATGATAAGCTGTGCTGAAATTAAGCTTTGTTCCCAAAGCTTGCTGAAGACTCTACCAGAAATGACTCGTGAACAAAGGGTTACGGTCACAGACAATCGAACTAGGAACACCGTGAAGTCTCATGATTTCCCTGATATAAAGCTTGGCCAAATGAGAAGTAGTCCTATTAGACCTAATAGGAATAAAATGAGCAGACTTGGTGAGGCGATCAACAATAACCTAAACACTACGATGACCCGATCTCGAATAAGGTAGGCCATCGATAAAATCCATCGAAATCTGATCCCATTTCCACAATGGAATCTCTAGAGGCTGAAGGAGACCAGAAGGGCGCTGATGTTCAGCTTTGATACGTTGACAAGTCATGCAATTACTCACATACTCGCCACATCGTGCTTCATGCCTTTCCAATAATAAAGGCGATGCATATCGGCATACATCTTACTACTGCCAGAATGAATGGTATACTTAGAACGATGACAGTCATCGAGAATGTCATGCCTAAGTGCAGAATTAGAAGGCACAACAAGAAGGTTCTTCTTGCGAAGACACCTATGAGGATCAATGCTGAAATCCCTCAACTCTTCATCATGGGACTCGGACTCACAAATCTGAACAAGGTGCACAATATCGAGATCACGCCGCTGAGCATCGGCAATACGATCCAATAAGCTAGGTCGAGCTTCCAAACTAAATAATAAGATAGGAGAATCAGAAGATGGAGCTCGATCTCGAATATCACAAAGTGATAAGGTCTCTAGAACATCCCACTCGGCTAGAATCATAGAGACAATGGCCGAATGTTTGCGACTAAGCGCATCAGCAACACGATTACCCTTACCAGGGGTATACTGGATATCAATGTCATAAGAGGCAAAAAAACTTGAGCCAACGCTGTTGTCTCATATTGAGTTCCTTCTGAGTAAACAAATACTTCAAGGATTTATGATCAGTATAAAGAATGAAGCGCTCGCCTAAGAGGTGATGGCGCCAAATCTTCAAAGCGAAGACAATGGTGGCTAGCTCAAGATCAATAGTGGCATAGCGAACTTCATTCGGACGCAGTTGCCTAGAAGCATAAGCAACTACCCGATCCTTCTGCATAAGAACAGCACCGAGACCACTTCCACAAGCATCGGTGTAGACAACAAGATCATGATTCCCCTCGAGAACCATAAGAATAGGAACATTAGTGAGAAGTTCCTTCAATGTTTGAAAGGAAGCTTCACACTTTTCGGACCAAATATAACGAACGCCTTTCCAAGTAAGGCTAGTAAGAGGAAGCACAACATGGGAAAAATCCTTAATGAACCGACGGTAATAACCCGCCAATCCATGGAAACTGCGAATCTAATGAACATTCTTAGGCCTCTTCCAATTCTGGATAGCTTCGATCTTCGAGGGATCGACTGAAATTATTATAACCCGCATATTTTAAAGTTTTGAATATTTAATTATTTTATTTAAAAATAAAATCGTTAACCGGATTAAGGTCCGAAAAGCTACTTTTTGCAAACAGTCGAATTGGGACTCGATCCATTGAGTCCAAAATGGCGTTTGCGACTCTTTTAAGTATAAACATCGATATATTTGGAGTAAGTCGAATTTTTCTATTTTCTATTGGGCTTTGGGTTTGGGTTTCACCCAACTAAATCTATAACCTAGTTCAGCCCTCCCCTCTCCTCTTCACTTCATTTCTATTTTTCTCAAACACTTAAGCAAA
Source organism: Allium fistulosum (assembly GCA_030737815.1). Taxonomy (NCBI): domain Eukaryota; kingdom Viridiplantae; phylum Streptophyta; class Magnoliopsida; order Asparagales; family Amaryllidaceae; genus Allium; species Allium fistulosum. The sequence goes on along the minus strand of CM060908.1, from coordinate 94,175,199 downwards.
ACTGAAAATGGGGAGAGGAATGGGAAATTAAAACTCCAAGCCCTAGTTTTCATTTGCAAATCCAAGTTTAGCTCCAAATTCAAAGAGAAGCTATTGGTAAGTATCTCCATCTTCTTCTCCAACTCAATCTCTCTTTAAATTCAGAAATTTCCTAAACCTAACTTTGGAAATGTTCTTCTTTTGAGCTTAGATTCAAGCTCCTAGAGTTGAGATTGAAGAGTGGTTGATTCTCCTTTGCTTTCAAGCTTCATCTTCCTTGTTTTTGTGTAAAAGGTGAGAATTTTATCTCACATCTTAGTCTATAATTATATTTGATTGTTAGGTACGAATTCCTAACACTTATTCATGTGCATTTGATTTTGGTTTGGATTGATTTGGTGTATATTCCAATTTTTGGTGTTTTGAAATCAAAATCTATGAAAATCCTATTACGGATATTTGGACATTGATATTCGAGGCATATCGAAGAGCCATTAAGACTGGGTTGTTGCTTGGCATAAATCCTTAGTCGTCGTTGCTCGTCCGATCGCTCCCGATAATCGTTTGGCCATTTTTGGCCTAGGTTCAGGGAATGCCCTGAACTTCAGTTTCAAACGTCTGAAACGTAGGGTTCAGACGTCTGAATATTATACTGGGAATTTTTATTCCCTAGTATTCAGACGTCTGAACCAAAGGTTCCAGACGTCTGAATTAGCTCGAGTGCAACCAGAAAGGAAATAGGCTTAAAAAGCCATTTTCAGACGTCTGAAATATTTGGTTAAGACGTCTGAATTGGGTTTTGGAAAATATTTAATTTTCCAGATTCAGACGTCTAAATCATACACTTCAGACGTCTGAATCTGCATGTTTTTACCTATTCTGCCTATTTTAGCTTGAGTTTCCAAATTTAATCGATTCGTGTTGATTCCCATTTGTTGTTATCATTTATTATCGACTTTGATGACATTTTCTTCGGGATTTTTGGAACCTCCACCTTGATGGATTCGGTATCGATTTCTTTGGATTTTATTCACGTCTTCGAATGTGAATTTTAGTGATTGATTGTTTCTACAATCATTTTTGTGATTTGTCACTTTAAAAATATAAAGGTTTCAATACTAGTAGTAAATATCAAAACTCTTTCATCAAAACGAGTTCAACACTATTTTATTACAAAGCTCGTTTCTTAAACCGTTTTCCAGTCTACTAGTATATACAAACCTTTACCTCACTCGTATGAGATATCTAATTAAACGGCTTAGTAAAACAAGTGGTATGAAACGCTTGCGTTTACTTTGTCGGTTAATTCTTGGACTTGTTCGATTGAAATCCTTGTGACAATTTTCGAGTGGGAATCTACAATTTGTTCGTAAATATTTAAGTTAAGCTAGTGGTTATGGGACATGAAGCTAAACTCATATATTTACAAGCTTAGTGTAATCGACACTTTTATTGATCGATGGCGATCATTTTGTGATTTAGACTAGCGATGTGCGATGTCTATTTGTCTGCGAGGGAGACTAAACCCCGTTTGTATGGAACTTCAATTCAATTTGGCGGGGTAGCGACCCGTGGTCTTCGGACCGTTTGTGGAGCTTCGGCTCAATATTTATGGTTAGCGACCATGGAATAGCGTTCCGTTTGTGATACACGTGTTGATGAGTTTTCATGCTCCCATTTGTGATAGGCCTCCCCCTTTGTGATTTCTGGATTTCTTGTTGTGATTTCTGGAATTTGTATTTCACCTCTTTTTGTGATTGGCAATGATATGTTTGTCAATATTTGATGTTTGGTGAATAAAATAAAGAATGTGATATTCTTTTTGGTGCTTTGAGATTTTAGAGATATTGTATGATTTTGTTGACGTTTAAAGTACACTTGTCATTGTACGTCATTTTTGTTATCATACGATTTTAGTCATATCTCTCTTCTTATCTCATTTTATCTGATATTTATAGCTAGACTGATCCGTTTATTATTTTCTTAATAAATAATACTCGGGTCAGACCGAGATGTTACAGGTGCTTCTGCTTGACTCCTTATCTGGGATCATCTTCTGACTTTTGTCTAACTACATTACATTTGTAGTTTTTGTTGTTATACATCCGAGATATAGACTCCATGATGTATACTTATTCTTTTGTCTAGCACTTGTATTTATTCCTTTGTGATATTGTGGATCTTATTTGACCACTACTCTGATGTACACTTTTATGTGTTATATTCATATCTGTTTCCGCCTTTGTGATATGAATGTCTGTGACTGATTTATGTTATGTTTATTTCTATATTTGTTTCCGAGGTCCATTAGCCACTGTGTGGTAGCTTTGAGTTTGTATTTGATATGTCGGATTTCCTCTTGAAATGAAATGCATGTTATACTATCTGACATATCGGTACTCGCACAAAGCAATTACATGGTTTGTCGCTCCTCAACAGCCTTATTCTTCGCGCTAGTTGATGGCATTACTCCGTAGTGTCCTTGGCTAGCGTGAGTATAGAGGTGGGGAGTCACAGCTTGGTATTCGAGCCAAACTTCGGAACAATGTAAAATAATATGGCAAGGATCATTGTCCTAAGTCTTCCTTAGGAATCGTGCCATAGGATTTAATTCGAGTCTTCGAACCGTTCTATCCTATATTCTTTATGATGCCTTGTTTTATCAATCAAATTTGTTTGATATTCATTTTGTGAATAACATTTTTCCTCTTTTCTTTCTTTCTTAAAGAAGAGAAATGGTTAGACCAGGCCGCCCCAGCGCCGGTCAATCTAGTGCTACTCCCCAGGACGGAGTATTCATGTCTACTCAGCAACTTCTAGACCTTGTGAGAAATGCTCAAGCTGTCGGTCCTATTCCGGAGCCTACTCACCGTAAATCTGGGTTTGCACGCTTGTGTAGTGACTACACTAATTTGGGTGGAAAGCCATTCAAAGGCTCCGAGAGTGTTATAGAAGTCCAAGCTTGGCTTCGAACATGCGACCACATCTTTTCTCGCATGAATCTTATTGATCTTCATCGAGTCCAAGTGGCTTCTAGCATGCTCCAAGAAAGAGCATTAGATTGGTATGAGCTCTTGATTTTCGAAATTATTGAAGCAGACCTTACTTGGGAGCAATTCCGGGAAAGGTTCGAGTTGAAATTCGTGCCGGAGGCTGAAAAAGTATCTCTAGCTCGATGCTTCATTGACCTTGTTCAAGGTGAATCTTCCGTGACGGACTACGTCGCTTCTTTCGAATCTCTATCTAAATATGGGGTCGAGTATATTAATACCCCATTGAAGAAAAATCAGAGATTTGTTTATGGCTTGAATAAGAATCTCAAGAAGCCATTACTTCTGAAATTAGAAGTTTCTTTTGATCAACTAGTTGATATCGCTCTTCGACTCGAAGAGGCCGATAAAGAAAGTGATGTTGAGGTCAAACAAAACATCAATAAGAAGAGACCTTTCAAATTCAAGCCTAATCCCAACAAAAAGGGGAAGCAAACAACTTCGGTAGCAAATACTCCTAACTCTCGTCGGGGAGAATGTTACAATTGTGGTTCTAAGAACCACTATGCAAACAAGTGTCCGAAGTCTATTTCTTGCCGCTATTGCAAGAGTTCGGGTCATACTATATCTTTGTGTCCCAAACTTCAAAGCAAGAATGAGGGCAAGCTAAATGTTGTACAAACCCCTACTAACACTTCTCGTGGTCAAGGTATTTCTCATTCTATACTTGATGGCATTATTATATTTCGTGATCTTTCTATTCGAGTTCTTTTTGATACGGGTGCATCTCACTCTTTTATATCAAAAGAACTTGTTGATGCTTTGTCTTTGGATGTTATTGGTTTGATGACTTCTTTGAGAATTGCGAATCCGGTCGGTGGATCTGCAACACTCAGTTTACTTTGTAAAGATGTCGAAATTATTTTATGTGATTACTCTTTTCGTGCCGATTTGCATGTCATGCGTTACCTAGGTTTCAGAATGATTTTGGGAATTGATTGGCTTAACCGTTATGAAGCCCATATTCTATGTCCTGAACGGACTATATATCTTCGACATCCTCAATCCGTTAAGCAGATTTCTCTTGTTCTAAAAGATTCATATTCCAATTCGAAAGCATCCTTGTATTCACTAAATCCTCATGACGACGATAATGATGATGAGGAAGATGTTATTTCTCTCATTCACATTGTTTGTGAATTTCCCGATATATTTGAGCCCATTCTAGGATTACCACCTAAGCGAGCAATTGAGTTCCGAATTAATCTAATCCCCGGAGCTCTACCTATTACTCGTCCTCCTTATCGTATGTCCAATAAAGAAAATGAGGAGATGCGCAAACAATTATCCGAATTGGAAGCGAAGCAATTTATTCAATCTAGTTCCTCTCCATGGGGAGCTTCAGCTATTTTTGTGAAGAAACCTGAAGGTACACTTAGGCTTTGCGTTGACTACCGCAAGCTTAACGATCTCACCATCAAGAATAAATATCCCTTACCGCGGATTGATGATTTATTCGATCAACTTAGTGGTGCTAAAGTCTTTTCACAGTTAGACTTAGCAACCGGTTTTCATCAGCTTCGCATTGCAGAGGATAGCATTCCTTTAACATCGTTTTGTACTCGTTATGGATCTTATGAATGGCTTGTTATGCCATTTGGCTTGACGAATGCTCCAGCTTATTTCGTCGACCTTATGAATCGAGTTTTCAAAGACTTCCTCGATTGATTTGTTCTCATCTTTATAGATGATATTCTTATTTATTCTAAAACCGAGGAGGAGCATGAAAATCATCTTCGGATTGTGTTGGAAACTCTTAGGAGCAACCAATTAAAAGCAAAATTTTCTAAATACCACTTTTGGCAATCTCGTGTGAAAATTTTAGGGCATATTATTTCTGAATCCGGAATTTCCGTGGATCCTTCAAAGATTGAAGCGATTCAAAATTGGAAGAGGCCGGAGAGCATGATGGAAATTCGTAGCTTCCTTGGATTGGCGGGCTATTACCGTCGGTTCATAAAAGACTTTTCTAAAATTTCCGTACCTCTTACTAGTTTGACAAAGAAGGGAGTTAATACATTTGGTCAGACAAATGTGAAGCTTCATTTCAAAAATTAAAAGAACTCCTTTCCGATGCTCCTATTCTTGTGATTCCCGATGGGAACCAAGACTTTATTGTTTATACCAATGCTAGTCGTGTTGGTTTGGGAGCCGTTCTCATGCAGCGGGAACGTGTTATCGCTTATGCTTCTAGACAATTAAAGCCTGCCGAGACTAGATATGCCACTCATGATTTAGAGCTCGCGGCTATTGTTTTCGCCCTTAGAATTTGGCGCCATTATCTTTTGGGGGAGAAGTTTGTTCTCTACACCGATCATAAATCATTGAAGTATTTATTTTCTCAAAAGGAATTTAATTTGCGTCAACAACGTTGGCTTAAGTTCCTTACATCTTGATCTTGATATTCTTTGTACTCCCGGAAAAGGAAATCTTGTTGCCGATGCCCTTAGTCGTAAGCAACAAGCGGTTGTTTCTATGATGATATTCGAGTGGAATGATATCGAGACTTTGTCCACTTGTGAGATTCGAGATCGTGAATCCGATTTATGCTCATCTCTTGTTTTATGTAGCCTTGAAGCTCATCCTTCTCTTTTAGACTGCATTCTCGAAGATCAAAAGCATGATCCCGAATTGGTTCTTCTTGGCCAAAGTTGTTGGGATAAAATTGATATTGAAGGTTTGAAAGACTTTGATATTGATACTCGTGGCGGTATTCGAAAAATTGATAGACTTATTGTGCCAAATATTATTGATCTTCGTAAAGATATATTAGAAGATTCTCATCGTTCTAAATTTACCATTCATCCCGGTAGTAGTAAGATGTACGCGGATATGAAGCGACTTTATTATTGGGAGGGAATGAAATCCGATATTGCTAACTTTGTTAAGCGTTGCATGACTTGCCAACTTGTTAAGGCTGAGCATCAAAGGCCCGGTGAGTTATTGCAACCTTTGGAAATTCCAATATGGAAGTGGGATCAAATTTCCATGGATTTTATTGACGGTCTTCCCCGTTCTCGTTCGGGCCATGATAGCCTATGGGTGATAGTAGATAGACTTATGAAATCCGCCCATTTTATTCTCGTTCGATCCAATCGGACAGTACCTATTTTGGCTAAACTTTTTGTCAAGGAAATTGATAAACTACATGGAGTTCCTACTTCTATTGTTAGCGATCGTGATCCATTGTTTACTAGTGGATTTTGGAAAGGTCTTCAAAAAACTTTGGGAACGAAGCTTAATTTTAGCACCGCTTATCATCCTTAGTCCGATGGACAAACCGAGCGTGTGAATCAAACTCTTGAAGATCTTCTTCGTGCATGTGTTCTTGATTTTGGTGGAAGTTGGGAAGATCATATTTCTCTTGTTGAATTTTCCTATAACAATAGCTTCCAATCTAGTATTGGTATGGCACCTTTCGAGGCACTATACGGAAGGCCATGCCGATCTCCTTCGTGTTGGCTTGAAGCCGGTGAGAAACTGGTTTTAGGTCCTGATTTTATTCGGGATGCCACAGAAAAGATTGATCTTATTCGTCATAGGATGAAAGAAGCTCAAAGTAGACAAAAATCCTATGCCGATAATCGAAGAAGGAGATTAGAATTTTCTGCGGGAGATTTCGTATTTATTCGTGTTTCACCTATGAAGGGTGTTGTGCGTTTCAGTCGATCGAGAAAATTAGCACCTCGATATATTGGCCCATTTCCCATCACCGAATGCATTGGTTCCGTGGCTTATCGCATTTTGTTACCGGCTCAATTTTTTCCTATTCACGACGTATTCCACGTCTCTCAACTACGGAAATGCCTTCGAGATTCCGATTCTATTCTTGAGCCCGGTGTGATTGAAGAGATTGAAGTTTCGCCTAATTTGACTTATGAGCAACATCCTATCCGAATCATTGCTTCGGAGGTTAAACGCCTTCGAAATAAAGACGTTCCTCTTGTGAAAGTTCAATGGTCCTCAAATCCTAAGGATTGCTCTTGGGAATCCAAAGAATTCGTCGAGCGAACACATCCGGACTTGCTCTCTCGTGCTCCTTGAGGTGAAATTCTTATTTCAAAATTTCTTCTTTTTGTGTTGATATGCTTTTGTTGTTGTTACTTCTTATTTATTTCTTAAAGATTGCGAGGATGCAATTTCTTTAAGGATGGGAGTCTGTAACAACCCGCATATTTTAAAGTTTGGAATATTTAAATATTTTATTTAAAAATATAATCGTTAATCGGATTAAGGTCCGAAAAGCTACTTTTTGCAAATAGTCGAATTGGGACTCGAGACCACTTCCATTGAGTCCAAAATGGCATTTGCGACTCTTTTAAGTATAAACATCGATATATTTGGAGTAAGTCGAATTTTGCTATTTTCTATTGGGCTTTGGGTTTGGGTTTCACCCAACTAACTCTATAACCTAGTTCAGCCCTCCCCTCTCCTCTTCACTTCATTTCTATTTTTCTCAAACACTTAAGCAAAACTGAAAATGGGGAGAGGAATGGGAAATTAAAACTCCAAGCCCTAGTTTTCATTTGCAAATCCAAGTTTAGCTCCAAATTCAAAGAGAAGCTATTGGTAAGTATCTCCATCTTCTTCTCCAACTCCATCTCTCTTTAAATTCAGAAATTTCCTAAACCTAACTTTGGAAATGTTCTTCTTTTGAGCTTAGATTCAAGCTCCTAGAGTTGAGATTGAAGAGTGGTTGATTCTCCTTTGCTTTCAAGCTTCTTCTTCCTTGTTTTTGTGTAAAAGGTGAGATTTTTATCTCACATCTTAGTCTATAATTATCTTCGATTGTTAGGTATGAATTCCTAACACTTATTCATGTGCATTTTATTTTAGTTTGGATTGATTTGGTGTATATTCCAATTTTTGGTGTTTTGAAATCAAAATCTATGAAAATCCTATTACGGATATTTGGACATTGGTATTCGAGGCATATCGAAGAGCCATTACGACTGGGTTGTCGCTTGGCATAAATCCTTAGTCGTCGTTGCTCGTCCGATCGCTCCCGATAATCGTTTAGCCATTTTTGGCCTAGGTTCAGGAATGCCATGAACTTCAGTTTCAGACGTCTGAAACGTAGGGTTCAGACGTCTGAATATTATACTGGGAATTTTTATTCCCCAATATTCAGACGTTTGAACCAAAGGTTCCACACGTCTGAATTAGCTCGAGTGCAACCAGAAAGGAAATAGGCTTAAAAAGCCATTTTCAGACATCTGAAATATTTGGTTCAGACGTATGAATTGGGTTCTGGAAAATATTTAATTTTCCAGATTCAGACGTCTGAATCATACACTTCAGACGTCTGAATCTGCATGTTTTTACCTATTCTGCCTATTTTAGCTTGAGTTTCCAAATTTAATCGATTCGTGTTGATTCCCATTTGTTGTTATCATTTATTATCGACTTTGATGACATTTTCTTCGGGATTTTTGGAACCTCCACCTTGATGGATTCGGTATCGATTTCTTTGGATTTTATTCACGTCTTCGAATGTGAATTTTAGTGATTGATTGTTTCTACAATCATTTTTGTGATTTGTCACTTTAAAAATGTAAAGGTTTCAATACTAGTAGTAAATATCAAAACTCTTTCATCAAAACGATTTCAACAATATTTTATTACAAAGCTCGTTTCTTAAACCGTTTTCCAGTCTACTAGTATATACAAACCTTTACCTCACTCGTATGATAAATCTAATTAAACGGCTTAGTAAAACAAGTGGTATGAAACGCTTGCGTTTACTTCGTCGGTTAATTCTTGGACTTGTTCGATTGAAACCCTTGTGACAATTTTTGAGTGGGAATCTACAATCTATTCGTAAATATTTAAGTTAAGCTAGTGGTTATGGGACATGAAGCTAAACTCATATATTTACTAGCTTAGTGTATTCGACACTTTTATTGATCGATGGCGATCATTTTGTGATTTAGACTAGCGATGTGCGATGTCTATTTGTCTACGAGGGAGACTAAACCCCGTTTCTGTGGAACTTCGGTTCAATTTGGCGGGGTAGCGACCCATGGTCTTCAGACCGTTTGTGGAGCTTCGGCTCAATATTTATGGTTAGCGACCATGGAATAGCGTTCCATTTGTGATACACATGTTGGTGAGTTTTCATGCTCCTATTTGTGATAGGCCTCCCCTTTTGTGATTTTTGGATTTCTTGTTGTGATTTCTGGAATTTGTGTTTCACCTCTTTTTGTGATTGGCAATGATATGTTTGTCAATATTTGATGTTTGGTGAATAAAATAAAGAATGTGATATTCTTTTTGGTGCTTTGAGATTTTAGAGATATTATATGATTTTGTTGATGTTTAAAGTACACTTGTCATTGTACGTCTTTTTTGTTATCATACGATTTTAGTCATATCTCTCTTCTTATCTCATTTTATCTGATATTTATAGCTAGACTGATCCGTTTATTATTTTCTTATTAAATAATACTCGGGTCAGATCGAGATGTTACAGGTGCTTCTGCTTGACTCCTTATCTAGGATCATCTTCTGACTTTTGTCTAACTACATTACATTTGTAGTTTTTGTTGTTATACATCCGAGATATAGACTCCATGATGTATACTTATTCTTTTGTCTAGCACTTGTATTTATTCTTTTGTGATATTGTGATCTTATTTGACCACTACTCTGATGTATACTTTTATGTGTTATATTCATATTTGTTTCCGCCTTTGTGATATGAATGTCTGTGACTGATTTATGTTATGTTTATTTCTATATTTGTTTTCGAGGTCCACTTAGCCACTGTGTGGTAGCTTTGAGTTTGTATTTGATATGTCGGATTTCCTCTTGAAATGAAATGCATGTTATACTATCTGACATATCGGTACTCGCACATAGCAATTACACGGATGGTCGCTCCTCAACAGCCTTATTCTTCGCGCTAGTTGATGGCATTACTCCGTAGTGTCCTTGGCTAGCGTGAGTATAGAGGTGGGGCGTCATAGTAATGCCCTCAGAAGATACAACGTGGCCTAAGAACTTAACCTTATTCTCCCAAAAGTGGCACTTGGAGAATTTGGCTCTGAGCTGATGCTGACGAAGAGTATCCAAGACAATCCTCAAATGGTGGGTATGCTCTGTCTCGGACTTAGAATAAATAAGGATGTCGTCAATAAACACAAGGACGAACTTATCGAGATATTCCCGGAATACTCGATTCATGAGATCGACAAAGAAAGCAGGAGCGTTCGTCAAATCGAAAGGCATAACGAGCCACTCAAAAGAACCATAACGAGTGCGGAAAGCTGTAAGGAGAACACTATCCTCCGTGACTCGTAACTGATGAAAACCAGTGGCAAGGTCGAGTTGAGAAAAGACCTTAGCACCACTCAATTGATCGAACATATCGTCGATCCTATGTAATGGATACCTATTCCTGATGGTCAACTCGTTAAGCTTGCGATAGTCAATGCAAAGCCTAAGAGTACCATCGGACTTCCTCACAAATACAACCGCGGCACCCACCGGTGATGAATTCGACTGAATCAACTTCTTGGACCCAAGATCTAAAAGCTGCTTCTAGAGTTCCTCATTTTCTTTTGTAGAAATCCTCGTGGGAGGATGACTAACTGGCTGCACGCTTGGAATGAGATCAATATGGAACTCAATTTCCTGCTTGGGTGGCAAACCTGAAACAGGCTCAAATACATCGGAGAAATCACAAACAATAAGAATACGAGATATATCATCAGCATCTCGTGAGTCTAAAGAATATAAAGCCACTTCGGAATTATCCACATTTTGAAGAACAAGTGATAGCGTAGTAGACGAATCTGGATGTCGAAGATATAAAATTCTCTCAGAACAAATAATCCTGGCATCGTATCGGACTAGCCAGTCCATACCCAAAATCATATCAAATCCCAAATAAGAAATAACGTGTAGATTCGCATGAAAAGAAAAGCCACATAAAGCAATCTCAACATCATCACAAAGCATGCTATGGGTCGCAGATCCCCCAATAGGATTCACAATCCTTAATGAAGTAACCATACATGATACGTCCAAAGACAAATCCTCCACGAGCTTCTTCGATACGAATGAATGTGAAGCGCCCATATCGAAAAGAACTCGAATACTACGGTCATGAAATAAAATAGAACCTTCTAGAACAGAAGGAGATGTACCTCTGGGCTGAGAAGAACCTCCAGAAGCCTTAGCAGCATAAAGCTTGCCAGATTTGGCACTAGTAGAAATAGTAGGGCAGGTTGAAATATGATGACCTTCCTTCTTGCAATAGCGGCAGAAGAGAGGCTTAGGACAAGCTCGAATCATATGATCAGGAGAACCACAATTGAAACACTTCCGAATGGAAGGTGTTCTAGTAGACTGAGTCTGAGAGTTAGAACCACCAGTCTTCTTCTTCTTGGAAGGAAAAGACTTGGACTTCTGAAATGGAAACTGCTTCTTGTTGTGGTTCTTACGAACCTAAACATCATCACCACTATCGATCTCCTTCTCGACGGCTTCAAGATGAAGCGCCGAGTCAGCTAGCTCCTCGAAAGAAAGCTTGAGCTGGAGCATCAAAGACTTCTTCAAGTACTTCTTAAAGCCGGAAATGAACTTGAGGTTCTTCTTGTATGGAGTGCTAATTTACTCAAGGCCATACTTAGAAAGAGCCTCGAAAGAAGGCACATAATCAGAAACAGAAGATTTCCCTTGCTTTAACTCGAGGAAGCGATGGGCAAGAGATGCATTCTCAGACTCAGGAACAAACTTAAGCTCGAATCGTTCCCGAAACTGAGTCCATGTAAGAGTAGACTCGTCGAGCTCGGTAGTTAATAGCTCGTACCAATCAAGAGCACGCTCTTGTAACATGCTGGATGCTACAAGAACCCTGTGATAATCCGAAAGATCCATGCGAGAAAATATCCGCTCGCAAGAACGAATCCAAGCCCGAACCTCTAAAACAGACTCAGAGCCTTTGAATGGCTTGCCTCCGAGATGTGCAAAGTCACTGCACATGCACATGAAAGGAGACTTGCGCGAAGGAGAAGCTGGAGTAGGAGATGGAGGCTGGGTGCTCCTAAATAATTCCATGAACTGATCGGCAGACATATATACTCCATCCGGATGGGAGCCACTGGACTGCCCCGCATCCAAACGTCGTCCTCTGCCTCTTCCAGCCATTAACTGAAAGTTAAGATAAGATAAAGATTATTCACATGGTAGATATCATTAATTCAAATATGGAATACTACGGAATTAAAATGCATTCCTAGACGTATTCCCAAAATTTTATCTACCCAAAGAACATGAAAAGAACAAAAGCACGATGATTCAGGGATTCGCAACATTTGTATTACACTTTGATGTACCGTAATATGTGCATCTGTTCCGTGTTTATCAAATTTTGTTCTCAACTCGGCTCTGATACCAAGCTGTAACGCCCCACCCCGAGACCTACATTAACAAAAAGTATTACTGGGTAATACTGTCTACTAATGTAGAGAATAGGGCTGGATAGGAGTGACCATCTATAGCTTTATCTTAAATATCTATTGAATACGTCGACAAATGCAATATTTTTTTATCTCGAGTGGATTGACGTATCCAATAAATACTTAATACAAAGCCATAGGTGGCTACAGGATCAATCAGAACAAAATAGAACAACTCGAATCCAAAACACATCAAAGAATAGTTGATCATCACATACATATACACATATACAGATACATCACAGAGTGTACAAAATGATACATGTCAAGTGGTATAGCAACCACAATATACAGGCGAGTCAAAAGAATATACCTATCAAAGTTACAACCAAAAAGGACTACACAAAAAGCTATAACAAAAGAAGCTAGCAGAATAGTCCATGCAGAAGCAGAATAGGCTAAGTCCAAATGTACCTAACCTGAAACACCTCGGTCTGACCCGAGTATAAAAATACACGGGTCTGGCTAACTAAACAAATCAGTTAGATAAGCTAAATGATAATGAACATGCAATGTCATAAGTACCACAAATATCTCTAAAAGAGATAACTCGATCATCTAACAAAAGATGAATCATAACAAGCCTCATAACGTCGGCAACTCAAGTAAACAAAGGATATGAATATCCCATATCAAGCCAAAAAGGAAAATAACAAATACCAATGAAGGTAACACCATTTTCCACAAGGTAATCAATATGTATCGAGTGGTTCAAAGGACTTACTCCGAAAGGCGATATTGTAGGGAAATATAAATATCAATGAAACAAAAGATGCACGTGCTCGGTACTGTATAAACAAGGATCCACAAGCCCGAAGGCGACAAACCCAAGTATCTCTCGATTAGTGACGAAGGACCAACTCCAAAAGTGATACTATAGCAACAAACACGAAGGCAACAAACCCTAAGGCACAAACCCAAAGGCAACAAACTGTAGTGGCGAAGGTCCGGAGGCCTAGTACTGGACACCACTAACTGGCAATAGGAATCCACAAAGTGTTAACATGTGTCCCATACCACATGTTCGCACTAAACGGTTTACTAACCGTTAGTCAATTCCACACTCAAAGCAGTACAAAGTTTACCTCATCTCATCGGTAAACCAGACCCGAAGGTCAAAACGATCAAACGAATAGATTAGGAATTAACTAAAAAGATAAACACACGTGTTCATAGCACGCGTTTTATCTAATCACTTAATTCTCCTCCCTCTTCGCTCGAAGTGCAAAATTATCTATTTTATATAGAAATTAAGTTGAAGAAATGAGTTTTAGGGACGTTTCGAAATCGCTTTAGAAATTGACTTTGAAATTCTCTTATTATAGAGTAAATAATTTTTATACTAAAAATAATAATATATAATAATAATTTCAAAAGCCCATTTATTTGAAAAACTTTTATAAAACACATTATAATACCTGTGTATGAAATCCAGAAAGAAAATATTAAGAAAACCTCGAAATAACGGAAATTGCACCAAGTATTATCCGTTTAAAACAAGCTGCGACTCAATATTCGACAGCAGGTTTGAACAAGTTAACAATGTCAAAATGACTTGAAATTCTGCAAAACTGTAGGTCAACATTCGTACTTGAATCTGCAAAAAGAATCATTCAAATCCGATTTGAAACGAAAAATATGCATCGTTTCAAAGTTGGACTAAAAACAGGGTTAAATCGCTGAATTCTAGCAGGCTGTGGGTTCAAGTTCGACAGCAGATTCGAAATAACAAACGAACCCAGATTTTCACGAAATTTTGCAGAAATGTAAATCAACACTCCTGCTTCAATCTGCAAATATTATTACTCAAATCCAATTTGAAACGAATGAGTTATGTTGTCTTAAACATGGACTCATGCCATGTTTGCAACAGTTCAAAAACCAAAAATGTACAGGCTTGAAACCGTTTTGTGTTCAACTTCCAGGCATGAAACAGAGAACCAATAACTTTGATTGAGCTGAAAATTTATATGCTTATACTAGAAAACTTCATCTTTCAAAAAAAAAGAAACAATGAATGCCAATAAGAAATGAATGAGTTATGCTTTCTCAAACATGTACTCAGGCCATGTTTGCAGCAACTCAGAAAACAACATGCAAAAATCTATGCTTGAGTTGATTTTGCAGCAAAGTTTTGAACACTCAAATGACAATATTTTTCAACCAAAATTTGCAGAAATGAATTTCAAAACGCAAGCTACCAAATGCAAGAAATCCGGCATCATTTCGTTGCCGTAATGAAAAGTTACAAGGATTAAAAGTTGCAATATGAAACATATTTCAGACAAAAACTACACAAATTTATCAACAAAAGCAAATTTTTTTCTACAATTTCTTGCAATTTTGAGCTTGGCTCAGCTAGGATTTGTGAGTATTTCAACTCACCTTGCTATTTAGAGGCAAAGACTGGAATTTTAGCAGCAAGTTGGAAGCTTTGGCTTGGGAAATAGCCTCTAAGAACCTATACAAGAGAAGAACAATGCATGCAAAAGAAAACATATAGTAAATTAGAAACCTAATTCACAAATAAGAGATTTTTGATGAAATTAAGATATTTGGAGTTTGATTACCTTTGATTTATTCTCTAGAGAGAAAAAGACTTCAATTTGCTGAATAAATTTGAAGAAATTGGCTTGGTTTTTAATTTTGAGAAGGAGGTTTACTGTATATTGTTATTTGGGTGAGGAAGAAGATGAAGTTGAGAAATGAATGTACAGGTGATTTCTGTTTTCTCATTTCTTATCAGGTTAAGTCCTAAGTGAGCCTAGACCCAACAATTAAAAGAAAATAAAAGGGACTAGGTTAATTAATTCACTTATAAACTAAAAATGCTTCAAATATAACATATGCACAAAACAAAATGCACTTTTCTTCATATTTTAACATAAGAAAAATATGTAAACTAGTATACTTATAAAATAAAACATTTTCTACCATTTAAAAAGATAATTTACTCTTTTTAAACATTTTTATTGTTAATTTCCTTTATTTTGAATAAAATGCACTTTTTGTTCATTAATTGTAATATACCACGTTTATTACTTTTAAAATTCAACAAATTACATTTATACTTGTAAAAATGTTCCAATTCATTTACAAATATTATTTACACTCAAAACTAATTTTAATTACATTTTCTCCTTTTTATTTCTTTAAACACTTATTTAAAAGAGCTTGCTTCTTTTAAAAATTATTAAAAGAAGCAACAAAGCTATAATTAACAAAATTATTGCATTTTTACTCAAATAAAATTATTCTCACATTTATTATCACCCAAACCATTAAAATAAAGCTTTATGATTTATTTTCAACAATTATTTCCCAAATTCGTTGTTTATAATAAATAAACAATTTATTTTCACCAATTTATTTTTATTCAATTTACAATATTAAATCATAATTATCATTATAATTTAATATTGAAAGGTAAACTCCAAATCCGGGTTGTTACAAGAATCAAATTCAATCATCACTTGTTTGATTCTCCATCATCTACTCTTTAATTTCTCTCATCTCTCTTATCCCAACTAAGATCAAAGGGCTATTCAAGAGTTATAGGATCAATTGTAATCAAGATCAAAGATATGAGTATGTAAAACTCTATCAAATCATAGTGCAATACTTGTGGGTGTGATTGTAGCCCATGTAAATAAAATGGATGTGCTTAGTAGCCCAAAAATCTAGTGGGTGCGCTTATGGCCCGTGTAAGTCAAGTGACTCTCCCAAAGGTTGGAAAGTTTAGAGGTTGTGTCTCGTTGCCTTGAAACCAAGAATATATTTTCTTTGATATTATAAATGAAATATGGACAAGGAATTGTATAGGACTGGATGTAGGGTAACTCTAAATCAGTATAAAATCCTGGTACGTTCTTTCCTTTTTACTTTTACTACATTTACTTTTATCCGCACTTTGATTCTGTGATTGTTTCTATGATTGTTAATTACATCATTCCAAGTAGAAGCTTAAAGAATTAGAAAAATATTAATATAGTCAATTAAACACTATTCACCCTCCCCCCTCTAGTGTTAATTTAGCCTTAAGATCCCTATTCCGCTAACTCACATTTGGCATCATAGAATTGGTTTTTAAAGTGTTCATCATCTAATTTTTGAAAAAGTTTAAATGGCTAGAAACACTAGTAATAGTACTATTAGTAACACTGTTAATACACTTGTTAGTAACTCATTTTTCGAAGGACAATCTATTGCTAGACCTCCACTTTTTAATGGCAGTAATTACACATATTGGTCATGTAGAATGAAAATTTATTTACAATCAATTGATTTAGACACTTGGAATATCACACAAACTGAGTACACTGAACCCGAGACTAATTGTTAATAGTGGACCACCGACCAAAAGTGTAGTTGCATAAAGTAACTCTAATGCTATGAATATATTCTTTTGTTCACTAGATAGAAATGAATTTAATAGATTATCTATATGTAAATCTGCATTTGAAATTTGGAGAATTTTACAAGTTACACATGAAAGCCAAAGTAAGGTTAAACAGACAAAAATTTCCATGTTAACAAACCAGTTTCAATTATTCAAAATGAGTCCATATTTGATATGTATAGTAGATTCTAAGATATAGTACACTCACTTATTGCACTGGGTAAAAGTTTTTCTGAGGAGGATCAAGTTAGAAAAATCCTAAATTCGCTTACTCTTGAATGGGACCAAAAGACTCTTGCGATTGAAGAGGCTAATGACATTAGCACTCTAAAAATTGAACATTTAATTGGCAATATAATGTCATTTGAAGCACAAATGCAGGGCATGAGAGAAATCAAGGCAATAGAGAAGAAATCCATCGCTTTCAACGCCACAATAGATGATCTGGACTTAGACAACGATAATGATGACGAAATCGCTTTCATGACCAAAAATTTCAAAAAAAATCTAAAGTATAGAAAGGTGAATAATTTCGGGAGATATGATAAAAAAAATCCAAGTGGAAATAGTAGCGGAAATGGCACTTGATGCTTTAATTATGATGAACCTGGTCATATACAAAGGGACTGTCCACATCCTGAGAAACCAAAAAACACACTAACCGATTCATCCAGAAAACGAAGTAGGGCTTATGCTGCAACACTAGACGATTCAGATACTTCCTCAAGTGATAGCGAACCAGATATAGAGAATGCTTCACAGTGGCATTTAATGAGAAGTCTGGAGAAATAGAACTAAAATAGTTACGCATTTAAATTAATTTTTTTAATTTTTCATTGTTGATTAGTTTTTGATTGCTAGGAATAACCTATAGATTAATAATAGTATTGGTTGAATAATGTGTGCATATATTTTAAAATATATATATATATATTAATAAATACTAAATAAATAAATATAAAATATATTTTAAATTATTTAATGTATATATTAAATAATAAATATAAGATAATTATAAGTATAGATAAATAGGAATTATTTGTTGAATTTTCCTTTTTTTTTGAAAATTTCAACCTATATGTCAACATACTCCGCATGCATATGTCGACATATGTAGGCAGATTTTAAATTTCACTTTAAAATTCAAAATTAGAATTTCCCTCCACATCTTCACCAACTCCTTTGTTTTGAAAAGATGGCTCTTGATCAGAGAACATGTCCTTTGATTCTCTATTTATTTACTCCATCTTTATCCATTCATTTTTCACTTTCATTTCCAAATTCAAAAATCATAAACTCTCTTATCTCTTCAAACTACTCTTCAATGGCATCCACAAGCAATACTAAGGCAAGCATGAGTGTTTCTAAGAAAATAAAAGAATATCTTTTTAATGATCAAGAAGCCAGGCAAGCCTATATTGAGTATATATCTTTTGGAAAAGTCTATTCCAGAAGATTTGCAATTTTTGAAGATTTACCTACTTATGATCTTTTTAATCTTTGTTTGCAAAATGAAATTCTTGGTTTAATCGACACTTCTCAAAATAATTTCATTTGTTATCCAAAATTGGTGAAGTTGTTTTATGCAAATTTAAAAGGAAAATTTTATGATCGAATAGAAGCAAAAGTTTGAAGTAGTGTCAAGGGGACAAATTGTTTCAAATTGTGAACTTTGGGTCACATTCTTGGATGCAAATCTATTAGAATGGACCTTTCAACATTTAAAATTGATTTTCAAAATCGTGAAGTAATCCATGACATTTTCGAAAGTGATGATGATTTGAATTAAAAACAAAAACTTGCGTTCAAAAGCAAGAATTTTAAGCCTTCTTTTGCAACAAAGTATAACTCCTAGAACGGGTAATTATAATAACCTGACACAAATGGTTTTCAAAGCTCTTTTCAACATTTATGGTCAATATAATATAAATTGGTCTCAAGTCATTTTGGATTAACTTTTTTCTTAAAATCTTTCTAAACATGAAAATACACTATTTCATGGTGTGTATCTTACTCGTATTTTCAATTATTTTGGTGTTGACCTTAAAGGAGAGGAAACAATTCCTCAAAAAATATTTGACAAAGCCAGCATTTCACTTATACATATTTCACCCATTTACGAGCCTTATGAAATGCTTGTGGAAAAGGAACAAAGGTTGGCTTGGAAAGAGGAGCAAGAAATAAGAGAAGAGGAGGAAGAGAAAGGAGAGGAAATGGAAGTCGAGGAGGAAGAACAATAAGTGGAGGAGGATACTTAACCCATCCAACAAAGATCTTTTCAAAAATCAAGAGAAGATCATTCACAACCAAATAAAGTTTTAGGAATCATTCTCAAAGAGATTTACCTCAGTTTCCAAAACAATGGATAAATTCTTTAGAAACATCATCCGCAAGCTTGGTAGTTCTTCTTAATCTTCATCCACATCTTTCTAATTGTTTCTTTAACCTAACTTTGTATTTGGATTTTCTAGTTTTAAGTTTATGTTGAATCTCATGTATCTTTCTTCAATTTCTTATACTCATCCTTATTATCAATGAACATTCTATTTCTTGTTGTTATACATTGTCAATTATCTTTGGAAAGTCATACAAATATAATAGTATAAGCCAAAACTATAGAATTGTAAAATAAAGTAGTTTTGAAAAATATATTGCATATGCCAACATATGCAAATCATGTATGTTGATACATAATGGCCAGTTTTCAAAAAAAAAATTAAAATTAAAAAAATAATAACTACCAAACACCAATTCATTTCAAATGACTTCTTACCCCTATGTATGCCTATTCGCTCAAGAAAATCATTAATTTTAGTCTCTATCTTCACACTTTTTCATTCCTAAATTCTAATAAAAATTAATGGCTTCTCCTAATCAAACACTAAATGAAAACCTTGGACAAACTCTTGTATCATTCAAGAACAATCTTTCTTTCATCCTAAGAAACCAAAGGCACTTAGAATTGAGTAAAATGCAGATGATTAAGGAGCAAGAAAGGCATTTCGAAGCGATTTGGTGGATGATTTCTTCCTTTAATAAAGAAGAACCAACCACCAATCTAGAGTGTACCATCAACAAAGATGATGAAGATTGGGATGCTATCAAAGAGGATCCAATGTTTGGCACTGATGGATGGGTTAAAGTTCCTCGAAATGTCTAGTTTAAATAATTTTGATTGTATGTAAATAATAATACTTGATTTGGTTTGGATTTGATTGGTTTGATTTGTGTGGATTTGTTTGAACAGTTTGTGACATTAACTTTGTTGGATTGGATGAATATTTAGATTGATTATGATTATTTCATGATTATCTAATTTTACATATCACGTATTGTTTTTATACAATCATTCTCATCATCATTATATATTATTCTTATATATATATATCAATTAGTGTTTTATTTAAGGAGAGTGAGAGTTATAGTTTTAGGTGGTTATTTTTGTTGATGGCAAAGGGGGAGAAATGTATATAACTTAGGCATAGATTAAGGAGGAGTTTTGTAACCTTAGAGGGAGTTTTATTATATTTTATATACAGAGTTATCATCATCAAAAAAGGGGAGAGTGTCAGTACCTTAGGTATTGGTTTGGATGATACCAACTATAGGCATTATATAAAATATAAATACTAATGTTGTATCAAGTTATATATAGTATATAGTGCACGATATTACACAGGTGTTGATTAAGAAAACTGTACAGTATCAAGAGTAGATTCAAGATGCTGATATAGAGTTACAAGAGTTGGAGAATGAAGACTCATGAGTATTGAAGAGTTTACGATTCTAAGATATTCTAGATTAGTTATAGAATCATAGAATTTATGTCAAGATAGCACTTTCTTGATCTCTCTCTCCCTCTCTAATTTTGTTTTAAATTGTTTTTCAAATATCCTGGTTTTAAAGTAATCTTTTCAAAATATTTCTCAGAATGATTTTCAATCTCTTATACTTATAAAGATATTATTTTAGTTTTTTAGGTTTATATATATATTGAATTTTTGTTTACTAATAAATTATATTAAATATATATATATATATTATTTATACTATATTATAATTTTAAAAATTATAATATAATGTTTTATTAAGTTTTATTATGATTAAAATATCTATAAACAATTCTTAAATGGTTTTACAAAGTATCAAATTATTTTACAAAACAATGAGTTTTCAAAATAATGTTTTAAAGCATTTTAAAATTTTAAAGTGTATGTCGATATACTCTATGTATGTATGTCGAATTAGTAGCTGATTTACTCAAAATTTAAATTTTAAAAGAAGTGTCTTTTCACCGTATCTCTTCATGAATGGATATGACCGTTGTTTCTCTATAAATACCAGACTTCCAAACGAATTTTGAATCAACATTTTCTTATTCATCTCTCCTTGTTTGCGTAGAAAATGATCACAAACACGCTCATGTATGTCAAAGCACCAATTTCCCAAAAATATCCAAATAGAATGATAAGAATGCAGATCACAGAATAAAAAGCAGAAAAAGTAAAGGAATACACGAGTTTTATAGTGGTTCGGCTATCTCTAGCCTACGTCCACTCCAATAGTCTTTTATTTATACCGAAGATTACAAGTACAGTTTTTTTTTGCCTCATAAAATTAATGGAGAAAGAGATAAGAAGTGATGAAGGAGAGTCAGCCCCTTTAAAAAGTCCCTTGCAATGAGGCAAGTCCGTTGTATTTATAGGTGTAGACTTGCATGGATCAGGCTGAAATTTTGGCAGAAGAACCTCCAAGCCCAAATGACCCGACCCATAAAATTTGGGATCGATCGGAAACCAAAAAATAATTTAGGATGATTGTTCATACTAACTCCAATAGGGCTGCGATAGTTTTTATGGGGTCCCCCATGCCTCTAGTCCTTGCTCTCTAAGTTTCGCACTATTCTGAGTTACCGTTTGTGAGATATCAATCGATCTTCTCTGTTTTGACTAGAAATTGGATCATAGGTGATCATTCTATACTTCATCCTTTTGAGCTACGATCGATCATGTGGGTTCCCTATGTTGTTATCTACTTGCTCTCCAAATTTCATGCAATTTCGACGTACATTTTGTGAGGTATCACGTTTTCCGTAAAACTACGGATTGTTATGCAGATTTGTACGATCGTTCCAATAAAGATCGGCCTCTTTTACAAGATTTCATCCTTTTGAGTTGCAATCAATCATATGGCTTCCCTATTGCATTAGCTACTTGCTTTCCAATTTCATGCAATTCCGACATGATGTTTGTGAGATATCGTGTTTTTCGTAAAACTATGGATCGTTATGCTGATTTGTACGATCGTTGCAATAATAATCGGCTACTTTTCCGTGATTACATTCCTTTGAGCTGCGGTCGATCATGTGGATTCCCCAAGTGTTAGCCACTTGCTCACCATATTTCTTGCAATTCCGACCTATATTTTGTGAGATATCGCATTTTTCGTAAAACTATGGATCGTTACACTAATTTGTACACTCGTTCCAATAACGATCGGCCTCTTTTACCAAGATTTGGGAGTTTGTCATGCAATCATTTTTGTGGGCTCCAATATTTAATATATTGTTGCTCTGAAAGTTTCAAGTGCATTGGCTTTGTACATTTTGAGATATTGATCGATCTTCATCGATTTACGCTGTTTTATGGATCGTTTTCGATCGATCGATATAAATTCTTCCTTTGCCCATAACACAAGCATACGAACTCCGATTGACTTGAAATTTGAAATGTGGCCTGGTGGGGTGTTTCCTGTCACTCCATATTGTTTGCACCTTGATTAGGACCCGATCCGACTTCGCCCAACTATTGTCCATAGTTCCAAATATCATCGATTTCCGAGCCTGATAACCGTCTCTCCGGACATCCTGCCTTGATGATCACAGAAGCCATTTAGCCAACTGTATGATATATTGCCTGGTCAAAAGGTGATATAACATTTTCCCTCTATAACATGCCTTGCGGTAGGAAGGCGTTGTTTTAAATTGCCTTAAGTCTAATGTCCGAAACTAGTTGACGATCTATGTACAAATCTATGATCTTGCCTGATAGTTAGTTACGGCCACTCAGGACCGTTAATCAAATTCGTAGCCATCCTAGGCTGATGATGATCGCACGAGTTTGAGTGTCTATTCGAGGCGAAATGCGATCGTTCGAGATCGAATGCCTGTTTGAGGCGAAATGCAATAGTTCAAGATCGAGTGCCTATACGCGGTGTAATGTGATCATTCGAGATCGAGTGCCTGTTCGAGGCGAAATGTGATCGTTCGAGATCAAGTTTCCTGTTTGAGGCATAATGTGATCTTTCAAGATTGAATGCCTATTCGAGAAGAAATGTGGTCATTCAAGATCGAGTGCCATTCGAGGCGAAATGTGATCGTTCAAGATCGAGTGCCGTTCAAGGCGAAATGTGATCGTTTGAGATCGAGTGCCTATTCGAGGTGAAATGTGATTTTTCAAAATCGAATGCCTGTTCGAGGGGTAATATGATCGTTCGAGATCGAGTGCCTATTCGAGGCAAAATGTGATGGTTCGAGATCGAGTGTCGTTTGAGGTGAAATATTTGTTCTTCGCATTCAAGTGAGTTCTAGAATCATTTGTTATAGCAGCTTATCGCCATCTCAGAGCATGCCTAGGGACCAACCTCGATCCCGTACATGTGTAACTGACTTAGCCGTTTTAATGTGGAGTTTCATTTACATCATGCCATCCCGATCAAGAGATGACGACATGTTCCCTTAAGTAGGATTCGCTCCAATTTGTGGCGGATGATGGCTACTCTTATTCCTTCCCCGCTATTTGTTTCCTCACAAAGCCATCCAAATCCATGCCCCCAGTTCCATTGGGAGTAGTGCCAATTCATGTGAATAAATGCATGCTGGTCCATCTTCCTCGATTGGGGCTTGCCCCTAGTTTGTTCCAATCCATATTAAGCCAACTAGTTTCCGCTCCAAGTCCTGATTCTGGTTTTCCTCAGCTCCTGCTGCACCAACTCCATGATCCATATTTCCAGCATTTCCTGCTATTCTATTTTCTTGGTTTTGTGCTCCAGCTTGTCCAATCTGTCGGAGGAGATCCTACATCATCTCCTCCTATCTCTTTAGCATCCTCTCCTGCATAGCATATATCATTGTTCCCATTTCATCTTTGGTGATGTAGATAGATATCTAATTTGCTCCAGCTCCAAAAGAGGCCCCCTGACTCCCTCCATGATGGCTTCTATCCGCTTATGGTCTCCTTGTTGATTGCCTTGCTATTGCTTCCTAGATCCAAGTATCCAAGCTTCCAAATCCAAGATCCTAGCTTCCAAATCCATAAATGCAAGTCCTTTTCAGTGAAAGCACCAAAATGTTTGCGTCCAAAATGGTCACAAACACCTTGATGCATGTGAAAGCACCAATTTCTAAAAATAATATCCAAATAGAAAGATAAGGACACAGATCTCAGAATAAAAGAGCAGAAAAAGTAAAAGAACACATTAGTTTATAGTGTTTCAGTTATCTCTGGCCTACGTCCAATCCAATAATCTTTTATTTATACTATAAGATTACAGGTACAGTTGTTTTTGCTTTAGAAAATTAATGGAGGAAGAGATAAAAAGTGATGAAGGAGAGTCAGCCCCCCCCACACAGACACAAAAAAGTCCCTTGCAATGAGTCAAGTCCACTATATTTATAGGTGAAGACGTTCATGCATCAGGGTAAAATTTCGGTAGAAGGACCTCCAGGCCCATATGACACGACCCATAAAATTTAGGATCGATCAGACACCAAAAAATAATTTAGGTCATTCATTCCATACTAACACCAATGGGGCTGCGATCATTTTCATGGGGTCCCCCGTGCCTATAGTCCTTGCTTCCAAAGTTTCGCGCCATTCCGACTTACCGTTTGTGACATATCGATCGACCTTCGATGTTTTGACTAGAATTAGATCATAGGAGATCATTCCATGCATCATCCCTTTGAGCTGCAATCATTCATATGGGTTCCCCATGATGTTAGCTACTTGCTCTCCAAATTTCGTGTAATTCTGACGTACCGTTTGTGAGATATCGTGTTTTCCGTAAAACTACTGATCGTTATGCTGATTTGTACGATCGTTTCAATAACGATCGGCCTCTTTTCCAAGTTATATCAACCCCACCGTTATACCTATATTATTAAAGAACATTAGAAGTAATGTTGTCTGATAACATGGATAATACGGCTAGTTAAGGGCGATCAGATGTGAATATATCTTTATATTAATATTGACACGTCTTTATTACCTTTAGAAGATCCGAATTGAAAAGTTTAACGTGTACAGTATTAAAACAAAGTAATAAACATACCGATTAAAAATATTCAGAGCAATATATAATATAAATAAATCAGAATTAGAGTCAGGGTTCACAAGTAAAAAATAAATCATATACATAATAAAACGTTAGTTTACAAAGTATCGATACTAGACCCACATAAATATATACATCTTATCTAAAATAAAATATTAGGTACACAGTGACTTACTAAAGAATATACAAGTATGAAGTAAACTAAAACGGCCAAAATAGTCTACTTCAATGCTAGCCCAAAATCAAAATGTGACACCCCACCTCTATGCTCACAATAACAAAGAGTATTAAAAGAAATACTGTCTGTTATTACGAAGAATAAGGCTGGAAAGGAGCGGCCATCCGTAGTTAGGCCTTACACTAGTATTGGTTACCTCGATAGGAGTGGTATATATTTTTACTTTTCATCTCTTATTTATTTACTCCCATCGACATACCCAATTCTAGTATAAAACGAACTACGATGGTTCTTAATAGTTTAGAACAATATATATAATAATAACACAGATAAGCTAAATGCGGAACACAGATAATAAAAGTCTCATATATATATATATATATATATATATATATATATAACTGATGTAACTACTACCGTCGACTCTGGAAGTTATATATACAAGTACATTATCGAATAATATACATGAATACATATCAACCTAGATCAGATACACTGACTACTACAAAATGACGACGACTACTCCAAAAGATATGAAGAGACTTCATAGCTCAAGCAGCGACCCAAAGCAAGATATCTACAACCTGTAATAACTCGGTCTGACCCGAGTATTAAATTCAAAAGAAAATAATACATGGGTCAGTCTAATTCAAACTCAGTTATTAATGCACAGAAGTAATAATAATTAAATAGAAAGTAGACGACAGTCACAATAAATCTCGTATATCCAACTCTTCAATATAAGAATCGGATAATGGTAGATATAACACTAAACAGTGTTGAATAACAAATCAGCAAATTCAAATCATCACCAAGGATAAATAAAAAGGTTATCAATGAAGATAATGTGAAAACCACAGAATTGCCTAAACAGCAATTAACAACAAAATCTAATTATTAAATAAATAACTAGAAACTCATAATCTAATTATCAAATAGATAATTAGACAATCTCAAAATGATCAAAACAAATCAAATTTTTGTGTGGCTGCAGTACACGCACGTGTGCACTGCCTCGCCACTACAGTAAGTCAAAACTGCAAAGGTCAAGTCATGGCTAGCATGACTCAACACAACTGCAACAAAATAAAACGGCAGAGGTCAAGTCACGGCTAGCATGACTCAACACAACTGCAAACAAAAGCAAACAAGTATGCACTTGAAAAATTCCAGAACAGCAAGCCCAAATAAATGCACAAACTCAAGTCAAAGCATATACAAACTGCCTCAATGAATCAAAAGCAAATGGCACTAACTCACAATTAAAATGCAAAAGGTCAAGTCACTGACTCAACTCAAATGCAGAGCACAAAGGCTCGAATGACCAAGTGCACAAGGCAGTGGTACAAACTACATAAAGGAACCAGACCACAAAACAAGTAGTGGCCAGGAAAGACAAGCAAAACAGGTACAACAAATCAAACTGCCCCGGATACCAATGGAGACCAGCAGTGAACAAGTGAAGTTCAGGTCAGACCAAATACAACCAATTGCCAACAATGACCAGACTCGAATGGAACAAGAAATAAATGTTCACAAGAAAAAGGCAACAACATGAAACTTATAGTGCAACTGGCCAGAGGTTCAAGTGCAAGTCCACTATCAGAAATGTAGACTGCAATTAAACAGACCCAAATGATCAAAGCAAATGCAAAGCCACTGTTCAATGAAGTCAATGTCGAACAACCCCAAATCATCACAGGAAGGACAAAATCGAATGGCCAAGATAAATCAAGTCATAAGTCAATAACCAGAGAAATTGCAAGTTCGAAAACAACATCGAAGTTAAGCAAGAACGAAAACGAACTGTTCAAAGCCAGAATCACAAAGACCACAAGGCTATCCAATACACAGTGCATAATGAATGTGTTCACTTGTATTGACACAAGTATATACACTGTAAAAATGAGTACGGACAATTACAAAATCAGGTTAGGATGCACATTCGAACAAATCCACGCCAAAACCATCAATCGAAATGCAAACTGTCTCGAGTAATAATACCAAAGACTACAAAGAAACCAATGTTAACACTCAAATTAGATGTGAGTGAAAAATCACTCAAGAGAATTTCAATCAAAAGGCTACTACTTCAACAACATATATACATATATGCACATATATGTATAAGCGTATATGAGCTCGAAGTAGTAACAGTAACCAAGTGACCACCAAAAATGCAACATGTATACTATTGTAAACTGGACAGTACTAGCATCACAATCAAGAACAAGGCACAATGCCGAAGCAAAATGGCAAAGGCCAGCACATGGAAATGGATCGAGCAAGTGCACAAATAAAATATATTGCCTTTTTCAAAACAAAATATTTGAATTTAAACAACTACAGTTCAAAGTACTTCCAAAGTCACCAACTAAAAGTGAACTGGAAAATGCCAACAGAGAAGTAAAATCAACCATGAACAATGTCGAAGTCATGGAATAGTTCAAAATCAATACCGAAACAAAATCAACATAAAGGTAACTAATAGTATCAGATGCTCAAGTCCAGTGCACACATACAGGTTATAGAAATTCAAAAACCAAGTCGAAGTCGAGAATGAACAAGTCAATTTTTCGTCTCAAAGCCAAAAGAATTCAAAGCCGATGTCAATAGAGCAAAGTCAGATAAATCTCAAGCAAACAACATAATTCGAACGGCGAGCAAAATGAATCGACAAACTCAAACACTTGAATACAAACGAAAATCAAAGAATTCGAACCCTAATTAAACTCGAGATGTGAATTAGATGTGAGTGGATCACTCACCTTATTCGAAGAGCGAAGCCAAAAGCAAAACGAAACCCAGAGAGGAGACGAGTTTCGATCAACTCGAAGCAACCAAGCCGACTTCATCAAACCCTAATTTCGCAAAGTGGACGAACAAGTCGCCATTTTTCTTTTTCGTTTGTTTAGTTTAGGGTTGTGAAAAATGAATAATGGAGAATCCCTTTGCCTTTGATAATTATCACGGAAAAAACAAACAAATGAAAATGTGGGCCAATATTAAGTTTTAAAGCCCGCATAACAATCAATGAATTTACAAAAGAATTTCAACTGATTAAACTCCCAACAACAATCAGCTATCACCATTAATCGTTTAATGATGATTATTAACAGGTACAAAACCACGGGTTGTTACACCAAAGGTCAACGAGTCCCTGTACCTGTAGAGTCTCGGTCGGACCCAAGTATTATAAAATAAACGGGTCAGACTATATCAAATAAAATGACGAGATATTGACATGAATATAGGACTTAATCATAATAAAGTCATATCAAATATGCCCAAACCTCAATAATAAATACAAGGCATATCAAACCAATAGGTACTGATATCTGAAATATACGACTTAACAGAAAAATAAGCCATGATAAAATATGCCAAAAAAATAATCAAAATAAGGCATATTAAATAGAATCAAAAATTCCAAATTCCAGTTATGATTCAACTATAAAACTAAATCATCTCAAAATATGCCTAAAACCATTCAATCAAAATAAGGCATACTATCCCAAATCGCCGTTTAAAATCCATATCAATACATGACTTAAAAATAAAATAAGCCATAATAAATATACTGAAACCAAAATCATATAATACTAAGGCATATTAATCTCAATCACCATTTCATAAACCATATCAAGTCTTTGATAGACTATCATCAAAAATTATGATGGAAATCATCTCAAAATTATCGAAGCCATAAACTAATATCAAAGCTAAAATGCTTTGATGAACAATGGGAATGATTACCCGAACACTAAACAAAACTATAATGATAGTCTCCCATCTCGATCAAAGTGCAGCAGGACGAGACCTCAACCGGAGGCTCACTACGTAGATTTCATGAGCGCACCGGAAAACAAGACGACACTCACTAGTCCAAAACTGTAGGTCACTGAAAATCCAGACAGGGGTATGTTGCCACCGGATATCAAAACGGGCTACAACTCTTATAAGACAGAGGCCACTGGAATACTAGACGGTCGCATCCCATAATCATGAATAAGTCATCGGAAAATTAAACAGGCTTGCCTATCAAAACGTAAAGTCCGATACCATATCGGTAAAAGTTTAGACCATGGTCGCCTAGGGATCTATCAGCTCTAAATAAATGCCAAATACCCCAAGCAGAACACAATCCATAAGTGTCAAACACTTCCAATAGTAACTAATCGAATATGGATCGAACACACCATAAATATCCGACGTTATTCGAATATTTACTAAAAGTTAGTAAATTCCACTCAAACTCTATTTAAAAAATTATAATAATAACCGAAAGAATTGTATGAAAAGTCCCATACCAATCCAGCAGTTCAATCATTTATTAAAATTCTTTGTTTCATAGAAAAGCATGAAATCCAATTGAAATTGAAATCAAAGATTATTTCATAGCAAAGCATGAAACCTCAACAAAATATCAAATGCATAGTAAATAAAATAAATTTTTATATGCACAAGGATAAAAAAATTCTTGAACGCACTTTTAAATCGTTAAATCCATTTTTACGGAGAAGTTGTTTATTTACAAAAACTTATGAATGCTTTCGAAATCATTAAAACATCATTTATAACTAGAAATCAAAAATCGAAATTATAACTTTCATAACATCATTTATAAAATAGTACTATATTTTATCTTTTACCTCCAAAAAATTTCTAAAATTTATATACTTGAATTAGTAAATTTTAAAATATTTTATTATTTAATATTACTTATTTTAAAAGCTTTAAATAAACTTTTGGAGTAAGAAGTAAATTAGAATATAATATAATTCAATTATTTTCATAAACAAAATCACAATAAGGATCAAAAGGGATAAAATCCCATTTTGAGAATCTTTTAAACACTATACAATAATCCATCCAAAATAGAGCCAACATCGCTCCAAAAAATATAATTCCATAATACGAAATTATTTAATAATCTAAATTGCTTTCTGACAACTCCGATCACTCAGCAATTTCATAACCATCATATAGTCTAACTATGATATTAAATATATGTTTGATGGTTTTTAACAAATATGATATGTCATAATTAATCATTGATTCAATTTCAATGTTTCAAACATAAACTAAACCAATTAATCCATCAAACAAATTAAAATAATTTTTCTATCCAATCGCTACTAAAACCCTGAGCAATTCATAGGAAATTCCTAAGCTAAGCCAAGCATGAAAAGAGGGGTACAATTAGTTTAGATATAGGTGTGTGAGTTAAATAAAATAAATCACCTTAACATTACATAATTTCTCAAAATTTATTGCATCAACATATCCAAAACATTGAAAAATTTACATTTTCGTCCTCAGTGCAGGTAGAGTTTGGCATGGCAAACCTTAACCTTTTCCTAAATTTTTACAGGAGATGCATACATGAGTTGAGAAAAATATACCCAAATTTCAGATTTTATTGATTTTTCTATAGTAAATTAGGAATTCTACACTGACCTTGGTTTTTCAGCCAAGATCTACTCGAAATTAACTTGCAAGTTGACCATCTTTAACCCATCGAAACCCAACCAAATTACATGAAATTTGGAGGAGATGTGCTGGTCAATAGAAGCAACATTCTATCCAAATTTTAGAATTTTTGAGAATTTATTTGAATTGTTTTGATTTTTATAATTTTAGTTTACTCTCTTTCTAGGTTTTTAGTCTGAAGCCGTTAGGTTGAGAAATTTTATTTCTGTTGTTTTGAGAGGAAGATACACAATATTTCTTTATTCCATAACTTAAAGAAATTATTTTAAGTGTTTAACTGGACTGAAATTTTCACCTAAGCCCAAAAGCCCCCTTTTAATTAAAATAAGCATGAATTAAAACATTATAAAAAACTAGTTTTTCACTAACTTTAGAAATAAATTTCTCCTTCTTTACAACTGAAAAAAAATTAATTGAATGCACTAAAATTAAGTATGTTGCCTCATTTTTTAAACTAGCCAATAAAACATAGATTTAATGATCATTTAAGTCCTTGTTTTTATTAATGAAAAAGAAACTTTTCAGCTTTTGCAAAAACAAGAAAACATGCTATAAAAATTCATTTTAACATTAAAAATCCTAATTTTTTCCAAATAGAAATTATGAACTATTTAGAAAGCATTAACTAAATTTTTATACACGTATTATACCAATAAATTCACATTAAGACCCATCTTAACAATATTTTCACTAAATCTCAATATTAAGGAGAAAACACCATTTATAATTTAACACTTTCTCGAGCTTATTAAATCCTTATTAATAAATTATAACACTTAAGAAATCATCATTAATCTTTTAAAAAGATTATACACTCCAATTTAATTAATAATAAAAATCCCCAGATTGCTTAATTAAATTTAATTTAATTGCAAGTAATCTAACTCAGGGTTGTTGCAGACCCCCCTTACGAAAATTGCATCCCCATAATTCTCTATAATGAAAAGTCTATACTATTCACAAACAATACATCTTTCAAACGATAGTTAAGCAATTGACGAAGGATCCTTAAACAAAGGAAACACCACTAATGAGCACTAGAGGATAAAACATAATACGTTCGCTTGGTAAATTTTTTGGTTTCCCAAAAATATCCTTAAGATTAGTGGACCATTGAACTTTAACGGGCGGAACGTCGTTATTTCGAAGGCGTTTAATGTTTGAAACAACAATATAAATAGGATTATTCTCCAAATTCAAAACTGAAGAGATTTCAAGATCTTTAAAGACTCTAGGCTCAAGGGCAGAATCAGAATTTCTTAGATATTTCTGAAATGAGATACAAAGAGGCCATCAAGAATACGAAAAAAATTTGGACTGGGGAAGAGACTCAATAAACAATTGGGATAATGTGCTTAGTAATAATAATGCATAACACTCACCACAAAGAAGCACGAATGGAATAGTTTCCAACCCAAAAATTCTAAGTGTTGAAAATTTCGAAAATTTTCATCGGCGTCTCCTTTGCACAACTAGTATTTCATAATTTCACAGTAAAATGTGATACCTATACATCTCCAAAGAGGCATCCCGACTATGGGGAAAGCGTAAAATAAAATATAGCATCTAATTTTAAAACGTGCCTCTTCTTTTTACTTATTTAGCATCCTTCTTACCTTTTGCGAGCTTAGCACAACCACGCCAAAATTTTCATGTTCATCTTCACAACCTATACTCAAATATGCCATTGACATATAATATATAATTAACAAGATAAGCTACTATGTATCCATAGCAAACATCCATCACAACAACAAGTAACATAAAAATTCGTTTATATTCAAATGATTAGATTTTCACCAAATAAACTTAGTTCAGAAAATCAGTTCTCAACCGCAGTAAATCTCATAATTTTAGAAAACTTAAAACATGAAAGTTGTTTCTTAGAGTCTCATCTTTCAAGAAAAATAAATTTTACTAAATTTGGACGTATGGTTAGAAAGTTATGGCAATTTTCCTATCAGGTAGTACCTCATAATTTTATACTCAGGCCAGAACAATACATCCATTTTCAAATCCAGTTTTAACCCTTCTAACAACAGAATTTTGAAAAATAATTAAAAGAGAAACTTTAGCTTTTTGAAATAACTTTCTACCAAAAAAAGACTAGGTCACCAAAATATCACTATTTTACTACAATGGGTTTTTTTTAAATGATTTCTAGCAAACTACTTGTTTAAAAACCTCTAAATCTGACCCAAATTTCTTATTTTTCACTCATTGTTTTAACCAAATTCCTTACACAAATATTTTAGCTTGCTAAACACTTTTAAAAAATCTAAAAACTCTAAGTTACAAAAGAAACTTGCTTTTGAATTTAATATTTATATTTACTCCATTTAAAAATGTAAAACTTTCACACTCTAAAATTATCTCTAAGATTTATTCTCCAAAATCAAATATTGTTTCATATCAAAACAAGTTTAAATTAAAACTTCACACACTATGTAATTTGAATTATATGAACTTTCATAACTAAGATACTTCTTGCAACAAGAAAATTTTAAAACACATTACCGTTAATAAATTAAGCCAAGATAAGTTTGGAAATACACATCGATTCTTAAATCACCCTCACAATTAAACAACTTAATCTTGTTAATCTTTTCCATTTATGATTATTTGATCTCTAAATATAATGAATGAATCGTTTACTTTTTCCTTTTTTCTCTTAACAAAAATTAAACCTTTAGGTCATTATCAGCTTTAAATGAATAAAGTTGGTAACTACAATTAACTTCTTGGTGTAATTGGATTTCACGATTTCGTAACCAACACATTTTAACCTTTTAAAGATCTTTAAACACGTGCTTTACACCAAAAGGTTTCACTTTAAAACCTAATCTTATGAAGCAATTTCACAAAAGTGAAATTCTTTACACTAACTTCAAGGATCATTTCATTGACTTAATATTAAGAAATTTAAGTCAACTAGTCTAGTTCCATTTTTTACAAAATATACTTTGCTGCTTCTTTACTCAAAAGTTATTATAACATAATAGTTAAAAAATTTAATACTAACTCCTAACTTATTACAAAACATAATTTAGAGTCTAAATTTGTCAATTTAGATCCAAAATAGTAACTTCTTGTTTCATTAGTCATTTATTACTCTAAGAATATATTTAACCACAAAATTAAAACTTTTGGTATATTGTAATCTCATTTTAATTCATGCTAATATAGAAGTCTAAAGTTAGCATTACAGAATTTACTCAAAGGTTTAAATTATCATTTAACACTCATTATAAAATGAATGACTAAAACACCTAAATTAATTTTTCATAACTACTTAAAACTTTCATAAGCCCCAAAATTTCACTTTTTTTTTTTACTTTTTTTAGATTTTGGAACATAGCTAGAAGATTTTTATTACTTTATAAAACACACCGAATAATTTCAACTCTTTTATATCCCAAAACATTCTCTTAATCTTCGTTTTATGCTCTAAACAGAGTACTAAACTTTTTAATTTTCATGAAGGTGAGATGTAACGACCCGCTATTTTCAGCCATTCGCATCCGCACATGTCGGACTTGAATTGCTCAAAATATCATATTGTTAATTTAAATTTGGAAAAACTCAGTATATACAGTAAATAAATCAATCACAGAATCATAGACACAGAGTAATATAATAATAACGCAACGGAATAGATAAATAGTAGTTCATGAAGTTACTATATAAACATCAGAGTTAGAAATAAAATACAACAGAATATCTCAAATATGCTGACGTCTCGAATACAAATAGATGACATCTCCGAACAAATCAACTAGAAAAGCTGAAAGCTGAGTCGATAGTTGGATCTCCAAATGAAGCTCCAAACTCCAAAGGTGAGTCTCAAATGTTGTATCACTCGGTCTGACCCGAGCGTAAAGCAAAACACAAAACACTCGAGTCAAGATTAACATTCTTATATCAATAAATCTAGCTCAAGTGAAATATCAATTTAAATGCAATTAACTTAAAGGATGTTTTGGATAACCATCCTCTAAGGATCCGTGGAATTATCTACAATGTAGAAATATACAGTATAACACCGTGGTTATTTCAATAAATTTTTACTTCAAAACCCAAAATATCATTTTCATTTTTAAATATATCTATTTTCCAAATAGTATATATATATATTTAATAATTTATAAAGTAAATTATTTAAAATTTCCTCAAACTTCACAAATCGCTTCAAAAATCAATTCGACTTTCCCATTCAAATTATATTCAATCTCAATTTATCAATTTCCATTTTAATTCAATTCAATTTCTAAATAACAAATTCAAATTATATTGATTTCAAATACAGATCTGAATCACAAAATAAACCATTTAAATTCCAATATATTTCAAAGCTTTAATATTCAACAATTTCAAAGTTAAATTTAATAGTTTCAAATAGATCCTGATTTAACTTCATTATTATTTAGTCAGGGAAATTTCACTTAATAGATTCAATATCATTTAACTAGCCTTAAATTACATTTTTACTAAATATTTCCTTAAATTTATTTCAATGAGAAATATTCATTAGATTACTTAAATCAAAACCAAGTTATAAATCATATCTTAAATCTCAATTTCAGTAAGTTTCAAATTGGTTTAATTAAATAAAATTCTTTATTGAATACGATTTCAACTAAATTCAAATTATCTTCCCAACCTTAACTTATTCAAATTATTACCAAATCTATTTTGAAATATAAATTTAAATACTTAAACACATTATATGTATTAAATCAATCTTAATTAAATTAAATATTATTATTAAATCTATATATATCATTACCATTTATTTATAATAATTTAAGAATCAACATTTCTTAAAACCATATATTTCTTTCCAAAACCATAGAATTTATTTTCAAAATATTTATATATGGACCACAGTGTCTGTATATAATTTCCTATCCTATGGTCAAGTGATATGGATATTTATCATTTCAATCCGTAATTTAAATATATACGGGTAGATATCATTTCGACCCGCAATCCCAAATTCAATTCAAATGAAAATCGCTTGGGTCTATCATTTCCACCCATAACGATTTTCTCCTATTCTAAAGTCCGTTTGGGTATGTATCATTTCAACCCATAGTGATGTCTATACTAACAAGGAACTTGTAGAGTGATAACAAATATAGTAATATATAACAGGCATATATTATCAAAATAATATAATATAAACAACATGATATGGTGTCATATCCCACCGGTGAACAGATACCGATAATATCATATATAACAATTTAAATAACTACAACAACATATTCAATTGTTGTTTCAATTGAAATCAAATTTAATAAATATAAGAACGTTAATCGTGAGTGATTACTCACCTTTCGAGGCTACAGAAACCGAAGATGACACGGATACGCTCATTGATACGGCTACTGAAATTGAATGACGAATCGAAGCAAAGCAAAAATCGGCATGAATTAGGCACGACAAAGCTGGTATATAGATATTGATGAGAACAATCAGATCTTGATAGACGCAACCATGATAGATATATTTAAATCAAAAAAAATATCATTAAATATATACATAAGATTGAAATACATACTTGTATATTATATTAACCCATATTTCAAACCAATATCCAGACCCAACCCAAAATTTAAATCTTTATAAAAGTAACCTTTTATATATATTATATTAAAAATCAATATTCATTTAATATCATATATATTCTTTCAAAATGTAAAGGCAATGCATGCATGAATTCATATATGCTTATCTTTATACATAACAAACATGCAGACTAAAAAATCTAATGCAGACCTTAAATCAACACTTAAACATATGTACTTATAGACCCCATGCTATATAATACTTATATGCTTACCATATTTAAAACAGTATGTATATAGCAATCTATATATAAAATACTAATATGAACAGAAAATATATAACTTGCATAGTAATATGCAGAAAACGTGTAATATAGTATAACATAAGATAGTATAATAAAATATGTACTTTCAAAATAAAATTCTATAGTGTGCACTTTAACAAAAGATAAATATATATATATATATATACGTGGAAACAGATTGTAAAACTTTAAGATTTGAAACTATAAGCATACTGAAAGTATATCTAAACTAATATATGTGTTTTTATAACATACAAACTCACGGCATGTATATAAGTTTATTATATATAATTATATACAAAATGCTATACCATATAATACCGGTCAAAAGATAACAAAACAAAATGTATAAACATCAAATATTAAAGTGACAGCCATCTATATACTAATCTAAACCCAAAGAGCAACCATGTTAAATATATGACCTATAAAGATTTATAAATAGTTTGATACAGACTTATATATAAACTTTTTATATAACAGACCTTTACATATATATATAAGTATACATTATATAAGAATAAAAGAAGTGGGGAGGCTGACCGGCTTGGAGGCGAGTGGATCGAGTCAGAGGATGGCTCGTCAGAAGGCGGCACGAGGTGATGCTCGGTCATCTTGGTGAATGAAGGCGAGATCGGACGATGATACGGCACATGTTGGAGTCGTGTTTGAATCTCGATGAGGAGCGGCTGCTCGTGGCGGCCTCCGGCAACGGAAGAGGAAGCATCTGGAGATGGGTTGTGGGGTTTGTGAGGACGAAGTGTTGGTGAATTTGGATCTAGAGAGGCTCGGTAGGAGGTAGACGAGGCGATGCGTGGCAGTTGAAATCGAGTGCGGGCTGGAAAATGACTAGCTGTCGTATAACTTGATAAATAAAGTATAAAGTTGAAGAGAGGAAATTGAAACAGGGAGAGAAAAGGTAGGAACCAGGAGAAGAGAAGAAAATGAAAGGTGAACGAACAGAGTACAATATATATTTATATCCAGATCTCAATTAATAGCATTAAAATAAAAAATTATTGTAAACGTTCTGAAAGTTATCCTCCAATACAGAAATGACATAGCAACGGTCACCCTATGATACAGCTAGAATAATTTAAGACAATTTATTGCTTGCGGGGCTGCACGTTCAAAATTGGAAACTGAAGGAAAGTGTAAAGTTGCAATTTACGGTACCGTTACAACGAACGGTTTATTGTTTTCATCGCGTACCGGACCTCAAAATACAGAAATAAATATACCACAGAGATCAGCACGATGAGACGATCAAAATGGTACACAGATATTAGTGATAGGATCATCCGATCAAAAGTTGATAATCGGTACCGATATACGTTGCTATTCCCTATGGAAAAATCCAAACGGAGCTAGAAATGTACGAATTTCGCGAAACGGATTTCGCAGTCTGATTCAGAGTGTTCTAAATAAATTTTCTCATGTTGATATATTTAGGTTTCGGAACACTTTTAAATTCAACTATTATTAACTGATTTAAATTGAGATAAAATTACACAATAAAATAAACTTTCATATTTTCTAATGAAAATTTACCAATTGCTATGTTTTAATAGACGTATTCCAAATAATAAATTTTTATTTTCAAATTTTATTGTTTAAAATTTCACAAAATTTCAATTAATTATCTTATTAAAACCATCAAAATTTTCAGGTCGTTACATAAGATTTAACAAGCATGTAACAAAACAAAATATCCACATTAATCTAAATATCATTTGTTTCCATTTTCAAAAACAATATATCCCACTAATATGAAATTACTTCTTAAATTCAAGTCTTTTTTACAATTTCTTATTATATCAAAACCTTCTCGAAAAGTTAGAATTCAGAAATAAAATTTCAACATTCAAAAAACCATGTTGGAATATACACACTTCAATTTAAAAGCATCATACTCAATTTCACATCATCTAAAAATATGATGACGATGTCTTACCGCCCATATATAGCAAATCGCTTTGTCAAATGGCTGCGACGTTGATCCTGCAATCAACATTGCCTTGCCATTAAACTCTACTTTTGCTAAGGCTCGGTGGTTGAACATGTCATCAAAAATCAATATGCATCACGTATTCAAATAGTTTTTTATTTAAAATTTTCTAACCAAAATTTCAATAATATTTCCTTTACATGTAATCATATAATTCAAAAAAAATTCTATTAAAATACCTTTGTTCCACTAAATGCTTGTTTTTAATATTAAAAAATTTGTATATACATGTATACTTACTATTTCACAAAATCTTTTTACAAAATATCTTTTTACTTCCAAAAATCCTTATATATATCTAAATATGTTTTCCAAAACATTTATCTCGTTTTAAATAAGACTAAACTTACTTGGAAGTTTATCTTCTCATTAAATATCATTTTCAATACATTTGTATTTATTTATAATACATTACCATATTATAACTCAAATACTGTGTTCTACTGTCTCATCTAAGAGTTTAGGAGATCCCTATCGATAGCGTTGATCAAGCACATCGACCAGAATTCTTAAAATACTCAACGGGAAATTTAACACAAAAAATATTTTTTTATAGAATATATTTATCAATCTTTACATTTTACATAAATGATAATCTGTTAAAAGCCATACTATAATCCAATCATGAATTCATGTTAGTATTTAATTTAGTACACTAATAAATTATAAAATCAAGCCTTTAATTATGCCTTGTGGTAGCTACTCCATCGAAGATACCAGAAGGTCTACTTAATATTGAGTAGGTCTTTAAGTTTTTACTTAAAACAAGCAAACATTCACAACCAACTAACAATATAAAGGCATCAAATTTTGAGGTGCTCGGTGGAAATAGTTCATCTGCCTCCACTGCACAACTCTGATTACTAAGGACAAAGGCACACAATTCATTTTGAAGCTTTATAAAGTTGGAGCTAAACATTAGTTCAAAGGAAGGATCACTTCAAGATATGAATTAGTGTGTACGGAAGAATAGGCACGACACACCCTAAGATTTTCTAAGATATAACTTATCTCTAGGAAGAAGAAGTCCTAGTAACTACCCAAAGAACACTAAGGGACGGTCTCTAAGATACACCTAGGATAAGATTCTCATGTTTAATATAGTATATTGTTTCGAACCTCTCTCTGATACCAAAATGTAACAATCACACCACTATAACCATATTATTAAAGAACATTACAAGTAATGTCATCTAATAACATGAAGAATACAGCTAGTTAAGGGCGATTGAATGTGAATATATCTTTATACTAATGCTGGCACGTCTTTATTACCTTTTGAAGATCTGAATTGAAAAGTTTGATGTGTACAGTATTAATACAAAGTAATAAAAACACAGATTAAAAATATTCAGAACAATCTATAATATAAATAAATCAGAGTCACGATTTACAGCAGAATAAAATAAATCATATACATAATAAAATGTGAGTTTACAAAGTATCAATCTAGACCCACATAAATAAATACATCTCATTTAAAATAAAATATCGGGTACATAATGACTTACTAAAGAATATGCAAGTATGAAGTAAACTAAAATGGTCAATAGTCTACTCAATGCTAGCCCAAAATCCTAATGTCAACGAGTCCCAGTACCTGTAGAGTCTCAGCCTGACCCGAGTATTATAAAATTAACAGGTCGGACTATATCTAATAAAATGGTGTGATATTGATATCATGAATATGGGACTTAATCATAATGAAGTCATCTCAAATATGCCCAATCTCAATAATAAATACAAGGCATATCAAACCAACAGGTACTGATATCTGAAATATACGACTTAATAGGAAAATAAGCCATAATAAAATATGCCAAACAAATAATCAAAATAAGGCATATCAAATAGAATCACAAATTCCAAATTCCAATTAGGATTCAACTATAAAATTAAATCATCTCAAAATATGCCTAAAACCAATCAATCAAAATAAGGCATACTAACCCAAATCGTCGTTTAAAATCCATATCAGTATATGACTTTATAATAATTTAGGCCATAATAAATATTTCGAAAGCAAAATCATATAATACTAAGGCATATTAATCTCAATCATCATTTCATAAACCATATCAAGTCTTTGATAGACTATCATCTCAATATATGGTGGAAATCATCCCAAAATTATCGAAGCAATAAACCAATATCAAAACTAATATGCTTCGATGAACAACAGGAATGGTTACCTGAACACTAAACAAAACTATAATGATAGTCTCCCATCTTGATCAAAGTGCAGTAGGGCGAGACCTCAACCAGAGGCTCACTACGTAGATTTCATTAGTGCACCGGAAAACTTAACGGCACTCACTAGTCCAAAACTGTAGGTCATCGGAAATCCAAACAGTACCGAAAATCAAAACGGGTAGCAACTCTTATAAGACAGAGGCCAGTGGAAAACTAGATGGCCACAACAGATAATCATGAACAAGTCACCAGAAAATTGAATGGGCTTGCCTATCAAAATGTAAAGTCCAATATCATATCGACAAGAGTTTGGACCGTGGTCGCCTAGTGCCAAATACCCCAAGCAGAACACAATCCATAAGTGTCAAAAACTTCCAATAGAAACTAGTTGAATATAGATCAAACACACCATAAATATCCGACATTATTCGAGTATTTACCAAAAGTTAGTAAATTCAACTCAAACTTTATTTAGCAAATTATAATCATAACCGAAAGAATTATATGAAAAGTCTCATACTAATCCGACTGTTCAATCATTTATTAAAATTCTTTGTTTCATAGAAAAGCATGAAATCTAATTGAAATTGAAATCAAAGATTATTTCATAGCAAAGCATGAAACATCAACAAAATATCAAATCCATAAAAAGAGTTTATAGAATAAATCTTTATATCACAACACCAGAATTGTCATTTTGTAACGGTTATAACCGTTGGTAATCTAATTCCCAACGGTTATAACCATTGGTAGCAGGTACGTTACAATTTTTTTTACATATTTTGTAACGGTTATAACCGTTGGGAATTTTGGTCATTCCGAACGGTTATAACCGTTGGGAATTTTGGTCATTTCCAACGGTTATAACCGTTAAAAATTTTGGTCATTCCCAACGGTTAAAACCATTAGGAATTACTTCACATTGCCAACGGTTATAACCATTAGGAATTTCTTATATAAGTAAATAACAAAATTACCAACACTTATAAGTGTTACAAATTCAGTATAGCAGAACCATCTTATTCAGCATCTATTAGTATTTCATTCAACTATATCTATACGAATATATAACAATAGAAAACACGAAACTAAAATTCAAAACTAACATATCATCAAATTGTTAAAAAGCATCAAACGTACGAAATAGTACATATCAAATTCTACAAAGTTCATTGTGACAACTTCAAATTTCACTACTACAACATATCTAGAAGCTTACAAACAACGGATACGACACTCCGGCCAAACTACAAAACCACCATCAACCAACTCGGACAATGTA
The DNA here is from genome assembly GCA_030737815.1 of Allium fistulosum. Lineage (NCBI taxonomy): Eukaryota > Viridiplantae > Streptophyta > Magnoliopsida > Asparagales > Amaryllidaceae > Allium > Allium fistulosum. The sequence goes on along the minus strand of CM060908.1, from coordinate 94,132,944 downwards.
TAATGACCATTTTGAGGTGCATCAAAAAGTGGCTCGTTCGGATTGCTATTGTTGTTGATGTCTAAAGATGCACCTGCCAACTGTGGGCCTATCAAATTGCTACTGTTGATGCCCAAAGAAGTATTTGGCAACTGCGTATTATATTGGTTAAAACAGCATGCATTAGAAATATATACAAGGCAAGAATATCCAAAATAAAAATGCAATCTAAGATATAAGTTAGGAAAGTTTGTACCTGTATCAACCTCCTTTGACTTGCATTCTCGTATCCTACTGAAGCTAACAAAGATATGGAACTTTCTGGTTTCACTGAGTTATTGTAACAATGGTTGTCAGCAAGAGTATCCATTATAGTTATGCCTTCTTCAACATTACAGGTTTTGCTCTTTGGAGACAACATTTCCAAAAATTCAGCTGCAGTTGGACAACATGAGTAACTGCCTATTCTTACATCAGCTTGTTGTTTCCACTTCTCTACTCCCCAACACAAGGCGCAGAGTGATTTATGCATGCATATTTCCTTATGTTTTAGATCTTGTGTGTATTATCACAAAGAAAACTAAGGACATTTAAGCTATTTGTCTCTAGGTAAAATAGGTAAATGTTATGTACAATTGGTATGCTATATCTCGGATTGAGTTATGGTTTGACACTTTAAAAAGAGATATTTTCATGAGCATGCATTGTAAAAACATATATTTCAATCATAATCAATTAGGCATTATCAAATAAAGCATATATATAGTTCTAAGTTTTAATATTTAAAAAATACACCTCTAGCTATAGTGAATGGATGATCACATCAACAAGTCCTATTTTTCTTTACTTACCTAAAATAATATTAGAAAAAGTATGTAATTTGTCCTAAAGCTACTATTTAGATTTTATTTTATAAACATATACATAGATATCGTGATATTATTTGTATGTACATCAACTATGGTAAGATTCATACTGGATTTTATATACGATGATGTGCATAAAAGCAAACTAAAAGCAAAAATAGTTTCACTGCTAAAGCAAACCTGTGGTTCAAACGGATATTAAGATCTACTGCAAGAGCTTCGATTACTGGATGATAGCCTTGCACCATAAGTCCATGGCCACCGGTTAAAACATCTTCCTGGTCCCAATGTTTAAGAGATATTTTGTTAGCATCAGCAGCAAACCATGCTTCCATTCTGCATATATACCATTGTAGTACTTCGTGCGCCAAACCTTCTCGTTTTAGTTGTGGATTCCTATCCAAAACAATGGAAATTGCTTCAGAAACAGACATGTCTGTGGTATTTTTTCTCTTACTATCTTCGTCTCTTTGAGAATTTTCTCAAATAATTCGCCAACTTCAATGACTAGCTGCTGTGGGACTTGATTCCCATTCAATACTGGATATGTGAAATATCAGTTCTTCTATACTTATATGCTCATTATAGTAATTATCAATATAGTAACTTTAAAAATTCTATTTCTGAATTTTTACATACTTCCTAACTTTGTATGAGATGCATCAATGGATACTTTCCATACTCTAAATGTTTATTAATTATATTAATTGCTGAGAAAATAATGTTAAATTAGCTTACCATACTATTTGTTTCTACAATTATTGCATATTTACATATTCCAATTTTCTAATTCTATATCAGATATACCGATGTATACTTTCCATATTCCATCATGTTTATTGATTAGATTGATTACTTACCGTGTAGCTTATTATCTAATTCAATTTAAGTAGGCGCTTTATCATATCTTATTAACATGTGATGTAATTTAAGTAATGCAATTTTCATCCACCTTTTATGTGCCTTCAATGTTTTTTCCTCTTTCACCTGCACTAATTAGTAATCATGCTCATTTTGTCATAAATTTCAAATTCTGGTTTGGAAATTCATTCATATTATTTATTTACATGGAAGTAAAATGTTCGCACTCTGATTACTAATCTAAACATTACTAGATTTTAAATGCATAAATGAATTTTCTCATTTAATTATTCATTGCTTTCAATTCAATTGTTTACATTAATAGAATGCTTTACGAATTTACCGTTTCCTACATAATCAAGGTAGTCATTGTAGTTGGTAAATATATCTTGTACTTAACAATTTATCAGAATTTTAGACTTCAAAATCGTGTATTTATCAAGATTGTCCTTTTATTTTGACTTCATGATTCAATATTAGATATTTATGATATATCAATTCTTTTATGCTTCATATTAATTTTACTAACTACAATATTCAAATTTCTATTTCTGATTTTTTCCTACTTTCTAATTTTGTAATGCATTAATGTATATTTTCCATAATCTAAATGCTTACTGATTATGTTAATTACTCAATATTGCTAAAGGACCTTACTAAACTATATAATTCCAAATTTATTGCATATACTATAGTTCCAACTTTATAATAATGTATTAGGTATATCAATATACACTTTTCAAATTTCACACTTTAAATGTTTGTTGATTATATTAATTACTTACCATGTAGTTTATTATCTAATGCAGTTTACTATCATATTTTTTAACATTTACAGTTTTCTTCTTATCAACAGGTAAGTCGGTTTTTGGATATATACCACTGAAGTTAAGGAGATCTTATTGGCTATTTAAGAATTAAATGCATTCAAAACTCAATTCTCAAATTTGAATTAGATCTCTTTAATATTCTTTAATTATAATTAATTACAAACATACATGGTTAAACATAATGAAGTAGCCTGGCACTAATACCATATATGCGTGATAGAGCATGCATGGCTTACTTTTTTTCATTCGATTCACATCTTACTCATACACACAAAATTTGGGATAATATGAAATTTGATAACATAATGAATTGTAATAAATCCACTGATTAATTTGAATAACTATTAGCTCATATTAATTGGAACCAATTATAATTAATTAGCATTCACTGTAACTAATTGATTAATAAGCAAAGAAAATTAATTCAAATTTGAAAATTGTAATTAATTCCCTAATGCATTTTACATGAATTATGAAAATGGTTTATAATTTGTCGTACTTACATGCATGGTGCTAGAATCTTACAAATAATCCATCATATAAATTCGATTACAAACAAGAAGAAGAAAAATAATTATCAAAAGATTTGACCGGTGGTTACGAAATATTGCAAGGGGTACTTCACGTTCTCATTATAAAAGATGCGTCAACATTCTTCTGAACAAAATGGCCCCTATTTGATGTTAGAATAGCTGCATAATACCACTAAATGATTGAATTTATTAAAAGTATCAAATGAAATTCTACAGACTAGTCGATACATAAGTTTCACTTTTAAAGATCGCAACAGTCTTCATATGTCAAGTTGAAAAAGAAAATGGTATCAAGCTAAAGAAGAAAAAGAAAGCTAGGATGAAATTTAAGGGCATAATTCATTGACCAAATTGAAATTGAATTTGAGGGACTTACTTAAACTACAAATCTGGGTCGCATGGTCTACCAACTTCACTTCAACAGCTGATAACTTTGATAGTTGGATCAAACCAAATCATGATGCCTTCAATTGCCCTCCATCATTAATCAAGATATCTCTGGCACCTTGCAAAAATTATAAACAGTAAAGTATAGTTTGCATTATTTCAAAATATACCTTTACAAGACATCTGAGGAACTAATCGCCGTGTGATGAAAAAATAGTTAATTTGTTTTCGGATGAGAATTCTTCTCCTGCTTTATTTTCAGATGAAAAAATAGTGAACCTTCATTAGACATCAAGAGCATAATAGAATTCCTATTAAATCAATATATGAAACTCTTTCAAATATATACAAACTATTTTACATGATAATAGCAAATTGCACAAGGTTATCAAGGAAGCAAAGATAATCAAACTGTATGACAAATGCAATCCAATATATAATATTTGATAATAATTAAGAAGTAAGAGGGTAATAGAAGGTACAAACAATATATTTTGCAGGTAATAGAAAAAAGTAATGCACATGACCTACCAAGCAAACATGTGCATTTCCTTTCTATACGGTTGTTTGTATCAGTGACTTCAACTATAGAAATTTCTAGGCAAACAAAAGTAATTTAATGGTACTTTTTTTGTTTTAAATTCATAAAAAGATGTCACTGTGAAGCAAAACCATCAAATAGTAACTGCTTGCTGAGTCCCTAAGATTTTGCCTACAAACAAAAATTAGAAAACCATCAAAAAGATAGATAGTAAACTATGAAGACCATAGCAGAATAAATGTTCAATTTAGGAACTTAATATCCTATTATGTCACCATTATGACTACTTCTTACTGTAGCTTGGAAAATCTATCTAGTCACCTACCCTACCCTACTCAGCTAATAATGTCACTGCATTTACTCATGTATGAACTCAATTCTTTTATCAAAAGGATAATATTACAATGCTGACATGGTCAGACTATATATACTATAGAATTATCTCAACATAGATGGTTTATTAGTACTATTTTCTACTTGTTGCATTTTTGAAGACGATTGACCTGGATTTAGGAGGATTGTTCTGTCACCTTAATATACTGATGTATTTTTTGCTCTTAAGCTATGCTGTGGAACTAAATTTACTTAGAATGCAATGCTTAGTCATCGTCACTAGTAAGAAATAATTATAGCAAAATAATCTAAAACTTTAGTAATAATCATGTTCGTTTTAATATGATTTTCAACATACAAAATATTAGTATTCAATTATAGAGTAGAAGAGCAGCGAATTTTTTTCTTCTTTATCATTTTATCAAACATCTTATATGCAATTTCAACTACAATTTACTCAATTTTTAATTAACAAATGACTTACTGATACAATCATTTGTGTTTAGAAAATCAAATAATGTGCAATCAAAGAATACCTACACAATCGAAACGCATAATTGATGTACATCAAATCTTAGTTAGTTTTGGATCTGATTCAGTCTGGTCAACATAATAATCTACTAGAAGTTTTGGATCTAATTTCAAATAAACTCAAATCTAAACACTTGCATTTAGGTGTAGACGTTGCAAAATCAGAGTGATTTTCAAGGCAAAGAACTCAATACAAACATACAACTACAACTGATATTGTAAGATTATAAGTATATTATTTGTGAATCGAAGCATACAAATGAAGCAACAACTAACATAAAGCAAGTTTCATTAATTTTGGACTTATCTGAGCTGATGCCTGCAAGAAGAATCTTCCATTTGGAAAAGGGGATTTCTTGTTGCCATCATTCAATAGGAGCTAATGAGCCAATCGTACATAATCCTTTAATTCGTATGCAAGAAATTGATGTTCATGATGGAGGTCGAAAAGCGAAACCCTAGATTTGTAGTTCACAACCCAGATCTTTCATCATCTTCGTCGATTTGATAGGACAATGGGAGGTGATGGTGGCAGAAGACGGAGGCGTGGCAGACGACGAAGGCGGGGGCAGACAGTGGAGGCGGTGGCAGAAAACCTGGTACGAACGAAATGTGAGAGAGTGAGAAATGGTTATCGTGAGAAATGAGATAACGATTGATAGAAGATAAACTTACAATCTTATCTATGCCGCTTTTACTTATTTACGAAATTACCATATTTACTAACGGTAATAGCCGTTGTAAATGGTTGTAACGGATATAACCGTTAGAAATTTGTAACGGTTATTAGCGTTGTAAATTGAAAGCGGAAAAGTGTTACAAAATGGGCTATTTGGTGTAGTGATGCACAAGGATATAATTTTTCTCGAACCCACTTTTAAATCCTTAAATCCATTTTTATGGAGAAGTTGTTTATTTACAAAAACTTCTGAATGCTTTCGAAATCATTAAAACTTTTTTGTACCTAAAAATCACTTGAAACCGAAATTAATACTTTCATAACATCATTTATAAAATAATACTATATTTTATCTTTTACCTCTAAAACATTTCTAAAGTTTATATACTTAAATTAGTAAATTTTAAAATATTTTATCATTTAATATTACTTATTTTTAAAAGCTTTACATAAATTTTTGGAGTAATAAATAAATTAGAATATAATATAATTTAACTATTTTCATAAACAAAATCACAATAAAGATCAAAAGGGATAAAATCCCATTCTGATAATCCTTTAAACACTAAACAATAATCCATCCAAAATAGAGCCAACATAACTCCAAAAAATATAATTCCATAATACGAAGTTATTTAATAATTTAAATTGGTTTCTAACAACTCCGATCAGTCAGCAATTTCATAACCATCATATAGTCTAACTATGAAATTAAATACATTTTTGATGGTTTTTAACATACATGCTATGTCATAATTAATCATTGATTCAATTTCGATGTTACGAACATAGAATAAACCAATTAATCCATCAAACAAATTAAATCCATAGCATATGGTTTATTTCAATAATTTTTCTATCCAATCGCTACTAAAACTCTACGCAATTCATAGGCGATTCATAAGCTAATCCAAGCATGCAAAGAGGGATATAATTAGTTTAGATATAGGTGTGTGAGTAAAATAAAATAACTCACCTTAACATTCCATAATTTCTCAAAATTGATTGCATCAACACACCCAAAACATGGAAAAATCTACATTTTCGTCCTTGGTGAAGGTGAAGTTTGGCATAGAAAATCTCAACATTTTCCTACGAAATTTTTATAGGAGGTGCATCCATGATTTGAGAACAACATACCCTAATTTCAGATTTTATTGGTCTTTCTTGGATTAATTATGATTTTTACACCGACCTCCATTTTTCAGCCCAGATCTACTTAAAATTATCTTGCAAGTTGACCCTCTTTGACCTATCAAAACCCAACCAAATTACAATAAGTTTGAAGGAGAGGTGCCGGAACATAGCAGCAACATCGTATCCAAAGTTTTGAATTTATGAGAATTTAGTTGAATTGTTTTCATTTTTAGAATCTTACTTTGCTCTCTTTCTAGGTTTTTTAGTATGAAGTAGTTAGGTTGAGAAAATTTGTTTATGTTGTTTTGAGAAGAAGATACATACTATTTCTTTGTTCCGGAACTTAAAAGAAATTATTACAAGTGTTTAAATGGGCTGAAATTTTCACATAAGCCCAAAAGACCCCTTTTAATTAAAATAAGCATGAATTAAAACATTACTCAAAAACTAGTTTTTCACTAACTTTAAAAATAAATTTCTACTTGTTTACAACTCGTAAAAATTGAAATGAAAATACTAAAATTAAGTATGTTTCCTCATCTTTGCGATTAGCCAATAAAACATAGACTTAATGATCATTTAAGTCCTTGTTTTTATTATTGGAAAAGACACTTTTCAGCTTTTGTTTAAACAAGAAAACATGCAATAAAAATTCATTTTAACATCAAAAATCCTATTTTCTTCCAAATAGAAATTAATGACTATTTAGAAAGCATTAACTAAATTTTTATACATGTCTTATACCAATAAATTCACATTAAGCCCATCTTAACAATATTTTCACTAAATCTCAATATTTAGGAGAAAACACAATTTTATAATTAACACTTTCTCTAACTTATTAATCCTTATTAATAATTTATAACACTAAATAAATCATCATTAATCTTTTAAAAAGATTATATACTCCAATTTAATTAATAACAAAATCCTCAAATTGCTTAAATAAATTATTCTTTTAATTTAATTACAAGTAATCTAACTCAGGGTTGTTATACAAGATTTCATCCTTTTGAGCTGCAATCAATCATGTGGATTCCCCATGTTAGCTACAAGCTCTCCAAATTTCGTGCGATTTCGACGTACTTTTGTGAGATATCACGTTTTCCGTAAAACTATGGATCGTTATGCTAATTTGTATGATCGTTCCAATAACGATCGGCCTCTTATCCAAGATTTCATCCTTTTGAGTTGCGATCAATATGTTGGTTCTGTTATGTTAGCTATTTGCTCACCAAATTTCGTGCAATTCTGATGTACCGTTTGTGAGATATCGTGTTTTTTGTAAAACTTTGAATCGTTATGCTGATTTGTATGACCGTTCCAATAAGACTGGCCTCTTTTTTCGAGATTTAAGAGTCTTGTCATGCGATCATTTTTGTGGGCCCCACTCTTCAATATATTGTTGCTCTGAAAGTTTCAAATGCATTTTGGCTTTGTAGATTTTGAGATATTGATCGATCTTCGTCCATTTGTGTTGTTTTATGGATCATTCCTAGTCGATCCATATAAATTCTTCCTTTGCTCATAATTCGAGCTTACGAACTCCGATTGACTTGAAATTTGAAATGTGGCCTCATGGAGCCTTCCTTATCAAGGTTTTAAATCTCGGATTTCGGTCGCGTTTCGTCTCGGAAATTTTACACACATTATCTCGTATCGGACGAGATCTCGGGTGAGATGAGTGTATCTCGGGTGTACATCTCGGATTGACATCTCGGAATTTAAAGTCCATCTCGGGACTATCTCGGAGTAACTTAAGTCTAAATTTGATATTTTTAAGATTATTGTAATAACTTTTATCTATATATATAAAAGTTTTTAACATACATAATTTATATAAAATGATAATATTAGTTTTACATTTTAGATCAGAGTGATAACACGATTGATTTGGTATTAACTAAATAATTCTCTAATCATCTGAATATTAAAAGTTAAAAAATAAATAATAAGTTTTTTTTGCTCATTCATTAAACGATAAAAGAAGAATTAGAGTGTAAGTAAAAAGTCATTAGAGTGCAATTTATTGTGCTCTCACATAAGAAGTAAAAAAAAATGTAAGTAAAAAAACATACTTTCTATGGGAGCTTCTATTGAGATCTCACCACAAATTTCACTATCTTGGATGAGATGAGCGTCAAGTAATATATTTAAAAAAATTAATGTCTCGTTTCGCTAAATCTCGTCTCGCTCAAGTTTGAAAATGAGATCTCGAGCGAGATCTCGGACGAGATGAACGAGATCTGAAACAGTGTTCCTTATACTTCATATTGATTGCATCTTGATTAATACTCAGTCTGAATCCGTCCAACTATTGTCCATAGTTTCAAATATCACCGATTTCCGAGCCTGGTAACCGTCTCTTCAGGCTTCTTGCCTTGATGATCACAAAAGCCATTTAGCTAACCTTATGACATATAGCCTGTTCAAAAAGCAATATAACACTACTCCTTCCACTCTCTCCTTTTCTAAATAAAAATATATCCAAAATCTACCGAAATTCAACTAGAATCAAATTCAATCATCATTATTTGATTCTCCTTCATCTACTCTTTGATTTTTCTCATCTCTCTCGCTCAAACAAAGATCAAAGTGCTATTCAAGAGTTATAGGATCAGTTGTAATCAGATCCAAGAACTAAGTCTGTAAAACTCTATTAAGTCATACTGTTATACTTGTGGGTCTGATTGTAGCTCGTCCAAATCCATTGAGTGTGCTTAGTAGCCCGAAAATCTAGTGGGTGTGCTTATGGCCCGTGTAAATCAAGTGACTCTACCCAGAGGTCTGAAAGTCTGAATGGTGTGTTTCATTGCCTTGAAATCGTGATTTCATTTGCTTTGATATTTGAAAAGAAATATGTACAAGGAATTGAACAGGAATGGATGTACGGTAACTCTGAGCTAGTATAAAATCCTAGTGTGTTCTTGCCTTTTTACTTTTACTACATTTACTTTTATCTACACTTTGATTATATGACTGTTTTGTGATTGTTAATTACATCATTCCAAGCAAAATCTTAAAGAATTTGAAATAAATTCATATAATCAATTAAACACTTTTCACCCCCCTCCTCCAGTGTTAATTTAGCATTAAGATCCCTATTCCGTTGACTCACATTTAGAATCAGAGCATTGGTTTTCAAAGTACTCATCATCTGATTTTTAAAAAGTTTAAATGGCTACCAACTGGTAATAGTGCTGTTAGTAACATTGTTAATACACTTGTTAGTAACTCATTTGTTGAAGGACAATCTACTACTAGACCTCCACTATTTAATGGCAGTAATTACGCCTATTGGTCATGTAGAATAACAATTTATTTATAGTCAATTGGTTTAAAAATTTAGAATATCACACAAACTGAGTACACTAAATCTGAGACTAATTTTTCATAGTGGACTGCTGACCAAAAAACAGTTGCACAAAGTAAGTCTAAGGCTATGAATATATTATTTTGTTCACTAGATAGAAATGAATTTAATAGAGTATCTATATGTAAGTCTGCATTTGAAATTTGGAGAACATTACAAGTTACACATGAGGGCAAAAGTAAGGTTAAACTAGCCAAAATTTCCATATCAATGGACCAGTTTCAATTGTTCGCAAATGAGTACATATCTGATATTTATAGTAGATTCCAAGATATAATACACTCACTTATTGCAGTGGGTAAATTTTTTTCTAGAGAGGATCAAGTTAGAAAAACCCTAAATTCACTTACTCCTAAATGGGACCAAAAAACTCTTGCGATTGAAGAGGCAAATGACATTAGCACTCTAAAAATTGAAGAGTTAATTGGCAATTTATGTCAGTTGAAGCACAAATACAGGGCATGAAAGAAAGCAATGCAACAGAGAAGAAATTCATCGTTTTCAATGCCATAATAGATGATCTGGACTTGGACAATGATGATGAGGAAATTGCTTTCATGACAAAAAATTTAGAAAATTTCTGAAGTATAGAAAGATGAATAATCTTAGGGGATATGGTAAAAAAATCCAAGAGGAAATAGTAGAGGAAATGGCACTAGATGCTTAAATTGTGATGTACCTGGTCATATAAAAAGGGACTGTCCACATCCTGAAAAATAGAAAAACACACCAAATACTAAATCATCATGAAAACGAAAATAGGCTTATGTTGCAACACTAGACGATTCAGATACTTGCTCAAGTGATAGCGAACTAGATATAGAGAATGATAATATATACTTTACAGTGACATTTAATGAGAAGGCTGGAGAAACGAAACTAAAATATGTGGGCATTTAAATTAAAATTTTGAATTTTTTATTATTTATCGGTTTTTGATTGCTAGAAATAACCTATAGATTAATAATAATATTGGTTGAATAATGTGTGCATATATTTTAAATAACATATAAATAATATTAAATAAAAATAATATTAAATATATTCTAAATTATTTAGTTTATATATTAAATAATAAATTTAAGATAATTATAAGTATAGATAAATTGGAATTAGTAGTTGAATTTTCGTTTTTTTTGAAAATTTTGGCCTATACGACGAGATACCCCACATGCATAATATATGTAGAAAGATTTTGAGTTTCAATTTCAAATTCAAAATTTGAGTTTCCCACCACCTTTTCACGGCCTTCTATGTTCTAAAAAGATGTCTCTTGACCGGAGAACACGTCCTTTGGTTTTCTATTTATTTAATCTATCTCCATCCATTCACTTTTCACTTTAATTAATAAATTCAAAATCATAAACTCTCTTATCTCTTCAAACTACTCTTTAATGGCATCCTCAAGCAATACTAAGGCAACCGTGATGCTTTCAAAAAAATAATATCCTTTTAATGATCAAGAAGCCATGCAAGCCTACATTGAGTATACATGTTTCGAAAAAGTCTTTTTCTGAAGATTTGCTCTTTTTGAAGATTTTCCTACTTATGATCTTTTTAATCTTTGTTTGCAAAATGAAATTATTGGTTTAATCGATGCTTCTCAAAATAATTTATTTCAAAATTGGTGAAGATGTTTTTTGCAAATTTAAAAGGAAAGTTTTATGGTGGAAGAGAAGGAGAATAAAGGAGTAGTGTCAAGGGGACACAAATTGTTTTAAATTGTGAACTTCGGGTCACATTCTTGGATGCAAATCTATTGGAATGTACCTTTCAACTTTTTAAATTGATTTTCAAAATCTTGATGTAATCCATGACATTTTCGAAAGTGATGATGATTTTGAATTTTTAAAAAACTTGCGTCCAAAAGTAAGAATTTTAAGCCTTCTTTTGCAACAAGTATCACTCCTAGAATGGGTAATTATAATAACCCGACACAAAAAGTTTTCAAAGCACTTTTCGCCAGTTATGGTCAATACGACATAAATTGGTCTCAAATCATTTTGGATGAGCTATTTCTAAAAACCGTTCTAAACTTGAAAACACACTATTTCATGGTGTGTATTTTACTCATATTTTAGTGTTGACATTAAAGGAGAGGACACAATTCCTCAAAAAATATTTGATAAGGACAACATTTCACTTATACATTTCTCATCCTTTTTCGAGCCATATGAAACGCTTGCGCAAATGGAACAAAGGTTGGCTTGGGAAGAGGAGCAAGAAATAAGAGAAGAGAAGGAAGAGGAAGGAGAGGAGGAAGAACAAGAAGAGGAGGAAGATACTTCCTCGGAAAGTATCAATATGCCACTTAATCCATCCTACAAAGATCTTCTCAAAAATCAAGAGAAGATCATTCACAACCAAAGAAAGCTTAAGAAATCATTCTCAAAGAGGTTTATCTCAATTTTCAACAAAAAGATGAATTCTTTGGAAAGATCATCCACAAGCTTTGTTAACGTAAAAATCGAACGCTAACACCCCGGTGTGAGTATTAGTAAAGTGAAAGCACCACCCGTTGGTACGGGAACTAAAAACAAGCAGAGAATAGCAGAAAAGTAAAGAGACAGCGGATTTATAGTGGTTCGGCTCAAAATCAAGCCTACGTCCACTTTATCTTCTTTATCACAAGTTCGATTACAAGTTTTACAAGAATTCCTTCGATTATTCAACAATCGATACAAGTAATCAACACTTCAATGCAAAAGAAACTTTTGAATCCATCTTGAATGTAGATGATCTTCTCTTTAGGTAGTTTGAGATGTTTTTGGTAGTAGAGGTGTTGTAGAAGTCGTGAATGCAGCAGAGTTTCGGCGCTTCAAAGTCTGGAAAAAGTCCCCCTTTGAATATGGAGTAGGCGGGGTATTTATAGGGAAAATCTGGAGGTAGGTCATAGTTCGTAGGTCGCGAGCGACCTAAGGGTCATCCCAAGTAAGCTTACGTCGTTGGCGACTTAGTGGTGCCATTCTGGGTGAGATACTGAGTGTGAGCGACCTAACGTTGTAAATATAAAGTTATCTCGGTCGGATTAGGTCGTGAGCGACCTAATAGAGGAGGCAGGTCGCGTGGCCTTACTCCGGAGCATGTTAGGTCGTTCCCTTTTCCTGAGTTGCTATGTCGCTAGGTCGCTAGGTCGCTAACTCGCTAGGTCGCTAACTCGTTAGGTCGCTAGCTCGCTTTCTGGAGTTAGGTCGCTAGGTCGCTAACTCGCTAGGTCGCTTCTGTAGTTAGGTCGCCAGGTTGCTTTCTGGAGTTAGGTTGCAGGAGATTTCCTTAGGTCGTTAAGTCGTAAGTCGTTGGGTCGCTGAGTCGTAGAAAAAGAGGTGTTAACACTTGCCCCTCGAAGTATATGCCTAGGGACTAGGTCATGTGCTTCGACACCTTTTAACTCGTGCCATTTGAATTGCTAAGTCGTGAGTCGCTCGGGTTGTTAGGTCGTAAGCCACTTGAGTTGTTAGGTCATTTTAGACCGATTCGAATTCCACCTTTCCCGCCTATAAGTTTCTCTGCTTCTCCTTCCTTCTCCTCACTTGCTCTATTATCTGAAACTGCCATTGACGTTTTCTCCAAGCTTTCGAAGACAAATTCCAACCTTCTCGTCATTGATCATCCCTCTGTCCAACTATGTAAGTAATTCCGGCCATCGCTCACCTACACCCATCGTCAAATCTTCGGTTTCCATTTTCTGACTTCAATTCGCTTTCTTTTGCTGTATTTTGTCGAGAATCATGTTTCGACCAACTTGTGACCGCCGTTGACCACGCCGTGGTTGTGATTCATGATAAAATAGTGATATTGAATTTGCAGCGAATCTGAGACGATGTTGATGGTTTTTGGGTGATTTGGTGGTATTGGAGAGACGATGGTTTTTTGTGTTGAAGGCGCCGATGAATTAGCGGGTTATCGGGTTTGATGCCAGGCGAGTTAACAACCCGAGGAAGATTGAGCGAGTTAGGGAGTTGGTGAATTGATGTATTGGGGAGTAGTGAACGGGATAAGGCATTAGGCGAGTTAAGGATCTGAAGAGGAGCGACTTACGGTTTAAACATTAATCACATGACATAACTCAGCAAACGGTTTAAGGAAGCAAACGACTTAACCAAGCAAACGACTTAACAATGCAAACGACTTAAAACTGAGCGACTTAAAGAATTTGAACGACTTAAGAACTTGCGACTTAAGAAGTGTAGCATATTTCTTTGAACGAGATAACTCTCCTTACGACCTGTCTTTGGATCGCACTATGATCTGGGCGACTTAACTTCTTGCGACATAACTTTTAGGTCGTGGATGTACTTGACGAGTTAACATTTAAACAAATTTGCCCTGTCTTGGCTTAAAGCCTTATGCCTTAACTTGCAGTGTAGTTTTAACTCGTAGGAACACAATTAATAAACTCCAAAATTTGAGCAGAACGACTTAGGGGAGCCCGACCTATGCTAGGTCATTTGAACTTGATCTGGACGACCTAAGTAAGCCCGAGCTAGTCTTAAGTCGTTCCTGCGACTTAAGGACTTGAACACTTGCAAATTTTTCACAGAACTTGACTGAACTGCAAGTTTGAACTTCTTGAACTTGTTGTACTTTTTCACAGATTGTATTGACTTGATTGCTAATAACCTGTTAAATCCAACATTTGCAGAAAACTGGGACGAATATACTCATCATTGACTGCCCACATCGAATGATGGATTAAATCAAGAGACAGTATTCTACTTAAGTAAAATAAACTGAATTCAATCGGGTGTGAAATGTTGTGAATTAACTAATCTTGAATGAAGTGTCAACGCAAAATTCCCACAGTTAGAACTGCTTACTATCGAACGTTATCTGCATTGACACTACTCTTAGTTTTAACTTAATAACAAGTCTTGAATTTTCCTGAATTGACGTATGCCAACTAGTATTATTATTTTTATTTACTTGTTATTTTATTAGCTTCGCACATCACTTCACACGCTTTTAGGAAACGTACACCTTCATATTTGAATGTCCAGTTCCTTGTGTAGAATGACTTCTCAACAAGAAGAGATAGTAGGGCAAGCTGGAGAAGTCTTCCCAATAGCTAATCCCTTGGATGATCCCCCGGAAAGAACTTCAACCACTCTAAATCAACGGGTGTTCAGTCAATTATGTGTTCAGTTCGGTATTGCTGAAGCGGACGCTTTGCTTCCGGGGGTAAACGATACTGCTGACAGGCCGCCTCTTGGTTTTATCGCAGTTAATCGTTAGATGTGCTCAAGTGGAGCTATCCCTCCCTTTAACGATTTTCTTCGACAGCTCTTTCTCCGATTAACTATCTCTCCTTTCCAGTTGCATCCCAACGGCTACGCCATCTTGATGGGACTGTGTGTACTGTTTAGGAGGACACTTGACCGTCTTCCGAGCTTTGAATAGATTTGCTATTTGTGCACATTTGTGAAGAATAAAGATCATCCTTCTATTGTACTTGTGAGGAGCGCCAGGAACCGTAAACTAATTGCTGATCTTCCTGAAAGCGCCCACAGGTTTTTGAATCAATTTTTCTTTGTCCGCTGTCCCCCGGAATTCTACGCCATTTGGAGAGTGGGAAGTAAGCTTGTCTATCTCTGTTCTTTCCATTCCTGAACTTTTCAAACTCCGAGTTGTTAAGTGCTAACTTCATTCTTTACTTTTACAGCACTTCCTCTTCTCTCTAAGGACTCTAGCCACAAGCCAACTTTTGAAAGGCTAAGCGTTGTTGCCGCCGAAGAGAGAAGTATCAAATATCTTTTGAAAGATGAATTTTTACATCAATTTGGCCTTTTACATTCTTCCCGATCCCTTCAGCTTCGCGATGCCCCCGCTTCTCAATTGGAAACACCTAATGCCCCAGCCCCCGCAAAAGAACTTGCGTCGAAAGAACTTGTTGCAGAGGCTTCATTGATAAAATGCTCCAGTTCTGTTGAGGGTGCAGGGTTTTCCGGCAAGTCTAAGCTTCTTCCGGTTATTGAAGAAGAGGAACTTCAACAATGTTCCGGGAAGACCGCCACGGAAGCTGATGAGGGGACGGAGAAGGAAAGTTCTGCCATAAAAAGTGTCGAACATGCTGAAGAAGGAACTGCTGATGTGACTCACTCGATTGGGCATGATGGTGACGACATCTTCGAGGGGTTAAGCGATTTTATGGTGACTTCTTAAGAGCTTTTTAAAGACGATGTCACCGCTCCTAAGCTTGTCTCTCCATCGGTTGAAGCAACATCTGTCTTACGACCACTTCCGTCAACCCAAGAGTTGACCCCTATTGTAAAAGCCGACATCACTCCTAAGCTGAAGAGTGGTTTGTAGCTTGACGCGCGTAGTTTACATGCCACACACACTTAGGATTTTTAGCAGTTACTCGCACTTAACTTCCTTTTCCTGGAGATTTCTAAATTCTATTTCTTTTTCATTTTCAGATTCTCTAATGGGACGAAGTGGCTCGTATTATGATGATTTTATGCGCTACAGAAATCATGACTACTACTATGATCCCAGGCGCCATCTCTCTGCTCCCAGGGAAACTGACGAGGAACGAGTGGCTAGAAAAGCTCGAGAGAGGCAGTCTTACGAGGAGCGATATGGAAGAAAAGATGACCGCCATGACTCCTCTCAAAGAGATGACGATTCTCATAAAAGAAAATCCCACAATGACAAAGGGAAGAGTCATGTTGTTGAAGATTCAAGCAAGTGGGCCAAGCTTAGCGAAAGGCCTGCGTCTGCAATTTCTGAAAAGCCCGCTGCTCCCCTCTCTTTAGAAACCCCTTCCAGCTCTCCTGCTCTCAAAAGAACTGATATTCAGACGATCCTCAACAGGCCATCATATCAAATTGAAAAGGCTCTGACTGCTCTTCAAAGTCGATTTCCACACTGGTGCTTAAAAGGAGTGCGTTTTGATCTTGATTTGGTTCCCATCGACAAACAAGCTATGTTGAGAAATCTTGATGCCGTTAAACTCGATATTGAGAGAATGTTTGGATGGCAAAAACTTGTCGATGAGCTTCAAAGAATCAACCGCCTAAATCTTGAGGCTATGCTAACGATGGAAAGCAACAAGTCAGAGTGGAAGAAAGTTCTTGATCAGCACGATGTGGAAATGAAAAGCATCGCCGATGATAACGAGAGGCTTGAGTCTGAAGTTAAGAAACTTAAGGAGGACCTTGCTACCTCTTTCGCTTCCTATTCTCAAAAGGAAGAGGTTTTTCAGAAGCAAGTGAGAGATGCGCATGCTGCTCAGAGAGATGCCGAGATCAAATTTGAGGCGGAACAGCATGTTGTTGAAAAATACCGCAACGATACCATCCAGTTGCGGGAAAAAGTCAGCTCCCAAGACTTGGAGATTACTATTTTAAAATCTCAACTTTTAAAAGCAGAAAAGGAGCGTGACGATGCCATGGCTGGAAAAGCGGCTGCTGAAGAATCGCACGAAACAACCAAGGCCACCATCAGCTCCACTCTTTTTGAGTTTTATGTTCTCAGTGTCTTGGGACGCAGAAGCCTTTCGTTCTTGGGCCCAAGATTCGCAATTACTCTAGTAGAAGTATGGGAGGCAGTGATTGAAATGTATAAAGATGCTGGCTATGTGGAGGGGGACCTGGAGGCTTGTTATCTGGACGACGAGGGTCGTGCTGCCCTTGCTAGAGGGAAAGAACAGCTTGCCAGGGAGCGAGCCGAAGCAGCAGGAGGAGAGCATCTGGAGATGGCGCCTTTAGCCGACCTCACTCGTCCTTCGGCTTCGGTCGACCCTGATACCATTGGCTCTAGCTCTCATTCTCCACCTCCTGCAAAAGCCGAAATCCAAACTAAAACTGCTCACACTGAAGAAGAGGCCCAGGAAAGTACTGAAGCCCAGGATTATGAAATCGAAGTGATCAAACCAAGATCTCCAGGTAACTTCAATTCCGATCTGGCTCAAGTGGACTGCTCGTTTGCTTCACCTGAGCTTGATGAACTTTTTGCCTATTACTTAAGCCTTGATGTGCCACCATCTCCTCTCTTTGCGGGAGATACTGATGTTTTTAACTTTTCTTCTACTGTAGCAAAAACAATAAGTGCTGCACCAGCTTCGCCTCCCCCAGCCGCTGCTCCTCTACCTCTTCAAGTTACTCCTCCTTCTGCTTCTCAACCGGGGTCGCAAGAAGAAAAAATAGAAGCTCTCCAAGACTAGGATGATCCGACCGCTTCGCAAGAGCAGAAGGCGGAAGAACTTGAGGAGGGCGAGAGGTCCCCGGAGAAATCTTATGTTGACGACACAAAGCTATCTGAACTTATTACTCCGGGCAGCGAATTTTCTTCGAAAAAGAGGGGAAAACGCAGCATTTCAAAGAAAAAGAAAGACACTCATGCTGATGATGAGAAAGCAGAAGAGGACCCAGTTGCACCTCTTTCTCCTTCTTCCGCGTCTCGTCCAAGCCGGCCTGCGAAGTTAGTCATTAAACCAGGTGAAGGCTCCAAAGGCAGCGGGAGGAAGAAGAAATGAGTTTGGTTCTATCTTTCTTGTTTTGCTATTTTGTCTTTTGTCTAGAGACTTGTATCGACCGGGGATTGTGCGGGTACCGATCCCCGCTTTTTTGAAACCTGTGCATGTATAAAAAATTTGATAGTATGGAATAAAAATGACTCTTTTTACTTGTACAATCTCTTGTCGGTATTTGTGAATGCATTTATTCCTTGTTTTTGCACAAATTTCTTTATTTTCTTTGTACGATACTGCAGTGAGCTCGTGGTATGCTTGTTTGAGCGTTGTTTTTTATTAATATAGCTATATGCCCCCATGCCATGGCTCATTGCAATATTATGAAAAGACTTGTACTCTTATTCTAGAGAATAATTCTTCCATTTTGAGGAAATATTATTCTGCTTTAATAGAGCGTGCTTTGTATCGGAGAAGTTTTCTTCTTTTTCTTTTCTTTTTAGAAATAATTAACACACTTCAACTTTTGGAGATGGCCACTTTTATTTTCTGAGAAGTGGATTACTTTTTATAGTGAAGCGAACTTTCGAAGAAAACTTTTATTTTCGGACGTGCCTCGTTAGAGGGCTTTATTTGGTAATATACTGTTGGGGGTAGGGATGTGCCTCTGAAGAGGGCTTGTGCCTCCGAAGAGGGCTTTTTTGTTGTGCCTCAGGAGAGGGCTTTTCTGTTGTGCCTCGGGAGAGGGCTTGTGCCTCCGAAGAGGGCTCCTCTGAAGAGTTGTGCCTCCGAAGAGGGCTTGTGCCTCTGAAGAGGGCTTTTGCCTCTTTAGAGGTCTTTTGCCTCCGAAGAGGACTCCTCCAAAGAGTTGTGCCTCCGAAGAGAGCTTGTGCCTCCGAAGAGGGCTTTTGCCTCGTTAGAGGTCTTTTGCCTCCGAAGAGGACTTGTCATGCCCCACATCTATACCCACACTAGCCAAGAACACTACGGTGTAATGCTGTCAACTAGCACGGAGAATAAGGCTGTTGAGGAGCGACCATCCATGTAATTGCTTTGTGCAAGCATCAATATGTCAGATAGAATAACATGCATAAGAGGAAGTCCGACATACCGATACAAACTCAAAGCTACTACGCGGTGGCTTTAATATCTTCGGAAACAAATATAGAAATAAACATAACACAAATCAGTCACAGACATTCATATAATAAAGGCAGAAAAAGATATGAATATATATATAACACATGAAAGTGTACATCAGAGTAGTGGTCTGAAAGATCCACGATAATACAAAAGAATAGCTACAAGCTACACAAAAGAATAAGTATACATCACGGAGTCTATATCTCAAGTGTATACAACAAAAACTACTAATCTATGTAGTTAGCCAAAAGTCAGAGTAATCCCAGAAGAGAAGTCAAGCAGAAGCACCTGTAACATCTCGGTCTGACCCGAGTATTATTTCATAAGAAAATAATAAACGGATCAGTCTAGCTATAAATATCAGATGACATGATATAGAATAAAAGATATGGCATAAACATGTAATAACCATAATGGCATACTACTATAAGTATGTAATTGAAAATCAACATGAGATTAATCAATATCACAAGAATCTTCTCAAAGATAAAATAGGGTATCATACCCTAAGCTTGTATTCATAACAAGTCAATGATACACAAATTCACCAATGCACAAAAATTGATAAAACTTATCAATGGAAATCACGAAAATTGGTGAAGCACAAAATTCCAGAAATCATCTCAAGAAATCCAGAAATCACAAGAAGGGGGAGGCCTATCACAAAACGGGAGTATGAAAACTCACCAACACGTGTAACACAAAACGAGACGCTATCTCATGGTAGCTAACCATTAATTTTGAGCAGAAGCTCCACAAGAATGGCCCGAAGATCGTGGGGCGCTACCCCACATATGTGATGTAGAAACATCACACAAACGGGGTTTAGTCTCCCTCGTAGACAAAGAGACATCGCACAATTGCTAGTCTAAATCACAAAAATGATCGTCATGATCATCAAGAAGTGTCAATCACACGAAGTTAGTAAATATATGAGTTTAGCTTCATGTCCCATAACCACTAGCTTAACTTAAATATTTACGAACAAACTGTAGATCTTCACTAGAAAATTGTCAAAAAAGGTTCAATCGAACAAGTCCAAGAATTAACCGACGAAGTAAACGCAAGCGTTTCATACCACTTGTTTTACTAAGCCGTTTAATTAGATTTCTCATCCGAGTGAGGTAAAGGCATGTATATACTAATAGATTGGAAAACGGTTTAGGAAAAGAGCTTTGTAATAAAATAGTGTTGAAATCGTTTTGATGAAAGAGTTTTGATATTTACTACTAGTATTGAAACCTTTATATTTGTAAAGTGACAAGTCACAAAATTGATTGTAGAAACAAATCAATTCACTAAAATTCACATTCGAAGACGTGAATAAAATCCAAGGAAATCAGTTCCAAAACCATCAAAGTAAAAATACCCACGTGACCTAATCATGGCCGAGCTGAAGTGCAATGACCTAAAGAGGTAGCGACTTAAAGTAAAATAGGTCGAACAACCTAAGGATAGCATGCCGAGCGACCTAGGTGAGCGACCTAAGGGGAAGACAGGTCGAGCGACCTAAAGGACAGGTCGAGCGACCTAAAGGACAGGTCGAGCGACCTAAAGGAGTGGGCATGAGGCCTAGGTGGTGCGACCCAAGGGGTATGCGACCTAAGGAGTACGCGACCTAAGATTATCGCGCGACCTAATGGAGGTGCGACCAAGGACTAGCGACCTAGGAATGCAAATGACCTAAGCCTTGAACGACCTAGGGGTTTCAAGCACAAAACAGATTCGAGTTAAATAGGTCAAACGACCTAAGGAGGAACGAGCTAGCCGAGGCCTAACATGGCGCGACCTAAGGGGGCGCGACCTAATGTGGTTAACGACCTAACTCGGTCGCGACCTAAAGTAGTGAACGGCCCAATGTGGAACGAGCTATCTGCCGAACGACCTAAGGTCTAACGACCTAACTCATGCGAACGACCTAAGGTCTAACGACCAAACTCATGCGAACGACCTAAGGGGTTAACGAAAATATGCAGGCCGAGACTCATCGAGGCAGAGCGACCTAAGCCAAGGAATTCACCAAAAACACTAAAAATTGGAGTTTTTTGCCATTCCAATCCAAACCAAATGCAAATGTACATGCTAAAGTGATAGGAATTCATTCCCAACAATCCAAGATAGTTATAGATAAGAATGTGAGATAAAAATCTCACCTTTGCACCAAAAATCAATGAAGACGAAGCTTGAAGCAAAGCAAGAATCAATCCCTCTTCAATCTCAACACAAGAAGCTTGAATCCAATGTCTTCTCTTTGAATTTGGAGTTGAATGATGGATTTGCAAGAGAACTTGAGCTTGGAGTTTTAATTTCCCATTCCCTCCTCCATTTTTGATGAAGCTTGAATGTTTAAGCAAATAGAAATGAAGTTATGAAGAGAAGGGCTGAAGGTTGGGTCTAATAGGCTAATAGCCCAAACCAAAGTCTCAAGTGAGAAAGTAGTGAAATTCCACTAACTCCAAACATATCAACGTTTATACTTAAAAAGATTGCAAACTTCATTTTGAACTCAATGGAAGTGGTCTCGAGTCCTAATTTGACTGTATGCAAAAAGTAGCTTTTCGGACTAAGATCCGATTAACGATTAAAATATTTAAATAAGATATTCAAATACATAATCGTCAAATATGCGGGTTGTTACAGACTCCCCTCCTTAAAGAAATTGCGTCCTCGCAATATATATATATAAGATGGAAATAAAAACTAACAACCATAAAAGCATATTAACACAAAAGAAATTTTGAAATAAGAAGTTCACCTTAAAGAGCATGAGAAAGTAACTCCGGATGTGTACGCTCGATGAATTCCCTAGATTCCCAAGAGCAATCCTTAGGATTTGAGGACCATTGAACTTTAACACGTGGAACATCTTTATTTCAAAGTCGTTTGACCTCCGAAACAATAATTCGAATAGGATGCTGCTCATAAGTTAAATTAGGCGAAACTTCAATCTCTTCCGCAACACCGGGCTCAAGAATAGAATCGAAATCCCGAAGGCACTTCCGTAATTGAGAAACGTGAAACACGTCATGAATAGAAGAAAATTGAGCTGGTAACAAAAGGCGATAAGCCATGGAACCAATACGTTCAGTGATAGGAAATGGCCCAATATATCGAGGCTCTAATTTCCCCGATCGACTGAAGCATACAACACCCTTCATAGGTGAAACATGAACAAATACAAGATCTCCAACAGAAAATTCTAATTTCCTTCTTCGGTTATCGGCATAGGATTTTTGTCTACTTTGGGCTTCTTTCATCCTATGTCGAATAAGGTCAATCTTCTCTGTTGAATCCCGAATAACATCTAGACCTAAAACCAGCTTCTCATCGGCCTCAAGCCAACAAGAAAGAGATCAGCATGGCCTCCCATAAAGTGCCTCGAAAGGTGCCATACCAATACTAGATTGGAAGCTATTAT
Source organism: Allium fistulosum (assembly GCA_030737815.1). Lineage (NCBI taxonomy): Eukaryota > Viridiplantae > Streptophyta > Magnoliopsida > Asparagales > Amaryllidaceae > Allium > Allium fistulosum. The sequence goes on along the minus strand of CM060908.1, from coordinate 94,109,923 downwards.
TATAGGAAAATTCAACAAGAGAAATATGATCTTCCCAACTTCCACCGAAATCAAGCACACAAGAACGAAGAAGATCTTCAAGAGTTTGATTCACACGCTCAGTTTGTCCATCGGACTGGGGGTGATAAGCGGTGCTAAAATTAAGCTTCGTCCCCAAAGCTTTTTGAAGACTCTTCCAAAATCCACTAGTAAACAATGGATCACGGTCACTAACAATGGAAGTAGGAACTCCATGCAATTTAACAATTTCTTTGATAAAGAGTTTGGCCAGAAGAGGCACGGTCCGATTGGACCGAACGGGAATAAAATGGGCGGATTTAGTAAGTCTATCAATGATCACCCATAAGCTATCATGACCCGAACGAGAACGGGGAAAGCCATCTATAAAATCCATGGAAATTTTGTCCCACTTCCAAATTGGAATTTCTAAAGGTTGCAATAACCCACCGAGCCTTTGATGTTCGGCCTTGACAAGTTGGTAAGTCATGCAACACTTAACAAAGTTAGCAATATCAGATTTCATCCCCTCCCAATAATAAAGTCGCTTCATATCCGCGTACATTTTACTACTACCGGGATGAATGGGAAATTTAGAACGATGAGAATCTTCTAAAATATCTTTACGAAGATCACTAATATTTGGTACGGTAAGTCTACCAAATTTTCGAATGCCGCCACGAGAATCAATATCAAAGTCTTTCAAACCTTCAATATCAATTTTATCCTTAATATTTTGGCCAAGAAGAGCCAATTCGGGATCTAGCCTTTGAGCTTCAAGAATACGGTCTAAAAGAGAAGGATGAGCCTCAAGGCTACATAAAACAAGAGATGAACATAAATCGGAAATACGATCTCGAATTTCACAAGTGGATAAAACCTCGAGATCATTCCATTCGGATATCATCATGGAAACAACCGCTTGTTGCTTGCGACTATGTGCATCGGCAACTCGATTTCCCTTTCCAGGAGTATAAAGAATATCAAGATCATAAGAGGCAAGGAATTCGAGCCAACGCTGTTGACGCAAATTAAGTTCCTTTTGAGAAAATAAATATTTCAAAGACTTATGATCAGTATAAAGTATAAATTTCTCTCCCAAAAGATAATGTCGCCAAATTCGAAGGGCGAAAACGATAGCCGCGAGTTCTAAATCATGTGTGGCATATCTAGTCTCAGCCGGCTTCAATTGCCTAGAAGCATAAGCAATAACATGTTCTTTTTGCATAAGAACGACACCTAAACCAACGCGACTAGCATCGGTATAAACAACAAAATCTCGATTCCCTTCGGGAATAACAAGAATAGGAGCATCAGAAAGGAGTTCTTTTAATTTCTGAAAAGAAGTTTCACATTTGTCTGACCAAATGTATTTAACACCTTTCTTTGTTAAGCCAGTAAGAGGCACGACAATTTTAGAAAAGTCTCTTATGAAATGGCGGTAATAACCTGCCAATCCGAGAAAGCTACGGATTTCAGTCACGCTCTCTGGTCTCTTCCAATTTTGAATTGCTTCAATCTTTGAAGGATCCACTGATATTCCGGATTCGGAAATAATATGACCGAGAAACTTCACACTAGATTGCCAAAAGTGACATTTAGAAAATTTTGCTTTTAATTGATTGCTCCTAAGAGTTTTCAATACAATCCGAAGATGCTTTTCATGTTCCTCCTCGGTTTTAGAATACACAAGAATATCATCAATAAAGATGAGAACAAACCGATCGAGGAAATCTTTGAAAACTTGATTCATAAGGTCAACGAAATAAGCCGGAGCGTTCGTTAAACCAAATGGCATAACTAGCCATTCATAAGATCCATAACGAGTACGGAACGAAGTCAAAGGAATACTATCCTCTGCAATACAAAGCTGATGAAAACCGGTAGCCAAGTCAATTGTGAAAAGACTCTAGCACCACTAAGTTGATCAAATAGATCATCAATCTGAGGTAAAGGATATTTATTCTTAATAGTAAGATCATTAAGCTTGCGGTAGTCGACGCAAAGCCTGAGTGTACCATCGGATTTCTTCACGAAAATTGCTGAAGCTCCCCAAGGCGAGGAACTAGAGCGAATAAATTGCTTCGTCTCCAATTCGGATAATTGTTTGCACATCTCTTCATTCTCCTTATTGGACATGCGATAAGGAGGACGAGTAATAGGTTGAGCTCCAGGTATAAGATTAATTTTGAACTCAATTTCTCACTTAGGTGGTAATCCTAAAACGGGCTTAAATATGTTGGAAAATTCACGGACGATGTGAATAAAAGAAATGACATCTTGCTTATCATCATTGTCATCATCAAGAGGATTTAGATAATATAAAGATGTCGTCAAAGTGGAATCCGAATCTTTAAGAAAAATAGAAATCTGCTTAACAGATAGTGGATGTCGAAGATAAATAGTCCGCTCAGGACATAGGATATGAGCTTCATAACGGTTAAGTCAATCCATACCCAAAATCATTCCAAAGCCTAAGTAACGCATGACATGAAAATCGGCTAGGAAAGAAAAATCACACAAAATAATCTCGACATCTTTACAAAGCAAACTGAGTGTTGCGGATCCACCAACGAGATTTGCAATTCTCAGAGAAGTCATTAAAGCGACAACACTTAAAGAAAAGGTATCAACAAGTTCCTTTGATATAAAAGAATAGGATGCACCCGTATCAAAAAGAACCAGAATAGGTTGATCATGAAATATAATAATGCCATCAAGGACAGAATGAGACATACCTTGACCGCGAGATGTGTTGCCAGGGGCTTGAGCCACATTAAGCTTTCCCTCCTTCTTGCCTTGAAGTCTGGGGCATAAATGTATATAATGATCCGGGCTCTTACAATAGCGACAAGAACGCGGCTTCGAACACTTATTCACGAAATGGTCCTTAGAACCACAGTTATAGCATTGCCCGCTACTAGGGGAAGGAGTCTTTGCAGCAAGAGTTGCTTGTTTCCCCTTTTTATTGGGATAAGGGCCTTTGGACTTGTTAGGCCTTTTCTTGTTGTTGAAGTTTGGTTTGGCACCCACCACTTCAACATCACTTTCCCTATCCGCCTCTTCAAGACGAAGAGCGATATCAATGAGTTGGTCAAAGGAAACTTCTAATTTGAGAAGTAATGGCTTCTTGAGATTTTTGTTTAAGCCATAAACAAATCTTTGATTTTTCTTCAATGGGGTGTTGATGTATTCAACCCCATATTTAGAGAGTGACTCGAAGGATGCGACATAATCTATCATAAAGGATTCACCTTGAACAAGGTCTATGAAACGACGAGCCAATGTTACTTTCTCAGCTTCTGGTACAAATTTCAATTCGAAGCGTCCCCGGAATTGCTCCTAGGTGAGATCCGCTTCATTGATTTCAGAAATAAGAAGTTCGTACCAGTCCAATGCTCTTTCTTGGAGCATACTAGAGGCCACCTGAACACGGTGAAGATCAATAAGGTTCATGCGAGAAAAGATTCGATTGCAGGTTCTTAGCCAAGCCTGGACTTCAATAATAGTTTCATAACCTTTGAATGGCTTCCCACCCAAGTTGGTATAATCGTTGCACAAGCGTGCAAATCCAGACTTAGGGTGAGTAGGTTCCGAATTAGAACCAGCTGCTTGGGCATTCTTCACTAGATCAAGAAGCTGCTGAGCAGTCATGAAAACTTCATCCTGGGGAGTAACTCTAGATTGATCGGCGCTGGGACGGCCTGGTCTAACCATTTCTCTTCTTTAAGAAAGAAAGAAGAAGAAAAAGTTATTCTCAAAATAAATATCAAACAATCATGATCGATAGAACAAGGAATCACGAAGAAAATAGGATATGACGGTACGAAGACTCGAATTAATCCTAAGGCACGACTCCTAAGATGGACTTAGGACGATGATCCTTGTTACAATATTCTACATTGTTCCAAAGTTTGGCTCTGATACCAAGCTGTGACGCCCCACCTCTATACCCACGCTAGCCAAGAACACTACGGTGTAATGTTGTCAACTAGCACGGAGAATAAGGCTGTTGAGGAGCGACCATCCGTGTAATTGCTTTGTGCGAGCACCGATATGTCAGATAGAATAACATGCATAAGAGGAAGTCCGACATACCGACACAAACTCAAAGCTACTACGCGATGGCTTTAATATCTTCGGAAACAAATATAGAAATAAACATAACACAAATCAGTCACAGACATCCATATCACAAAGGCGGAAAAAGATATGAATATATATATATATATATAACACATGAAAGTGTACATCAGAGTAGTGGTCTGAAAGATCCACGATAATACAAAAGAATAGCTACAAGCTACACAAAAGAATAAGTATAAATCACGGAGTCTATATCTCAAGTGTATACAACAAAAACTACTAATCTAAGTAGTTAGCCAAAAGTCGGAGAAATCCCAGAAGAGAAGTCAAGCAGAAGCACCTGTAACATCTCGGTCTGACCCGAGTATTATTTCATAAGAAAATAATAAACGGATCAGTCTAGCTATAAATATCAGATGACATTATATAGAATAAAAGATATGGCATAAACATGTAATAACCATAATGGCATACTACTATAAGTATGTAATTGAAAATCAACATGAGATTAATCAATATCACAAGAATCTTCTCAAAGATAAAATAGGGTATCATACCCTAAGCTTGTATTCATAACAAGTCAATGACACACAAATTCACCAATGCACAAAAATTGATAAAATTTATCAATGGAAATCACGAAAATTGGTGAAGCACAAAATTCCAGAAATCATCTCAAGAAATCCAGAAATCACAAGAAGGGGAAGGCCTATCACAAAATAGGAGTATGAAAACTCACCAACACGTGTAACACAAAACGAGACGCTATCTCATGGTAGCTAACCATTAATTTTGAAACGAAGCTCCACAAGAATGGCCCGAAGACCGTGGGGCGCTACCCCACATATGTGATGTAGAAACATCACACAAACGGGGTTTAGTCTCTCTCTTAGACAAAGAGACATCGCACAATTGCTAGTCTAAATCACAAAAATGATCGTCATGATCATCAAGAAGTGTCAATCACACCAAGTTAGTAAATATATGAGTTTTGCTTCATGTCCCATAACCACTAGCTTAACTTAAATATTTACGAACAAACTGTAGATCTTCACTAGAAAATTGTCAAAAAAGGTTTAATCGAACAAGTCCAAGAATTAACCGATGAAGTAAACGCAAGCGTTTAATACCACTTGTTTTACTAAGCCGTTTAATTAGATTTCTCATCCGAGTAAGGTAAAGGCTTGTATATACTAATAGATTGGAAAACGGTTTAGGAAAAGAGCTTTGTAATAAAATAGTGTTGAAATCGTTTTGATGAAAGAGTTTTGATATTTACTACTAGTATTGAAACCTTTATATTTTTAAAGTGACAAGTCACAAAATTGATTGTAGAAACAAATCAATTCACTAAAATTCACATTCGAAGACGTGAATAAAATCCAAGGAAATCAGTTCCAAAACCATCAAAGTAGAAATACCCATGCGACCTAATCATGGCCGAGCTGAAGTGCAATGACCTAAAGAGGTAGCGACTTAAAGTAAAATAGGTCGAACAACCTAAGGATAGCATACCGAGCGACCTAGGTGAGCAACCTAAGGGGAAGATAGGTCGAGAGACCTAAAGGAGTGGGCACGAGGCCTAGGTGGTTCGACCCAAGGGGTACGCGACCTAAGAAGTACGCGACCTAAGATTATCGCGCGACCTAATGGAGGTGCGACCAAGGACTAGCGACCTAGGAATGCAAACGACCTAAGCCTAGAACGACCTAGGGGTTTCAAGCATAAAATAGGTTCGAGTTAAATAGGTCGAACAACCTAAGGAGGAACAAGCTAGCCGAGGCCCAACATGGCGCGACCTAACGTGGTTAACGACCTAACTCGGTCGCGACCTAAAGTGGTGAACGGCCCAATGTGGAACGAGCTATCTGCCGAACGACCTATGGTCTTACGACCTAATGGGACACGACCTAAGGTATAACGACCTAACTCATGCGAACGACCTAAGGGGTTAACGAAAATATGCAGGCCGAGACTCATCGAGGCAGCGCGACCTAAGCCCAAGAATTCACCAAAAACACTAAAAATTGGTGTTTTTCGCCATTCCAATCCAAACTAAATGCAAATGTACATGCTAAAGTGATAGGAATTCATTCCCAACAATCCAAGATAGTTATAAACAAGAATGTGAGATAAAAATCTCACCTTTGCACCAAAAATCAATAAAGATGAAGCTTGAAGCAAAGCAAGAATCAATCCCTCTTCAATCTCAACACAAGAACTTGAATCCAATGTCTTCTCTTTGAATTTGGAGTTGAATGATGGATTTGCAAGAGAACTTGAGCTTGGAGTTTTAATTTCTCATTCCCTCCTCCATTTTTGATGAAACTTGAATGTTTAAGAAAATAGAAATGAAGTTATGAAGAGAAGGGGTGAAGGTTGGGTCTAATAGGCTAAAAGCCCAAACCAAAGTCTCAAGTGAGAAAGTAGTGAAATTCCACCAACTCCAAACATATCAAAGTTTATACTTAAAAAGATTACAAACGTCATTTTGAACTCAATGGAAGTGGTCTCGAGTCCTAATTTGACCGTATGCAAAAAGTAGCTTTTCGAACTAAGATCCGATTAACGATTAAAATATTTAAATAAGATATTCAAATACATAATCGTCAAATATGCAGGTTGTTACAGGACTCCTCCGAAGAGTTGTGCCTCCGAAAAGGGCTTTTGCCTCGTTAGAGGTCTTTTGCCTCCGAAGAGGACTCCTCCGAAGAATTGTGCCTCCGAAGAGGGCTTGTGCCTCCGAAGAGGGATTTTGCCTCGTTAGAGGTCTTTTGCCTCCGAAGAGTACTCCTCCGAAGAGTTGTGCCTCCGAAGAGGGCTTGTGCCTCCGAAGAGGGCTTTTTCCTCGTTAGAGGTCTTTTGCCTCCGAAGAGGACTCCTCCGAAGAGTTATGCCTCCGAAGAGGGCTTGTGCCTCGTTAGAGGGCTGTTGGTTTTGCCTGAAAGTTATTTCTCACAGTTAAATGGATCCACGGGGCGGACGCAAGCCGTTTAATTGGATGTTTGTTTGCACAGACAATCATAATTAAGCAGTAAGGGCCCGGTGCCTTCACTTTGGGAAGGTGCCCCTCCGGTGGTTCCATTAACCTTATTGGTTGAGAAAAACATTTCATTTTACAGCGTGCCTCATTGGAGGGCTTTAAATTGCACTTCAACTTTTTTGGGGAAGACAGTTCCCATGAGAGTAGAAGAGTGCCTCTGAAGAGGGCTTTATTTGTTTGCCTGAAAGTTATTTCTCACAGTCAAATGGATCCACGGGGCGGACGCAAGCTACTTAATTGGATGTTCGTGCACAAACGATCGCAATTAACTAGCAAGGGCCCGGTGCCTTCCTTTGGGAAGGTGCCCCTCCGGTGGTTCCATCAACCTTATTGGTTGAGAAAAACATTTCATTTTACAGCGTGCCTCGTTGGAGGGCTTTAAATTGGGCCTCCGAAGAGGGCTTTGAGTTCTTTGCCTGGAAGGTTGCGTCTCATTGTTAAGTGGTTCCACGGGGCGGACGCAAGCCACCCAACTGGATGTTTGTTTGCACAAACGATCACAATTAAGAAACAAGGGCCCGAAACCTTCACTTTGGGAAGGTGCCCCTCCGGTGGTTCCACCAACCTTTTTGGTTGAGAGACAAGATTCTATTTTGGGTGTTTTTGTCTGCTTGCCAATATCTTTTCATCATTTGTTCCTCAGTGATCCCTTGTTATCACTTTTGAATACATGTTCCTTCCTTTTGCAGGTTGTTTGATTCTTCCAGGGAAGTGTACTTCATGGTTGACTGAATCCACGGGCAGGCATAAGCCACTTAACCGGATATCTGTTTGCACAAACGATCACAGTCAGTTAGCAAGGGCCTGGTGCCTTCCTTTGGGAAGGTGCCCCTTTAGTGGAATCACCAACCGTTTGTGTGAAGTCCTTCTTATGTAGGAATTGAATCTGAAATTTTTGTGGCTTGACATTTGTTTGTTGAGTGATTTATGGAATTGCTTGGGTTTGTGACGTATTGAATAGGTAAGCTTTTGCTTTGATTGCCTGCAATATTAAATCGATATTTTAGCAACATACTTAAAATATTTGCACATCGAAATGAGACAGGCATTATATAGTAATAAAAGACACAAGATTTATAGTGGTTCAGCCAAAAATTGGGCCTACGTCCACTTTATAGTTCTTATTGCTGAGTCGCACTGATTTCACAATGGCTTATAATACAAGAATGATACATCCAGAATTATTTTACAAATTTAAGCATAGCTTTTAAGTAAAATATGGATGCAAGTGGATGTTGTTCCAGGCTCTTGGGATTGGATCTCCTTCAACAGTTGTGAGTTTGAAAGTGCCGTCAAGAAGTTTTTTGCCTATGACATATGGCCCTTCCCAGTTTGGCCCAAACACTCCTGTTGCTGTCATGATCCTTTTCAAGACTAGATCCCCAATTTCAAAGCTGCGTTAATGAACTTTAGAATTGAAGTGCCTGGTTATCCTTTGCTGTTGAGCTGCAACTCTGAGTTCAGCTTCTTTTCTTCTTTCATCAAGCAAGTCAAGTGCTTCAAGTTGCAGCTTAACATTTTCAGCTTGGTTGAAATGAATTCTCCTGTGTGAGGGTACCTCTATTTCCACTGGAATCATTGCTTCTGATCCATATGCCAATGAGAATGGAGTGTGCCCAGTCGTAGTTTTGTGGGTAGTCTTATATGCCCATAGTGCTAGTGGTAGCTTATCAACCCAACCACCCTTTGCTTTTTCCAGTTGCTTTTTGATGGTTGATTTGATGATTTTGTTCACTGCTTCCACTTGCCCGTTTGCCTACGGATGAGCCACTGCTGAGAAGCTTTTTCGGATCTTGAATCGCCTGCAAAATTCCTGGAATTCTTCGCTTTAGAATTGGGTACCATTGTCTGTTATTATCTTCTGAGGCCCTCCATACCTGCAAATGATATTTTTAGTCACAAAATTTATCATCTTTTTAGAGGTAATAATAGCCAATGGTTCAGCTTCAGCCCATTTAGTGAAATAATCAACAGCAACAATGGCATATTTGATTCCGGATCTAGCAATCGGCATAGGCCCAATGAGATCTATTCCCCAAATGGAGAATGGCCATGGACTGACCATCTGTGTTAGCACGGTGTAAGGTGCTCTTAGGATTTTTGGGAATCTCGGGCATCTGTCACACTTTCGGGAATAGCTAGCAGCATCTCGGTTAATATCCGGCCAAAAATACCCATAATGGAGAATTTTCTTTGCAAGAGTTTGGCCACTTGAATGATCCCCACATTCTCCTCCGTGCACTTCAGCTAAAATTGTCTTAGCCTGTTCTTTGGTTACACATCGGAGTAATGGCATCGAGAATCCTCGTCTGTACAAATGGTCGCCCTGAATTACATATCTCGGGGCTTTTCTTAACAGCTTCTGGCGCTCTTTTGAGTTTACTGGCAAGGAGCCGTTAAGTAGATATTCCTTGATAGGGGTCATCCACGACTCCTATTCTTGAGATACAGTCATGATCCAATCGATATCCATCTCATCAATACTCGGAGCTGTCAAGACTTCCACAGGGACCAATCCCAATAATTGAGCTTCGCCAGAGCTTGAGTATTTCGCGAGAGAATCTGCCTTCATGTTCTCTTCTCGGGGTATATGGTTGATTGTGTAATGATCAAAATCACCGAGAAGTTCACAGGCTTTTGATAAGTAAGCAGGCAGATTTCCTCCTTTAGTTTGAAACTCTTTCTTGACTTGGCACACAATAAGCTGGGAATCACTGAAGATCTGCAATACTTTGATGCTCAGTTCTTTAGCAATCCTCAGACCGGCAATAAGAGCTTCGTATTCGGCTTCATTATTTGTCGAAGGAAATTCTAATCTTAATGCATAACACAACGATCGCCCCTCGGGGGTTTCAAGCACAACCCCAGCTCCAGAACAGTAGTCATTTCTTGCACCATCAACATATAATTTCCATCGGATCGGAACGTCTTTAGTTACCTCTTCCTCACTGCCACCTTTATCTGTGCATTCTGCAATGAAATCTGCTAAAGCTTGTCCATTAATTGCTCTTCGGGGATGATAGGTGATATCGTATTGACTGAGTTCAATATTCCACTTCAGAAGATGACCCGAAGTTTCAGGGCGGAATAGGACTTGCTTTAATGGTTGATCAGTGAGGACTTTAATAGGATGAGCCTGGAAGTATGGCCTCAACTTTCTGGACGCGATCAATAGACAATATGCGAGCTTTTCTAACTTTGAATAATTCATCTCTGCCCCAGTGAATCTTTTGCTGATGTAGTAAACTGGACGCTGAACTTTTGCATCTTCTCGTACCAATGCTGCACTGAGAGCATGAGATGAAACTGCTAAGTATATGAATAAATCTTCACAATTGTTGGGCTTAGAAAGTACTGGAGGCGTTTCCATATGATGAATCAGCTCATCAAAAGCTTTTTGACACTCAGGAGTCCATTCGAAATTCTATTTTCCTTTCTTCAGAGCATCAAAGAAGGGAATGCATTTATCTGTGGCTTTGGAAATAAATCGACTCAAAGCAGCGACTTTCCCATTGAGGCTTTGCAATTCCTTCTTTGTTCTAGGGGGTTTGACTTCTCTTAAGGCAGTGATCTGAGCAGGATTAGCTTCAATGCCCCTAGCACTCACAATGAAACCTAAGAATTTTCAGGACTCAACCCCGAATGAACATTTCAGAGGATTCAACTTCATCCCGTACTTTCGGAGAATCGCGAACATTTCTGCCAGATGGTCCATGTGGTCTATTGCCTTCTTTGATTTCACTAACATATCATCAACGTACACTTCCATAGTCTTGCCAATTTGAGGCTTGAACATGGCATTAACAAGTCTCTGATAAGTTGCCCCTGCGTTTTTTAGTCCGAAGGGCATGACTTTATAGCAGTAAAGACCAACATCGGTGATGAAGCTCGTGTCCTCCTGATCCGGCTCATGCATCATGATTTGATTGTATCCTGAGTAAGCATCCATAAAAGACAATAATTCATGCCCGGCTGTTCCATCCACCAACTGATCGATTCTGGGCAACGGGAAACAGTCTTTGGGACATGCTTTATTAAAGTTTGAAAAGTCGATACATACTCTCCACTTCCCATTTGCTTTTTTAACCAACACCGGATTAGAAACCCAATTTTGATAAGAGGATTTTCTGATGAAGCCATTTTCCATGAGCCGATCTACTTCTTCTTTCAATGATGTTGACCTTTCAGGACCCAGGGTTCTTCTTTTCTGCTTTATGGGTGTGAACTTCGGATCAATATTTAAAGCATGCACTGCAATTTCTGGAGATATTCCACACATGTCGGCATGACTCCAAGCGAAAACATTCAGGTTTGCTTTCAAGAATGCTATTAATATATTCTAAACCGTCATACCAAGTTGTGAACCCAAATTCAGCACCTTGTTTGGGTTACTCGGGTCAACAGGTATTGGTACCGTCACTTCTACCGGCGCCACTCTATTCTCCCCTGCACTGGTCTTTCTGGTATCAATTTCTTTTCGCGCACCACTATGCTCACCAGTGCAGGGTCCACCCCGTACTTGCTACAAGGTGGGTTCATTGATGTGGAGCGGAGCTGCCACACCCTTTCCCGTTTCTCTCTTCTTCGCCTCCCGCAACTCTATAAGATAACATTCCCGCCCAGCATTCTGGCCCCCTTTCAAAACACCAACGCCGTTATCAGTGGAGAATTTCATAGTTAGGCACCACGGGGCGAGAATAGCTTTGAATGCAGCAAGAGTTGGTCGTCCCAAGAAGGCGTTATAAGCAGAAAATTCATCAACAATAACAAAAGTTTGTTTACGGACCACTTTTCTTTCCCCTTCACCAAGTTCTAGAAATAAGTCGACAGTTCCGATGGGCTGTTTTGGTTCCCCAGTGAACCCAACAATTTTTTGCGAAGAAGCTTGAACATCAGCCATCAGAATTTTCATTTGATCAAAGGTCTTTTTGAAGAGGATATTATAAGAAGCGCCACAATCAACAAGCACTCTTCTCACAATAGCTGGCCCGATACCGGCGGTTATTACCAAAGGATCCATGGTGGGAGCCTCAATTCCCACAGAATCTCTAACTCTGAATACGATGTCATCGTGAAAAGTTCTTTGCTGTTTTGAAGGCACAGCATCTCCCAAGGCAAAAACAGTTTCTTCTTTCAGGGAATGTCTTAGAGCATGAGCATACCTCTCCATTTCTCCCCAACTTCTGCCTGCTGGGTGAGGACCCCCTGTGATTACATTAATAGTAGGCCTTTCAGATTCCTGCACCATAGCCTTTTCTCCTGATCCAGATTGACGAGCAGGAAGTTGCTGCCCCTGAGTGGATGAGGCCGGATCACCTCTGTTTCTCTTGACATATTGTTGTAGTTTATTCTCTCTCAACAGTTCTTCAATCAAGTTCTTTAGATGGCGACATTCGTTGGTGTCATGGCCAGGTTGGTTGTGGAATCGACAGAACATTCCATTAGGCACAAAATTTTTTCCGAGCTTAATCTTAGGCGGCTCAGGGAACTCGACGACATCCTTGGTTGCGAAGAAGATGTTTTTTGGAGTATTAGTTAGAGGAGTAAAGTCAGAAGGCTTAAAGTAACGAGGTTTCTTCACATCTTTCTGTCCTTTCCTACTGTTATTTTCCCTCTTCTGACCACCAGATTCTTTCTTCTTAGAAGCTTCAGCCACATTGTTGTTTTGAATTTCAGCCACAACCACCTTTGCTGGTGCAGGAAGATTCTCCAAACGCATAAATTCGCCAGCCTTCTTATAAAACTTCTCAAGTGAATTTGGTTCCTTCATCTTCAACCATTTTCCGAATTCACTAGATTTATCGATGGCTCGCATCAAGTAAGTTAGAATCATTCGAGGCTCAACATTATCCACTTCAGCCAAGGCTATGTTGAAGCAGTTCAAGAAAGATTTGATAGATTCCCCAGGAGCTTGTTCAAGGCTGGACAATGACATTATGTCCTTAGCTTCAAAGCATACAATCTGAATTGATCCTTGAATTTACGAGTTAAGTCAGAGAATTGATCCACAGATCGAACTCGTAGCTTTGTAAACCAAAGTAGAGCCACCCCCTCCAAATAGACAGGAAAATATCTACATTTAATTTCATCTGTTGCCCTGGCACCTGTCATATGCCAGTCATACTTGTACAAGAATTGATTAGGGTCGCTTGTCCCCCGATAGGCTGGGATAGTAGGGGGAACAAATTTCTTTGGAAATTCAGCTTTTAGAATTCTTTCGGTAAACGGAGTCTTGCTTGGAGCAAATCCCCAATCATTTTCATCTTCATCCCTTTGCATACTTTCTTTCATGATTTGGCGAACCATTCCTGATAAGTATTCCTCATCGTTCAGAGGTGTTGCCGGGCAGACGTCAGCCACTTTTTCGGCAGTTTGCCTGAACAAACGTTCGAGAAGAGGTGGCTGCGGCCTTGAACTTCCAGCTTGGGGAGGTGCCCCTTCGGCGGTGTCAGTTGCCCTTGGAGGAATACTTTTGTCTTGGTTGTCATGAGCATCTTCACAAAGGTTGGTTCATTATTTTTTGGTTGTCGGTTCGCCCCAAGCAGAGCGTTTAACCTATCCATCATCAAAGCATTTTGAGCTTCCATTTGTTGGTATAACCCAGCCACAACATCATCAAGTTCGGCCCTTGTGACTCCAACAGTAGGAGTCGCCTGATTTGGCGCTGGAGAAGAGGCAGCCCTGTCATAAGCATCTCCGGATCTAGTGGATCTACTCTTTCTTCCAGGAGCCATGATTTCAGATAGACTTCTGGTTTTTAAGGAGATTCTTTCAACAAATATTTGCGAAGCAATGGTGAGAAGATACCTGAGTTCGATCTTCTCAGTGAAAGCACCAAAAATGTTAACGTAAAAATCGAACGCTAACACCTCGGTGTGAGTATTAGTAAAGTGAAAGCACCACCCGTTGGTACGGGAACTAAAAATAAGCAGAAAATAGCAGAAAAGTAAAGAGACAGCAGATTTATAGTGGTTTGGCTCAAAATCAAGCCTACGTCCACTTTATCTTCTTTATCACAAGTTCGATTACAAGTTTTACAAGAATTCCTTCGATTATTCAACAATCGATACAAGTAATCAACACTTCAATGCAAAAGAAACTTTCGAATCCATCTTGAATGTAGATGATCTTCTCTTTAGGTAGTTTGAGATGTTTTTGGTAGTAGAGGTGTTGTAGAAGTCGTGAATGCAGTAGAGTTTCGGCGCTTCAAAGTCTGGAAAAAGTCCCCCTTTGAATATGGAGTAGGCGGGGTATTTATAGGGAAAATCTGGAGGTAGGTCGTAGGTCGCGAGCGACCTAAGGGTCATCCCAAGTTAGCTTAATTCATTGGCGACTTAGTGGAGCCATTCTGGGTGAGATACTGAGTGTGAGTGACCTAACGTTGTAAATATAGAAGTTATCTCGGTCGTATTAGGTCGTGAGCGACCTAATAGAGGAGGAAGGTCGTGTGGCCTTACTCCGGAGCATGTTAGGTCGTTCCCTTTTCCTGAGTTGCTATGTCGCTAGGTCGCTAACTCGCTAGGTCGCTAGCTCGCTTTCTGGAGTTAGGTTGCTAGGTCGCTAACTCGCTAGGTCGCTTCTGGAGTTAGGTCGCCAGGTTGCTTTCCGGAGTTAGGTTGCAGGAGATTTCCTTAGGTCGTTAAGTCGTAAGTCATTGGGTCGCTGAGTCGTAGAAAAAGAGGTGTTAACAAGCTTGGTGATTCTTGTTCATCTTCATCCACATCTTTCTAGTTGTTTGTTTAAGCTATCTTTGTATTGGATTTTTTAATTTTAAGTTCATGTTGAATCTCGTGTATCTTTCTTTTATTCCATGTACTCATCCTTATTATCAATGAACATTCTATTTCTTGCTATTATACATTGTCAATTATCTTTGGAAAGTCGTACTAATATAATAGTATAGGCCAAAACAATAGATTGTAAAATAAAATAGTTTTGAAAGATATATAGCATATGTCGACATATGCAAACCATGTATGTCGACATATAATGGCTAGTTTTCAAAAAAAATTTGTATTAAAAAAATAATAACTACCAAACACAAATTCATATTAAATGACTTCTTACCTCTATATATATCTATTTACTCTAGAAAATCATTGTTTTCATTCTCTATCTTCACTCTTTTTCATTCCTAAACTCTAATAAAAATTATTGGTTTCTCCTATCGAAAAACTAACCGAAGACCTTGAACAAACTCTTGAGTCATTCAAGAACATTCTTTCATTCATCCTAAGAAACTAGAGGCACTTAGAATAAAGTCAAATGCAGATGATCAAGGAGCAAGAAAGGCATTTTAGCGCTATTCGGTGGATGATTTTTGCCTTGAATAAAGAAGAACCAACTACCAATCAAGAGTATACCGTCAACAAAGATGATAAAGATTGGGATGCTATTAAAGCAGATCCAATCTTTGGCGCTGATGGATTGGTTGAAGTTCCTCGAAATGTCAAGTTTAAATAGGTTTGATTATATATAAGTAAGAATATTTGACTTGTTTTGGATTTGATTGGTTTTATTTATGTGGATTTCTTTTAATGGTATATGACATTAACTTTGCTGGCTTGGATGAATATTTAGATTGATTGTGATTATTTCATGATTGTCTAATTTTACATATCACTTATTGTTTTTATACAATCATTCTGATCATCATTGTAAATAATTCATTTTATATCAATTAGTATTTTATTTAGGGGGAGTTAGAGTTAGAATTAGAGTAAGAGTTAGAGTTATAGTTTTAGGTGGTTATTATTGTTGATGATAAGGGGGAGAAATATATATAATCTAGGCATAGATTAAGGGAAAGTTTTGTAACCTAAGGGGAGTTATATTATACTTTATATACATAGTTGTGATCATCAAAAAGGGGGAGATTGTTAGTACCTTAGGTATTGGCTTTGATGATAAGAATTATAGACATTATATAAATATAAATACTAATGTTTTATCAAGTTAAATATTATATATAGTGCAGGATATTAGACAGGTGGTGATTAAGAACACTGTACAGTATCAAGAGTAGATTCAAGATGCTGATATAAAGTTTCAAGAGTTGGGGAATGAAGATACATGAGTATTGAAGTGTTCACAATTTCAAGATATTCCAGA
Organism: Allium fistulosum; assembly: GCA_030737815.1. NCBI lineage: Eukaryota > Viridiplantae > Streptophyta > Magnoliopsida > Asparagales > Amaryllidaceae > Allium > Allium fistulosum. The sequence goes on along the minus strand of CM060908.1, from coordinate 94,093,686 downwards.
TAAGTTATAGAGTCGTAGAGTTTACGTTAAAACCTTGAAAGCACTTTCCTAATCTCTCACTCCTTTTCTATTTTTGTTTTAAATTGTTTTTCAAATATCCTGGTTTTAAAATAATCTTTTCAAAATATTTCTCAAAATGATTTTCAATCTCTTATACCCATAAAGATATTATTTTAGTGTTTTTATGTTTATATATATATACTGAATTTTTGTTTATGCTTTAATAAATTATATTAATTATATATACATATATATATTATTTACATTATATTAATATTTTGAAAGTTATTATAAAATGTTTTATTATGATTAAAATATGTGTGAACAATTCTTAAATGACTGTACAGAGTATCAAACTATTTTACAAAAAAACGAGTTTTCAAAATAATGTTTTAAAGCATTTTAAATTTTTAAAAAGTGTATGTCAACATACTCTATATATGTATGTATATCGACATAGTACTCGATTTTTTTAAAATTTAAATTTCAAAAGAAGTGTCTTTTGTCGTATCTCTTTAGGAATAGATATGATCGTTGTTTCTCTATAAATACCAGACTTCTAAGCGAATTTTTTATCATCATTTTCTTACTCATCTCTCCTCATTCCACTCTCTCATTTTCTAAATCAATATATACCCAAACTCTGTCGAAATTCAACCGGAATCAAATTCAATCATCACTAGTTTGATTCTCCTTCATCTACTATCTGATTTCCTCATCTCTTTCACTCAAACCAAGATCAAAGTGCTATTCAGGAGTTATACGATCAATTGTAATGAAGATCGAAGTTAGTAAAACTCTATCTAATCATACTGTTATACTTGTGGGTGTGATTATAGCCTGTGTAATTCAATTGGGTGTGCTTAGTAGCTCGAAAATCTAGTGGGTGTGCTTATGACCCACGTAAATCAAGTGACTCTACCCATAGGTCGGAAAGTCCGGAGAGTGTGTCTCATTTCCTTGAAATCATGATTGTATTTGCTTTGATATTTGAAATGAAATTTGTACAAGGAGTTGTGCAGGACTGGTTGTAGGGTAACTTCGAACCAGTATAAAATCATGGTGTGTTCTTTCCTTTTTACTTTTACCGCATTTACTTTTATCTACACTTTGATTCTATGATTGTTTATCTGCACTTTGATTCTATGATTGTTTGTGTGATTGTTAATTACATCATTCTAAGTAGAATCTTAAAAAATTTGAAAAATATTCGTACAATCAATTACCACTATTCACCCTTCCCTTCTAGTGTTAATTTAGCCTTTAGATCCCTATTCTACTGAATCATAGTAGATCTACCATTTTGGCTATCTTGGAATCCATGTTTTTGTTGTTCCATCTTTTATTTGGAGGATTAAAGTGGTAATTGGATATTAGGTGAACAAGTTTTGGTCTCTCCCTATTCTATGCTTGTTTGAATAGTTAAATTTAGGGTTTTGGAGGTAATAAATGTGATTATATGATTTTAAACTTTAATTACAGCTTTATATATATATATGTATGTATATATATGGATGAACGAAAAAGATTTTAAAAAATGGATTTTCGTGTTTTAATAACCTTTTTTAGACCATATTGTCATCCTTGTGTAAATGCTAGATCTAGGACAAATTTTATGTATTAAACATGTTTGATTTACTTGATCATGATGTACGAATGCTCGGGAATGTGTTGTATGTTCGGATGTATTATCTTGACCTTGTATGTTAAGTGCTTTTTAGGATAGTTATGTGTTAGGCGATGAAAAGAGAAAAACAAAGTCAAATTTGCTCGAAACAAGGTGAAACTTGGAGGGTAAGTGTTAACCCGCCTTTTGGCAAGGCAATATACAAGCGGATTTAACCCAATAGATTTCATGGTTGTCAAGGCTGGAATATTGCTGATTTTGTTCGAATGGATGGATGTATGATCAATTACGGATAATAAATACGGATATGAAGCCAGGATTAAGCGTAATCGATGGATAAACGATGCATGGCACTTGGAATAAGGATTTTGGCAAGGATGGAAGTTGCTTCGGGTTGGGTCGGCATTCGCTTGGGGTCGGCATAGGCATGGCTTTGGGTCGGCGGAGATGGTTTCACTTCAGGTCGGCATTGCTTCAACTTCGGGTCGGCATTGCTTCAGCTTCGGATTAGCAAGGAAGTAACTTCGGGTCGGCGTGGCCTCAACTTCGGGTCGGCATTGAGAAGAGGTTGGATCGGGTCGGCATTGGTCTCACTCAGGGTCGGCATGAGCTACACTTCGGGTCGGCAAAGGGGTTCGAGGTCAGGTCGGCATAGAATCAACCTCGGGTCGGCATATGGATCTGCTTCGGGTCAGCATGTGGTTTTCTTCGGGTCGGCATATGGTTTTCTTAGGGTCAGATCGTCATTCGATCTGCTCCGGTTCAGCATGTGGTTTACTTCGGGTCAGCGTATGTTTTACTTCGGGTTGACATATAGCTTGCTTTGGGATGGCATGGGATGGACGAGTTGGGCTCGACGATCATTATAACTAGTGGCTTGGCTTCAGAAAAGGGGCCCATGTAGGTGAGAAGGCCCTGTAGCCGGAGTTTCACCTGTAGATACACCACGCTTGGCTTCAGAAAAGGGATCTCTTCACCTTCATTGTGTTTCTCTTCGTCTTCCACCTAGTGGCTACTCTGCCATTTTTATTCTGGAATTCTGGATTGTAACTGTAATCAAATTTCAGTATAATAAAAAGGATTGTTCTGGAGTGGACGTAGGCCGGAGTTACCCAAACCACTATAAGTCTTGTCTCTCTTTTACTTGCTTTCATTTTAATTTTGGTTATTCTTCATGTTATATTCTCTGCATATATTCTATCTGTGATCTGTGATTGGATTTTTGTGCATTCACTTATAATTGGGTGTTGGTGGTTAATTTTGACGCCAAAAGTAGGCTCTGTAAGATAGGCAAAGTTTGCACTTTAAATCGCAGGCGGTTTGGCACGGCGGATTTAGGTTATGACGGCCTAAAATAGGTCGGTTGTGGAGCTTCAGGTCCATGGGATTTTACTTCGAGGCATGCTTCAGGCTTGTAGAGGAAAAATACGACGCTGATTTCGGGTCATGGTATGAAGGGATTTGAGCCAAAGGCAAATGGTTCAGGTCGGAAGAGTCCTACTTCGGGATGATGCCGGGGTTGCTTCGGGCTTGGCTTTGAGACAAAAGTGAAGTGGAGCAGTGGAAGTTGAAGGCTAAAATTTAGTTAAGTTGTCGGGTTGGTACCGACCTGACCTGGGAAGGAGATGGACTTGGATCTCGGCATGGGGACACAGGCTTGGGAAGAGGAGTTCTAATAGAAGTTAAAGATGCAAGAAGGGGTCTAAAGTTTAGCCCTGAAAGATTTGTTCAGACCGAGTGAAGCTTCTGGGAGGTGAAATATGTGGTCATTGAATCGTGCTGGAGGTGTTTGTTCATTCGATTTATCGTTCCATTTTGATGTGACAACACGATGTAGACTGATGTTTAAGAAATAAAGCGATATTGGAGTGCTTCGGTGCGATGGCGTCGAGACTTTGAGATGTCGATTCTACGACCGATGAAGAGTTATAGAAGTGTTCCGATGATGAAAAATCTAGGTTGGGAGTTGTGATGTGTGATGATCACCCAACACCACTGATGCTCATATAACCGAATAGTGCGTTGCAGGAGCATCCGGCCGATGTAGGACGATTGTCAAGGGAAAAAAGAAATAAAGATAAGGAATAGAAAAGAAGAGAATAGAAGAATGGAGAAGGAAATAAAACATCACACAATCACATAAACTATCATATATCTTATAGCGCATCGGATAAAATATAATAGTCATCATAGATATAAAACAAACGAAATAGTCATAACTATATAAACCACGGAATCAGCGTGCACAGGCTCATATAGTTATACAAAACAGTAATAGAGTGTATACAACTGATAAATAAACTAACCGATTAACTATCTCTAATAATAGTAATCAACGCTGTTAAGGCTCTAAATTGTGACACAACGGAATAAAAAATAATAAACTCAAAATATATTTATGAAAAAGCACAACCATCTACACAGCTTCATGGCTATTTATACTTTTTATCTAGTCTACTCATTTAAGAGTACCCGAAGTAATAAGAAGCAAAGCATAAAACCTCGAGTTGGACAACAGTCTAGTGCAAGTGATAAATAATCTCAAAATACTGTAAAAGTTAATATAGCATATGGAATAGCAGGTATGGAGAATCATACCTAATCTATCCCTACATCCATAAAGTTAGCACATATAAAAGATATACGCTACTCTATGATAGTTATCATGGGTGTATTATAGATCAAATTACTAGGGATGTCTAGATATCGGCATCAGTAATATCTACACCTTGTAACATTCCTAAGGTGATGGAAACAGTCGAACAAACATGGCATCAATCATTCATCCTCACATGCACTCACTCGGTGTGTTAGATATATGATACTCGCATGACCTCATCACCCAGTCAAGGACTACTCAACATCCCGGTCTCTTAGTACTCAAATCCATGCCACTCAGTAGCCAGGAACTAGACTACCATCACCATACTCTAGGGTACAACAGATCTACACATCGTTCGATCCGGGGGCCATCACCACCCTAAGTGAGCGTCCTCACATAACCCTACTTTTTGAGTACACATCAAAACCTATGAATACCAATGATCCCTTTGCACGCGTCGTCCGTAGCAGAGCTCATTCCGGAATTGTTCTTACAACTCCCGTCTGAAGTCGTCGTGGTTGGGAACTAATCTTGACAACCATCATAAGACATTGAGTGTCATCATGTATCCTGTAGCCTCCCCCGACAGTCCTCTCAATACGACTCATAGCCAACTACGCTACATCTCGAAGTACAACTATCCATTGTCGAAGCTGTCACTTCCCATCATGGAATCATCATCGTCGAACCATGGAGTCATCGCATCGAAGCGTCACATCTTTGCCAAAACATCCCGTCGAAGAGTCATAGCATCGAAATCAAATATCGAATGAGCCATCGTATCATGCCCTTCGAAGCCTCTCCATCATCCACGTCAAATTGGCCAAATAAGCCAACAACAATAGCGGTGGAAATTGACCACTCCAAATTAGTCGATAACGACCACTTTGTTCATGTAGTTAACAAAAAATGGTTAAACACAGACTAAATGAAAACATCCGACATCTTTCCAGAAGTCCAAGCACATATCCAAGTCTGTTGTCCATCATCTTTAGATCAGTCGGCACACACCAATACTCCTCCACATATTTATCCCATCCATTCGAATTTATCATTTTTTGTGCGCTCAATTGATATGCATGAAACTATATGACATCGTTTGAGTCCCCATCGTGTGTGCTTTCGATCGATATACACTAAACTCTATCTAATGGAATTTTCCTATATTGCTTCGAACGACGTTTTCAACCAACTAACAAACAAGCATATATGCAACCAACATGCATTGAAATGTCTATAATAGCCTACATATACATATAATAACGCAATACGATCCATTCAAAGCAACCAATCTGGGGTAAATATCAGTAATAGCCTAGATCTATAAATATCCACAAAATAGTGTGTCCATGGAAAAAACATGATTTTTAATTTAAAACCATTTTAAAACACTTTTAATTCTTTTTATAGATATAGGCTGAGTATTCCAAATATCTCATTTTAAAGTTAGAATACATTCAAAACGTCAATTTTATACTATACTAATAATCATAGTATGGTGAGAGACAATATCACTCATCTCAATCAAATCTGATTGAACCATCGCCAAGTTGTAAAATTCCCCATCAAGAGCCTACGCAAGAAACGACGTCCAAAACAGACATCGTATGCAAAAGAAGTGAATTATATAATATTTTGATTTATATATATATATATATATAGATATATTAATAACCTAATTAACTTAACTACTAATTAATTAATTAAACTATTACCTTTAATAACTTTCAAAATTGCATAGTAGGAAAAGACGTCATTCATTATTTTCTTCCTATTTCTCTCTCCTACTCGCAAACAAGCTCACGTAAATAATGTGTTTCCTGCAGCCCAACTAACTCACGCATCCATTCTTTTTCCCTCCACGATTAGGTACGAACACCAGAAACAACACCGTCGACCACGACACCGCCATCTGCTCTGCCACCGAACTCCTGCACCACCACCGCCACCATCTACGACTCCAGCCCACCCCCTCTAGCCATCGTGAGCTGCTGCTCACGTTCTCTTTCTTTTTTATTCTTTTCTATTCTTCTCTATTTTTTTTCTTTTCTTTTGAACTGCTGCTCACTTCCTACCACACCAAAGACCGTCAGCACAGTCTGCCACCTCCACCCACGCCATACCACCTTAAATGGTCAGAAATGTAACCAAACCCACTTTTTATTTAAAACCCTCCATACAAACTGTCATCACTATGATCATCTCCAGCCCCAGCCATTTACATTTTCGGACTCTCCTTTCCACATTGGAACAAATCATATCATCAAAATCCATTTTTGAACTCTTCCAAAAATCACCCTCTTTGCCGGATCCATCATTTCCAACCGCTATAGTCAGATCTAGATTAATCTAAGGGCATGGCTACGTAATGCTCGAAAAAATATGAGGATCTAGATTTTATTTTGTCTAAAAGAGCGTTTGTTTGAGTGAGAAAGAGGAGGAGAAGGAAGAAGTGTGGAGGTGGGTTGCCATGGAGATGAAAAAGCAAATTGATCTAGAAAAATGAAATGAATGTGTGGCTAAATGGTCGAGGAATTTATAGGACAATGGTTAGGGTCAGGGATTGTGCGAAGCCATTTTCTCTGATTTTCGAAATTCTAATGAACATTTTGTATCCATGCAGCTTCTCCAATTTGAATTGTTAATTTTTCCCATTCCAACGACATAAGTTTTGATGGGTTTTGAGATATGCCCCTAGACGTTAAGTCATGCGAGCCGCCGGAACGTTAGATCTTGAAAAAATTTGACTACACGGCTCATAAATGTACCATTTGACCTCAATACATTTTTCTTTCATTCAAATTCTACGGTGTGCTGATACGCATTTACCAGTGTAATACGTCTAACTACCGAACACCGAAAATAAATTTCAGTCAAAGTCATCCAATAAAATTACTATGGCTCAAAAATGATATTATTTGACAGTGTCTAAAGTTATAGAGTCATGCGACCCAATATGAATTTAAAAATAATATTTTACGATCCTTTGATACGTAAACTACGGGTCGTTACACCATCCCTACTTTAGGAATTTTGTACCCGAAATTCCAAAATCCAACAAGTTAAAATCAATCATAGCTATCCCGCATGCATAAGTAATCATATCTAATGCCATTAATCAAACGTCAAACAAGCGCCTATAAGATTGAACATCAAAAATAACATCCATGCATATCCTAGCATGAAGATAATAAACTATCTAGTATAATACATCAAATATGATATCCAATATGAAACCTGGAGAAAAATGGAAATCTCTCCTTATAAAGAGCTCTAGACAAGTGGTCCTCATGCTTCCATTGGTTAGTTTCATATCATGTCTATCGGTACGAATAGGCCTATGAGGTCTCGAATTCTCTAGTTCAGTCTCGATAATCTAGTTGATTCATTGCCAAATGTTTAAACGCCTCTTGTAAGTTCTCCCAAACATACTAGTCAACAACGGGCTCCGACCACTTACAATGCTCTCAGCACATAGTGGAATCACACTATTTATTCCCATTCCATCTGGGAATCTCAAGCGGTTGTAGTAACCACTTGGCTTCTTTTGTTCAGCATGAACTAGCTGATGATTCATTCATCTTGAAATGAATGCCCGACATCCACCTTTATCCCTTTCTAATAAAATGTCTATCTTGTATCTCAGTGCATTTTATTGTCATCAGGATGTATAGTCAATCTTGAATGAGAAAATCCTGCTAGTATCTCATTCCTTAATCCAATAACATCGGGACTAAACAACATCTTATCTTTTCGGAGCACACGTCTTAGTCAAATCCACACTGCATTACCTCTACAGACACTGCTCGTTCGTCTAATCCAGCTATGATTTCCTCTAATCTAGTTTTACGCCTTTGCCTAGAATCGATCCACTAAATCAAAGTAGGTCTGATAGTCAAACTAGCCATCATCTTTGGCCCCAGCTCACACCGAGTTCTGAAGTCATAACTAGTGATAAACTATGCCCACTTTAGGAATATCACTCCTAAACAGGTATGTCTTCCACTTAAAGCACTAACAACTACATTTCCTTTTCGAACGTCTAGGAAGTGTCAAAGTCGTAGGAGGTCAAGAACTCTAACCATCGCTACTGGCGAAGGTTAAGACCCATTTCGAAGAAAAGGTACTTCAATGATGTGGGATCATTGAAAAACTCAAATACTTCTTCCAATAGATAGTGCCTCCAAATCCCCAAAGTGGACTCTATCACCACCGACTCCAAATCAAAAGTCGAATACTTCTTATTGTGCGGTATCGGTTGTCGACTAGCATGCAACAACCTTACCATTCAGCATCAATACCGCACCTCGTCAAGTACCACAAATATATGTACTATCGACTCCTCATTCCCTCTTGGAATTAGTAACATCAACGCATTCGTCAACACCTCAGTCAGACTCACTAGCGCATATCAACACCTTGTGTCTCAAATAAAAAGACCGATTCTCTCTCGTCAAATCGGTTAATGGTGCTGATACTTTTGAGAAATATTTGGTAGAGTGTATATAACAACTCGCCAATCCAAGGAAACTTATCATCCTCAGTTGGTGTTTTCTCAAACCTCTAACACAATCATCAATCGTGTTTTGTGCTACTCTTTCATCTATGGGTAAACAAAAGTATCATCAACGAACACACACACGAACTTACTAAAGTGATTTCTCGAAACATGGTTCAAGAAATCAACAAGGTACACTTACTCGGTGGTTAGACTGAACGACATAACCAACCAATTAAAAATCAATGTACCGTATGAAATGTAGTGATCGACACACTCTCTCTATCTACTCACAGTGGATGAAACCCCATCGCAAGATTGTGAGTCAGCGGAACAGGGATCATAAGGCTAAATTAACACTAGAGAGGGGTGAACAGTGTTTAATGGATTATATGAATATTTTTCAAATTCTATAAGATTCTACTTTGAAAGATGTAATTAAAAATCACAGAAACAATCACAGAATCAAGGTAAAGATAAAAGTAAATGCAGTAAAAGTAATAAGGAAAGAACACACTAGGAATTTATACTAGTTCGGAGTTACCGTTCATCCAGTCCTGCACAATTCCTTATACCAATTTCTTTTCAACTAGCAAATGCAAATACAATCTCAATTTCAAGGCTACGAGACACACCCTTCAGAATCCCGACCTCTGGGTAGAGTCATTTAATTTTCAGGCTACAAGTTCACCAACTAGATTTACGGACTACTAAGCACACCCAATTGATTTTAACAGCCTATAATCACAACTACTTGGATTTCAGGGGTACCAAGCACACCACAAAGTATAAGAGTATGTTTTGATAGAGTTCAGAGACTTAGATCTTCGATCTTGATTATAATTGATCCTATAACTCTTGAATAGCACTTTGATCTTGAGAGAGATGAGAGAAATCAAAGAGTAAATGAAGGAGAATCAAATTAGTAATAATTGAATTTGATTTTGGTTGAATTTCGACAGAGTTTTGGTAAAAATTGAATTAGAAATCAAGAGAGTGAAAACTAAAAAGAGGAGAGAAAAATAAGAAAGTAGTCAATGAAAATTCGTTTAGAAGTCTAGTATATAGGGAAACAACGGTCATGTCCACTCGTGAAGAGATATGATGAAAAAACACTTCCGTTCAAATTTGAATTTTGAATTTTACGGCCACTATGTCGACATACATAGATAGGATATATCAACATATCCCTTTGTATTTTGAAAAGCACTTTAAGAATACTATTTTAAAAATCCGTTGCTTTGTAAAATACTTTGATATTTTGTAGACTTATTTAAATATAGTTTATACACATTTTAATCAAAATATAACTTAAAAATACTTTATAAAATAATTTTGAAAGGTTTAATAAGAAAATACAATAATATATATAAAAATTTATATAATTATTAATTATAAAAATATAAACAAAAATGTAATATATATATATATAAACTTAAAAACACTAAAATGATATCTTTATAAGTAGGAGATTGAAAATCATTTTGGGAAATATTTTGAAAAGATTATTTTAAAAACAGAATATTTGAAAACCAATAAAAAAAATTTTAGAGAAGGTGAGAGAGATCAGGAAAGTGCTATCAAGGTCTTAACATAAATTCCGTGACTCTGTAACTTATCTGGAATACCTTAAAATTTTGAACTCCTCATGTGAGTCTTCATTCTTTAAGTCTCAAAACTTTATATCTGCATCTTGAATCTACTCTTAATACTGTACAGTTTTCTTAATAAACACCTATCTAAAATTTTGCACTATATACTATATATATCTTGATAAAACATTAGTATCTATATTTTATATAATGTCCTATAATTCTCATCATCAAAACCAATACCTAAGGTACTAACAATCTACCCATTTTTGATGATGAAAACTCTGTATATAAAAATATATTATAACTTCCTCTAGGTTACAAAACTCCCCCTTAATCTATGCCTAAATTTTATATATTTCTACCGCTTTGTCATCAATAAAAAATAACCTCCAAAAATTATAATTCTAGCACTAACTCTAACTATAGTTCTAGCTCTAACTTCCCTATATAAAATACTAATCAACATGTATAAGAATTATATATAATGACAATGACAAAGATGATATAAAAAAATAAGTGAATAATCATGAAATAATCAATCCAAATATTCATCCATTCAAACAAAGTTTATGCCACACAGCATTTAAACAAATCCACAAAAATCAAAACCAATCAAATCCAAACTAAATCAAGTATTATTATTTATATTCAATCAAACCTATTTAAACAAGATATTTTGAGGAACTTCAACCCATCCGTCGGCGTCAAATATTGGAACCGCTTTGATAGCATTCCAATCTTCATCATCTCTGTTAATGGTACACTTGGGATTGGTGGTTGGTTCTTCTTTGATCGAGGCAGAAATCATCCATCGAATCGCATTGAAATGCCTTTCTTGCTCCTTGATCATTTACATTTGACTCAATTCTAAGTGCCTCTGGTTTCTTAGGATGAAAGTAAGAATATTCTTGAATGATTCAATAGTTTATTTGAGGTTTTCTGTTAGAAGCCATTATTTTGGTTTTAGTGTTTTAGGAATGCAAAGAAAGAAGAAAGAGAGTAGAAAACAATGATTCTCTAATCTCGGTAGGTGTTTAAAGGGGTGGAAATTCCTTGGAAATGAATAGACATTTGATGTCTATTAAATTTTCAAAATTTAAAATGTTTTGAAAAATTACCATTGTATGTTGACATATATGTAGAAATTGTCAAAACAACTTTGTTTTACTTTTCTATTGTATTTTACTTATGCTATTATATTTATGACTTTCTAGAGATAGTTGACAATATATAATAGCAAGAGATAGAATTTTCATTGATAATAATGATGAGTATAAGAAATAAAATAAGATACATGAGATTCAACATAAACTAAAACTATAAAATCCAAATACAAGGATACTTTAAACAAACAACTAGAAAGATACAGATGAAGATGAAGAAGAACCACCAAGCTTGGAGACGATCTTTCCGAAGAATTTATCCATTTTGTTGGAAATTGAAGTAAATCTCTTTGAAAACAGTTTCTTAAGCTTCCTTTGGTTATGGACGATCTTCTATTGATTTTCGTGAAGACCTTTGCTGGATGGATTTGGTGGCATATTGATGCTTTCCAAAGAAGTATCCTCCTCCACTTCTTGTTCTTCCTCCTCGACTTCCATTTCCTCTCCTTTCTCTTCCTCCTCTTCTCTTATTTCATGCTCTTCTTCCCAAGCCAACCTTTGTTCCTTTTCCACAAGCGTTTCATAAGGCTCGAAAAAAGGTGAAATATGCATAAGCAAAATGTTGGCCTTGTCAAATATTTTTCGAGGAATTGTTTCCTCTCCTTTAAGGTTAACACCAAAATAATTGAAACGAGTAAGATACATACCATGAAATAGTGTGTTTTCATATTTAGAAAGATTCTTAGAAAAAAGTTCATCCAAAATGACTTGAGACCAATTTATGTTATAAATTGTGAAAAGGACTTTGAAAGCTTTTTGAGTTGGGTTATTATAATTACCCATTCTAGGAGTGATACTTTGTTGCAAAAGAAGGGTTAAAATTCTTGCTTTTGGACGCAAGTTTTTTTTAAAATTCAAAATCATCATCACTTTCGAAATATCATGAATTACTTTATGATTTTAAAAATCAATTTGAAAAGATGAAAGGTCCATTCTACTAAATTTACATTAAAAAATGTTACCCAAAATTTACACTTTAAAACAATTTGTGTCCCTTTGACACTACTCCAAACTTCTCCTTCTCTACCATCATAAAACTTTCCTTTTAAATTTGCATAAAACATCTTTACTAATTTTCAATAACAAACAAAATCATTTCGAGCAGCATCGATTAAACCAAGAATTTCATTTTGCAAACAAATATTGAAAAGACCATAAGCAGGAAAATCTTCAAAAATAGCAAACCTTTTGGGAAAGACTTTTTCGAAAGATAAATACTCAATATAGGCTTGAATGACGTATTGATCGTTGAAAAGATATTCTTTTATTTTCTTAGAAAGCCTTACGGTTTCCTTAGTATTGCTTGAGGATGCTATTGAAGAATAGTTTGAAGAGACAAGAGAGTTTATGATTTTTGAATTTGAAAATGAAAGTGGGAAATGAATGGATGGAGATAGAGTACGTAAATAGAGAATCAAAGGACATGTTCTCTAGTCAAAATGGAACTTTTTAGAACATAGAAGTTGGTGAAAAGGTAAAGGGAAATTCAAATTTTGAATTTGATATTGAAATTCAAAATCTTTCTACATATGTTGATATATGCGCATGGGTTATGTCAACATGTAGGTCGAAATTTTCAAAGTTGATTTTTGTTTAACTATATCATATTTTATTATATATCCCTGTTTATAGTTATTTTATTTTCAGAAAAATAATTTTAAATATATTTTATATTATTATTTTATTATTAAAATATACATAATATTTATATTTAAAATATAATCACACAATATTCAACCACTATTATTATTAATCTATAGGATATTCCTAGCAACCAATAAAGCAACCAAAAGAAAAGAAAAATTAATCCATGAAATAAAAAAACTTCTTATATATTAAAAGTGTACCTTTTTCTGATCCATTTCACCATTTTGTTCTGAATTATGTACTATTGTGACGCACATGTTAGCAGTTTTTGTATCTGATTGATTATCACTTGAGGATGATCTGAATCATCTAATGTTGTAGTGTCGGCTCTTCTCCGTTTTCTGGATGAATCGGCTTTTGGTGTAGTTTTCAGTTTATCGAGATGTGGACAGTCTCATTTTAAATGACTAGGGCAATCGCTATTATAATATCTAATGGCATTTCCGTTTCCACTTCTTCTTTCGTGTTTTTTGTTGTCATTTCTTTTGAAATTGTTCATCTTCTTATATTTTAGAAATTTTCTAAAATTCCTTGTCATGAAATAAATCACTTCATCCTCATCAATGTCTGAATCTGGATTATCCATCATTGCATTAAAAGCTATATAATTCTTCTTTATTGCTTTTCTTTCTCTCCTCCTCTGCATTTGTGCCTCAAAAGACATTAAATTGCCAATTAACTCTTCAATTATTAGAGTGCTAATTTTATTAGCCTCTTCGAATGCAAGTGTCTTTTGATCCCACTCAAGAGTAAGTGAATTGATGATTTTTCTAACTTCATCCTCTTCAGAAAAGCTTTTACCCAGTGCAATAAGTGAGTGTACTATATCTTGGATTCTACTATACATATTAGATATGGACTCATTTGGAATAATAGAAACTGGTATGTTACCATGGAAATTTGGTCTATTTGACGTTACTTGTCCCTTCAAGTGTAACTTGCAAAGTTCTCCAAATTTCAAATGCAGACTTACATATAGATACTCTATTAAATCCATTTCTATCTAGTGAACAAAATAATATATTCATAGCCTTAGAGTTACTTTGTTTAATTGCTTTTTGGTCAGCAGTCCACTACGCAAAATTTATCTCGAGTCCAGTGTACTCAGTTTGTGATATTCCAAGCATCTAAACCAAATGACTATAAATAAATTTTCATTCTACATGACCAATATGTGTAATTACTACCATTAAAAAGTGGAGGTCTAGCGAGGATTGTCCTTCGACAAATGAGTTACTAACAAGTGTATTAACAGTGTTACCAACATTATTATTACCACGTTTAAAAATTTTCAAAAATCAGATGATGCATACTTTGAAAACCAATGCTCATATACCAAATGTGAGTCAACGGAATAGGGATCTTAAGGCTAAATTAACACCAAAGAGGTGGTGAATAGTGTTTCATGGAATATATGAAAAAAATTAAAAAAAATTTAAGATTCTACTTGGAATGATGTAATTAATAATCACAGAATCAAAGTACAGATAAAAGTAAATGCAGTAAAAGTAAAAAAGAAAGAACCCACTAGGATTTTATACTGGTTCGGAGTTACGCTACATCCAGTCCCGGATAATTCCTTATACGGATTTGTTTTCAACTAGTAAATGCAAATACAATCTCGATTTTAAGGCTACGAGACACACCCTCCAGAATCCCGACCTCTAGCTAAAGTTACTTGATTTCCGGGCTACAAGTTCACCCACTAGATTTATGGGCTACCACACCCAAATGAATTTAACAGACTACAATCACACCTACTTGAATTTCAGGGATACCAAGCACACCACAAAGTAATGAGTATGATTTGATAGAGTTTACAGACTCAGATCTTCGATCTTGATTACTATTGATCCTTTAACTCTTGAATAGCACTTTGATCCTGAAAGAGATGAGAGAAATCAAAGAGTAGATGAAGGAGAATCAAATTAGTAATAATTGAATTTGATTCTGGTTGAATTTTGGCAGGGTTTTGGTAAAAATTGTTTTAGAAGTCAAGAGAGTGAAAACTGAAAAGATGAGAGAAAAATAAGAAAGTGGTCAATGAAAATTCGTTTAGAAGTTTGGTATATATAGGGAAACAAGGTCAAGTCCATTCGCGAAGAGATATGTCGAAAAGACACTTCCATTCAAATTGGAATTTTGAATTTTATGGCCACTATGTCGACATACATAGATAGGATATTTTGACATATCTCCTTGTATATTGAAAAACACCTTAAGAATACTATTTTGAAAATCTATTGCTTTGTAAAATACTTTTATATTTTTTAGAATCATTTAAATATATTTTATACACATTTTAATCAAAGTATAACTTAATAAGACTTTATAAAATAATTTTGTAAGATTTAATAAGAATATTCAATAATATATATATATATATATTAATATAATTATGACTTACTAAAATATAAACAAAAATTAAATATATATATATAAACTTAAAAACACTAAAATAATATTTTTATAATTAAGAGATTGAAAATCATTTTAGGAAATATTTTGAAAAGAATATTTTGAAAACAGAATATTTGAAAACCAATGTAAAACAAAATTAAGGAAGGTGAGAGAGATGAGGAAAGTATCAAGGTTTTAACATAAATTCTATGGCTCTATAACTTATTTGGAATATCTTGAAATCTTGAACTCTTCAGTACTCATGAGTCTTCATTCTTGAACTCTCAAAACTTTATATCAGCATCTTAAATCTACTCTTAATACTGTACAGTTTTCTTAATCAACACCTATCTAATACCCTGCACTATATACTACATATCTTGATTAAACATTAGTATTTATATTTTATATAATGTCATATAGTTGTTATCATCGAAATCAATGCCTAAGGTACTAACAAAGATCCGACCGAGAAAGAACCTTCGCGCTATTGAGCTGATCGAATAAGCCATCAATAAGTGGAAGTGATTACTTGTTCGTCACCTTATTCAGCTTACGATAATAATTATACAACCTCAAAGAGCCATCCACCTTATTGGCGAACACTTTAGGTGCATCCTACCCTAATATGTCCCTACGAATGAACACTCGCATCAATAGAAATCTACTCGCACCTTTAGCCTCCTCTGTTCTTTGGGCATCATATGCCTTAAAGGCATGACTACTTGTCTTGCACATCTAACCAGATCGATACGGAACTCTATCCTATATGGTGGTTATCCAGTCATCTCATCGAATGTGTTTGGACACTCTCTAGCTACAGGCATAAATGACAACTCATCGTGTGGGATATCGAGCGAATATTGAAATCTAACCATCACCTCATCGTCAGGTTAGCCATACACTACCTTTTGCTCATTGTCGGTCTCTATTGTCACCAACAACCACTCGCAACCCACCACTATCCTGTAACCCTTAAGTAGTCAATTCCTAGACTTTGTCACCGAACCCAATTAAACCTAAACCAATCAATAGCTAACAAACAGACAGACAGACAAACATCCATGACGTGATAGGACAAAGTTTCGATAAACCATGTATAGACTAGTGTATACAAACCATGTGATCACACTCCCCCTTTTGAGGCTCAAAACTAAGCACTACGGATGCTGCAGTCATCCATAATATTAATTTCCAGCGACAAAATATAGGATGTCACACATGTATAGTCTAGCTAAGCCCCCAACAAGGTTCGTTCATAATTCAAAGGTCAGTCAATAATTTCCTATCTCATTTCCAATCTATTTAAAAATTACTAGATATGAAGGAATGTGAAACCTCAATGTCAAATAAAATACGTGTGGATATGCCATAAATGAAAATCATACCCTTGATGGTGATGCCATTTGTCGTCGATGGAATCCCGACGAAATCAAAACGACATTCAATGCATATCCTTCCTTTATTTTCCCTACTCAACTAATTTGGGACAACCATCTACATTGGGTATAGGCTTTGACATCGTAAATCTTTCGATCAACTTCTTGAAGCTATCATCAATAGCTTCCCAAGATGATCACTCAACCCGATGTAAAATTCTTCATTCTATCTTAGTGGAGTATCAATGGAAGATAGACCGTACTTCGATAGCTCGTAGAATTCGATCACATACTCCAATACAAACATATCATCTTACTTCAAGTCGATGAACTTTCTAAACAACATTGACTTCTGAAAAGTTGAGATATATTTTTTTGTAGCGAACTATGAACTAATCCCAAGTAAAATGATCCTTGGGAATCAAAGCTATAATGGCACTCCACCAGTTCATTGTTCAAAAGTATCATCTCGTCTTGCCCCTCGATAGCCGACTCCGTTTCAAGGAATGGTTTGCCTCTTTGACTCATATAGTGTTTATACTCGACAAAGTCAAATCTAGAAATTTGCACTTGAGCACCATAGTCATTTGGAGCAACTTGGACAGTCCAGATAATGATTCACACTATTTCTACGAACATATTTTGTAAAATGGAGTTAGTAGTCCTTGACCCTACCCACTCTCACCTCAGAGATAGAGTCAATAGTGGCATTTCTCATTTCCTAGATCATCGTTAATACATAACAAGAATGACCAGTCTCTCATAGAGAAAAACTGCATCAATGATACCCGTGTGTGCAATACAACTTATATATTATATATACTACTATATACTTTTGAAAACCAAAATATATAACAAATATAAACTCTCTTGTATATATGTATACTCTCGGTCCAGTCTATGGCGACAACTCCTACCCTATCTGCTAGATCATGGTATCAACTCAGGTTAATCACATAACCTAAGCTCTGCTATGAACAAACCTATATCATCAGCATCCATTTTCGATCTCTTCCAATAATCACTCTCTTTGCCAAAACCATCATTTTCGGCCACCATAGTTAGATCTAGTTTGATCTAAGGGCATGTCTGCATAGCCCTTGAAAAAATATGAGGACGCAGATTTTATTTTATCTAGAACAGTGTTTGTTTGAGTGAGAAAGAGAAGGAGAAGGAAGAAGTATGGAGATGGGATGCCATGGAGATGAAAAAGCAACGTGATGGAGAAAAATGAATAGGCGGCTAGAGAATGATTAAGCAATTTATAGGATAGTGTGTGTGGATAGGATTTTTTGTACCCATTTTCTCCAATTTTCGAAATTCTAACGTGCATTTTATGTCCATACGACTCCTAGAAATGCCCGATTGCAATAATTCTTCGACTACATGAATCGTTTTTCCTATTCCAACGACATAAGTTTCATTGGATTTTGAGACTTTGCACCTAGACACCACTTTTGGACGTTTTTAAGTCGTACGAGCTGCAAGAATGTCAGATCTTGAAAATTTTCAACTACATAGCTCATAAATGTACTATTTGACCCAATGATGTTTTTCGTTCATTTAAATTCTCCGATATATCGGTATGCATTTACCAGCATAATACGTGAAACTAACTAAAATGCTGAAAATATATTTTGGTCGGAATCGTCTAATAAAATTACTATGGGTCAACAATACCAATCCTTGATAGCTTCTAAAGTTATAAGTCATGCGGCCCAATATGAATTTAAAAATAATATTTTACGATCCTCCAATATATAAAATACAGGTCGTTGCATGATGATAGCTCATATATACAAGTTTTATGACACGAATTTGTTAAGTAGAGCAAGGAAGTGCTCTATTATAGGAATATATGATGAGACAGATTCTAGGATGTGAGCCTATGATGTGGAGCTAGGACGTGCTATACTATAGAAATGGAAAGAGGTATAATAGGGAAGGGTTCTACGATGATGAAGGAATGAATCAAACTAGGATGAGTTTGAAGACGTGTATGAAAGGATCGTTGATACTTGGAGTGTTGCAGTGTGCTCGTGAAGCAGAGATAGGTGATGATACTCTTTGGGTGTTAGGACGTTTACCCATGGATCTAGGACGTGATCCATATACCTTAGACTCGTAGGACATGCGGTTTAGTTTTCCTAGCCTACTAAGTGGCGTGGATTTTGAGCGTCAAGGAACCGGGACTTTATTCATTAGTCTCTGGCATAAGACAATCATACGAGTTGTCATATATCCAAAGCACTTAAGTGATAGTGAGGATTGTTTGATGGATTCTATGTTTGCTATGGTTTCAATAGTTGTCGATTATCACTCTAGGGAGACCACTGAACATAGATATATAGAACATAGATGCCTAGGCACCCGATACTGTACTTAGAACGTATTACATTTTGATGATGATAGTATAGTAACGTATTATAGATGTTATATGCCGACTCTTTGGATGCAGGGATAGGTCAGGTATGACTCTTATACCTTATATTCCTAACTATCAACTTGAATGGTATTTTAAGATTAATTTATCATACTGGACTACTGTCTGACTTGAGCTTTTATGCATTACTTTTTATAATCTTGGGTCTTTTAAATGAGTAGAATAGATAACAGGTCTAGGTGCACATGGTGATAGTGCAATTGACGAGCAGAATGGAGCTTCTCATAATATATATGGAGTATTTTATATTTATTCCACTGTGCAACGCTGTGGAGCCTAGACGGTGTTTGCTTTACTATTATGGGACAATTTATTTGAGTTTATTTTCACTATGTATAAACTCTATTACTATGTTGTATAACTCAGTTTGCTCTTGGCTATGTAGTCTTGCACTACACATCTGTTTCTTTAGAAAAAAATGTTGTATAATTCTGTGGATCTATACTCTGATATTTGGTTCACCTAGTTATTATTATCTCTGCATTTTTCTGTTGCAATGTATATTATATTTTATTCCATGCATTGTGAGATATTCAATAGATTTTGTGAGGTATTTATTTCTTTTCAACCCTTGGCAATCATCCTACATTGGTTGGGCATGGCAGCAACGCACTACTTAGTCATATTGGGTGCCGGTGGTATAGGGCGGTCATCACATTTAGTATCAGAGCTTAGGATACATGATTAACCTAAGTTGGTACTGTTGTCCAATAATGATTAGGAAGGAGTTATCACTCTAGACTAGAGTGACAGTATATATATACATGAGAGAGTGCGTACTTATTGTATATTTTTGTTTTCAAAACTATATGGTAGTCTATATAGTGCAGCATGCACATAAAAGTACCATTGATGTATTTTTCTTATATAAGAGACTAATCATTCCTGTTACAGATCAAGAATGACCCAAAAAACAAGAAACACTATGACAAACTCCATCTCTAAAGTTGAATAAGTAGCATGTTTGGGAGCTACTAACCCTGACTTGCAAGCTATGTTCAACGCGATAATTGCGAACATGGTGCAAAATGCCCAAGAAGCTGCTCTGAATATTGCATATCAAAACCAGGTGCCTAGAATTGATTTCGCTAAGCTGAATAAGGATTTTGCAAGTCTTGGAGGAAAACCATTCAAAGGAATGGAAACAACTATGGAATTGTAGGATTGGTTGGACACCTGAGATAGGATCTTTGATGACCTTGAATTGAACGATTGTATGAAGAGGAGGTTGGTTCCTGATAACATCAAAGGAGAGCCATGTACTAGTAGAATTCTATTAGAGTTGTTACACCCGAGGGTCGGTTTACTTAGGACTAGTTCAAAACCCAATTCGAGGATAAGTTCATTGTGGTTGCTCAGAAGTCGGTTCTATTTAAGAAAATATGCCAATTAAAGTAGGGAGACTTGTCCATCTTCGAATATATTTTAGAGTTCGATGCCCTGTTGAAAAAACGAGATGTATTTTATTGAAATTCCTTTGACAAAGAATGACAAGTTCCTTATGGTTTTGTATGATTATTTAGGGGAGAAGTTGGCGGGTCACATCGTTGAGACATTTGAGAGACTCATCAAGAAAGCTCTTTGCCAAAAGAGTTGTACCTCAAGTCGAAATCAACTGTTATTGTAACGGAAGAGCCAAAACCGCAGCAAGGCGTTAGAGGCAAGAAGAAATGGAATGGAAAGAGAAAGCAGTTCCGTAATGAAGATGTTAAAAAGAAGGGCACGTGGGAACAAACTTGTTTTAACTATCGAGAGAGAGGTCGCCTATGTAAGAATTGTAAATTTAATGGCAAGAAGTGTTTCAACAACAACAAGGTAAGGCATATGCAAAGGAATTGTTTAGAACCAATGAAGCAGAAGTAGGTGGTGAAGGCATATGCATTAGACGCTATTCTGACCTTGTCAAGTGCTCCCTTGGCGAAAGCAAAGGGAAAGAGTTGTTATTTAAGGTATGCTTTACATTTATGATGTTTCCATGTATGTTTTGTTTGACATCGGTGCTTCACATTGCTTTTTATCTAGTGATCTGGTAGATAGATTGTGATTGAAACCCGAGTTAGTTAACCGACCTTTGCTGGTGATGAAACTTGTTGGAGGCTCCACTTGTGGTTTGGCTTATCCAGTCATGGATGCTCTTTTGTTTGTGATTGCTTTGTTATGAATTTCATTTGGTTTGGGATTATCTTAGGGATGGACCGGCTAAGGAAGTATGTAGTAGTGATGGATTGCGAGAAGCTATTATTGACGACTGGGGCTGTAGTGGAGCAGAGAGTGTGATTGTCTACATGCTAGAGGATGGGATTATAGTTAGCTTTATATATTTTCTTGAGGTTTCACGGGATGGGTCATCATTTGTGCCTATCGTAAGAGAGTATTTAGATGTGTTCAAGGAGGTGATCGAATTATCGCCACATTAAGAGATTGAGTTCTACATAGACTTAGTGAAGGATGCTAGATTGATAGTCATGCCTTTGAGGCGTATGGAACCCAAGGAGCATAAGTAGTTGGAGGTGCAAGTGAATGACCTATTGAAGTAAGTGTTCATTCATATAAGCATATCTAAGTGGAGAGCACCTGTAGTATATGCTACTAAGGCGGATGGCTCTTTAAGGTTGTGTGTAGATTACCCTGAGTTAAAAAAGATGACGAAAAAGAACAAGTATCCACTCCTATATATATATATGACTTATTTGATCTGCTCCATGGTGCAAGGATGTTCACTCAGTTAGATCTTTTGATGGTTTTTCATTAACTAAGAATAACAAAGGAGAATGTTCTTATAATTTCATTTCATATGCCATCTGGTTTCTATAAGTAGTTGGTTATTCCATTCGAGAATAACCAATGCTCTGGCCTACTTTGTTGATCTCATGAACCGTGTCTTGAAGGATCAGCTAAGTTAGTCTATGCTTGTGTTCGTGGACCCGATCTATTCTAGGACACAGAAAGAACTAAAGATGCACATCAGGATTGCGTTTGAAGTGTTTTGGAAGCATAAGTTGAGAGAAAAGTTTTCAAAGTGTCCCTTCTGGAGAAGGGAAGTGAGATCCTTAGGTCATGTCGCCTTTAAGTAGGGCATCGCAGTAGATCATACCAAAGGTGCCAATGGTTTAGAATTAGAACCAACCCAAAAATGCTATTGATGTGAGAAGTTTCCTAGGAATGGAGGGATATTATAGACATTTTATCACGGAATTCTCGAAGGTAGATACACCGTTGAATAATATGATAAAGAAGAATTGAACTTTTGTTTAGGACGTGAACTGTGAACAAGCGTTTGTGACTCTGAAGAAGAAGTTGACAAGTGCACCAGTCTTGACCATTATGAGCGGGAATGAGGAGCTGACATTATACACAGATGCAAGTGGTACTGGACTAGCTATGGTGTTGATGCATAGGGGAAAGGTTGTCGCCTACACTAATCGGCAGGTGAAACCGCATGAGAAGAAGTATGTGACTCGTGATTTGGAGTTGGTGATGATAGTGTTTGCTTTAACAATTTAGAGGCATTATTTATTAGGAAGAAGGTTCGAGTTGTTCACGGACCACAAATCCTTGATGTACATTTTCTCATAGAAGGATCTCAATCTTCTCTAGTAGTAATGGTTGGAAATCTTAGCCTCCTATGACTTTGACATCTCCTATATGCTTGGTAAGGGAAATGCACTCGTCGATGCATTGAGTAGAAGACATGCCAATTTGGGAGCGATGTTCCAAGAATGGAAGCAGTTGGAGTATATTGTTGGCTATGACTTCAGACCTCACTGCGAGTTAGAGCTAGAGATGTTGGCAAGTGTGACTATATATCAAACCTACCTTGATTGAGCATAACGGTACTAATCAGACGTGAGATGCTAGTCTAGCTGAGATCATGGTGAAAATAGAAGAAGGTGTAGAGTTTGAGGAGATGAAGCGGTACAAAGGCTTTGTAAGGAAAAGAGAAATTTTGTTATCGATGTCGATGGATTACAAGATGAGGTGCTATGAGAGTGCAACCACTATATATTGATTATACATACTGGTGATAATAAGATGTAAATGAAGCAAACTTATTATTAGGACGGAATGAAAAAGGATGTTCGAACATTTATCTCGAAGAGTATGAACTTTCGATTAGTGAAGGCAGAGCAGAAGAAGCCAAGTGGGTTGCTGCAACCACTTGAAGTTCCCGAGTGGAAGTAAGAGCAAGTACCACTAGATTTCATTGACATATTGCCGAGAACCAAAGGAGGGTATGATAGCATTTCGGTCATAGTCGACAGATTGACAAAGAGTGTCCAATTCATAACCGTTAAGCCCAGTAGAACGACATCAGAATTGGTCGAGTTGTATATAAAGTGGATAGTGCAATTCCATGGTGAGCCGAAGAGCATTATGAGTGACCGAGACCATTTATTCACTAGTGGGTTTTGGAAGAGCATACAAGAGGCATTGAGGATCAAGATGCCTCTCAGTAAAGCTTATCACCCATAAACTGATGGGCAGACCGAGAAAGTGAATCGTATATTGCAGGATCTCTTGCGAGCTTGCATACTCGATTTTGTAGGCTCGTGGGATGATCATTTGTATTTAGTGGAATTCACAAACAGCAATAGCTATTAGTCTAGTATCGGTATGGCATCGCATGAAGTATTCTATGGTCGATCGTGTAATGCTCCTTTATGTTGGTAGAAAGTGGGCGACAAACGGATACTAAGGCCAGATATGATTAGAAAACCTTAGAGAAGATTAAGATCATTCGGTAGTGAATGAAAGATGCTTAGGATAGGTAGAAAAGTTAAGCTGATAAGAGAAATAGAGAGTTTGAATTCTCAGTTGTCGTAGGGTATTCGTGAAGTTTATTCCATTGAAGTATGTGATCCAAGTTGGTAGCAAGGGGAAGTTGGTGCTGAGTTTCATAGATCCTTTTCCGATAGTAGAGAGGATTAGGAACCAACATATAAGGTCGACTTACCTTAGAAGATGATGGGCTTGCACAACGTTTTCTATATCTCTCATTTATGGAAGTTTATGAATGGCCTAAGCATGATGATTGCATTGAATCAACTAGATGATATCAAGATCGAATAAGAAGCTTTGAGAACTCGTAGGCCAGTTTGTATTATCGGATGTGATACGAAATAGCTTAGAGGGAAGATGATGGAGTTAGTGAATGTTTAATGGGGGAAAAAGTGAAGGCGATTGCATGTGGGAAACCAAGAAGAGCTCGAGGATTGCATATGTAAAGCTCTTTGCAAGGTAAGGCCTACTGTTAGTCATATTTACTTTCACCTTTGATATCATATAGGATAGTTTAGTATCTCACATGCTTGGATAGGTTCATCTATATTATTGATTGCATGGTTTTTTATTTGATATGTTTGATGATTACATATGATTGTTAAGCATGTGGGGTAACTATGGTTGACTATTCTTTGACTTGTTTGGGTATTTTGGGGGCGAAATTCCTAAAGGTAGGGAGAGTGTAACGACCCATATTTTATGTATCAGAGGATTATAAAATATTATTATTTAATTCACATGAGGTCATATGACTTTAAAATTTTGGGAAATGATTCTTAATTTTCCACACCTGTAAATTTTATCGAATTTCTATATGACCATTTTGACCTTGAAATTATTGCATGGCCTATAACTTTTGATAGGAGCCAAATAAGGCTCTAAAAACAATGATGGTTTCACATTCCATAGAGTGGTTATGGTAGTAAAATAGACTTACCCTTAGAAAATTATGCCCATTTTAAGTTTTCGCTATTGTTGACTAGTATTATCAGGTAACTAGATAACCCACACGTAGGAGTAGGTAAGGTACTAATTGACTATTAGGACGTATACATGTGGATCTGGGACATGATCCATATACCGAGGACTGGTAGGACATGAGGTTTAGTTTTCCTAGCCTACTGAATTGTGTAGATTTAAAGCACCAAGGAACCGAGGCTTTTCCATTAGTCTCTAGCATAGGATGGTTATACGAATGATCATATATCCAAAGCACTTGATTGATAGTGAGGATTGTTTGATGGATGCTATGTTTGTAATGGTTTTTATAGTAGTCAATTATCGCGCTAGGGAGGTCACTGGATATAGGTATTTAGGACATGGATTCCTAGACACACAATACTGTACTTAGGATGTAGTACATTATGGTGATGATAGTAGAGTAGCATATTAGAGATGTTATATGCTAACTCTTTGGATGTAGGGATATGTCAAGTATGACTCTTATACCCTTTGTTTCTAACTATACCGACTTGTATAGTATTTTGAGATTCATTTATCACTCACACTAGATTATTGTTTGAGGCGAGGTTTTATACTTTGCTTCTTATTATCTCGAGTACTCTTAAATGAGTAAACTAGATAGCAGGTCTAGGCATATGCGGTGGCATTGTAAAGGACGAGCAGGATGGAGCTTCTCCTATTATATGTGGATGTACTTATGCTTATTCCACTATACAACACTGTGGAGCTTAGCAAGTGTTTACTTTACTATTATGATATAGTTTATTCGAGTTTATTTTTGCTTTATATAACCTTTATTACTATGCTGTAAAACTCTGTGGATCGGTACTCTGATATTTGGTTCACATAGTTACTACTATCTTTCCTAGTTTATATCTATGATGTATATTATATTCTGTTCCATGCGTTGTGAGGTATACAACAGATTCTGTGATTTTTATTATTTCTTTTAATCCTTAGTAATCTCTTACATTGGCCAAGCATGTCACAAGCGCACTACTTAGTTATATTGGGTGTCGATGGTGTAGAGCGGTCGTCACACATCTATTTTAAAAGATATCATTATACAAATCAAACATGTGCCAGTGGTTCATATATTTGAATGGCTTGGGTTTTTATTAGTTCTGTTCATTAAAAAGTACAGCCATTGGGTTGTGATCACTATAACCAAATGCTAAAGACTTTGCTTTACAATTACTGAATTAATGTACCCACTTTGGAATAGCATATCTTCTGCCTGGCTTAGACAGAATGTTCTTGTTTTGGCCTGACCACCATCAGAATTGAAAACTAGAGATAGTAATTTCACTAAGGCCATTACTATACATACACTTTTCTATTTCCAAGCTTTTCTGAATGGAACTCTATTTCCCCACTCTTCTCTGTAGTAGGTCTTATACAGATGAAATTAGCTAAAAGCAGCCATGTTCCTTTAAGAAAGGTAGATTCATGGTTAATTGATAACCATAGTCTGTATCTAAGGCATTTAAAGTGATGAGCATATATGAATTTGCACACACACACAATGCTCCAATAATATTTTCCATAGATAATGTTATAAGTTGGTCACTCATGCTTATCGCTTGAGCTTTCGATACTTCCTTATCACCAATATAAGTATTCTACACTTGTAATAGCATTTGCCATTACTTAATACTTCCCAACAATGATCAAAATGCATTGAAAAATTCTTCATCTCTTCAATTATAAGTTTATTCTCTAATAAATAAAAACATGAAACTTGTTACTCTGAATTATTTTTATGAAATAAATAATTCTATTGGGTATATGCAAACACCTCACATTATAACATAGATTGTCATTTATTAGACTTGGTTCTACTTTTAAGTTCCCTTCCTTGTTTATTAGACATAGTGTTCTCATCAGATTTTCTTTTCTTTTGTCATTTAGGGTTCTTGATTACCATTATCTCTTTTTGATGTATTTTTTTTCTTGGGTATAGACCTGGCGGGATTCTTAGAAGGTGATTAATTTTGGGGTTGTAGTTACTGAGTTGGAAGAGAGGCCAATCGTACTTACTTCTTGGGTTATTGGTTGCACTACCAAAAAGTTCCTTAGTTAAAGCCCCACTTGCATTGGTATATATTTAATATTTGTTACTTCTTTTTTTAGTTATCTCATATGATGTAATAAAATTTGTAATATGCTCATAGTTAAGAAAACTGATAAAATGTATTTGAATTGTAAAATGAAAATGCTTTTCTTTATTGATGCTCTGATATACATTCAGTTACACTACTGCTTTGTATTTATACAAATATATGAACCTATTGGGTTGCTTTGTAATAAACCGGTAAGTTTACCCAATACACAGTTATACAAGTGTATGTAACAGACGTTATTTCAAAACACTTCATTTCATACCCCCCCCCCTCAAACCCGATTAGGGTTAGGGTTTGCGATTATTCTTCAGAGCTACTGCTCTCCAAAATTCTTGAATCTCTTCACAAATTAATGATAAAAAAGCGAACTTTTGATGATCATACATCAGATCCTGGGAGAAATTGAGAGAAAGATCTCAGATTGATGCTTTCGATTCCCATGCGAGATGACGTATAGAAGCTCCAACTGCAAAATTAGGTCTTTGATCTAGTTTTGTAGTTGTGATGCGTCGATAAGACGATAACTTACCGAAGAGACTCAATAGAAATGGCTAGTTTCAAAAGCTTTCAGATTGACTTCGACTTCTTTGAGCTTGAGTCTTCCGAGTATCTGAAAGGTTGTTGTTGAGTTCAGTGACCTTTAGATCCTTCTTTAGTCGAAGAAAGTTTATCTTTGACAGAGGCATTGTAAGAATATCTACGATCTGGTAAGATGTCGGTACGTGATTTACAACAATATTTCCTTTTATTACTTCTTCTCTGACAAAGTATATATCAAGTTCCATGTGCTAATTCCTTGAATGTAATACTGGGTTGGCCGTTAGAGCTATTGTACTCATGTTATCACACTAGATCGTAACCTTATTATGAACTTTTATTTTTAGTTCACTCATTAGAGATTTAATCCAAATAATCTCTGATGTGGAACTTGCTACACTCCTGTATTCTGCTTCGATTCTAGATCTAGGAATGGTTGATTGTTTTTTTTAGCACCATGAAATTGGATTTTGACCTAAATAGATACAATATCCTGTTGTGGATTTTCGGTCATCCAAGTCAGTTGCCCTGTCTACATCTTCATATGCTATGATGTTCAAAGTCTTGCTTGATTGTAGAGTCAGACCATGATTTAGAGTCCCATTTAACTATCTCAGTATTCTTTTCACAGCTTTCCCGTGTTGATCAAGTGGGTTTTGCATAAATTGACTTGCTTTGTTTACACTAAATGAAATTGCTGGCCTTGTGATGGTTGCATATTGTAGAGCTCCCACTATACTTCTGTATTGTTTGATGTTTGTGATTGATTCTCCTCTGTCCTTTGATAGATGTAGGTTGCTGGTCATGGGTGTAGGTAGAGGATTTGAATTTTCCAATTTGGCTCTCATGAGAATCTCTGTAATGTATTTTATTTGATTTAAATGCACTATTGAAGTTGATTCTCTGTTGACCTCAATTCCCAGGAAGTAGTTTAAATTTCCAAGATCCTTAATAGTGAATGCTTCATTTAGTTGTTTGATTGTATTGCAGATTTCCATCTGGTTGCTTCCTGTAATAAGTATATTATCAACATATATTAGTATATATGTAGAGTCATTATTATCAAACTTTGTAAATATTGAGATGTCTGATTTGGTTGACGAGTAACCCATTTTAACCAAGGTTGATTTGAGCTTATCAAACCAGACCCTTAATGCTTGCTTCAGTCCATAAATTGCCTTTTTTAACCTGCATTCATGTTGCTGAGAACTGTCTTTTCTGAATCCAAGTAGTTGCTCCATATAAACTTCTTCCTGTAAAACACCATTCAAAAAAGCACTATTCACATCAAGTTGCCTTATGATCCAATTTCTATGTAAGGCAATTGTAATAATTATTCTGATTGATGTTGGTTTCACAATAGGTGAAAAGGTTTCACTAAAATGAAAACCATTCTGTTGTGAATACCCTTTGGCCACCAATCTTGCCTTGTATTTAGAAATTGAACCATTGGCATTTTTCTTTAGTATGTATGTCCATTTACATCCTATCATGTTTTTGTCTTTTGGTAATGGAACAAGTTCCCATGTCTTCTTACTTAACAGTGCCTCATATTCTTCATTCATGGTTGCTTTCCATTTTTCATTCTAGATAGCTTGATAGTAAGTACTTGGCTCATCATTTTTTGCTACTGTATTATATATTTTTGGCTTGAATATGCCTCTTTTTGCTCGTGTGATCATATGATGACCAGTATTTTCAGGAGTGATTTGTTGAGTAGTAGGTTGATCAGTATTGCTTGTTGAGGCTTCCTGATGATCAATTGGTGGTTCTAAATCATCAATTAGTTGACTGGATTCAGACAAGCTTCTGCTACTATGTTCACTTTGGTGGGGACTATCAGATTCATTTCTTTGACCATCATTAGCAACAAAGTTTGATGTATCTTGGTGTGATGCTTGACCTGTCTCATTGATATTCTGCATAGTTAAATCAGGTATTGATGGTATGGAAAATCTTGCATTATGCACCTTTTGTGAAGTTTTTATGTTCACAGTATTGAATGGAAAAATGTGTTCATTAAAAACGACATGTCTAGACATAAAAAAATTTCCATTACCATCTATACACTTGTATCCTTTCTTATTTGTTGCATATCCTAGAAATGTACAAAGAGATGATCTAAAATTTAACTTGTGAGCATTATAAGGTCTTAAACAAGGAAAACACAAGCATCTAAAAATTTTTAGCTCTTGATAATATGGTTTTCTATCAAACAGAATCTCCATAGGACTTTTGAAACCCAAGATTTTTGATGGCACCCTGTTTATTAAATATACACTAGTAGAAAATGCATCAGGCCAAAATTTTAAAGGTAACGAAGCCTGAACTAATAAAGTTAAACCAGTTTATACAATATGCCTGTGTTTTCTTTCTATTAGACCATTTTGCTCAGAAGTATAAGGGCATGTTGTTCTATGAACATTCCCTTTTCTTTGTAAATAAGTTTTCAGAGGATAAAATTCTGCTCCTCCATCAATTTGTAATATTTTTACTTGACTATCAGTTTGTCTTTCAGCTAGACTAATAAATTAAATAACAGCATTGGATGCTTCATATTTTTATTTTAAGAAATAAATCCATACATATCTTGAATAATCATCTATAATGGATATGTAATATTTGTATCCATAATCAGTACAGATAGAAGCAGGACCCCACAGATCAATGGCAACTAATTCTAATGCCTTGGAATACTTAGGTGTGGAATCTGTAAAACTAGCTTGTGACTTTTACCCATTTGGCAAAAAGTACATACATATGGCAAAGAAATATTTTCAACATGAATATTATTGTTGCTTAATACTTGTTTTACAACTTTTGCATTTACATGGCCTAGTCTACAATGCCATTTATCAAAGGTTTTACACATGTTTGCTTTAGCTACCTCTGAATAGTTACACCACTTATCTCTATGCATTTGATTTCTTGAGTTGTTGACATTAAACTTGTAAAGTCCATTACATTCCTTACCTTGTAAAAAAATTCATTGGTTAGAAGATCACTAACAAGACGGTAATTAGGGTAGAATTCAAAATATACATGATTGTCTTTGACAAATTGTGAAACACTTAATAAATTCTTTCTAATCAGAGGTACTCCAAGCAAATTATATAAGTAGAGTTTCCTAGTACCATTGATATATGCATCACCAATATGAGTGATGTTTATAGACTTACCATTCCCCATATGTATACCATGCTTACCTTTATACTCTTGATTGCCAAGATTTAAATTTGCAAGATTGCTAGTCACATGGTTTGTTGCTCCTAAGTCTGGAAACCAACTGTTATCTGAAATGTCTTCAACTTTTGCAGTGTTTTCTTTCTGATTCTTTCCATCTTGTTGTAAGTCGATCATATTTGCACTTTGATAGCTTCTTTGATTATTGGTTCCTTGCTGGTTTGGTGTGAAATTGCTATCAAACCGAGAATAACATTTTTTT
The DNA here is from genome assembly GCA_030737815.1 of Allium fistulosum. Taxonomy (NCBI): domain Eukaryota; kingdom Viridiplantae; phylum Streptophyta; class Magnoliopsida; order Asparagales; family Amaryllidaceae; genus Allium; species Allium fistulosum. The sequence goes on along the minus strand of CM060908.1, from coordinate 94,062,482 downwards.
GCACTATGTCCAAATTTTTCACAAATTTGGCACCTCAACCTGTTATTGTTGCTTTGCCACCTGCTTCCTCTACCTTTGGATCAGTTAGATGATCCACCTCTTTGGTTTTTACTATTGTATCCTTTTTCTTGATTCGTGGACCCATAGTTGGTAGTAAAATGATTGATAATTGGTTTCTTTTGCTCAATTCTTCCCTCATGAGAGAGAAGAATTGAGTGCACATAGTCAATGAAGGAGTTCATTCCTTAGAAAAAATTATAGCAACAACAACATCATATTCATCATCTAAGCCACTTCATATTGATAATACCTATTCAGCCTCTGACACTTTATGTCCTCCTGCATTAAGTTGATCACACAGAATCTTGATTTTGTTTAGATGGTCACTCATGTTCATGCTATCTTTCTTTAAGTTTTGTAGTTTCCTTTTGTAGTGTAGAACTTTTGCAGCTGACTGTGTATGGAATGCTTGCTCTATAGAATGCCAAATCTCATGTGATGATTTGCATCCTATAAGTTGTGGTAAAATGTTTGAACCAATTGAAGATAAGAGCCATGAACTGATGAGACTGTCTTGTCATTAATGATTCAAATAGTGTTTATTTACACTCATTTTCCCCTCATTATCTGTAATATACTTTGGTGGAACAACAATTGTGCCAAGAACATATTCCTCGATGTCATAACCTCTTATGGCAGTTACAATTTGAAATTTCCACATTAAGTAGTTTGAATCATCTAACTATATTGTGATTATCTAACTTTGTGGATTTATCATTGTCTTGATCAGATCTTGATTTGATGACTGTTGTGATGTAGCAGTTCTTGAGTTGTTTTGAGAGCTTACTGCCTCATTGCCATTGCCTTCGGCCATGATGAGATTTAACAAATAAAGATAAAAGAAAGAAGAATAACAGGATGAAGAGCACTGTAAAAGTGATGAATGATGGACACTATGCAGCCAGTAAGTATCATGTGATGAATTTCTTTCTGATGATGCTTTCTTAGCGAGGCATAGAGGAAAGAAAAGCAGTGATGATCAAATATGCAGAAAAACAAGTGTGCAGGCTTACAGTTCTTGACACAGAACTGTAAATCTGTATTCAAGAAGTGGGTAATAGGGTATCTTCGATGATGATGATGAATCTGAAAAGATCACCACCAGTGCAGCCACCTTCAGGTGATGAAGAATCTCTGATGAAGGTAGGCACCACACTCGTTGGCTAACCATTAGGTTTGAGTGGCTCTGATACCAAGTTAAGAAAACTGATAAAATGTATTTGAATTGTAAAATGAAAATGCTTTTCTTTATTGATGCTCTAATATACATTCAGTTACACCACTGCTTTGTATTTATACAAATATATGAGCCTATTGGGCTACTTTGCAATAAACGGGTAAGTTTACCCGATACATAGTTATACAAGTGTATGTAACAAACGTTATTTCATAACACTTCATTTCATACTCATCGGTAAGAAATATAGAAGTATGTGTATGTTTGCATGGGGACAAGTCCAGTGTGGACACTCTCTCGATGCTGGTGAAATTTGGAGTTGCTGGTTTTAATTCTATTATAGCTTCAGGGATTATTTGTCCCAATAAAGCAAAGCTTTTGTAGTTGTAGTGGTGATTTCTGCTTTTTCATATGGTTATATTACCCTTTCCACCACTAACATGTCTAAGGACTTTGCATTTGTTGCACAACTATGTTCTCTTCTTGTTCCTTACATTGTAGTTCTCTGTGCTGCTGCTCTACATGTGTGTTCTCATTCATTTTTTGATTGTATGTTGTTGCTACTTGTGCTATGTTTTACACATTTTTTATCTTGCTTCTTGTTATGCTCAAAGATTAGGACTTTATTTGTTTGAATTAGAGGCATGATCGATAATAAATCTTTATCCAAGCACATCGATGGTGATAATTTCTTTATAATAATTAGTTTTTATTAAAAATCTATGGATGTTTCATAATATTTTTCTAACTTGAATCTGCCAAGGAAAAAACCATTACCCCTTGATTGGAGAGAAAATTCTTCCTTAGTGTTCCAAATTCTCTGTGTATGATTCTAGATTTTTATAATATGGCCTAGATCCAACAATATACAATAAGATAGTGTTTCCAATCATGTTCAACTTCAACTATAGCCCTTGATGAGAAACTACATCTTCTCTTTAATAATTTTTGAATATATAAGAGATTAGATCTATCGATATTGCCCTGTAAATCTTTAATAGCATCCGAGTATGAGAATTTTTTTCATCTAGGGTGATTATGAATTTCTTCTCCAAGTTGATTCCAGATCTTGATGGAATGCTTGGCTTTCCTCTACTTTTGTCGCAATTTTGCAAGACTAGCCATATCCACGTTAATTTACTCCTTGCCCTTTCTCGTATTTACCACATTCGTCCAACCATCGTTTTCCTTATTGAGAAGAATTGGGGTTTAAGATAAGGATCTAGATTTTAGAGGAAGTAAAAGAGAAGGAAGGGACGAAATCTTACACGGAGGCCATTGTAGCGGCCATGAATATATTATTACTCCTTCCTACATTATCACATAGCTTTTGATAATATGTTTTATTAGTATTGCATCAAAATATTATTATTTTTTGTTTTTTTATTAACTTTTTATTAAACAAGATTTGGTGAACCAATACTTTCCTACACTGTTATTTGATTTTAGATATTGAAAAATTAGAGTGGATTAAGATGTAAGTTGAAAATTTATGCTTCTCCTATTTTTAGTGTTCATGTGGAAAAATGCAATTGATTAAAGATTGAAAATTATTGTAAAATTAATTATCTAAGATTAATTTGAAACTTAACTTTTAGTCCTAAAATTAGAAACTACAATTTATTGAAATTGCAAACAATATTTCGCTCTCAACTAAAATCTAGGGTTAGAATTTCCAATCACTAATTGGTCATTGTTTTAATTATTGTGACTAAACTATTGATTAAAGATTGAATTTTCTAGTCTCTGTTTGTAACAACCCTGGTTTTGGTGATTACGTGTAAATATTAAATTGTAACGGTGGTTATAATTTAATATTGTGAAATTAAATAAATTGGAGATTTAAAATTGTTTATTTTGAATAAACAATGAGTTAAAAATGTTGAAATAAAGTTTTCAAACTTGATTTTTGATTGTTTGTAATAGAATGGAGTTAATACGATAATGTTGGTAATAAATGGTGAAAAATGGACATATGTTAATTTGGTAATTTATCGAATTAAATAAAAGATAATAAGAATTAATTCTATAATAATTTGTTGAAATAAATGTAAAATATTGAAAATAAAGTTTTAAAAACTTTATTGTGTTATTTTGAAAGAAAATTAGCTTTATATGATTTTAATTTGATAAAATGCAATAATTTTTGCATATTATTGCCAAATATTGATTTTTGTAAATTTTAATGAAGTATTAAAATTTTATATGTTGTATAATGAAAATAAGAAGGTGAAATATTGGTTAAAAATAATATTTGGATATAAAAATGATGTTAAAATGGTTTGTTGTATTTAATTATACAAAAAATGATTTTTTTGTAATTTTTTGTATTGAAAATAGTATTTATGTAAATTATCGTGAAAAATTGTGCATTTAATTAAATTAAGGGTTTTTAATAATGAAAAATAATTTTTATAGTTAAAATAACTTTTTGTTTGTTGTAAAATATTTTAAGAGCATAAAAATATGTTTGTGTAATTTTTATAGAGTTGAAATCATGTGTATATGTGTTATAACCTATAAATATTAGTGTATTTGTGTATTAGGTGATAATTAGAGAATAGATAATTATTTTTCTTATTGGGTCTTGGCCTATTTACTAACTTAACAAGATAAGAGAAACTTCTCCTTCTCATTTGAACGTATAGTAAAGTTTTCTACCAGTAAACAAAGAAGAAGAAAAGACCGGAAGCTTCTTCCTCTTCAGAACTAAAAATCTAATTATCAAACTCTTCTATTTCTTTGAAATTTAATCAATTGAAGAGAATTAACTCAGGTAATCAAAGCCAAAACAAAAGTTATCTCATCAATTTCAAATTTTAGTGAGTTGTCTGTAATTGGATTTTTGTGTTTGCACGTCTGTAAACTTACAATTTGCAGGTTGCTGAAGCTCCTACAAGGCCGAAGCTCGCATCTTCTTTTAAATTTGCTCTTGTTGCTCAACAATCTTGCGTAGGTGAGTGCTAAACTCACAAATATGTAGCTGAGACATCATAACTTTCTCATACCTTGTCCAATTGCATGATTCTTTTTGCGGTTTAAAGTATAGTTATTGAACTTTATGCATGCAAATTTCAGGTCATTTCAACCTATGTAGCTTATAGAAATATGTTGCCGAACTTTGATTCGGAGCATGTTTTTGCCCAGATTTTTACAGTAAAATCATTGCCTGGGTTCAACTTTGAGACATCATACCTTTCTCATACCTTATTCAAATTGTGTGATTCTTTTTCCAAATTAAAGTATGAGTGTTATATTTTGTTCAGGCCAAATTTCAGGTTATTTCGACCCATGTAGTATATAGAAATATGTTGCCGAACTTTAATTCGGAGCATGTTTTTGCCCAGCTTTTACAGTGAAAACACTGATGAGTTAATCTAGTTGTCTCCAGGAGTTTTCTATGTAGAGTCAGCAGTTACTAAAATTAGGGTAGCGGTTATTTGAGTAAAGTTTATGTGGTTAGTTTTATTTTTAGAAAACGTGGGCTGTAATGTTAGTGGTGTGGTTATGATTTTGTATTTGCATATATAATAAGAAAACCAGAAAATAAGGCAAGAGTTGAGCATCTCCAAAAATCCTCTGTTTTTATTTGCATTTCAAGTTTGTTATTGGCTTAAAGAAAACCAACATTTGGTATCAGAGCCAAGTTCTCGAAGCAATGGCCGGTTAAATAGGAGATCAATCAAAGACACTTGCAGTGGTCAAACTGACGGCAAGAGGAGCCACAATCTTGATCCAATATCCAATGTTAAGCGAAACGAACTACGACATATGGGCTGTCAAGATGAAGATAATCTTGCGTTCGCTAGGAGTATGGTCAGTGATTGAAGATGGAGACACAGATGATGACAAAGATCAAGGCGCCATGGTAGCCATTTCTCAAGCCGTGCCAGATGACATGATAATGGCAGACGGTAAAGGAGGCTTGGGACACACTCAGGGAGATGCAGGTTGGTGAAGATCGCGTTAAGAAGGCACGCGTACAGGTGCTGAAACGGCAACTGAAAAAGTTACACATGGAGGATTCAAAGACAATAAACGAATTTTCCATGAAGCTTACCACGCTGGTGGGTGAGATCCGCTCACTGGGCACGAAGCTCGACGATAGAGAAATTGTAACTGTTCTGCGCAGTTCCAGATAGATTTCTCCAGATTATTGGAACAATTGAGCAGTTTGGCAATATTGAGAAGATGCCGGTTTCAGAGGCGATCGGTCGTCTCAGAACCTTCGAGGAAGGGCTTAATGGGCGACTGCACTCAAAGGGTAGTGGAGAACAGTTACTCCGTACCCAGGCCGAGTGGGAGGCAAGAATCGCAAAGGCAAAGAGTGATGAAGGTTCCTACAACAACAAAAGAGAAGGAGGTCATGGGAGAGGACGTGGTCATGGTCGTGGGCATGGAAATGGTGGAGGTCGAGGAAATGGTGAACGCAATAACGAAGACCGAAAGCCACGCACCTTCGACAAATCTTGGGTAGTGTTTCAATTGTAATGAATATGGTCACTTTGCAAAAGAGTGTCCCAAGCCAAATCGAAGAGGGAGGGCCAATCTTGTTACAACACAAACCGATGATGAACCGGCACTGTTGATGGCTGAAACTTGTGTTCTCAGCCATGCAATACAGAACGAAGAGGTGTTTCTACATGAAGACAAGGTGGTGCCAAAGATTAGTAGCACCCAAGACAAGGCTTGGTATTTAAATACTGACGCAAGTAACCACATGACCGGTTGTATCGAATTTTTTTTTGAAATTGACACGACCATTAAAGGGTCAGTCAAATTTGGAGATGGCTCGGCTGTAGAAATAAAAGGAAGAAGTTCGGTTTTATTTGAATGCTTCACAGGTGAACATCGTGTACTTACTAATGTCTACTACATCCCGAAGTTAAAGAGCAACATCATAAGCCTTGGTCAGTTAGGTGAGAACGGATGCAAGGTTGTAATTGAAGGAGGAGTAATGTCTATCTTGGACAGATCACAAAGGCTACTAGCAAAAGTGAACAGGTCAAGGAACCAGTTATATGTGTTTAACATAGTACCGGCCCTACCTGAATGCCTTCTGGCAAGGAGCAAAGAAGAAGCCTGGCGTTGACATGCAAGATACGGGCATGTTAACTTTCATGCCTTGAAGTTTTTAAGTCAGAAACAAATGGTGCACGGCTTGCCCATAATCGAGCATGAGGACCGCATATGCGATGGTTGTCTGATTAGAAAGCGACACCGAAATCCTTTTCCAGCAGTGGCAAAATTTCGAGCAGAATCACCTCTTGAACTGTGGCATGGATATTTGTGCGGGCCAATAACTCCTGCTACACACGGAGGCAAGCACTATTTTCTGTTGTTGGTTGATGATTGTACTAGATTCATGTGGCAGGTGCTGATCCGAAACAAAGACGAAGCATTTGAGGCATTCATGAAGATCAAAGCATGAGCAGAAATGGAGAAAAACAGCAAGCTAAAGGCTTTTCGCACAGATCGTGGTGGCGAATTCACCTCAAATGAGTTCAAGACTTACTGTGAGCTGTTGGGAATTAAGCGTTATCTCACCATGCCTTATCCTCCAAAGCAGAACAGAGTTGTTCAACGAAGAAATCTGACGGTGGTTGGCACGGCAAGGAGCTTGTTGAAAAGTATGGGAGTCCCAGGCGAATTTTGGGGAGAAGCGGTATCAACTGTCGTATATCTCCTAAATCGAGCACCAACAAAAAGCATCATCGACAAAACTCCCTATGAAGCACATTACAACCACAAGCCAACTGTTGATAACTTTCGCATCTTTGAATGTGTGGGACAGGTAAAAGATGTTACACCTCGCCTTTCAAAACTTGCAGACCAAAGCAAGCCAATGGTGTTTATTGGTTATGACTCGAATACAAAAGGGTATCAAATGTTTGATCCAAAGTCAAAACGAGTAGTGGTGACACGGGATGTTGTGCTCGAAGAGGAGAAGAAGTGGGAGTGGAGCAAATTTCCAGAAACAGAAACAGGATCAGCAGGGAACACTCTTACAGCACACTATTTTACCATAGCAGGCGCATCTGATACTATAAATCAGAAAGATAAATAGGGTGTCAGCGATTCTGGCATTGGTATCAGCAATTCTGGCATGGATTTACCATAGCCGACACAGGAAAAAACTGGTAACCGATACTAGTATGCTACACCAGTGATGAACACGAGATCCAGAGCATCTGTTTCAAACTTACCATATACTCCAACAGCAACTGTTGAAGAATCAGTATCAACCGAAACACTACAACCCTCGACATCTGATGAGAGTTCATCAGTAGGACCATGGGGTAAGCATGACATCAAAAGCTTGTATAATGTAACAGTCCCAATAGAATTGCAGTATTCGGGTCTGTGCTTACTAGGAGAAGAGGAGCCATCGAATTTCGAAGAAGCCAAGGCAGATCCATGTGGAGAAGAGCAATGGAGGAGGAACTTTCCTCTATTCGAAAAAATGAAACTTGGAAGCTCGTTCCATTACCCGATAGCCCCAAACCTATAGGTCTAAAGTGGGTTTACAAGCTAAAGAAGGACACTCAAGGCAGAATTGTGAAGCACAAGGCGAGATTAGTGGCAAAGGGGTATGTTCAACGACAAGGCATAGACTTTGATGAAGTTTTCCCCCTGTTGCTCGGCTAGAGATAGTACGTTTGCTTATCTCTATTGCGGCACATGAAGGATGGGAGGTGCATCATATGGATGTGAAGTCAGCCTTCCTCAATGGTGATTTGGAAGAGGAAGTGTATGTCATCTAACCGCCGGGATTTGACAAAAAAGGAGAAGAGCACAAAGTGTTAAAACTGCACAAAACATTGTACGGTTTGCGACAAGCATCTAGAGCCTGGAACTCAAAACTGGACAAGTCATTGAGGACACTCGGTTTTGAGAGGATTCTTTAGTGCATGCCATGTACATGAGAAATCAAGGTAAAGGGAATTTAATTGTTGGAGTCTATGTGGATGATTTAATCATCACTGGAGAGTGTATTCAAGGCATAAACAAGTTCAAATCACAGATGAAGAAATTGTTTAGCATGAGTGACCTTGGGTTACTAAGTTACTATCTTGGAATTGAAGTCTGTCAGAATTCCCAAAGGATTACACTCAACCAGTCGACATATGCAAGAAATGTTTTAGACAAATGCGACATGAAAGATTGCAACCGTTCGCAAATCCCGAGGGAACCTCATCTGAAACTGAGCAAGGAAAGCACAAGTCCACCTGTAGTCACAACTCTGTACCGAAGTATTGTTGGCAGTTTAAGATACCTATTGCACACGCGCCCATATTTGGCATTCTCTGTCGGCATGGTGAGTAGATACATGGAGAAACCCACAATAGAGCACATGGCCGCAGTGAAGCACATATTGCGGTACATGAAAGGAACTTTAAACCTCAGTTGCGTTTATGAGAAGAAAGAAGGAAGCTTGGAGCTGATCAGTTACTCCGATAGTGATCTAGCTGGTGATACTGATGACAGGAAAAGTACCTCAGGTTTAATATTTTTCCTTGTGTCAAATCCTATTAGTTGGTGTTCACAAAAATAGAAAGTGGTTGTGTTATCTTCCTGTGAAGCGGAGTACATCGCTGCCTGTGCAGCAACGTGTCAAGGAGTGTGGCTGGGACGACTATTGGCAGATTTGTTAAAGACTGAGGTTAAGAAAGTGGTTCTAAAGATTGATAATTAGTCAGCAATTGCATTGAGCACGAAGTCAGTTCACCATGAGAAGAGCAAACACATCGATACCCGATTCCACTACATTAGAGATTGTGTTGAATCTGGAATGATTGAAATTCAATATGTTTGCATGGAAGATCAGCGTGCTAATATTCTGACAAAGTCACTTGCAAGATTGAAGTTCTTGGAGATGAGAGAGAAAACTGGTGTGCGGATCATCAGTGGAGGACAACAAGCTTAAGAAGGAGATTGATGAGTTAATCTAGTTGTCTCCAGGAGTTGTCTATGTAGAGTCAGCAGTTACTAAAATTAGGGTAGCAGTTATTTGAGTAAAGTATATGTGGTTAGTTTTATTTTTAGAAAACGTGGGCTGTAATGTTAGTGGTGCAGTTATGATTTTGTATTTTCATATATAATAAGAAAACCAGAAAATGATGCAAGAGTTGAGCATCACCAAAAATCCTATGTTTTTATTTGCATTTCAAGTTTGTTACTGACTTTTAGAAAACCAACAAACACTGCCTGGGTTCAACTTTAAGACATCATAACTTTATCATAGCTTGTTCAAATTTCATGATCCTTTTTCCAGTTTCAAGTACGAGTGTTAAACTATATGCCTACCAATTTTCGGCTCAATAAGAGGTCGTTTGATCCTCCTTTTCAGGCATGTAATTTACCCATGATGGTTTTCAGGCCTAGGCACATTTTTGTTTTTGAACTGTTGCAAACATGGTATGATTCCATGTTTGAGACGGCGTAACTTTTTCATTTCCAGTCGGGATTAAACGATTCTTTTTTTGTTTGAAAGCTGAAGATTTCTACTATTTGTGCACTAATTTTTAGTTCAATTAGAGGTCGTTGGCTACTTGTTTCATGTCCAAAAGTTGAACCCAGAGAAGATTTCAGACCTGGGTATTATGTTGTCTATGCATTTTTTGTTCTCTTTCCGTTCGACTTTTGACTTTTGCTTCATGTTTTTGTGATATTTCCGAATTGTTTTGAGGGATGTGATGCCTATCAATAGGCTAGCCCAGTTTTGATGAATTTGAAATTCAAATTCAAATTGAATTTGAATGACGGTTTTGAGTAATTTCTTTCATTTCGAGCACGGATTTTTCCAAACGATTTTGAAATAATTTTTAAAATTTATGGGCATTTCAAAATAATTATTATATAATATTTTAAAGTATTTTCAAATGTAAAATCTATTTATTCTCTATAATAAGGGAGATTTTCAAATAGGGTTTTCAAATTGATTTCGAGAATTGGTTTTCAAAGCTTGTTTTCCAAAGTAAATTATTTTATATATAAATTACACATTTTTGCACATTTCGAGCGAATGAGAAGGATAATTAAATGATTTGGTAAAACACATGGTATAGAACACGTGCGTTTATCTTATTGATTAACTCCCAACTTGTCTGTTTGATCGTTTTGACTTTCGAGTCAAGTTTACCAATGAGATGAGGTAAACTTTTTGCTGCTTTGAGTGTGAAATTTACTAGCGGTTAGTAAACCATTTAGTGCGAACGTGTGGTATGGGACACATGTTAACACTATTGGGTTCCTATCCGAGAGTTTGTGATACATTTGTCTAAGAGACGTATTTGCCAGTACTAGAATTTCGGGTCATTTGTCCTTCGGGATGTTTGTCTAAGTGACGTTTGTCATTGCGACGTATTTGTCCTTCGGGATGTTGTCCTTCGGGATGTTTGCCTAAGAGACGTATTTATTTGTCCTTCGGGATGTTTGTCTAAGAGACATGGCGCCTTATTTGGGGAGAACGGTACTTGGCGGGCTTCGGCCATAAGCACGTGCCATATCTTTGAGATGATTTCATTGATTTCCTTGTGATTTTCCAAGTGTATCACCTTTTTACATTATTGGCCATTTGAGCCGTTCGAGATAATATATATGGCGATTACATCTTTGGAAATTGAACTCCTTATCGAGTTCTATATTTGAGATTTGGGTTTTCCAACACTGGCGTTATTTGAGATTTGCCTTTTTGGTGTATTATATGAGATTTTCCTTTTGGCGTTTATTTGGGATTATAGTCTCCTATGTTGGAGATTTATATTTTATTGCCTTATGGCGTATTTTGAGATGGTGATTTCTTTGAGGTTGTTTTGAGTTGCTGATATGGTGGGTTTGGGATTTCTCCTCTTTGGATTTATGATTTTCTCCTAAACCATATTTGATGTTTTGTGATACGCCGATGAGATGAGGCGTGCTTTTATTGTGAGATTTGTTATAGAGTTTTATCGCATATTTAGTGATATCCTTATATCACTTGAAATTACTATTCCTACTTAATTATGCCACGTGAAGTAATCATATACCCTTGAATTATTCCTTCTCACTTGAGAAGATTATCACCTTGCCTTATAAATTAATTTTTTAGCTAGACTGGCCCGTGTATTTTATACTCGGGTCAAACCGAGGTGTTTCTGGTTAGGTACCCTTATGGACTTAGCATATTCTGCTTTCGCATGGACTTATCTGCTAGCCCTTTTTGTTGTAGTGTTTTTGTCACTACTCTAATATGTATATTGTTTTGACTCGTGTGTATATTGTGGTCGTCATACCACTTATGATGTATTATTTGTATTGTATTGGGATGAATCGGTATATATGTATATATATATATCTGTTTGTGGTTCTGTGATGTGTTATGCATTTGAGTTGTTGTATTTTGTTTTGATAGATCCTATAGCCACTTGTAGTTTTGTATTAAGCATTTATTGGATATGTCGATCCACTCGAGGAAAAAAAATATAGAGCACTAATCGACGTATTCAATAGATATATAAGACAAGACTATAGATGGTTGCTCCTAACCAGCACTGTTCTCCGCATTAGCAAACAGTATTACCCAGTAATACTCTTTGTTATTGTGGGTCTCGAGGTGGGACGTCATAGCTTGGTATCAGAGCTGAGTTTAGAACAAATTATGATAAACACAGAATAGAAACATGTATTACGGTTCATCAAAATATGGTACAAGTGTTACAAATCCTCTAATCATCGTGTCCTTAACCTTTTCATGTCCTTTGGGGTAGATATAAGTTGGGAATACGTCTAGGAATATATTTTATTTCATAGTATTCCATAATTGAATTAATGATATCTTATCCTATGAACAATCCTTATCGTGATTGTTTTATTCTCGTTCTCTTCGATATGGATGCTTGATACATTCGTAACGAAGGAGCTTATTGATATCGTTAGACATTTCTTATCTTCTTACTTCTTTGAGGATTGCGTATCCTATTGAGGGGATCCGCAATATTTGGCATGTTGTGTGACAATATTGAGGTTATTCTTCGTAGTTTTTCTTTCTGCGTAAATCTGCACATTAGTCTTCACCTTTGGTTTAGTGTGATTTGGGGATGGATTGGCTTGCTCGATATCGAGCCCAAATCCTATGTTCTAAAAGGATCCTATATTTTAGGAATCCTAAATCGGCTGATTAGTTGTCTCTTGTTCTTCGGAATGTTGATGATAATTCCGAAGTATCTTTATTTGTTCTTGAGTTTCGAGATGATTATGATGTTATATCTCGAATTCCAGTTAATTGTGATTTTGTTGACATATGTGAGTTCGTTTCAGGTTTGCTACCCAATCGGGCAATTGAATTCTGTGTTGACCTCATTCCTAGTTCTTAGCCTGCTAGTTGTCCTCCCACGAGGATGTCCACTAAGGAAATGAGGAATTCTAAGAGTGATTTCTGAAGCTTGAAGGAAAGCAATTCATTCAGTTCAGTCTTTACCGTGGGATGCCACGGTCATCTTTGTTATGAAATCTGAGGGTATTCTTAGGCTTTGCATCCCTTTTCGCAAGCTTAACAAGTTAACCATTAGAACGAGTATATATTGCTTATGATTGATGACATATTCGATCTATTGGGTGGTGTTAGGGTCTTTCCTCGACTTGACCTTGCACCGATTTTCATCAGCTACGAGTTGCAGAGGATAGCATTCCTCTTACCGCATTCTGCACTCGTATGGTTCTTGTGAGTGGCTTGTTATACCGTTCGGTTTGACGAACACTCCATTTTATTTCGTCAATCTTGTGAATCGACTATTCTGGGAATATCTCGATGAGTTCTCCTTGTGTTCTTTGATTTTGAGTGTAAGTAACAATTTGATATTGCAAATCTTTCAAATAGAAGATATGTTTTTAAGTATAATTGAATTTTTTTTATTGAGAGAAGCAAAGAATATTTTGTAAATTATATAAGAGGCATTTTTATAGAAAATGATTTTTGTGTTGGATTGTCCATCGAGAGCTTTAAGAATTCTAGTCGATGCGCCTGATTAACGTTATCGAAGGGAATTTCCTAAATGCTATGATGAGACAATTAGACATGGTAAATTGAGTTTTAATAAGTAAAGTTTGGAATAAATTAATATGGTTTGAGAATTAAATTTTACTTTGAATGTGTAATGCAGCCATTGAACCATAATGAGGGATGGATGAGCGACGAGGCAGTTTTGATCATTTGGACAACACTATAGCCAATCGATGAGGTTATATGCTATAAATTAATGGCGAGGCAATACCCTTGTATTATTTAAAATTTTTGAAATTGATATGCTTATTTAAAACTTTTAGCATGAATTTGTGAGCAAAATTTTGTTTAAAAATTTTGGTCGTGTTAAAATTTTTTGATGTGAATTTGTAAAATCCTTTAGAAAACAAATTTGAATTAATTATCAACTTTATTAAAGTTTTATGTTGATAATTAGTGGAAAATTTAATTTTTGTGATAAAGTGGAAATGTGAATTCTAGTTGTTTTAATTAATGAATCATTTATGTAGTATAATCATTTTAATTGTGAGAATAACTTTATATATATATATATATATATATTTTTCGGTAGAATTAAAGAGTGAAGCATTTTATTCACTTTAAATGAAGAGTTTGGAGATTAAATTGGATTTTTAAAAGAGATTTTGAAAATTTTCAAAATGTTGAAATTTGAGAATTTGATTATGTAGTAAAAGGATTTTGATAACCTTAAAAATATTTGTCTAGTAAAATTGGAATATAAATATCCATTTCTTGAGTTTGTCTTGCCTTTGTGCAATTATCAAATGACTTGCATTTATGCGGTCGTTTGAGTTTGGTGGCGTTTGAAGAAACCACCTCTCGTAGCGTTTTCTTACCTTTATTATTGTCAATCCCATATCGGTGTGGTTCCTTTCGTTATGTCATATAGAAAGTCATGTCAACAATTATCTAGTTGGTTAAAATCGGGATAAAATTTTGTTAAATCCCGACTCTTTTCGAGAAACTCTTGAGGAATCAATCTCACTCGATTGATTTTTTGTATGGCATCCTATTTGTGATCTTGACTTGAAGGTAAGACGCCTTCGAAATCATGATGTATTGCTCGTAGAAATTCAATGGTCCACTAATCCCAATATTAGCATTTGGGAAACCAAAGATTTAATCGAGCTATCTTACCTTGGTTTTCTATCATCCTGTGTCGAGAGTGAGAAACTTTAAACTCGAGCTTATCTAACCTCCTTTGCTTGATGAAATATTTTTTGTTGAATACAGCTCTTCTCTAGAAATTGCGAGGACGCAATTCTTATAGGGGGGAGTCTGTTATGTTACAACCCTGGTTTTGGTGATTACCTTTAAATATTAAATTATAACGGTGGTGTAATGACCCGCAGTTCCGTACCCCTTGAATCGACACTATTCTCCAACCTTTCGACTCAAAGTGAACGGAAATACGAACCATTAGGGTTAAAGAAGAAGAGGTAGAAGAAGAAAATAGAAACAACATCAGAATCTCACAAATCACGGCGGAATAAAATATAATAGATAATAACTGATCTTTGCACAAAGGAAAAATGTATCTGTTTATACATTACATCATCAAAGTACAATAACCACAATACACACCAATGGACAACTATCACAGTTTGTCCTTACAAAACTGAATACACAACTAATCAACACAGCGGAATATTTTAAACAAGTACGTAAGTACGTATCGCCATCCAGCTCTTTTCCTGAGCTCCACAGCATCCTTTCCTGTAATCTATAATACTCGGTTTGACCCGAGCATTATAATAAAATAACATCCGAGTCAGTCTGGAAAACCAGCGTGAGAAAATCACACTCAAATTGATTATTAAAGTTTTCAAAAATCCTTTGAAATCAAAAGCATCTCGTAAGACCACGCCACCAATAAACATGTCGGGTTTTTACCTTACGATAGCCAAACCACTTTTTATCAAAATCCTCTGATATTATAGTAGCGTCTATATACAAATACTTATTAAAATAGATGAAATTGTTACATGATTAAATTCGAGCATACTAGCCACAAAGTGGGTTATACAAGCAAAAACCATAAGGGCACGTAGGGAGAATGGATTTCCAACTAATGACTAGGCACTGGGGTACCACATGTCACAGTACCTGGTCTAGATCAATGTACCGAGGACCACGCCCGATCCCCTACAACACAAGACCAGAACTACCTAAGGGTAATTCTGAGTAAGATCACCCCACGGTTGGCGCGACCAACCCCCACACAGCCGAAATAAAAAGGGACATCTAGACAGGGATGACCTCACCCTAATGGGTGCTACACACATAGCCTTGCTGCATAACCCCTGTTTTTCAGTCATTCCCGGTTGATGAGGCTTGAGGCTAAGCGTTACCTTTATAGAACATATCCCTTAGAATGCCCATCGTCCACCTGACTATGTTCCGAAAGCATTCATCCATACAAGTCCATTCCGGGTTCGAACGAAACCGAAGGCACTACTCCTACTACATCCATTTTGGAATCACCCTCAGGATTAGTAGCGATTAGCCCTTGCACTTCACTGTAAAATCTTCGATTCAAACTCGTTTCCCCACGAAAACATACAAACCGGATCGAAGTGGTTTTCGAGAAATTAATCCCGATCCCGATCTCTTCGAAACGATCAGCGCATTGGCCAATATTGATAGTCGGTTATATAACTATCAATTAACATTCACAAACATCCATCAAACAATAAATAATTTTCCAAATTATTTACATACCTTACAAATATCTTCGCAAGATATATTTCCACTTTTCAACCCTTTGAAAACAGTTTCAGACCATCTTTCTCTTCACGGAATAAATTTCACAAATATTTCTATTTCCACTAAAATCACCCAGTACAACACTTTAGATTTTAAAAATAATTTAAAAACACTTTATTATAAATATACTTTAAATTAAAAGCTACTTTAATACTTTATTCAAAAATTTATACTTTAAGAGTATTTAAATAAAGCTACTTTATAAAATATAAAACTAACTTTTATCTTTTTAAAACATAATACCCAGTCACCTTTAAATAATTACTACTAAATAAATTTGAAAAATTCTTACTTTAACATTTAAACATTTAAAAATATTAGATTTTTTCCAAAACATACTTTTAAAACAACTTTGAAACTTTAACTTATACTTAAGAATTTGCTTTGGAAACGCACTCGGCTATTTAGGGAAATACACTTCTCTTCAACATCTTTAAAAATAAATCACTATTTTTTTTAAACAAATTTACCCATTCCTTTAATAAATTCCCACCTTGAATTTATTCTTCCAATATCCCTTGATATATTACTTTATTTTATAAAACCCAGTTTATAAATTCCATTATCCTATTCTCCTTTAAAATTCCAATTCCAAACACTTAGATCAATTTCCAAACTTATTTCCAATTTACTCCATTTTGAAATAAATTTCTTTACTTATTCAATTTATTTCAAAACCCAGTAACTTTAGATTTTATTTCTTAATTATGATTTAAAAAATCCTTTTTAACTGAGAATGCCAATTCAGATTTCCCAAATTATTTTCTTATACTTTTAAGTAAATTTAACCCTTGAATTTTAAAATAAATTATTTATTTCTTTAAATAATAATACTTGAGTTTTAAATTTCATTATTTCTTGGTTATTTCAAAATTACCTTTCCATACTCGGAATTTATTTACTAGAATTTAAAAATCTCTTTTATTATTTTCCAATTCATTCCTGAATTTATTCTATCTACTTAAAAAATTTCTCTTATATTTCCTTTTTCAAAAATCCGATATATATATTTTTGGTAACCCAGTATACCCAAATATATTCAATCAACCCGTTGCATCCAACATTCCAATCATCAATATAATTCATCACAGGATAACAAATATTCATAACAGAGAGTATTAACATTATAAATAAATTTTGAGGAATCCAGTTGGATCCCTCCAACCTGTTTCCCTGCATCCATAGATGTTAGCAAAATACCAATTCCACTTTGAGGTGGAATATCGCGGTATATGGGTTTATATAATATCATCCGCTATTATGCAGCGCATAGGGTCTCATTCGCTATATAATGTGGGACATCAATCACTCCAATATATATATACTATTATATATCATATCACATCCAATCAACTCAATCATTCAATCCAAACATTCTAAATTTAACTATTTAAATTTAAATAAAACCCAGATGAGTGAGATTAACTCACCTTTGCTTTTTAATTGCAGTCCAAACCAACCAGCTTGTTTCCATGATTTTAAACCTTGTATAAACGTTACATAATTTATTAATATTTGAATTAACTTAATGATCAATTTCCATATAATAATTTTAATTGGCAAATGATTTAATCTTAACTAATGATTAAATTTTTAATGAATAATTAAATTTCAAGCCAATTTTCTTTAATAATCTTTTAGTGACCAAAATAATTTTAAACAAATATATTACTTTAAAATTAAACTAGTAAATAAAATATGTATGTATATATATTTTTTTCATTTCCAAAATAAATTATATAGGTTTAGAAATCTAATTTTACATAAACTTCAACATTTTAAAATCCAAACTTTATCAATACAAAATTTAATTGTCTAATAATTTTATTTTAACTAAAAAATTTCTTTCTTAAAAATCTTTTAGTAAATAAATTAAATAAGTTAATTGAACAAATAAATCAGCAAATTCATTATTTCTAACCTATATACACATATATGCAGAAATAGTTTTTCTTTACTATAATATTTTTTTTCCCTATATATGAATGTGTATGATTTAATAAAATAAAATACAAAGGAATACCTTACAGTAAAACAATTACTGAGTTATATATGTGTGTGTATATATATATATATATTTTCTGTTTAATTTATATACATTGAATACTAATAGAAAAAAAATTCTTTTAACCCAGCATATATATATATTAAAAATAGAACAGAGTTGTTTAATAAATCTTACTATAATATATATATATATATATATATATATATTTGTTTCTATAATATGTTCATATAAATAAAATTTAAATAAAATAAACTGGGAATACCTTACTGCAACAATTTTCCCATATACGATCACTTAGACGAACAACAGGTTAACCAAATTGAAAACCACAATGCCCTTACGATCCATCACCAGACTCGTCGACGAACCCTCACCACGCAACAAAGCACTCATCGACCACCCCATCGTTTCCCCCAGCAAAAAAACTTGCCACCGTAATCACGGGTTTCCCCCTTCTATGCATTCGCATACACGACTACCTCCAGATGTCGATTGAAATCGAGCTGCTGAACCCAAGATTCCCTCTTCCATCGATCGGAATGAAAGTCACTTCCTTCGAGAACTAGAATGCCTAAATCGAATCGTGACTCGCCTTCGAACCCACCTGTGCTCGTGCTGCCCTAGTCGCGGCCACGATACGTCGCAGCTCGAAAACGAGCTCACGATTCCATAAAGTTAAAAGGGGAGGAAGAATAAAGAGGGGTCGCGACTTCCATTCAAAATGTTTCGGCCATGATGATTTCTTCGAACCGAACTGAAATTTGAAGAGAGGAAGGAAAACTCGGCTTCGTCTATTTTGAACTGGAAAAATGGGAAGGAAGGAGATTTGAACGAAGAAGAGAAATGGGACAGTAGTTCGCGATTTATAACAGAAGTATCGAATTTTATTATCTATTTTTCTCAGATATTTTGGTTCGATTTAGCTTCTTAGAGAAGAGAAAGGGTACGAGATTTTTTTCTTTTGAAAAGATTTGGGCGGCTGGATGTTGACTGGATAATATATATATAAATAATTTTTTTTCAAATAACTCGGTTTATGCACTAAAATTTTCGAACTCCCATCGAGGTGTGCCGCTAGGCGTCTATAATGTTATGCCCCTATTCCGAATGCAATGGAAAAGGTTCCGAGTCCAAATTCGATCGTATGTAGAAGATAGCTTTTTGGACCCAGTTATAATATTGAATTCGATAAAAATTTCAACGCATTTATATATCGTATGCTCACACAACAACTCCAATCATTACGAAAATTGAAATCTGATAATAATACAATATTACGGATCCAATGGAACTGGTTTCGTCGAATTATGAGACTGTGCCTCGGACGACTATTGTTAAATATCAATTTAAACAATATATTTTTAAAACTGAACAAACCATTGTTAAATTCAATTTTAAAACTTCTATTATATTCAGTATTGTCAGTATAAATTTTACAAGCTTTCAAATTAGTTTTAACTAGCTTAAAACCCCAGATTCAACATTTCACCCAATTTTTAATCATTAAATTCAATATTTATTTATCCAATAAATAGAGATATTTGAAATTTAAGTTAAAATTAACCTTTTAAATATTTAAAATCAATTAAATATTCCAATTTCAAATATCTAAAAATTCCGGGTCGTCACATTCCTCCCCCCTTAAAAGAATTTCGTCCCCGAAATCACTAGTTAAGAGGAATGGTCCATAACCTGTTAACTATTATTTTAAAGCCAAATAGTTTTCAATGACTTTCCAAAACAATCTTTTTATTAAAGACACACTATTACCCTTACTATCTTTTCAAACCCATCCATAGGTTCTAATCAATACTATTTACTTAACCATTCAAATTTTAATTTAAAACCAATTTTAAATTTTCAAAGTTTTCTCAAAATTTTCTAACTCCTAAATTTCCGAAATTTTTTGCCAGCGTCTCCTTTGCGCGGCTAGCACGGTACTACTACAAAATGCCTCTACATGCTTCCAAATTCCAAAAGAAAACAAAACGCCAAGTGGCTAGATAAAAATCCCAATCAAATTTCATACTGAAATTTTAAATACATACCTTTTGTTGAGAAATTTTATTTATCTTATGCAATCAAAATCCCAATTTCTCTTGTTTTTAAATTACCTGTATACTATTCTGGAATAATATCCAATCACAGCATTCCAATTTGATTTTCATCCAATTATTAACTTAGTATACTTCCAATACCAAATTTACTTAAGAACTTTCTCCATTCATTTCTTAAGTTTAATATAGGCACTTTGTATACCCTTATATTATTACTTTCACTATACCACTTGGTTTTAATTTGCTTCTATTCAAATTGGATTCCAATTCCATATAAAATCAATTTGCTTCAATTTATTAGTTATTTTCAAATCTAAATACTCTCTCCCGATTTTCATTCAGATTTTTATTTTCAATTTTGCTTGGATTCAATTCATCTTCTAACTCTGAATATTGAGTTTTATTCACCTCATCTCTAATTCTAATTTTAAATCATTTGTTGTTAGTGTAAATTTTAAAAAATTTCTAACTCCCAAAATTTTCAAAAATTTTTGGCAGAGTCTCCCTTGTACGGAGGAGCTTTTGCAATTTGACAAGAGATATAAATATATATATATACATCGACCCACACGGTCGGAAAAACAAAAACAGTTCATATTTCCTATTTTTATTGCGTAGGCGTACCTCTATTTAGCATTTTAAGCAAGTGGGTTATTATTTTAGCATTCTGCATGACCCAATCCAGCCAAACGGCCTCCCTGAACCTGTACTTACTCAATTTAAACGTGTAAGCGCCAAATATATGAAATTTATTAACATTTCACTTACTTTTAATAGCTAAACACATGCATTTCAAAAGCAACATACACCAAACACTTTCCATGAGCAATTTATATGATTGCAAAACTAATTCAATTGCTTCCAATCAATTCATATGTCATTTCATTCAATTTTAAGAGTTTACAATTCAATTTCTTACATTCAATTCATTTTTAAACCAAATAAGCTCATATTCAATTCAATTGATTTCAAAATCAATTTTATTTCACTTCTATCATTTCATTGAATTTATTTAATCTCGTTTCCGTCAAACGACAATTTATTTCCAAGCAATTCGACTATATTCATGTGAATAAATAATTACTTAAGCTTATAACCATTTTAAATTGATTCCAACTTAATTTGTATTTAATTCCTTTCATTTAATTCATTCACAGCCATTTTATTTAGCTCGACATATTCCATGCTTGTATGCTACTAACCATTCCCAAATTAATTCAACCCAAACTTTTATTTAATGGTCTTCCATTCTTACTCGAAGTCGAGCTTCTAATTATTCTTAACTTAAGTAAATTTACTTCAATTTATCCCAACTTAGCTTAAGTCCACTTCCGGTTAATTTGATTCTCATCTAATCAAATTCCATTTAATTCAGTTAGCCCATCCATCTAAATTTTAATTCACATTCTCAATTTATCAAAATAATATCCAAGCACATATTTAACTCATTTATACTCGAATTGGATTCTATTTGCAACTCAAATCATTTTCTATTATAATCCAATTCCATTTCATTTGACAACATTTCCACTTACATTTAATTCATTCTCAATCCCAGTTGAATTTTATTTATAACCCGAGTTTATTTCACAATTCAACCTCTATTTTACCAAATTGGGTTCCATTCCCAAATCTCCCCAACATATTCAATTTCAATATTTGATTCTTAGCTTCAAAAATCACTTCACTTAATTTCCTTGAGTTCAATCTATTTTATAATTCAAATTTTGGATTTTTATTCATTTCCCAAAATACAATGCAATTTTATTTTGGCTTATTTATTCCACTTCAATTTTAACCTGAGACCTTCATTTAGCCCAAGCACATTTTTATTCTAACATATTCAAAATTTTATAAATTATCAACCCATACATATTCTATAAACAATTTCAAGCCAACCCCAAAGTATTTAAACAATTTCACATATTTCAAAAATATTTTTGAAATCGATTATATCCAATATCCTTTGGTAAATTTAATTATCTCTTTGAATTTCAAACTCAAACTCAGTTTTGCAAACAATTCCAATTTAAAACAAATTGGCGGCAATTCCTCCCTTGAAAACTCGAAAATGAACATTGATGATGCTGCAGTCATCACCGAAGTTATTTTCCAGCGACCGAAAGAGTTTAGTGCTTTTACTTCTTTCAAAAATATTTCAAATATTTTTAAATTCTAAATCTCACCAGATTTCAAATCCTATTCAAAAATATTTTCCAAATAATATCACCATTATTTCTTCAAAATCTTTGAAATTTATTTTCAAACTTAAAGGAATTTAAACTTTCCAATTATAAACTATATTTATAGTTCACATTTACAAATCTCATTTGTATATTAATTTATTTCTTAACTTTTAGTTATGATTTCAATTTCTTATTCAATTTCCGCACAATAGTGATAATAATTTAATATTATCATTCCCTAACAACCAAGCAACCATATATAACTATAATAATTTACGAAAATTATTCCTTTCATATACAAAATAATTTGGGTAAAAATATTTCATTTACCCTATTTTAAAACAATACTGTGTCGAATTGTTCTATTCAAGTGTTTAGAAACCCCTTCGATACAATTGTCCAGACTGTGCCGATGAAGGTTCATATACCACTCAATAAATCAACCAACAAAATATAAAACCATTTTATATTCACTAACAAATACGCGCTCATATCTATTAATACACTCAACTCATTTCTAGAGTACTACAGACTCTATTTCAATGAGTAATCCCACCAGAGCCAAGGTTCTCGCTTAACCTTCGGCTCTGATACCAAGTGTAATGACCCGTAGTTCCGTACCCCCTTGAATCGACACTATTCTCCAACCTTTCGACTCAAAGTGAACGGAAATACGAACCATTAGGGTTAAAGAAGAAGAGGTAGAAGAAGAAAATAGAAACAACATCAGAATCTCACAAATCGCGATGGAATAAAATATAATAGATAATAACTGATCTTTACACAAAGGAAAATGTATCTGTTTATACATTACATCATCAGAGTACAATAACCACAATACACACCACTGGACAGCTATCACAGCTTGTCCTTACAAAACCGAATACACAACTATTCAACACAGCGGAATATTTTAAACAAGTACGTAAGTACGTATCGCCATCCAGCTCTTCTCCTGAGCTCCACAGCATCCTTTCCTGTAATCTATAATACCTGGTCTGACCCAAGCATTATAATAAAATAACACCCGAGTCAGTCTGGAAAACCAGCGTGAGAAAATCACATTCAAATTGATTATTAAAGTTTTCAAAAATCCTTTGAAATCAAAAGAATCTCGTAAGACCACACCACCAATAAATATGTCGGGTTTTTACCTTACGATAGCCAAACCACTTTTTATCAAAATCCTCTGATATTATAGTAGCGTTTATATACAAATACTTATTAAAATAGATAAAATTGTTACATGATTAAATTCCAGCATACTTGCCACAAAGTGGGTTCTACAAACAAAAACCGTAAGGGCACATAGGGAGAATGGATTTCCAACTAATGACTAGGCACTGGGGTACCACCTTTAACAGTACCTAGTCTAGATCAGTGTACCGAGGACCACGCTCGATCCCCTGCAACACAAGACCGGAACTACCTAAGTGTAATTCCGAGTAAGATCACCCCACGGTTGGCGCGACCAACCGCCACACAGCCGAAATAAAAAGGGACATCTAGACAGGGATGACCTCACCCTAATGGGCGCTACCCACATAGCCTTGCTGCATAACCCCTGATTTTCAGTCATTCCCGGTTGATGAGGCTTGAGGCTAAGCGTTACCTTTATAGAACATATCCCTTAGAATGCCCATCGTCCACCTGATGATGTTCCGAAAGCATTCATCCATACAAGTCTGTTCCGGGTTCGAACAGAACCGAAGGCACTACTCCTACTACATCCATTTTGGAATCACCCTCAGGATTAGTAGCGATTAGCCCTTGCACTTCACTGTACCATCTTCGATTCAAACTCGTTTCCCCACGAAAACGTACAAACCGGATCGAAGTGGTTTTCGAGAAATTAATCCCGATCCCGGTCTCTTCAAAATGATCAGCGCATTGGCCAATATTTATAGTCGGTTATTTAACTATCAATTAACATTCACAAACATCCATCAAACAATAAATAATTTTCCAACTTATTTATTTACCTTACAAATATCTTTGCAAGATATATTCCACTTTTTTCAACCCTTTGAAAACAGTTTCAAACCATCTTTCTCTTCACGGAATAAATTTCCCAAATATTTCTATTTCCACTGAAATCACCCAGTACAACACTTTAGATTTTAAAAATAATTTAGAAACACTTTATTATAAATATATTTAAATTAAAAACTACTTTAATACTTTATTCAAAAATTTATACTTTAAGAGTATTTAAATAAAGCTACTTTATAAAATATAAAACTAACTTTTATCATTTTAAAACATAATACCGAGTCACCTTTAAATAATTACTACTAAATAAATTTGAAAAATTCTTACTTTAACATTTAAACATTTAAAAATATTAGATTTTTTCCGAAACATACTTTTAAAACAACTTTGAAATTTTAACTTATACTTAAGAATTTGCTTTGGAAACACACTCGGCTATTCAGGGAAATACACTTCTCTTCCACATCTATAAAAATAAATCACTATTTATTTTTAAACAAATTTACCCATTCCTTTAATAAATTCCCACCATTAATTTATTCTTCCAATATCCACTGATATATTACTTTACTTTATAAAACCCTGTTTATAAATTCCATTGTCCTATTCTCCTTTAAAATTCCAATTCCAAACACTTAGATCAATTTCCAAACCGATTTCCAGTTTACTCCATTTTGAAATAAATTTCTTTACTTATTCAATTTATTTCAAAACCCAGTAACTTCATATTTTATTTCTTAATTATGATTTAAAAAATCCTTTTTAACTGAGAATACCAATTCAGATTTCCCAAATTCCTTTCTTATACTTTTAAGTAAATTTAACCCTTGAATTTTAAAATAAATTATTTATTTCTTTAAAATAATAATACTTGAGTTTTGAATTTCATTATTTCTTGGTTATTTCAAAATTCCCTTTCCATACTCGGAATTTATTTACTGGAATTTAAAAATCTCTTTTACTCTTTTCCAATTCATTCCTGAATTTATTCAAATTCTCTATCATTATCTACTTAAAAAATTTCTCTTATATTCCTTTTTCAAAAATCTGATATATATATTTTTGTTAACCTAGTATACCCAAATATATTCAATCAACCTGTTGCATCCAACATTCCAATCATCAATATAATTCATCACAGGATAACAAATATTCATAACAGAGAATATTAACATTCTAAATAAAATTTGAGGAATCCAGTTGGATCCCTCCAACATGTTTCCCTGCATCCACAGATGTTAGCAAATTACCAATTCCACTTTGAGGTGGAATATCGCGATATATGGGTTTATATAATATCATCCGCTATTATGTGGCGCATAGGGTCTCATCCGCTATATAATGCGGGATATCAATCACTCTAATATATATATATATACTATTATATATCATATCACATCCAATCATTCAATCAAAACATTCTAAATTTAACTATTTAAATTTAAATAAAACCCAGATGAGTGAGATTAACTCACCTTTGCTTTTTAATTGCAGTCCAAACCAACCAGCTTGTTACCATGATTTTAAACCTTATATAAACGTTACACAATTTATTAATATTTGAATTAACTTAATGATCAATTTCCATATATTAATTTTAATTGGCAAATGATTTAATCTTAACTAATGATCAAATTTTTAATGAATAATTAAATTTCAAACCAATTTTCTTTAATAATCTTTTAGTGACCAAAATAATTTTAAACAAATATATTACTTTAAAATTAAACTAGTAAATAAAATATGTATGTATATATTTTTTTTTCATTTCCAAAATAAATTATATAGGTTTACAAATCCAATTTTATATAAACTTCAACATTTTAAAATCCAAACTTTATCAATACAAAATTTAATTGTCTAATAATTTTATTTTAACTAAAAATTTTCTTTCTTAAAAATCTTTTAGTAAATAAATTAAATAAGTTAATTGAACAAATAAATCAGCAAATTCATTATTTCTAACCAGTATACACATATATACAGAAATAGTTTTTCTTTACTATAATATTTTTTTTTCCTATATATGAATGTGTATGATTTAATAAAATAAAGTACAAAGGAATACCTTACAGTAAAACAATTACTGAGTTATATATGTGTGTATATATATATATATTTTCTGTTTAATCTATATACATTGAATACTAATAGAAAAAAAATTCCGGGTCGTCGCAGGTGGTTATAATTTAATATTGTGAAATTAAATAAACTGGAGATTTAAAATTGTTTATTTTGAATAAACAATGAGTTAAAAATGTTGAAATAAAGTTTTGAAACTTTATTTTTGAATTTTATAATAAAATGAAGTTAATATGATAATGTTGGTAATAAATGGTGAAAAATGGAAATATGTTAATTTGGTAATTTAATTAAATAAAAGATAAAAAGAATTAATTCTATAATAATTTGTTGAAATAAATGTAAATATTGAAAATAAAGTTTTAAAAACTTTATTGTGTTATTTTGAAAGAAAATGAGCATTAAATGATTTTAATTTGATAAAATGCAATAATTTTTGCATATTATTGCCAAATATTGATTTTTGTAAACTTTAATGATGTATTAAAATTTTATATGTTGTATAATGAAAATAAAAAGGTGAAATATTGGTTAAAAATAATATTTGGATATAAAAATGATGTTAAAATGGTTTGTTGTATTTAATTATACAAAAAATGATTTTTATGTAATTTTTTGTGTTGAAAGTAGTATTTATGTAAATTACCGTGAAAAATTATGCATTTAATTAAATTAAGGATTTTTAATAATGAAAAATAATTTTTATAGTTAAAATAACTATTTGTTTGTTGTAAAATATTTTTAAGAGCATAAAAATATGTTTGTGTAATTTTTATACAGTTGAAATCATGTGTATGTGGTCTAACCTGTAAATATTAGTGTATTTGTGTATTAGGTGATAATTAGAGAATAGATAATTCTTTTTCTTATTGGGTCTTAGCCCATTTACTAAATTAACCAGATAAGAGAAACTTCTTCTTCTCATTTGAACGTACAGTAAAGTTTTCTTCCAGTTAACAAAGAAGAAAAAAAGACCAGAAGCTTCTTCCTCTTCAAAACTAAAAAACTAATTATCAAATTCCTATATTTCTTTGAAATTTAATCAATTGAAGAGAATTAACTCAGGTAATCAAAGCCAAAACAAAAGTTCTCATCAATTTCAAATTTTAGTGATTGAGTTGTCTGTAGTTGGGTTTTTGTGTTTGCATGTCTGTAAACTGACAATTTTCAGGTTTCTGAAGCTCCTACAAGGACGAAGCTCGCATCTTCTTTCAAATTTGCTCTTGTTGCTCAACAATCTTGGAAAGGTGAGTGCTAAACTCACAAATATGTAGCTGAGACATCATAACTTTCTCATACCTTATCCAAATTGCATGATTCTTTTTGCGGTTTAAAGTATAGTTATTGAACTTTATGCATGCCAAATTTCAGGTCATTTTGACCAATGTAGCTTATAGAAATATGTTGCCGAACTTTGATTCGGAGCATGTTTTTGCCCAGATTTTTACAGCCTGGGTTCAACTTTGAGACATCATACCTTTCTCATACCTTATTCAAATTGTGTGATTCTTTATCTAGATTGAAGTATGAGTGTTATATTTTGTTCATGCCGAATTTTAGGTTACTTTGACCTATGTAGCTTATAGAAATATGTTGCCAAACTTTGATTCGGAGCATGTTTTTGCCTAGATTTTTACAATGAAATCATTGCCTGGGTTCAACTTTGAGACATCATAAGTTTCTCATACCTTATTCAGATTGTGTGATTCTTTTTCCAGATTAAATTATGAGTGTTATATTTTGTTCATGCCAAATTTCAGGTTATTTTGACTCATGTAGCTTATAGAAATATGTTGCCGAACTTTAAATCGAAGCATGTTTTTGCCCAGATTTTTACAGTGAAAACACTGCCTGGGTTCAACTTTGAGATATCATAACTTTATCATAGCTTGTTCAAATTTCATGATTTTTTTTTAGTTTCAAATATCAGTGTTAAACTATATGCCTACCAATTTTCAGCTCAATAAGAGGTTGTTTGCTCCTCTTTTTCCGGCCTGTAATTTGAACCTAAGATGGTTTTTAGGCCCGGGCACATTTTTGTTTTTGAGCTGTTGCAAACATGGTCTGAGTCCATGTTTGAGACAGCATAACGTTTTCATTTCCAGTCAGGATTCATTGATTCTTTTTTTGTTTGAAATCTGAAATTTTCTGCTATTTGTGCACCAATTTTTAGTTCAATCAGAGATCGTTGGCCACCTGTTTCATGTCCGAAAGTTGAACCCAGGGAAGATTTCAGACCTGGGTATTATGTTGTCTATGTATTTTTTGTTCTTTTTCCGTCCGACTTTTGACTTTTACTTCATGTTATTGTGATATTTCCGAATTGTTTTTGAGGGATATAATGCCTATCAATAGGCTAGCCTAGTTTTGATGAATTTGAAATTCAAATTTGAATTGAATTTGAATGACGGTTTTGAGTAATTTCTTTGATTTCGAGCACGGATTTCTCCAAACGATTTTGAAATAATTTTTAAAATTTATGCGCATTTCAAAATAATTATTATATAATATTTAAAAGTATTTTCAAGTGTAAAATCTATTTATTCTCTATAATAAGGGAGATTTTCAAATAAGGTTTTCAAATTGATTTCGAGAAATTGTTTTCAAAGCTTGTTTTCCAAAGTAAATTATGTTATATATAAATTACACGTTTTTGCACATTTTGAGCGAATGAGAAGGAGAATTAAATGGTTTGGTAAAACACGTGGTATGGGACACATGCATTTATCTTATCGGTTAATTCCCGACTTGTTCGTTTGATCGTTTTGACCTTCGAGTCGAGTTTACCGATGAGATGTGGTAAAAATTTTGCTGCTTTGAGTGTGAATTTTACTAGCGGTTAGTAAACCGTTTAGTGCGAACGTGTAGTATGTGACACATGTTAACACTGTTCAGGTTTCTATCCGAGAGTTTGTGATACATTTGTTTAAGAGACGTATTTGCCAATACTAGACCTTCGGGTCATTTGTCCTTCGGGATGTTTGTCTAAGAGAATTTTGTCATTGCGACGTATTTGTCCTTCGGGATGTTTGTCTAAGAGACGTATTTATTTGTCCTTCGGGATGTTTGTCTAAGAGACGTGGCGCCTTATTTTGGGAGAACAGTACTTGGCGGGCTTCGGCCATAAGCACGTGCTATATCTTTGAGATGATTTCATTGATTTCCTTGTGATTTTCCAAGTGTATCGCCTTTTTACATTATTGGCCATTTGAGCCGTTCGAGATATTATATATGGCGATTACATCTTTGAAAATTGAACTCCTTATCGAGTTCTATATTTGAGATTTGGGTTTGCCAACACTGGCGTTATTTGAGATTTGCCTTTTTGGCTTATTATATGAGATTTACCTTTTAGCGTTTATTTGGGATTATAGCCTCATATGTTGGAGATTTATACTTGATTGCCTTATGGCGTATTTTGAGATGGTGATTTCTTTGTGGTTGTTTTGAGTTGCTGATATGGCGGGTTTAGGATTTCTCCTCTTTGGAGTTACGTTTTTCACCTAAACCATATTTGATGTTTTGTGATACGCCGATGAGATGAGGCGTGCTTTTATTGTGAGATTTGTTATAGAGTTTTATCGCCTTTGAGTTGCATTCATATTTAGTGATATCCTTATATCACTTGAAATTACTATACCTACTTAATTATGCCATGTGAAGTAAGCATATACCCTTGAATTATTCCTTCTCATTTGAGACGATTATCACCTTGCCTTATGCTCATATTATCACTTATCCTTATAAACTGATTTGTTTAGCTAGACTGACCCGTGTATTTTATACTCGGGCCAGACGAGGTGTTTCAGGTTAGGTACCCTTATGGACTTAGCCTATTCTGCTTCCGCATGGACTTATCTGCTAGCTCTTTTTGTTGTAGTCTTTTTGTCGCTACTCTGATATGTATATTGTTTTGACTCGTGTGTATATTGTGGTCGTCATACCACTTATGATGTATTATTTGTATTGTATTGGGATGAATTAGTATATATGTATATATATCTGTTTGTTGTTCTGTGATGTGTTATACATTTAAGTTTTTGTATTTTGTTCTGATAGATCCTATAGCCACCTGTAGTTTTGTATTAAGCATTTATTGGATATGTCGATCCACTTGAGGAAAAAAATATAGAGCACTAATTGACGTATTCAATAGATATTTAAGACAAGACTATAGATGGTCGATCCTAACCAGCCCTATTCTCCGCATTAGCAGACAGTATTATCCAGTAATACTCTTTGTTAATGTGTGTCTCGGGGTGGGGTGTCACACTGTTAGCACTTTTAATAGTGATGGACATTCCTATTGATTATTAAATTAATTACATTGCTAATTAATTGTCATTTTATTCATCGATTTTAGGTTATATTTATAATTTAATTAATTAATTGACTAGTAATAACTATTTAGTTGATTAAATAAATGATATAACCTTACAATTTAACTCAACTATAACATTCAAATTATCCAAGTTTGCAAATTCATTGAACCTTCTTCCATCAAACCATCATTATTGGAAAATCTTTCACTGAACTTAGTATACTAGAACGCATCTTTTTCTATAATATCATAATGAATTTTTGGTGGAATCTTATTCATAGTTATTCATTTAAATAACAGGTAAAATATAAAAATAAATAGTTTTTTGCCAAGAAATTTTAAAATTCGCATTCGAAAGCCTTAAATGGAGAGTTTCAGCATAATTTCATTTATCCCTTTGAACCAGCTCTTTGTTTTCAAAACGCAATACAATGTATGTCCAAGTAAAAATGAATTACATATATACACTAACTTGAAGTCAGTAATATCATGTATTCAAAGATCAATGTTACCCACTTAATTTGAGTATTCTTTAAATATTAAACTAATAATGACAAAATATTACCACATAAATTATAAACACCACATAAATTTATTTGAATTATACATATCTTACCTGAAATTCAAAAAATAAGCATTTCTTATGTTATTGCTATTTTTTGATCCATTGATGGTTGGTAGAAGAAAAACTCCCATGGTTTAGGAACAGGTATATGTAGGAGACCGACTTTGGAAAATTGAATAGTGTTCTTTCATTCAGTTTTCTAAATCCGAACATGGTATATTTTTAGAAAGTGAATTCGAGTTTTTTTATTGAGTGGCGATACTAAACCAATTTCTACCTGTATGCACTAAATCTTTAACATGTACTATAGGTAAGTCACAGCAAGAGTAGCGGCAGCTACCGATTATTAGGCTTGACCTTATGTGCTTTACTTACTAATTGGACAACCTCCTTTTGATGTATGTATGTATGTATCATGTAATAACCTACATTTTTGTGTATCATCGAATTGTAAAAATATCATTTTCTTAACCAAATTGAGTCTGATTAAGCTATAACTTTGAAAAATGCTGAGTATTGACATATTTCACCCATAGAATAAATCATGGCCTGTTTTGACCCTATGAACTTGTAAGAGATATAAATGTTAATGGAAATCAGATTTTGTCCTTAAACCACTTGCAAATGAAAGACTTGTTTTTTTTCCTATTTTGTAGAGTGGTCAATAAATTTTTGGACTTGCGCTTTAGGAGATATGGCCGTTTTAAATTAGACTATTTTTAGGCGGATCAGTGGGTAATTAACCCAGGCCCATAATTGTCTTTGCTAATGATTTTGAGATTAAGGTTAATTGCAGCACCTCCAATAACTACTAATCACTTCTCTTCTTCCTAAAAACATTTCCTAACCTCCATTGCACAGTCCCCTATTAATATCCTATCAAATCCATAGTAAAATTAGCTTAATCAAGGAATTAAATAGAGATTAGTAAAGGATTAGCAAACGGATTGGCAAGGGGATTAACTAACCTTAAGTTTGGGTGCATGGGTATTCGTGTCCTGGCCGTTTACATCAGATCTACTTCATTTTTGGTGAAATTAGGTGATTATACATTGATAGGTGAGTGATCTAGTGTGCGGATGCTTTATCTTGTTTTTTGCTTTGATATGATGCTTGTTTGTGACGCCCCCACATCTATACCCATACCATCCTAGAGTACTATAGAGTGATATTGTCAGATAATACAGAGAATAAGATGGTATGGGTTTCACACATGAATATTCCCTTGGGTTAACACTGGTACGTATTTAAACATCAAATAAATAACTCACAATACGTACACAATATCAGTACAAAGCACTAAACTTATATGCCTCCAGGATAGAACAATACACGGTAAATAACAGAGAATGAAGAGTTAGTCACAGCGATAACATATAATAAATAATACAATAGAGTTATAAGAGTATGACACAACTCAAAATGTCAAAGATTTCAATATAATATGATAAAAAATAATATACAGCTCAATGTTGAACATATACCGTGAATCAATGTCATATAACAATCATAGTATAAAGCTCCTATAATCCCAACAAAATACATGCTGGTAAAGTTGTCATTGTAATCTGAAATGCCTCGAACTGACCCGAGTATTATAAATAACACATGGGTCAGACTATGTCCAAATCATAAGTAGATAAATATAAGTGAAATAGTATATTCGAGAGATAATAATAATGTGATACACAATATAACATATCAAATCAATGATTACAATTACTTAAAAGATCGCCAAAACCATGCATAAAGATGTCATCACCCATAAAAAATAGCTCAATAGAAATTAAGAACACTATATCCAATGGGTGAATTATCCATAAAATAGAACATCGTCATAGAATTGAATTCATCAAGTGAACCGGGCTAATGCTCAACAATGCCAATATAATATCATAAAATCATATAATTAATGGATAATAAGAGATAGCCCATCAAATCCTCCAAATGATTTCTAATATAATATAAATTAGAAAAATAATCTACCATAATCCAAATCACAATTAATAAACAAAGGCTATATCTAGAATATCAAAGTAGAAGAGTATGGATATACGAGGATTGACCACACTTTAGAAGCATAGTCTTTAGTATAGTCAAATCATTAGATAGTGAGTAATATATGCCAATCCACATCACACACATAACCCTGGATAAAAAAGGGAGACTAATAACACACAACATGCTCTGGGAACCCAGGATCTACTAGCCTCTCGCTAATAGCCAGATCTGTTCCTACAGTCTTCAGTTACCTCGACGGACATCATGACCGATATACACATCTACCTATGGCTCGTCTATGCGTAGCGTTAGTCACGACCGTGCAATAGCCCCTATGTCTATGCGACACAAGGGGCAACCAACTACCAATCATGTGATGCACATTGAATATCATAACGACAATGGTGTCACAAATCTAGGGTACGAACCCACGATCAGGCCGAGAAAGTGGATGTTGGCCAATCTGGTTCACTCTCGAACCATAAAGGGAGCTTGATACAAGCGGACGACATATAGTACTCATATCCTAAATCAACATATAGCTCTAGACGTAAGCTGACACACGACTCCAAATAAATCAACACATTACTGTAATATACTAGAGCTCTAATCCCTTACCGTCACATGGATGTAACCATAAGCCAACATATGGTTATAATATACTCCTACTGCTATGGGTATCACAACATACAAATGAGCGTATCCCCGTTTGAGTGATATTTACTTATAAGGAATAATCAAACAAATAACATAACGACATCCCATACCATCACATGTTATTTGAATAATTATTCAATGCTCATACACTCGATCCACACTGTGTATCTCTATATGACAAGTCCGATGAGTAATCGGAAACGTGTTACCAAAAGCCTCATACCATATGGTATCACTAAACCATTTATTCAAATTTCTCATCATATGGAAATAAGAAATACTCAAATTCAATAATAAAAATAAACATACAAAATATGTATACATATTATGTTATAAATATAAATAATGTTATATAAGACATGATACAAGAACTATGTCCAAATAAATATATAAACATCATTAATCATCAATAAAGAAATATCACAACAATAATATCATGAATCCAAATAGATGGATATCATCACCATAATACATCAAACTACTAAACAAATTCATATCAATGGTGAATCGTTGATATAATCCAATTCAATAATTGAAAGGAAGTAAAATCAGAAAAGCAAGATAAAATAGATTAATTATGAATAGCCATATGTATGTAACAAACATATCAATATCCAATAATATTAATAATAATAATACTAATACTAATACTAATATTAATAAATCACAATATATTCTTATATAACAAAGAAAATACTAAAAATTGGATAATAAATAGTTATTCTATAATTAATTAAATAATTTTAAGATTTACCATAAATAACTAATCTCTCATTCTTATATAAAATTAATCGATTATTTAAATTTTTACTAATGACATTAGAAAACTCATTTTAATTTCCCAAAATAGTTTATTTAGATCATTATTACATATAAGATTTATATCATAATTTACTATGTTAAAATACGATTTTAAATAGTGATAAAACATCTAAATTAATTTAATTTCTCATAATCAAATAAATCTTCAAAATCTTAAATTATGCATTAAAATTTTATATAATATACTTTAATAATTATTAAATAACAATTGAGAAACATTTAATAATTTTCCCCATTTAAATAATCTATAAAATTCACTTTTTGGTCATATATGTAATATCAAAGAATTTATATAAAAGTTTAGATATGTTTATTTTAGCATATTGAAATGAAAATATGAGTATATGTTTTAATTATGAATCAGTGAAGTTTGCACACATATATAGACTATACATACAACCGCATTTGCTAACGCGCTTATCTGAACACCTATTCTCACACAACACAGCAAACACACATAGGTTCTGAATTATACATATAGGTATTGGGAAATAATAGTTGGTTCCAATATGAATATTGCATCTAACTGAAGCTCAACAAGTAAAATAACGGTTAAAAGAGAAAGATAACTGTAAACATCTTCTCATCAAACTAGAGAATGTAATGTCATTCAACGGTCAAAAAAACTCTCTAATGGCTTCCTAAATTCCGCCTTCTCCCTCCTCTCGTATTTTCTCTTTAGGCTATTCCTATTTCGCCTCCTCAGATCTGTTTGTTGGTGACTGTCAGTTGTGCGTTCTCTTTGATTTTAGCATCTCGCTGGTTGCTGCTCTCTTCAGGCTGGTGCTATGGTTTTGGGGGTGTTCTCCTTTAAAGGAGAATTCGTGAGGTTCTGCCCTACTTTCGCCGCCATCGCAGAGGCTTTGCTTTCTGTTGTGGCTCCCCCTTTGTCTGTTTACTTTTTGAATGATTGTTCGGTCGAGATTGAAGTTTACTCGATTGGGGCTTTCTCCGATTTGGCTAGATTCAAGTTTTTGTTGGTTGAGGGATTTTTTATGGAAGTTACCCCGTGCTTTGTGGGGTTGAATCGCTGTTTGCTTGGTTCTTCGTCGCAGGCCAATCGGGATTTTACCACCCGATTCGTGCCAAGGTTGGAGTTTGGGGCTTCGGTGGGTTCGTTGCCGTTGGGTTCGTCTGAGCTTTCCTTTGGCTCGTTCAGTGATGTAACTGGCAGTGGTTTTACGGTCGATTCTTGCGTCGTTGGTTTCAAGGAGAGGAAGAGGGGAGAGTTCACCACTCCTTTCTCGCCTCGTATTTCGGTGTTGGGTTGTTCTTCGCCTGCTGGTGCTTTTGCTGGTGATTTCTGCTTTGGCTCGTATGAGGGTGGTGAGGTAGATAAAGAGTTCATCGCTTTATCTCCTTGCCCCTGTTCCCTGACTTCTTCCTTATCGGCTTTGCCTGGGCACTCCTCTGAGTTGGTGGGCTTCGTTCCTAGGTTGGCTGTGGTTGGTGGTGGGACTTCGGGTCCTACCCTGGATGTGGGTTTTTCAGGGGCTGCGGCTCAGTATGCTCCTTTTTTCCAGGCTGCTGAGGCTTTGTGTTGGAAGGTTTGCTTATCACGCTCTCTTTCGTTTTTTATTGTTTTTGATGGTTTGCCCTGTCCGTTTAAGTTTATGGCTGTGGATTTTGGTTGTGTCTTGCTGAGCATTGACACGCTTTGGTGTGTGCTCCCTGACTGTTCTTCTTCGTCTGTTTGCCTGTCTTGTCCCTGTTGGTCTGGTTCTTATGTTGCGTCTGCCTGTTTGTTGGGTTGCCTGCGGAAGTGCTTTTGGCTTCTGTCGGTTTTGTTGTCCCATAGCTTCGGCTTCGGTTGTATCTTTACAACCGAGTCAGCTTGGTTAGGTTCGAGTGGCTCTTTGTTTCGGATTTTGGTGTTGTGTCTATTTGAGGCCAGGTCTGTGCCTTCAGTGATCTGGTCCTCTCGTTGGGTCTCGTTGTCGGCAGATTTCATTCGGCGCCATAGGAAGGTACGGTTTGCCTGGTACGACTGGTTTGGGCGGTATTCCATCTCTGTGCGTATAGTGATCACCAGTGATCACTATACGGACAGCCTGGATTGTTGCCAGCTTTTAGTGCTCTGTTTTACCGTGCCTTCTGTATGGTCCGCCCAGCGAATCTTACTGACATTTCGGGACTGTACTACCAGTGACAGTCTCGCTTTGGTAAGATTCCAACAGCAATTGGGGCAGCCTATGGCTAGCTTCCTTACACTTGACCGGTCCCTGTCGTGTGCGTCTAGCTTAGCCTTCCCTTCCGCTTCTCCTTCTTCTTCAGCTTTACAGTCGGTAGCAGCTGGGGCCTCAGGCGTTGATGGCTCTTCTCCTTCCTTTCCCGACTCCATCCTCGCTACCCCCTGTACCGCCATTGTTAGGTTCAGGTGGCAGGCGGGTTTTCGCCTTCCTCGTCTTCCCTCTTGTCTGCGATTTTCTTCTGTTTTTGTTGATCCTACTGTTCGCTTGAGCACGCCGTCCTTTTCCTGTTCTTCGGCATGCTCTCTCCCATCTTCGTCTTGTTCTCTGTCCATTACCATCCCGATGATGAGTAAGGTAGAGATTGCGCTTCTTAATGAGCGCCTTGACTGCTTGTCCAGGAACTCGGCTCCGGTGGTTGCTGTGGCGTCCCAGCCGGTTTTTCAGGGATCTGTTTGTGAGGAGTTGTCGGTGATTTCTTCACAGTCCCATCATTCTCCTGCCCGTTTGTCTCGGCGTAGATCGCGTAGGGTCCCTTCTACTCCTCGCACCATCCGTACACGCTCTATAGCGGCGTCCGAGCAGATTGATAGATCTGCTCGATACTCTCTGTACCTTGCCTGAGCGCGCTAGGTCATCTCGGTTGTTGTGGTCTGTCCTCCTCCTTTGTTGTTTTTCTCGTCTGTTTCTTTGGCTCCGTCTGGTATCAGTCATGTCGAACTTTCTGTTCTGGAATGTCCGCGGGATAGGTAACGATGCGTCTTTGGCTAGACTTAAACGCATTGTCCGGAAACACTCGATTGGCTTGGTTGCTCTTCTGGAACCATTCATACTTCCGGAAGGCATTACCAGCACCGTGTTATCCTTAGGTTTTGGCGGTGGCTTTGCCAATGTCTCAGGTAAGATTTGGATCTTATGGTCCAAATCCTTTTCGGCTCATTCTGTTTTTGACTCTGCTCAGCTTCTATCGTTGGTCTGCTCTTCTCCCTCCTTTGGATCTCCTTTTCTCTTCTCGGCAGTTTATGCTATTTGTGACCGAACGGAGAGGTTGTCTCTTTGGACAGACATTATTGGTCTTGGTTCTTTGGGTTTTTCTTACTCTTTGGTGGGCGGCGATTTTAACATCGTCGCCTGCCAGGCAGAGAAACGGGGGGGGGGGGGGGGAGCTGCCATCAACCGGCTTGCGATGGCGGACTTCAACTCCTTCATTGTCAGCTCTGGTCTCTCCGAGCTCCCTTTTGTGGGCTCTGCGTTCACCTGGTCTAACAATTAGGTTGGCCCTAGTCGCATCCTCTCCAGGCTTGATCGGGTTTTCGGATCAGAGGATTGGTTCGGTTTACCTTTCTCCTTCTCCGTAGCTCATCTTCATCGGTCCCTCTCAGACCATTCCCCGCTGGTTGTTCGTTGCTCTCCCTTTTCCCTGTCCGGGCCCTCTTCATTTCGCTTCCAAAGCATGTGGAGATCGCACCACACTTTTCATCAAGTTGTGGCTGACTCTTGGTCCGTTCCCATTATTGGCTCTCCCTGTTCGGTTTTCAGTCGCAAGCTGAAGCGTCTCAAATGCTGTCTTAAGGTTTGGAACGCTGAGGTTTTCAAGAACGTCTTCGATCGTGTCCGGGTGGCCGAAGAATCGCTTATCATAGCTGAATCTTTGTTTGATGAGGTTCCGTCCGCGTCCAATAAGGAGGCGTGGGCATTGGCTCATTCCACCTACTCTGCGGAGCTTCGTCTTGAGAATGAATTCCTTCGTCAAAAGGCGAGGGTAAAGTGGGTGGTCGACGGCGATGCGAACTCTAAATTCTTCCATTCTTACATTCATAAGAAGAACAACCTTCTCACTATTCGTGAGATTTTGCGGCCTGATCATTCTTTGGCATCCTCGCCCGACGAAGTCAAAGATACCATTTTGGCCCATTTTCAATCCTTTATGGGTTTTTCGTCTGAGGTGGCAAACGATTCGGCTTTGCTTGCCTTCATTCCCAGGTTGGTTCTCTCGCCTGAGAGAGACCTTCTAGCGGACCTCCCTTCCCCTGAGGAAATCCGTGCTTCTTTTTTCGACCTAAGTAAGGATAGTGCGAGCGGCCCGGACGGTTTCAACGGTACCTTTTACCGTTGCTCGTGGCCTATTATTCAGGCGGATTTTTGTCTTGCTGTCCAGTCTTTTTTTTCCGGTAGATGCCTCCCCTCTAGTTGGACCTCCACCAACCTTTTTCTTATCCCAAAGTGCGACAACCCTCGGTCCTGTGGGGATTTTCATCCTATTAGCCTCTGCAACTTCTCGAATAAGGTTATTTCCAAGATCCTAGCTAGACGTCTGGCCCCTTTCCTTGAGCGTATTATCTCCTTGTCTCAAGCGGGGTTCGATAAAGGGCGCTTAATTTCTGATAACGTCCTGTTGGCCCAGGAATTGATCTCCCAGCTTGACAGAAAAGTTAGGGGTTCAAATGTTGTCTTCAAATTGGATATGGCTAAGGCTTACGATCGTATGTCTTGGTTTTTCGTCATCAAAGTTTTGAGATCGTTCGGTTTTCCGGAAACCATCATCGACCTGGTTTGGAGACTTATTTCCAAATGCTGGTTCTATGTGCTTATTAATGGTTCTGCTAACGGGTTTTTCTAGGCAGGGAGGGGTTTGCGCCAAGGAGACCCGCTTTCGCCCACTCTCTTTGTGATCGCGGCTGAACTTTTCATTCGCGGTCTTCATACCCTTACGGTTTTTGGTCAAATACAGCGGTTTGGTATCCGCAGGGGTTGTCCTCTTATTTCTTCTCTTTCCTTCGCTGACGACATTGTTATCTTCTCAAACGGGGGTCGTTCCTCCGTTCGTCGTCTACTTTGTTTCATCCATCAATACGAACGGTCCTCTGGTCAGCTTGTTAACCCTTCCAAGAGTTGTTTCGTTCGTGCTAAGGACTGTTCTTCGTCTAGACCCACATGGATTGAGACCTTCTCGGGCTTCAAGGAAGCTTCTTTGCCGTTACCATACCTAGGTATTGCTCTATACCGTGGTAGGAAGCTTAACTCTTTGTTCGACTGCTTATCTGACAAGGTGAGGGGTCGGATTTGTCGCTGGAATGCGGCTCTTCTTTCCCAGGCCGGTAGACTGGTACTTATTAAGTCTGTGTTGGATTCTATGGGCACTCATGTCTACGCGGCAATGACCCCTACATCTTCTTTCTTTCGCTCATATCGGTCTTTGGTCTCGTCCTTTTTCTGGGGCACCAAGGAGGATCGCCGTCGCCACCACTGGGTTTCGTGGGACACTATTTGTCGTCCCAAGACCGAGGGCGGATTGGGGCTTAGGCATCCTAAGGATATTTGTGCTGCTTTTGCCTGTAAACTGTGGTACAGATTTGGTGCTAATGACTCGTTATGGGCTAACTTCCTTCACGCTAAGTACCGTAGGCTGGCTAGTTCCAACTTTTCGGGAACTCCGTCTTATGCAAGTGAGACTTGGAAGCACATGCAGTCTGTGAAGACCTTCGCTGATTCTCATGGAGGTCTGATGGGCTGGGATGGCGCTCCGTTTTCCATCCTGAAAGCTTGGTCCTCGGTTAGAATTTCTAGTCCTTCTCGTCCTTTGTTTTCATTCATATGGGATTCTCGCTCTCCTCCTAAGGTTTCTCTTCTGATGTGGTGTATCCTTCATGACGGACTGCCATTGGATGAGAATCTCAAAAGGGTAGGCATTCCATTAGTCTCCCGTTGCAAATGCTGCGGCATCGGGAATTCTGAATCCTTGAACCATTTATTCTTCGACAGTTCTACTGCCACTGCATGCTGGAATTTCTTTGGTAACCTTTTGAGTGTCCGTGGGGTTGCCAGATCTGCTAATGATCTTTCTGCTACCTGGTGGGCGCGGAATTCTGGGAAATCTCTTCGTTCGATTATTCATCGTTTGGTTCCCTGTCTTATCTGCTGGCACATTTGGTGTGCACGGAATAAGGCAATCTTCGACGACTCTCCTATGGTCCCCTCCTCCATTATTCATCAAGTTAGGAATGATGTATTCCTAGCATTCCGTGGTAGACCGTTTAGGGGTAACTTGGACTCCTATGCTCATCGTCTTGTCCGTCTTCTATCCATTTCTTGTGCGCCGAGTGCCGCCAGACTTGGCGTCGGCTAGGCCCTCATGGCGGATTGCTGGCGTTCATCCAGCAATCTTATTCCCCCCTCCCCCCTTTATTTTAAGTTTTGATGTTTTTGCTAGTGTTTCAGGTTTAGGTGTTTTTGTGGTGTTTCGTCTCTCTTGCTGGGTAGGTTGTGTCTTCGCAGCTGCCTTTGGTTGTGGTTTTTACTCTGATGTTCTCATCTGGATTTCCATACTATGCCGGGTAGAGCTTGTCCTCGGCTATCTGCTTGTTGGTGTTTTGATCTGGTTGGTTGCGGGCTTTCTTTTTCTGGTGGTGGTTGGTTTTTATCAGGTGGTCTGGCCTACACCTTCTTGGGTGTAGCGGGATAGTTGGTTGTGTGAGATGTTGCTCCTCTTTTCTCAGGAGGGACTTTTTGTTTTCATTCGACAGTGGATTCTGGTGCCTTCTGTTCCTACAGTACTTTAGTTAGGCTTGTTTCTGTACTGTTATTTTCGATCGCATATTTTCAAAAGTCTATTATATTTCTGTAAGCTCCCGGAGAAAGGCTTTTTTTCTCCATCCGGTTATATATATATTCTTTAAAAAAAAAAAACAACTGTAAACATCTTCTCTTACCAAGCAATAGTTGTTTATTATAAGAAAACACCCAGCATTACTTTCAAATGACCTTAAAGTAAAAAGTAGTAACAACAAAAGCAAATGATAAAGATAGAAAAGAAAACACAAAAACTAAACCACTGTCACCTGGCCTTGCATGCAAATACACTAACACAGCCTGTTCCCAAAATGGTTCTCATGCACGCCATGAATGCACACACAGTAGCCATGAAAGTACACACACAACAACACACTTGCACAATCACATGCAAACAACAACTGCACACGCATCCACAATTATCCACACACATGCAAGCCGTACACATTCACTCAACAAAGGCACAACACCTACTTCAAAATACTTGACGCACACTTACTCAACACATTCACGCAAAACACTGTAGATAAGCACTCACAATTGCAAACACACATTTACTCAACCCCACATACAAAGAAACACAACACTCACCCAGATACACATACACGCACACATAGCAATGCACATAACACTCAAGTGCAGGCAAAACACTCCAACATACATAGAGGAACATGAGCAAACCTACACACCAAACACAACTACACTCACTTAATGCCGCACAACCTGGAACAACGGTACACATGCACACACGGTCATGCTCACTCACAAAGAGTCCACACAAACACAAACACAAACACACACAACAATACACCACACAACACCTTTCACGCACACATCCATATACACACAGCCATACACAATCACCTGCATATATCTGTACACACTCGCACATACACTGGGTCACACATACATGCACACAAACATATACACACAACTGCAGTATAGGAATACTCATTCAAACATACACATTTCATACACACGCATAAGCAACACGCAAGACTACTCACCCACAGACCCTGCACTTTACACATACAACTACACAAGACAGTTAGGTATAAACCTAGTCACTCACGTATAACATACAGAGCATATCTAAACACCTCCAAACGATCAATTCATCCCAAATTCAATACCGTGAAACCGTACTCAAGCAAGCAACATCACATTATGCATTTGCAAAGATTAAAGTGTACATAAGCATAGATATTATAAGCTAAACACTCACCTGAAGATCACATTTCTTCCTTCTTCTTCTTTCTTATGATCGCATGCACCTATAGAATTCAACGCCTCCATGAAACTCCAATTTCTTCCTAGTACGAGCATATAATGGAGTCGAGAAACATACACTTGAATTTTGGGAATTATTAAATTTACATTTGAATTGAATTTATAGAATAGTAAGGTGTAATGGTTGTGATCGTTTTCTTCTCCCCTCCAAAATGAAATCGATGATGCTAATTTTATTGTCGGGGAAGAAAACTCTGGAGATCGAAATGTTTGGAGAAGAGAAACGCGTTTTTTAGGGGTTAGGGTTACTGGCTTTGGGCTTAGCAAATTGGCAGGTTTCATTACCATTTTATTTCTTCTTCCTTCTTTTCTATAGTTTATGTATATAATAATTCTAATCTAAGCCAAGATAAAAATCAGTTCTATCACAAAAATCTCTTTCTAATAATTCATTCCATATTTTACAAAATTTTACTTACCTTATCGTTAAATTTTGGTTTATCATTATTTCCAAAATAATTAATTCATATTAGATTTAA
Source organism: Allium fistulosum (assembly GCA_030737815.1). Classification (NCBI taxonomy): domain Eukaryota; kingdom Viridiplantae; phylum Streptophyta; class Magnoliopsida; order Asparagales; family Amaryllidaceae; genus Allium; species Allium fistulosum. The sequence goes on along the minus strand of CM060908.1, from coordinate 94,019,239 downwards.
ATACTCCGAAAATTCATATTTTTATCCCATATTCAACAAATTTTGAATTCATTTATTTCACAATTCTCATAACAACCATTTATTCACGAAACTATTTAATTTCATCACGATTTATCTCATTATTAAACTCTGATATTCTAAATTTAATTATTTTATTGAAATTCTAAAAAAATCCATTTTTTAAATTAAATATTCATTATTAATTACCCTTAAAAATAGAGTTACAAATTCCTACATAATAAAATTATGTCCTCGCAATTTCTTAGGAAGGAGGTTATAAATAACTAATAACTCCATATTTATACAATACTTTATTTAATAAATTCATTATCAATATTATTTTCCCTGACTTTCATTTTATATTTAATTCAAATTTATTTATTTTTCATCAAATAAACTTCAAAAAGTTTGACAAAACCAAAATTTTATCAACAAATCCTTTCCGCTAAAATTTAAAACAAAAATCTTTCGTGTAACAATCACTCATATACGATAAAATACTTATATACATTCACTGAATATATTTCAAGTAATAATTCACCCTTAAGACTCTTTAAACTTTACCACTTATAAGGAATCATCATAATTTGTTTATATATTCTCAAGAGATACTCAATCTTAATATTTATTTTGTTTACAAAACACTTGATATCAAATTAGGTATACATGTATCAAAAGTTATATTTATAATAAATACTTAATAATATCCAAATATTTTCCAAATTACGTTTACTTACTATTATTAATATATATATATATATATATATATATATATATATATACATACTTACTTTTAGTAAACCATTTCAATAAATATTTATATGATACTAAATAAACATCATTAATATCTTCTATTTATAATAATATATAAACTAAATAATTGAACCTATTCCACAACCTTAATAGATGCACACAAATTTCAAAATTTAACTCAACACGAGTGATTTTAAAAATCTAACAAACATAAGAGACAAAAATAAATATACAGGACGGAAACTAATAAATAAATTTCACGCTTCGTACTCTAATAAGAATCAAATCAAAGCTCAACTATACAATGACAAACCAAACATCACAATATAATATCAAAACAATCCAAAACCATAAATACAAGTATCACTAGTTGGACTAACTCCTTTCATTCTTGGTACTCCAACTATTTTAAACTTAATGCTTTGAAGAAAAGAAATTAATTATATAGTTGAATACGTATATTTATAAAAGCACGAATACGTCACTATATGATTACCTTAGTAATCATCTTATATATAATATAATAATATACTATTTCTTATTATAAAAAATTATCCAACACACCCAAGGGTCAGAGACTCTAAGTCTCATCTAAGACTAAGACTCATGTCCCTTATGTATAATGTATTGTTCTGAACCTGCTCTATGTAATGACCCGTATTTTTAACGCTTTAAAAAAACTAAATTTAATAAAATTTTAATTAAAAATCCGATAGAAATAAAATTTTACGATTTCTTAAATGGAAATCTCTTTATATATAAGTTACAAATGCAAAACCAATTTCGATAAGACCGATAATGTAATACATATTAAAAACGTAATGTAATAATATGAAATAGTTGTAACCAATAACAGAAACCAAAATAATAATTTTAACGTAAGAAACGTGCGTTGCGCGTTAAATGAAATTTTCGTTAAATAAAAATAAACAATAAAATTTCTCAACGAAAATTTGATATTTAAAATGCGTCTATTTAAACATAGGAAATTGTAAAGTTTCGTTAGAAAATATGAAAGTAAATTTCAGTCACGTCATTTCGGTTTAAATCAGTTAAAATGTAATGAAAATAAAATGTTTTCGAAACCTAAATATTTTTACATAGAAAAATTCTAAACCATCTTCTGAGCAAGACGTCAGTTTTCGTTTTCTCAAATTCGGACTTCTTTAGCTCCATCGATCTTATTTTCCTACGTTTTTGCTGCATTTTCCGCTAGTAGAAAATTCGAATTTTTATAATTCAATCATACTAATGATATATGTATACCGTGTTGATCGTCTTCTCGTGCTGATCTCTACAGTATATTCAATTCTATGTTTTGAGATTCGGTTCGCGACAGAAACGATAAAACGTTGAGTCGTATCGGTACCGAAAAATTGTGACCTTTAGTTTTTCTTTCCCTTTTCAAATTTGAAGGCAATGAACCAAATAAATTGATTTGGTAACTTTCCCGAAATCCAACAGCTGTTTTTCTTTCAATATTCCCAAAGAAATTAAATTGCTTGACTGTCACCATTCTCCATTTTTTCATTTATTATTCATTGGTTCATTTCAATTTCTGCCTCGTGAATGAAACGAATAGCTGTAAAATTCTTTTGCCATTCACCTTTCTTTTCCTCAAAAAGAAAAATAAAACCCATCATCTTATTGCAACAGCTCCTTCCTTTAAACTTATCCTCTTCCTTCCACATTGAAGCCTGCTACTGCCTTCCCCATTCCCACTTGTTCCGCCTCATCCCCATGCCTCGCCCTCTCTGTGATCTGCCACCACCCACTCCACTCCTCCACCCACCAAACCCATTTACAACCGACCTCCGTCTCAACTTCAACATCAACCACCGTGTGCTCCGCCTCACCAGACTGCCACCGGCCTCGGCACCTCCTCCCTACCATCCATCACTTCCCTTCTGCGTCGCACCTACCCACGGCCATTTGAAACTCGCCTCCACCTTCGCAACTCGCCAAGACCGTACACCACTGCTTAGTCCGTTGCCGAAGCACCCAGTAACCAAAGCCCACCTTGCCGCCGACCCTGCCCTACCCAGCTCCACCAACATCACTTGAGCCGGTGTGCCACTCTCCGCTTTGCTTCCTTTCCTCCCCTCCACCGTTTGTCGTACCCCTGTCAACCGCCTCCAAAGCACCGCACGACCAACGTAACCCACCTGGTCGAGACCGAGCAGCCTCCTTCTCCGCTACCACTCCTACCACCACATGTCGGTCCGGATATCCGCTGTGAAGCCTAGTTTCTCCTTACTTCTTTGTCAAGTGTCTCTTGTCCTTCTTCTTCTAGCAGCCTTCTTCTTTTGAAAATTTTAATTGTCAAAGCTTATAAGTCGTTTTGCCTCAAGCTTGTTATTGTTGGAATGCTCATTTCTTCCTATTGAATCTCACGCCACTAACAGCTAGCCCTCTTTTATAAGGTAAACTATATTGGGTTATTTGTTTATTTGTACAAGTTTATATATAGGGATAGTTTGGCTCACATCCCTAACAAGTTTTAAAATAGATAAAACATCCTTCACAACCAACATTTACGTTTCCGCTCCCTATTTTCAAATTCACGCACGCAAAAATACACAAATACCCTTTATGTTTTAAACTTTTCAAACGTGTATAACTTTATTTACAAAAACCTGATCAACATACCGTTTTCACCAAAAAATCACAAATTTTATGATCTTTAAAATGAGATCCATTGTTGATACCAAAAATTTATATTTGTATTAAAGGTGCAATTATTTCAAATATTTGCAGACAAATCAGCAAATATTTAACAGTTCGATTTTTTTCAAATTCATAAAAATTGCACAAAATTACAGATATTTCTGTAACTATATGGTATAGTTGCAGAAATGTCTGCAACTATTGGGTATAGTTGCAGAAATTTATGCAACTATATTGTATAGTTGCAGAAATATCTACAACTATTGCATATAGTTGCAGACATTTCTGCAACTATTGCAAATAGTTGCAGAAATGTCTGCAACTATTGCGTATAGTTGCAGAAATAACTGCAACTATTGCAAATAGTTGCAGAAATGTCTGCAACTATTGCGTATAGTTGCAGAAATTTCTGCAACTATTGTTTATAGTTGCAGAAATAAGTGCAACTATTGCGTATAGTTGCAGACATTTCTGCAACTATTGCAAATAGTTGCAGAAATGCAACTATTGTAAATAATTGCAGAATTATCTGCAACTATTTGCAATAGTTGTAGAAATTTCTGCAACTATTGCGTATAGTTGCAGACATTTCTACAACTATTGCATATAGTTGCACAAATGCAACTATTGCGTATAGTTGCAGAAATGTCTGCAATTATTGCGTATAGTTGCAGAAATTTCTGCAACTATCGTATATATTTGCAGAAATTTGTTGCGATTATTTATAACTGCAAATATTAAGAATATCATATTTCATAAAAAAAACTTGATTCGTCTTCAATTTAATTGCAGTTTTTCATTTAAATCGAAAAATAAGAAGAAGAATTAGAGCTCGCACAAACGCAGGGTAATTTGGGGAATAAATTAGCGGAAAACAGAAACAGGGACGTAGAATATATATTCTTTATGACAGGGACCCGCTTTGAAATTAAGTTCCGTTTTAAGGATGCGTGACTAATTTTCACTTATATATAAGTGTAAGTGTGTATATATTAGTTTATCTATAAGCTTGCATAGGTATTCATGTTTTGAGAGCACTGTATGTGAGTCTATAATCTGCATATATATATAATGGTGGATATATGGAAAGGGATAGAGAGTGTATATATATATATCGTTAATATAATCTATAAAGTTTATAAGTTGTATGTATCTGCCTATATATTGGTTATAAATATTGTTGTTAGTTATGTAAGCATGATGATTTGAATAATATGTTTTAAAGAGTACTTATATGTGTATTATATTTGTTATATAAAATGAGATTGGACAGTGCAGATTGCTGATGTTATAAAGGCATAGTAATGAGAAAATTTGATATATATAGGAAAGCATAGTGGTTATTTTACTGACCTGATTTATATGTATATGTTGATTTTAAAATATTTGTGTTTTAAAGATATAGTATTGATTTCTGAATATATGTATATATACGCTTGATTTTTTTTACGTGCGTTTTAATTTGAAACAATGGGTTTTGAAAGTATCCATATATTTAATTTAAGAATGTGTTTGTATTTAGAATATGACTTTTATATGTTTGTATATATGGATATACACTTATATATATATGTGTGTGTGTGTGTTCACTTATACCTTATCTCCGTCGATTCAACGCTGATTTGATTTTGTCAATTCTTTATCTATCAGCTTGTCCGTCGAATCCGTATCCAACTAGCTTTGATTTAGAATTTGTGCTTGCATTTCGTAACCCAATTTCACTATCTATCTCTCTAGCCTCGAAAGGTGAGCAATCACTCACGATTAATGTTCTTTTATTTATTAAATCTGATTGCAATTGAAATGACAATTGAAATGCTACTGTTAGTTAATTACATTGTTATATATGCTATGATCTGTTTCAGTTCACCTGTGACATCTGACACCATTATCTGTTATTTATGAAATGATAATCCAGTTTTGGTTGATAAATGATTGATTGTTTGATTTTTAACATTGGACGTTAAATTGTTAATGTAGAAAATGATAATAATTTGAAATTGAAATTGACGTAGGGTAGTTAGATTTGATATATGGTAAAATTTGAATAAATGACATTTGCATAATATGCCCCTTTAAATGTTTAAATAAATTGACACGTAGAAATATGGTTAATTGTACTTGAACCATTTAAATGTACGTTGTTTAAATCGATGAAGTATGAAATTGAACAATAGATATCAAGTGAAGAACCATATAAATATTAGTGTGATAATCTTTAATCTACATGAAATGATAGTGTAGATTCTAGAAATAATTATATTAATTTTCACAAACAACAATGTGAATTAATACGATTATAATACGATTATTTCGGGATTATTTGAATTGATTATTGGATTGATATTGGTTGTTGTTATTGCTTATTTATTTACTTTGACACCATCCCAGTTATCACACTGCAAGTTCCCTTTGCTATGCTTTGATTTTGAATTGAATTGGAATCGGGTTGAAATGATAAATACCCAAATTAAACTTTGACCTAGGATAGAGAATTAAATAAAACCCGATTGGTCAAAATTTGATTTAAAAATAAAATAAAGATTTTATTTGAATAAATAATATGGTTTTGAAACGAAGTTGGAATTTGAATTTTTGGAATAGAAATGTTAATATTTAATAATCTGAATCAAAATATTAACATAGTAGATGATGAATGAACGTTGTTTTAAAAATTAATTATTTAATAATCAAATTTGGAATTATTAATAATTAAGTTTTGAAATTTGTTAATAATTAAGTTCTGAAATTATTTAATGATTAAATAAGATTGAATTATTTAATAATTAAATAAAATTGAATTCTTTATTAAGTAAAATTGAACTTCTTGAATAAGTGAAATTTAGTTTCTTTATTAATTGAGCTTTGAAATTGTAACTAAGTAAATAAATAAGTGAAATTGAATTTCTTTAACAAGAAATAAAATGTGATTTATTGAAATTAATGTAAGACTTGAAATTTAAAGAATTGATTTGACGAATCTAATTTAATTCAATTTGAAGTTTTGATATAATGAAGTTGAACTTAAATAATTGATTTAATGAATTGGAAATTAAATAAATTGTTTTGAATGATTAAGTAACTTAACGAATATTGAATGAAATTGATTAATGAATTTAAATTGATTTCTATGTTAAATTAAATTAATTTAAATGATTTCGGAATGAAACTTATATACGAACTTGAATCAACATTTGAATTGTTTTAAATAGAAATTGAAATTGTATTATAAGTTTTTGAAATGGTAATTTGGAATTCTGAAACGTAAATGTTGGAAATTGATGTTGAAAGACAAATGAAATGTTGGTTTACAAATTCTAATTGAAATTGAAATTGATTTGGTTTTGAAATATATTAAACGACCAATCGGTGTAATAATTACGAAAGTTATAAAAGACACCGGAATCGGTTAGGGACATACTCACTGTCTAAACCGAAAACCACTTTAATAACTATACGCGGAGTGTGATCCAGAATGAAGTGGTTGGAATGATGTTCATGATGACTGAAGAAAGAGAACGATAATGGATAGCCTTCACACTTGTGTCAAATTGGAAATGATTAAAACAGGAGCCGTGCCAGGCCAAATGGGGTTAGCTGCCTCGAGCGAACACACTTCTTCGAAACTACTCATTACTTGTTATCGATTGGTGCACCCTTGATTTGGGAGTGTTGTTTCGCGGTGTTGCGATCGCTGCGGCGATGCGTTCTCACCAGTCCGGATCAGGCAAACGGTAGTTTCACTACCTTGGGTATTGCCTCATGTGCCTTGTCATACTTGTATCCCTATACGCGACCACTACGATTTGTTTTGTGTTATACCTATGGAGTACTCCCTGATATCCCACTAGTTTACGGTGGAGTTTACAGTGCTGCATAGACTATAACGTTTATATAAAATGTGTTAAGGGGAATAATGGTAACGCCTTAACACAATTTTGATATTTTATATTACTGATAGGCATTATCTACTTATCGTACACTACTACATAGTTGGTAGTTTAACGGATCCTTAAAGGATGGTTATTCCAAACATCCTTTGAGTTACTTGTATTTCAGTTGTTATTTCACTTGAATTGGATTTATTGATATAAGAGTGTTAATCATGACTCGAGTGTTTTGCTTTACGCTCGGGTTAGACTGAGTGTACCTGTATTCGAGACTCACCTTTGGAGTTGGAGCTTCGCTTGGAGATCCAGCTATCTATCCAGTTTCAGATATCCAGTTGATTCCAGTGATGTATTCTGATATTGTATTTGACTATTGTATTCGAGACATCTGTTGTACCTTATTTAACTCTGATATGTATATAGTAGCTTCATGAACTACTATCTTTTATTTCCGCTGCATTTATTACTCTGTGTCTGTGATCTGTGATTATTTATTTACTGTATATGCTCAGTTTTGCCAAATTTAAATTAACAATTCGGTATTTTGAATTATTCAAGTCCGACATGTGTGTCTACCTATGCACTTGGCAGGTGCAGCATGATAGGGGGTTCTCGCATTTGGGTTTGGTAGCGAGCGGATGACTCTTACTCCTACATGTCCCTGCGGGGTTGGTGCAGTCGAGAGGCTGGCCGTAAAGGCAGAACATAGGTATAGCTGTATGCTACGGTAGGCGTTACCCCACTAGCGACGTCCCATTACAGTTGGTATCAGAGCTTTGGTAGCTCTAGGCAAAACTTAGCATATAGGGTAAATGTATTTACAGAATCACTCTCATTCGAGTTTCAATCTCTTCCTTTTCACTCGATTCCTTTGAATTTTGGAACGTTCCCTACGGTTCCAAATTTCATTCGTGTCCCTCACTATTCGTCTTCTTTCAATTCTAGAGCATCCCATAACTCCACTTTGAATGATCTTTATAATGGATCGGCGGTCTCGCCAAACTTCGAATGATTTGAAAAGGGGCGAAACTCCTTTACAATAGGCATTGATTTACCGGAGATTTCTGTATCCTCAGGTTACGATGCTATCTATCTCTTGCTATACCCGAATTCTATTCTTGAGATCGAATGTCGATTTACCTCGGAATTCTACATTGATCTTATTCTTGAAGTCACGGCCGACCTGGTTAAGGTTGCCCGCGATATATATAAACTTATCAATCTTCCTACTTTGTTATTTAATCATCATATCTTTGTTTCGAACTTATCTTTGAATCCAAATTCTCTTTGATTTGAGTCCATCAAATTTGAATCCCTATACTTATTTTGAAATCCATCCTTGTATCGTCGAGCGAGGTAGTGCATTTGTTATTAATATAAAAATGTTTTCTTTATTGTGTTGTTTGAGTTGTTGATGTTGATTTGGGTTTTCGATCGATTCGTCTGATCAACGCTATCGATAGGATTTCCAAAACACTTGAACAGAGCAAACTGACACAATAGTATTTTCAAAATTTGGTAAATAAAATAATCTTGTATGATTATATATATAAGTTTAAATTTTCTGAAATTGAATTATTAACTGAATTGGTTATCAGAAAGGTAATATTTGATTTTCACTATTTGTTTTGTAAATCATTGATTATTCCAGCATAAAAATAAATGGAATTATAAAAGTTGGTTTATAGATTTATTTAGAAATTTAAATGAATTTAAAGTAAGAATTTGAGAATTTAATTTCCTAAAATTTCAAGCTTTGGTTTTTAAATTTTTAAAATGTATATTATTGAACGTATTTTCAAATAGAAACCGTTTTCAAAGAATTTTAAAATGTTGAAACCATGCTCTTCTCTTTGTCGCTGGAAAATAATTTCGGTGATGGCGGTCGCATCATCGACATTCATTTTCGAGTTTCGAAGTGGAGAGACTATTCTGTAGCTTTGCTACGGTTTTGTTTTGAAGAAAAAAAAATTTTCATTTGAATTTCTTCAATATAATTTGATTTATATATATATAGGTATCTTATTTTAAAAATTTAATTTGATTTGATAAATATATAGATATATCTCTAAATTGTTTGAAGTAAATCGGAGATTTAAATTCTTAAATTTTAGGTTAAAGATGATTTCAATTATAAATGAAACCAAAATCTTGAATTAATATTTAAACTTGAGAGAAATTGAATTAGAAATTTACTTGTATAATACTCGATTGCATTCAAAATAACTTACCTAAATTGCTCAAAAAGTTAAAATGTAATTGGATAATATACAATATAAAATGATTTTATAAATAAAAATTTGAGTGTTTATAATAAATATTATACACTTAGATTTTAATTATAAAAAAATTGCTAATAAAGATAATAGAATAATAAGTTAATTGAATGAGATGAATATAATAATTTTGTTCTGAAAGAATTAACAAATTGAAATTAGATCAACTTATGGAAATACTTTAAATTTAAACCAATTATTGAATATAAATCAATTTAAATTGAAATTTATATGGTTTAAATAAATTTATATGGTTTAAATATATGTAATAAGATATATTAAGTGGAATAAACATAATAATAATTTGGAATAAAAGAATTAAATTGTTGAATAAAATATGAGTACAATAAATGATTATACAAATTGATGATTTAGAAATTGTTAATTGAGGATGACTAGATAATAAAATAATGAATTTAGAAATAGATAGATTAATTTAACTTAAGGGAACTCAAAGGGATTTAACCCAATTGTTAACTATTAATTAGTTTAAATTGAAATTTATATGGTTTAAATTAATTGTTTTACTTGTATTCCAATCTATTTTCTTCTGGTGGTTTCTATTCTCCTACCTCCTTCCTTTTCGAGGACAAAAAGTTTTGAGTGGGGGAGATTGTAATGACCCGTATTTTTAACGCTTTAAAAATACTAAATTTAATAAAATTTTAATTAAAAATCTGATAGAAATAAAATTTTACGATTTATTAAATGGAAATCTCTTTGTATATAAGTTACAAATCCAAAACCAATTTCGATAAGACCGATAATGTAATACATATTAAAAACGTAATGTAATAATATGAAATAGTTGTAACCAATAACAGAAACCAAAATAATAATTTTAACGTAAGAAACGTGCGTTGTGCGTTAAATGAAATTTTCGTTAAATAAAAATAAATAATAAAATTTCGCAAAAAAAATTCGATATTTAAAAAGCGTATATTTAAACATAGGAAATCGTAAAGTTTCGTCCGAAAATATGAAAGTAAATTTCAGTCACGTCATTTCGGTTTAAATCAGTTAAAATGTAATGAAAATAAAATGTTTTCGAAACCTAAATATTTTACATAGAAAAATTCTAAATCATCTTCTGAGCAAGACGTCAGTTTTCGTTTTTCCAAATTCGCACTTCTTTAGCTCCGTCGATCTTATTTTCCTACGTTTTTGCTGCATTTTCCGCTAGTAGAAAATTTGAATTTTTATAATTCAATCATACTACTGATATCTGTATACCGTGTTGATCGTCTTCTCGTGCTGATCTCTACAGTATATTCAATTCTGTGTTTTGAGATTCGGTTCGCGACGGAAACGATAAAACGTTGCGTCGTATCGGTACCGAAAAATTGTGACCTTTAGTTTTTCTTTCCCTTTTCAAATTTGAAGGCAATGAACCAAATAAATTGCTTTGGTAACTTTCCCGAAATCCAACAGCTGTTTTTCTTTCAATATTCCCAAAGAAATTAAATTCCTTGACTGTCACCATTCTCCATTTTTTCATTTATTATTCATTGGTTCATTTCAATTTCTGCCTCGTGAATGAAACAAATAGCTGTAAAATTCTTTTGCCATTCACCTTTCTTTTCCTCAAAAAGAAAAATAAAACCCATCATCTTATTGCAACAGCTCCTTCCTTTAAACTTATCCTCTTCCTTCCGCATTGAAGCATGTTGCTGCCTTCCCCATTCCCACTTGTTCCGCCTCATCCCCTGGCCTCGCCCTCTCTGTGATCTACCACCACCCACTCCACTCCTCCACCCACCAAACCCATTTACAACCGACCTCCATCTCAACTGCAACATCAACCACCGCGTGCTCCGCCTCACCAGACTGCCACCGGCCTCGGCACCACCTCCCTACCATCCATCACTTCCCTTCCGCGTCGCACCTACCCACGGCCATTTGAAACTCGCCTCCACCTTCGCAACTTGCCAAGACCATACACCACTGCTTAGTCCATTGCCGAAGCACCCAGTAACCAAAGCCCACCTTGCCGCCGACCCCGCCCTACCCAGCTCCACCGACATCACTTGAGCTGGTGTGCCACTCTCCACTTTGCTTCCTTTCCTCCCCTCCACCGTTTGCCGTACCCCTGTCAACCGCCTCCAAAGCACCGCACGACCAACGTAACCCACCTGGTCGAGACCGAGCAGCCTCCTTCTCCGCTACCACTCCTACCACCACATGTTGGTTCGGATTTCTGCTGTGAAGCCTAGTTTCTCCTTACTTCTTTGTCAAGTGTCTCTTGTCCTTCTTCTTCTAGCAGCCTTCTTCTTTTGAAAATTTTAACTGTCAAAGCTTATAAGTCGTTTTGCCTCAAGCTTGTTATTGTTGGAATGCTCATTTCTTCCTGTTGAATCTCACGCCACTAACAGCTAGCCCTCTTTTATAAGGTAAACTATATTGGGTTATTTGTTTATTTGTACAAGTTTATATATAAGTGTAAGTGTGTGTATATTAATTTATCTATAAGCTTGAAGAGGTATTCATGTTTTGAGAGCAATGTATGTGAGTCTATAATCTGCATATATATATAATGGTGGATATATGGGAAAGGGATAGAGAGTATATATATATATATATATCGTTAATATAATCTATAAAGTTTATAAGTTGTATGTATCTGCCTATATATTGGTTATAAATATTGTTGTTAGTTATGTAAGCATGATGATTTGAATAATATGTTTTAAAGAGTACTTATATGTGTATTATATTTGTTATATAAAATGAGATTGGACAGTGCAGATTGCTGATGTTATAAAGGCATAGTAATGAGAAAATTTTATATATATAGGAAAGCATAGTGGTTATTTTACTGACCTGATTTATATGTATATGTTGATTTTAAAATATTTGTGTTTTAAAGATACAATATTGATTTCTGAATATATGTATATATACGCTTGATTTTTTTTTACGTGCGTTATAATTTGAAACAATGGGTTTTGAAGGTATCCATATATTTAATTTAAGAATGTGTTTGTATTTAGAATACGACTTTTATATATTTGTATATATGGATATACACTTATATATATGTGTGTGTGTGTTCACTTATACCTTATCTCTATCGATTCAGCACTGATTTGATTTTGTCAATTCTTTATCCATCAGCTTGTCCGTCGAATCCGTATCCAACTAGCTTTGATTTGGAATTCGTGCTTGCATTTCGTAACCCAATTTCACTGTCTATCTCTCTAGCCTCGAAAGGTGAGCAATCACTCACGATTAATGTTCTTTTATTTATTAAATCTGATTTCAATTGAAACGACAATTGAAATGCTACTGTTAGTTAATTACACTGTTATATATGCTATGACCTGTTTCAGTTCACCTATGACATCTGACACCATTATCTGTTATTTATGAAATGATAATCCAGTTTTGGTTGATAAATGATTGATTGTTTGATTTTTAACATTGGACGTTAAATTTTTAATGTTGAAAATGATAATAATTTGAAATTGAAATTGATGTAGGGTAGTTAGATTTGATATATGGTAAAATTTGAATAAATGACATTTGCATAATATGCCCCTTTAAATGTTTAAATAAATTGACACGTAGAAATATGGTTAATTGTACTTGAACCATTTAAATGTACGTTGTTTAAATCGATGAAGTATGAAATTGAACAATAGATATCAAATGAAGAACCATATAAATATTAGTGTGATAATCTTTAATCTACATGAAATGATAGTGTAGATTCTAGAAATAATTATATTAATTTGCACAAACAACAATGTGAATTAATACGATTATTTCGGGATTATTTGAATTGATTATTGGATTGATATTGGTTGTTGTTATTGCTTGTTTATTTACTTTGACACCATCCCAGTTATCACACTGCAAGTTCCCTTTGCTATGCTTTGATTTTGAATTGAATTGGAATCGGGTTGAAATGATAAATACCCAAATTAAACTTTGACCTAGCATAGAGAATTAAATAAAACCCGATTGGTCAAAATTTGATTTAAAAATAAAATAAAGATTTTATTTGAATAAATAATATGGTTTTGAAACGAAGTTGGAATTTGAATTTTTGGAAATGAAATGTTAATATTTAATAATCTGAATCAAAATATTAACATAGTAGATGATGAATGAACGTTGTTTTAAAAATTAATTATTTAATAATCAAATTTGGAATTATTAATAATTAAGTTTTGAAATTTGTTAATAATTAAGTTCTAAAATTATTTAATGATTAAATAAGATTGAATTATTTAGTAATTAAATAAAATTGAATTCTTTATTAAGTAAAATTGAACTTCTTGAATAAGTGAAATTTAGTTTCTTTATTAATTGAGCTTTAAAATTGTAACTAAGTAAATAAATAAGTGAAATTGAATTTCTTTAACAAGAAATAAAATGTGATTTAGTGAAATTAATGTAAGACTTGAAATTTAAAGAACTGATTTGACGAATCTAATTTAATTCAATTTGAAGTTTTGATATAATGAAGTTGAACTTAAATAATTGATTTAATGAATTGGAAATTAAATAAATTGTTTTGAATGATTAAGTAACTTAATGAATATTGAATGAAATTGATCAATGAATTTAAATTGATTTGTATGTTAAATTAAATTAATTTAAATGATTTCGGAATGAAACTTATATACGAACTTGAATCAACATTTGAATTGTTTTAAATAGAAATTGAAATTGTATTATAAGTTTTTGAAATGGTAATTTGGAATTTTGAAACGTAAATGTTGGAAATTGATGTTGAAAGACAAATGAAATGTTGGTTTACAAATTCTAATTGAAACTGAAATTGATTTGGTTTTGAAATATATTAAACGACCAATCGGTGTAATCATTACGAAAGTTATTAAAGAGACCGGAATCGGTTAGGGACATACTCACTGTCTAAACCGAAAACCACTTTAATAACTATACGCGAAGTGTGATCCAGAATGAAGTGGTTGGAATGATGTTCGTGATGACTGAAGAAAGAGAATGATAATGGATAGTCTTGACACTTGTCTCAAATTGGAAATGACTAAAACAGGAGCCGTGCCGGGCCAAATGGGGTTAGCTGCCTCGAGCGAACACACTTCTTCGAAACTACTCATTACTTGTTATCGATTGGTGCACCCTTGATTTGGGAGTGTTGTTTCGCGGTGTTGCGATCGCTGTGGCGATGCGTTCTCACTAGTCCGGATCAAGCAAACGGTAGTTTCACTACCTTGGGTATTGCCTCTTGTGCCTTGTCATACTTGTATCCCTATACGCGACCACTACGATTTGTTTTGTGTTATACCTATGGAGTACTCCCTGATATCCCACTAGTTTACGGTGGAGTTTACAGTGTTGCATAGACTATAACGTTTATATAAAATGTGTTAAGGGGAATAATGGTAACGCCTTAGCACTATTTTGATATTTTATATTACTGATAGGCATTATCTACTTATCATACACTACTACATAGTAGATAGTTTAATCGATCCTTAAAGGATGGTTATTCCAAACATCCTTTGAGTTACTTGTATTTCAGTTGCTATTTCACTTGAGTTGGATTTATTAATATAAGAATGTTAATCCTGACTCGAGTGTTTTGTGTTTTGCTTTACGCTCGGGTCAGACTGTGTGTACCAGTATTCGAGACTTACCTTTGGAGTTGGAGCTTCGCTTGGAGATCCAGCTATCTATCCAGTTTCAGATATCCAGTTGATTCTAGTGATGTATTCTGATATTATATTCGAGACATCTGTTGTACCTTATTTAACTCTGATATGTATATAGTAGCTTCATGAACTACTATCTTTTGTTTCCGCTGCATTTATTACTCTGTGTCTGTGATCTGTGATTATTTATTTACTGTATATGCTCAGTTTTGCCAAATTTAAATTAACAATTCGGTATTTTGAATTATTCAAGTCCGACATGTGCGGATGCGAATGGTCTAAAATAGCGGGTCATTACACTCTAATATCAATTTGTGATGCCCCTACCTCTATTCCCATACTGTCTAAGAGTACTATAGAGTAATACTGTCGGATAATACAGAGAATAAGACAATATGTGGTATATATGTGAATATTTCATTGGGTTAACACCGGTATGTATTTAAACATTGAATAAATAACTCATATATATGTAGACAGTACCAGTACAAAGCAATAAATGCGTGTGCCTCAAGGACAGAACAGTACAAAATATATAGTAAATAATAGAGAACACAAAGTTAGTACCAGCGATAACATATAATAAATAATACAATAGAGTTATAAGAGTACAACATAAAGCAAAATGTAAAATATCTCAATATGATATGATAAACAGTCAATATACAACTCAACGTCAAACATATATAGTGGATCAATGTCGTATAAATGTCATATAACAATCCTAGTATAAAGCTCTAAGCCCAATAAGTACATGATGGTCAAGTAGTCCCTGTAATCCAAAATGTCTCGAGCTGACCTAATTATTATAAATAACACACGGGTTAGACTATGTCTAAATTACATGGTAGATATATATAAGTGAAATAGTATGTTTGAGAGATAATGATAATGTGATACATAGTATAACATCTCAAATAAGTGATTACAACGACTTAAAAGATCACCAAAACTATGCATAAAGATGTCATCTTCCATAGAAAACAATTCAATAGAAATTAAGAACACTATATCCAATGGTGAACAATCCATACAATAGAACATCATCATAGAATTGAAATCATCAAGTGAATCAGGCTAACGCTTAGCAATGCCCTTATATAGTATCATAAAATCGTGTAATTAATGGATAATAAGAGGTAGTCCATCAAATCCTCCAAATGATTTCTACTATCATACAAATCACAAAGATAATCTATCGCAATCCAATTCACAGTTAATAAACAAAGGTTGTCACTAGAATATCAAACTAGAAGAGTATGGATATACGTGGACTGACTACACTTTAGACACACAGTCTTTAGTATAGTAAACTTATTTGATATTGAATAATAAATGCCAATCAACAATGCACACACATATTCCTGAACCAGAAAGTGAGTCTGATAGCACACAGCATGCTCCGGGAACCTAGGATCTACTAGGCTCCTGCCAATAGCTAGATCTATTCCTATAGTCTTAAGTTACGTCAACGGACATTGTGACATATATCCACTTATGGCTCGTTTACGTGTAGCCTTGATCACGACCCTACACTAGCCCATATGGTAAAAGACTACTGGCATAAGAAATACAAAGGGCAATAAACACAACACCAGAACTGTCATTTTGTAACGGTTATAACCGTTGGTAATCAAATTCCCAACGGTTATAACCGTTGGTAGCAGGTACGTTATATTTTTTTACATATTTTGTAACAGTTATAACCATTGGGAATTTTGGTCATTCCCAACGGTTATAACCGTTGGGAATTTTCGTATTTCCCAACGGTTATAACCGTTGGAAAAAACTGTAATTCCTAACGGTTATAACCGTTAGGAATTACGGGTTTTTCCAACGGCTCAACAGTGAATTCATGTATCATCAGCTAAAAGGAAAGTTTTTAATGGCTATAACCTAATTATGATAAATGTAAAATTTCCTTCACGGGATTTCTTGTTTTGTTATAGATGTAATTTATACTGTTATAAATAAAGGGATAATGATTTCCTTTCATTTTCTTCTTTATGAATATAAACTAGAAAACCTTTGAAGTTTTTTTGATTTAACAATTGCAGGAGTGAGGCATTCAAACATGAAACAGAAAGTTTGATCAATGACCTATCTGAAACAGCACATCTAGCAGAAAACAAATTGGAAGCAATCAATCAAAAATCGAACCAACTAATCCAAGATTCGAACCAAATACACAACTCACTCTTCTCGCTACAAATAGAAACAAGCCATATAAGCCAAGTATCAAAGGAAGTAGAATCTCAAATACAATATGTAATACAGAGCACCCTTGCAATTTTTCAATAGTCAGAAGACATAGCAAAGTCACAATTAGAGTTAAAAGAAGCGCAAATTGAGATGAGTGATGTAGTGAAGACTAATATGATTCAATTGCATGACTCTTATGAGAGTTTAGGTAAGGGAATGGATGGTTTGATGAAGGAAGTAGAAGAAATTGAGAAAGAGGTTATGTTCGTAGGTGAGACTATGGTTAATAAAATGCTTGATTTGCAAATTACTACTGACAATATTGAGAATGTTGCGGGTTCATCGCTGGAAAAGCAAATGGAGCTCCTTGATGGACAAGTTGCTGCCATTGAAGGACTTGATTCTCTTAGAAAAACTTACTCTGAAGCACTTAAAGAAAGCAGGTACGAGAATCCTTCATTAATTTTGTACAAAAATTGAAAACGCGGTGTCAAAAACACAACTATAACTAATAAAATTTGGTCAAAACTAAAAGAAATCGGTGAATTTTTCTTGATTAATTCCCGATCAATGGATGAATTCCTATAAACAAGAACAGAATGATTCCTCCCTAAAACTATCAATACAATTTACTAAAATAAATATATGATTTTTTTTCCAGGGAAACTTTGGAGAGATTATCAGAATACGGTCTTAAACAATATGAAGAACTTCTTCGAAGACAATCAAAAATACAAAATATGCATGACCATCTTAACAAAAATTCGCAAGCAATATTGAAATCTCAGGTAATCATCAACTACAATTTTTTCTTTATAGTTCATTTTTATATATACATCTCAGTACTAAATTTTGAAGGTCTAACATGCTTTTGTCATTTGTTGTGATTGTAGAGGGAGTTTGAAATGAAGCAATCAGACACATTCAGCATGATTGAAAAGTTATATTCACTATACAAAGCTATAGTGGATGAGTCTCGGTTAATCAAATCATTCTTCTTCTACGATTGTGTGAGTTTTTTGCTGCATATGCTCACTAGTGCAAAACAGACACTTCAGATCAGATTTTATCTTTATTTAGGTATGTAAAGCAACTTAGGTGTTAATATTTTTATCTACCATGAAATATTTTTAACGTAAATGATTTTTTGTTATTTTTTGCAGCTCTTATTGTACTTTTCCTGCTTGAGTTGGCAATCGTTAAAGTCGCACAAATTGATGACACAGTTAGTATGATATGGCTTACAAGATACATTTTCGTTGCTTGTGGACTCATTGGGATTATGTACTCTATGTATACATTCAGGTATTAATTCAACATAATATTCAACTACGGTTTTAAAGCTCTAATTGTACTTTAATTTACACATTCAACTTATTTGCAGAGAGATGGATAGATGTTACAATCAGTTTCTACACAAAGTTATCGAAAAAATGTGCATATCGGAACAAAATGTTGCAGGTAACATTAAAGATTCCTCTAAGGGTATATTCTACAGGCTCTCAAAAGAAGTACGCACTGTAATCATTTGTATTTAAACTCGTAGTTTTTAACTGTAAATATTTCAACATCGACCGTAAATTTATACTGAAAATAATTAAATGTTTATTGAATTCTTTTTTTTAAAAGGGTTTTGCCTATTAATTTCAAAAACAAGGACATGTAACAATTTCCAATTTTATAAGCTAAAAAATACACGAAATAAAACACTGGTAATTTAACATTATCACTAGGTTTACCATGAATTGTTCTTGTTATATATTGCGGGCATCAATACAATTGTGAAGACTTATCTCCGACTTATTTTTACTATCCTTTTAACAAATATATTTTTATTTGGCTAACAGTAATATTCATGTTTCAGTATATATCCAACCCCTTTTCTTTATAATGCCAAACCAGTCATGAAAAGGTTAGCAATTTTCTTCATTTTGAAATCAATTATGCTCAGGCACTGCCAAATATTTATGTTCTTCAAATATATATTCAAAAATGCGCTTGATCATATTAGCATAGATATCTAGTTTAGTGAAAATTTATCTTCATGACAACAGAGAGCAACGAAAAATGCGTACATTAAGTACAAATATGTAGTTATGAATTCAATGCATGAAAATTTTTCTACATACATATTTTTCTGCTGCGCACGGAAGCAACTCTCCGGTTTTTCTACTTGTATGCGCTACTTTCCACGCCCTAGCTCGTGTAGGCTTGCATTCCGGATTCTCCGCTTCCTACATGAATATATATGAAGTCATTTGTAAATTATGTATTACCATTAAGATTACATGTACAGTAATGACTACATACTAATTCTTCATAAAGTTGAGTATATGATTTTCTTCCTAAAGTATGAGTTATGGGATTTTTTCTTTTATTTTCAGCATTTTTTTGCATTGTTTTCTTTTCTTATCAGTGTACTCAATATCAACGAATTTCTCCCATTGGACTTTATCAATATCAATCAGACAATTTTCCATATAATTACCTCTAGTTAGATATTGACAATGTATGTTAATATTATTTATTGATTTAATTGAAAAATGTATTTGTGATGAAATGCTGACAATGTATTACTGTTTTCATAATCGTAAGTTGTGGATGATAATAATAAGTTCATTCATAAGGCTCAAATGTGTTAATATGGTAATAAAGTATCAGTGACCATAGTTGGTACATATTTTCCTTTATAAGGATCTCTAATTATGGACATAAATCTATCGTTGTCAAATTCTAGTTTATCTTGTTAACATCATATTAAATTTTGTTAAATAAAATCCAAAAGAGACCACTCCCAAAAACGTATACAATATGTAGTAGACTTGATAATTGATTTTACTGCATTTTAACATGAAAAGCATTCCACTAATTAATATTACCTGAACTCTAAAGAGAAAATAGATTTTAACATGATTCATTCCAAAAGCCAATGTAAAAACTTGTCTGTGTATGGTGACAACAAGGAATAGTTGTAATGATTTTGTCAGTTACTAATAATTGGAAAACAAAATTAAAGTATTAAATTTTATCAGTTGAAGCTAAAACATTTGATTAAAAAATAAAGAAACAAACAGATAATGATCAATTAAAGAATCAACTTAACATTTATTGCATGCATATATCCCATAAACAAGTCGCCGACAGTTTTAGAAGTTGCAAAACAAGCACGTAAATTTCAATCAATAAGCAAAGATATTGATGGAGAGAAAAAAAATCAAACCTGCAAAGGAGAAAGCAGCAGCAAATGAAAAACTCAAAAAGCGCACACAATGAGGTGAATTGCAAAAATCTACGTCTAGAACAGTCAAACCTACAGAGGAGCAAGCAGCAGCAAATGAAAGAATTGCAGTTACTTGAATAAATAACGTATAAATCAATTTGATAACCTGGTACATGCTGAAGTGCTCATATATAATAGCTAATAGAAACAATTGGACAGTCACAACCGCAGAAAGTAAACTATGCATTATTGTTGCAAAAATCAGTACAATCAGACTAGCATGTTCAATTAGGTAAACGCTGAAATAATGTTGCCCAAATTGAAACCTGTCACTAATTGTTGTTGGAAAGGTATACTTCTGATCTACTTCTCAACAAGACTTCAAAGAAAATGACTGGATATTTCAGCAAAGATAAACAAGAAAAAATAGACAGAAAAACATGAACTCAAGAAGCATTAGACACAAGATAAATAAATAATAAATAAAATAGTCATTTTATAGACCTTACTTATCAATTACTGTGTGCAGCTATTTTAATTGCTATTAGACTACATAGTAACATAGCCCTTACTACAAAGTCTGTGACGACCCGGAATTTTGGACAATTTGAATTTGGATATTTAATTGATTTTAATATTTTCGAGAGAGTAAATTTTAACTCGAATTTCTGATATCAATATTTATTAGATAATTAATTGTTAGATTTAATTATTGGAATTGGGTAAATGATTGAATCGGAAGTTTTAAGCTAGTCAAAAATAATTTTAAGGGCTTGTAAAATTTGTATTAATAATACTGAAGGTAATGGAACTTTTAAAAACTGAAATTAAAAGTGTTTTGTCCAGTTTTAGAAATATATCGTTTAAATTGAATTTAAAAATAGCCTTCCGAGGCACAGTCTCGGAATTCGACGAAACCAGTTCCATTGGGTCCGTAATATTGTATTATTACCGGATTTCAAGTTTCGTAGTAATTGGAGTTGTTGTGTGAGCGTACGATATGTAAACGCGTTGGAATTTATTTCGAGAATTCAAAATATAATCTATATTGTTGACTGGTCCAGATTTCTTCACATTAGAGCCTTCCTGATCCTTCTCCAATACGCTTCTTCGTTTAATAATTTAAAAAGGGTAGATATTTTTTTCGTTCAGAAAACAGAACGAAGCTTCTGCGAGAATCCAAATCTCGTTCGTTCCTTAATATGAAAGAAAATATATACCAAACCAAATCGAACCTAGTCTGCTACCTTATCTCAAAATCAATCCAAAGAAAAAAAAAATCGCTTCTTCATTTTTGCGAAATCGAGCCCGGTCTCCTCTTCTCGAAGCCTGCCAATCCAAACGAGCAACCTCCACTCCATCACATCTTCCTCCACGCCTCCTTCACCCTCCTAAATGCCGCAGTCTTCATCCTCGTTCCCAATCGGGCCATCGAAGCGACTTCGACAATTCTTCGAACTCGAAGATTAATTAAACTCGTTGTGATATCCCGGAATTTCGAGGAATTTAAAATGTGATAATCTCTAAATTTAAATTATTTTAAATTGATAAAATTGTTATTTTCAAATATAAATAACCAAATAATAATAATGATGTGATATTTTAATTATGGTATAGATTGAATTATAATAAGAATAACTATTTTAATTGTATTATTTTATAAATTTGATTTTAAAATAGATTTATCATTTCCAAAATTAATAAGTATTGTTTAAATATATATATATATTGTCTTGAGTTGTTTTTAAATGAAATAATTAAGTTCAAACTTAATAATGTGTTTATATAAAAATATAAATGTTAAGTTGATTTTAAATTGGATTTTTTAAAGGTAAAATTTGAATTTGAATCTTTAAAAGATAATTATTTTAATATATTTGGGTATAAAATATATGAATAAGGCTTTTATTTAAAATTAGATTTGTTTACAATATTTTCTTTAAAAGGAATTTTATTCATATAAATTTAGAAAGTGTTTATTTAATAGTAAATGAATACAAAAGATATGTTAACACTTAAAAATGAATGAAATACATTGTATATGATTTTTAGGATATAAATGGGTTTTTATTTTATTTTTCTTTCAAAGGTTTCATTTATGTATAATATAGAAAAGCATTTATAATTAAGAAATTAATATAAAAGCTTTTAAAAATCTTTTTAAAAATAATATAAAAAGATTAAGGACAAGTGTTAAATTTCTAAACATGTTAAATACATGTGTTAACTAGATAAATAGGGAAGAAGACAAGTGTCATAATTTATTTTATTTTCCTTAATTTTAAAACAAATCTAATTGAATCTATATAAATCTATATCCTTATCTCTTCCATTTCTTTGTTCATCTTCACGTTTTCAAAAATGAGATCAAAACCCTATAATCTCCTTTTAATCTTCAGCCTCTAAACACTCCTTAAAACTGAAATCATCTCCACAAACCAAACTGAAATCTTCTCAAACAAAAAAATATACAGCCTGAAACCATTTATTCTTCTTCAAACCAGAACCTTCCTCTAATCAAAATTATGCCTGTAAAACCAAAAAGTAAGGATCAAGTCCTGTAAACAAAATCTGTAGATCAATTGACTCAAACCTGGAATCATTTTCAAGGGCTTAATTCTCAAGTTCAAAAGACCTGTAACCATGTTCTTCAAGTCTGAATCATTTCAAGTATGCATGCAATATAATCTGAGGCAACAGCAAGTTTTCAAAAGCTTTTCAAGTTTAAAAGAAATCAAAACAAGTATTCCATATTTCAAAGGGAATTCAGTTTCAAAGCTCTGGCTTTTTGAAATAGGTGAGTAAACCTTTGAATTAAAATCTAAGTATCAAATATTTATTGCATGTGAATTAATGTGTTGAAATTGCTTTGCATGTCTGTAATTCTGTATGCTCTTGTATATTTTAAAAAATGTGAATATCTGTTGATTTTAAACATCAAAATATTAGTTCAAACCCTCTGCTTTTAAAACTATGAACATGGAATTCCCTTTAGATTGATGTAAATAATATATGTTGGAATTAACTAGGGAATGAATGTTTGAAAAGTATATATATGCATGTTTATTTATATGAATACAGTTGTATGTAAGTATAGAATTATGCATGTACTTGTATCTCTGTTTTCCAGAGTTCAGTGTTTATAAATTTATCAAAAATTTCATATCTCTTTATCTGATCAATATTAGCACTTTGTTTTAAGACAAATTAGTTTAGTTTTAATCTAATCTAGGTACTAAAAATATAAGCAAGTATATATGTTTTGGAATATGCTTGTTTTTGTGAAATAACAGTAAGAATACTATAAGACATCAAAAATCAAATATCGAATTATACTAATTCAAGTTCATATCTGGAATCACCTTTGAAAAACAAGATTTTTAAAACAAAAATTACAATTTTTAAAATTATATTGAGAGTGAATTTCTTAGTTAACCAGAGTTTGGGTTTTGGTCTAATTCTGTTGATCCATGCATCTGGGTTGCTCGAGATTGATGATGGAGCTAGGTGAAGCATTGGAGAGTATAGTAAAAATGGTTGAAGGGATGATAATCCACTGTGTAGTTTAAATTTGCTCGAGATTTGTTTTAAACCTAGTTTTAGGTTCTTGCTGTAAATTGAACCACTGTTCTTCTTATGGTGATTCGAGTTTGAAGGGAATTTCGGGAAGTGGAAGCGCGTTGGATCGGAAATCTATAACCGGAATCGTGGTGGTTATCATCATCGGAGGCGAGGGTGTAGAGGATTTTACTGGCGATGGGTTGGGTTTTTGGAAGGATCGAATTTCTCGTTTTCGTTTCTCAGTCAAGTACGAGGTGCTGGGTGGTCTGGGATGTCGGCAAGATCATCGACGACTTGTTGAAAGTCTCGGCGAGGGTCGGAGCCGATCAGGTCGGAGGTGCACGTACACGCGTGTACGTTTGTGTCAGTTTATCTGGTTTTGGGTTTGAGTGTTTTCTCGAAGACGATTAAGGGAAAAAGGGTTCTTGGCTCGAAGTCGTTTCCAGGGAGATACGCGAGTGTTTAAGTGATAAATGTTTTAACAGTTTTAAGTTTTTTACAAACAGTTTTAAAATTTGTTCGGGGAGGCACTCGTGAAATAAGGCTTTGAACTCGGGTATGTTGCCGAGTTGTACGCGAGAAGTAATGGGTGAACTGTTAAGTCTAAAACAGTTTAAAATTTAAATAAAGGCAAGATTTTAAAAAAATTTAACAATCAAGTTAAATCAATTTTCCTGGAAATTTATTTCTTAATAATTAATGTTTTGACTAAATTTAAGTTGTAACATTTGTTTAACTTAAATGTATTAAGATAAATTCTAAAGTTATTTTCAAACTTAATTTGAAATATAAAGGAAATGTTTTTTTTATCTTAAAACTTAATTAAAGGATGATAGTTAATGAGAAAAGTTAAGAATGATTAATTAATGGAATTAGTTATTGATTAAGGACTTATTAGTTAACAATTAAGGGTTTCAAGTGTTTTATTAATTTGTAAATAAGGATTGTTAACCAATTAAAGATAAGTAGTTAATGATTATTTATTTTTAAACTTAATGATTTAATTAAGTGAGTTAATTCTAAGATAAAATGTTTTATTGATAATGTTTTATCTTAAAATAATTAAGATTTTTAATGAGTTGAAATTAATTAAGTTAAATTTATTTATTTAATTAATTTTTGATAAGGATTAATTAAGAATTAATTATTATAATTAAGGAGAGTAATTAAAGGTTAATTACTATAAATGATTAAGGATTAATTACTTTGTATTAAAAGATATTGATTAATAATTAAAGTTTATTAATTAATAATTAAAGAATAATTAATCAAGGATTAATTAATTTGTTTAAAGGGTAATTAAGGATGAGTTACTCAGTTATGATTTAAGAAATGAATGTGATTTATTTAAGTTAATTAATTTGTTAATTAATTAAGGATAGTCACTTGGTAATTGATTAAGTATAGTTACTTAATAAGATTGATTAAGTATAATTACTTAGTGTAAGTAATTAATAAATAAATTACTGTATGTAATTGAAGTAATTATTTAAGGTTGATAAATGAAAGTAATTGATTAATGCATAATTAATTAATGTAATTAATTAAAGAATAATGTAATTAATTATAGTTAATTAATTAATGGAAGTAATTAATTAAGGATCATTAATTATTATAATTAAGGAGAGTAATTAAAGGTTAATTACTATAAATGATTAAGGATAATTAATTTGTGAAATTAATTAAGGATAATTACTTTATGTAATAAATAATTAATCAAGAGTGATTAATATTTAATGATTAATTAATTAAATGGATTGTAATTAATTAATGTTGATTAAGCAAGAATAGGAATTAATTCTTAAGTAATTAATTTAATTTAAGTTGATTAAATTGATTATAATAGAGATTAATAAATGGTTGCTTATGAATGATGGTTGAGTAGAATGTCTGATTTGGTTGATATCTATTGGATGATATACTATGATATATCTGTGATAAATGTGTGATATTTATCTATGTTAATGCTATGTGAATTCAAGTATTAAATTGAATTGAATTGTTTAAACCTTTAAACAACTTGGCCTTAAAAGATACGTTTTGGATTTCGATGAGACCGGGATCGGGTTTCCGTATACCGGATTTCCAGGTCTGGAGACCCGAATACCACATCGATCCAAATTAACGATAGGTTGTGAATCTCAAGTGAAGATGAAGATTGAGAGTGCAAGGGTTATTGTCGTTAACTCTGAGGGTGATTCCAAAACGAGTGTAACGAGATAATGCCTTCGGTTTCGTTCGAACCCGGAATGAACTTGTATGGATTGAATGCTTTCAAAACATCGTCAGGTGGACGATGAGCATTCTAAGTGAAGTGTTCTGATTAAAGGTAATCGTGACCTCAAGCCTCATCAACCGGGAATGGCTAAAACAGGGGAGGTGCAGCAAGGCTTCGTGGGTAGCGCCCACTGAGAGTAAGGTCATCCCTGTCTAGATGTCCCTTTCTATTTTCGACTTAGTGGTACGGTTGCAGTACACAACCGTGGGGTGATTTTATTCGGAATTATCCAGTAAGGGATGGTTCCGGCTTTGTGTTGCAGGGGAGCGGGCGTACTCCTCGGTACGGTGATCTAGGCCACGTACTGTGACGGGCGGTACCCCAGTAGCCCTGCCATTGTATGGAAATCCAACTTCCAATAAGTGCCGTACGTATTAGTTGTGCCCAACTATGTTGGAATGTGAGATGTAAGCATTTCGGCTATTTCATATTTATTTGAAAACCCTAGACCTATTATAATACAATCGAATTTCCTATCAAATGTTTTGGTTAGCGTAAGGTAAAAACTTACCCATGTTTATGTGTGGGAAGTCTTACGTGATACCTTTGTTTTCAAAGGTTTGAAGTTAAGCAAATTTAAACCGTTTACTCACACCAGACCCATGTCTGACCCAAGTGTTTATTTCTGTTTTATATAAACTCTTGGGTACTCAAATTTTTACGAGTAGCCAAGAGAGTCAGGTTTGCTTTGACGAGTTATCTGGAGGAGCAATGGAGCAGGAGGCTTCAGCGCTGTAGAGATATAGTAGTTCCGCTGTGTTGATCTCTGAGTCATTGTTATCTGTGTTGTATCTTGTATTGTAAAAAACTAGACAGGTGTTTATAACTGTCTAGTATGTGTTGTATATATTGTGTAACTCTGATAGTTGTTGTATATGAAACTATGTAATAGTTTATGTTATTAATATAATTTATTCGTTCCGCTGTTTAGATTCTGTTGTTGTTTCTTTCTTTCTTCTCTTCTTTTCTCTTTCTATCCCTTTCTTTCTTATTAGCGATACGACTTTCTGGTCGATGAAAGCCGGGTCGTCACATTTGGTATCAGAGCAGTAGGTTGAGTGAATACCTTGGCTCTGGAGTGGTGTCTATCTTGAGAGAACGTATTTGTAATTTTTATATAACTATATATATCTATTCTACCTATTTGTTGGATTATCTGTTCGGGTTTTCCAAATAAGTTATAAAGGTAGATAGGGTGGTGGTGTGTGTAACACGACTACCAATGGTTGGAGTTTGAATGTTTGAGATTGGAAGTATTTGTCGAGACTGTAGACCTAATACCGTCTCGAGTGAACTTTGATTTGGTGTTCATTAATCTCTGAAGGAAACCTGTTAAGGTTCGGAGTCCATTATTGAAGTATAAGTTTGATCGCACTCGTGCGAGTCGATTTTTGAGAGTTTGGATCGGTTGGTTGAGCAGAAGAAAGTGATGGTATCTTGATATCTCAGGTAATAGTAGCTGCGTGATGAGATGCAGTGACTATGGATATCTCAGAAGATGTTCTCTTTTGGAGCAAGTTTGAGGAAGTGCGTCTGCATTCGGTGTTGTGGCTGAGTTCAGCATAATGTTTGTGTTTGGTCTGAGGTCCGAGTTTCTCTAGAAGTTTTGGATAAGGAGTCTTTGTCATCCGTGGCAGCAGTGCAGCTCGAGTGTTATGTGTTCTTGTTGGAAGATCTTTTGGCTTAGCAGTTTTCTTAGAAGTGGAGTTCAGAAGCTGCGGAGTAAATTCATTTTTTCAAATGGATTGGTCAAGCACTAGACTGTTCTGATGGATTAAGAAAGAACAGTAATTTTTGGATATTGGACTGGATAGAATCGCAAAAGTGACTTGCGATAGTTTGAGTGTTCTCTTGGGAAATCTTTTGCTTGAGTTTGAGGCATCTCTAGAAGATGTAGGGGTTATAGAGTTGTCAGAAATTTTCTGGAGTGTTGATCTAGTTTGTGTTCGAGTTCATAGACGACATCTAGATCAGAGTTGAGCAGCGAAAGCTTGGTAGTAGTTGTTCTAGAGTAGAAGCAACCGGAAGTTGCAGAGTTTGGATTAAAGGGTTCCTACAGGAAGCTTTTCAAGATTTGAAGGTCAGATTGGTGAGAGAATCTGTTTTGTCTTGATAAAAGAAGTATTTGGAATCTACTAATGATTGTGGAGTAGAGTTTGTGATTCTGGATTTCTGTAGATCTTGAGAGGATCCGTTATTGGATTGTTTTTGGTCATGTTTGTTTTGAGAAGCGTCAGTGAAGATTGAGCTGATCCGGAAAGGTGAAGGCAGCCAGAATCGTCAGAAGAGTTCTGTGGATTAGAGATGGAGAATTTTGGAATTCGAAGTTGGAGACTTCGTTGTTATTTCTTCAGTAAAGGAAGCAATTGAGTTTGGGTAAGACTAGGAAGATAGCTCCGAGTATATTAGATCTTTTTGAGTTTTTGTGAGGATATGTGTTTTGGCTTCGGTATTGAATTACCAGTTTGGATTTAGTAGAGCGAGTAACCCAGTATCTGAATCTGGGAAACTCGAGATAATTTTAGGTAGTTTATCCGGATCTATGTTCGGATAACTAGAATTGTTGTTTGTTCGGATAAAATTGTTTGTTTAGATAAAATTGTTTGTTTGGATGAATGGTTGTTTGATTGATAGTATATGGTTGATGTGTATGCTTGGATTTTTGAAAATAAATTTAAATTTTTTTTTGGATTATCTTTTGTTTTAAATTTCGAGGACGAAATTCTTTTAAGGGGGAAGGAATGTGATATCCCGGAATTTCGAGGAATTTAAAATGTGATAATCTCTAAATTTAAATTATTTTAAATTGATAAAATTGTTATTTTCAAATATAAATAACCAAATAATAATAATGATGTGATATTTTAATTATGGTATAGATTGAATTATAATAAGAATAACTATTTTAATTGTATTATTTTATAAATTTGATTTTAAAATAGATTTATCATTTCCAAAATTAATAAGTATTGTTTAAATATATATATATATATTGTCTTGAGTTGTTTTTAAATGAAATAATTAAGTTCAAACTTAATAATGTGTTTATATAAAAATATAAATGTTAAGTTGATTTTAAATTGGATTTTTTAAAGGTAAAATTTGAATTTGAATCTTTAAAAGATAATTATTTTAATATATTTGGGTATAAAATATATGAATAAGGCTTTTATTTAAAATTAGATTTGTTTACAATATTTTCTTTAAAAGGAATTTTATTCATATAAATTTAGAAAGTGTTTATTTAATAGTAAATGAATACAAAAGATATGTTAACACTTAAAAATGAATGAAATACATTGTATATGATTTTTAGGATATAAATGGGTTTTTATTTTATTTTTCTTTCAAAGGTTTCATTTATGTATAATATAGAAAAGCATTTATAATTAAGAAATTAATATAAAAGCTTTTAAAAATCTTTTTAAAAATAATATAAAAAGATTAAGGACAAGTGTTAAATTTCTAAACATGTTAAATACATGTGTTAACTAGATAAATAGGGAAGAAGACAAGTGTCATAATTTATTTTATTTTCCTTAATTTTAAAACAAATCTAATTGAATCTATATAAATCTATATCCTTATCTCTTCCATTTCTTTGTTCATCTTCACGTTTTCAAAAATGAGATCAAAACCCTATAATCTCCTTTTAATCTTCAGCCTCTAAACACTCCTTAAAACTGAAATCATCTCCACAAACCAAACTGAAATCTTCTCAAACAAAAAAATATACAGCCTGAAACCATTTATTCTTCTTCAAACCAGAACCTTCCTCTAATCAAAATTATGCCTGTAAAACCAAAAAGTAAGGATCAAGTCCTGTAAACAAAATCTGTAGATCAATTGACTCAAACCTGGAATCATTTTCAAGGGCTTAATTCTCAAGTTCAAAAGACCTGTAACCATGTTCTTCAAGTCTGAATCATTTCAAGTATGCATGCAATATAATCTGAGGCAACAGCAAGTTTTCAAAAGCTTTTCAAGTTTAAAAGAAATCAAAACAAGTATTCCAGATTTCAAAGGGAATTCAGTTTCAAAGCTCTGGCTTTTTGAAATAGGTGAGTAAACCTTTGAATTAAAATCTAAGTATCAAATATTTATTGCATGTGAATTAATGTGTTGAAATTGCTTTGCATGTCTGTAATTCTGTATGCTCTTGTATATTTTAAAAAATGTGAATATCTGTTGATTTTAAACATCAAAATATTAGTTCAAACCCTCTGCTTTTAAAACTATGAACATGGAATTCCCTTTAGATTGATGTAAATAATATATGTTGGAATTAACTAGGGAATGAATGTTTGAAAAGTATATATATGCATGTTTATTTATATGAATACAGTTGTATGTAAGTATAGAATTATGCATGTACTTGTATCTCTGTTTTCCAGAGTTCAGTGTTTATAAATTTATCAAAAATTTCATATCTCTTTATCTGATCAATATTAGCACTTTGTTTTAAGACAAATTAGTTTAGTTTTAATCTAATCTAGGTACTAAAAATATAAGCAAGTATATATGTTTTGGAATATGCTTGTTTTTGTGAAATAACAGTAAGAATACTATAAGACATCAAAAATCAAATATCGAATTATACTAATTCAAGTTCATATCTGGAATCACCTTTGAAAAACAAGATTTTTAAAACAAAAATTACAATTTTTAAAATTATATTGAGAGTGAATTTCTTAGTTAACCAGAGTTTGGGTTTTGGTCTAATTCTGTTGATCCATGCATCTGGGTTGCTCGAGATTGATGATGGAGCTAGGTGAAGCATTGGAGAGTATAGTAAAAATGGTTGAAGGGATGATAGTCCACTGTGTAGTTTAAATTTGCTCGAGATTTGTTTTAAACCTAGTTTTAGGTTCTTGCTGTAAATTGAACCACTGTTCTTCTTATGGTGATTCGAGTTTGAAGGGAATTTCGGGAAGTGGAAGCGCGTTGGATCGGAAATCTATAACCGGAATCGTGGTGGTTATCATCATCGGAGGCGAGGGTGTAGAGGATTTTACTGGCGATGGGTTGGGTTTTTGGAAGGATCGAATTTCTCGTTTTCGTTTCTCAGTCAAGTACGAGGTGCTGGGTGGTCTGGGATGTCGGCAAGATCATCGACGACTTGTTGAAAGTCTCGGCGAGGGTCGGAGCCGATCAGGTCGGAGGTGCACGTACACGCGTGTACGTTTGTGTCAGTTTATCTGGTTTTGGGTTTGAGTGTTTTCTCGAAGACGATTAAGGGAAAAAGGGTTCTTGGCTCGAAGTCGTTTCCAGGGAGATACGCGAGTGTTTAAGTGATAAATGTTTTAACAGTTTTAAGTTTTTTACAAACAGTTTTAAAATTTGTTCGGGGAGGCACTCGTGAAATAAGGCTTTGAACTCGGGTATGTTGCCGAGTTGTACGCGAGAAGTAATGGGTGAACTGTTAAGTCTAAAACAGTTTAAAATTTAAATAAAGGCAAGATTTTAAAAAAATTTAACAATCAAGTTAAATCAATTTTCCTGGAAATTTATTTCTTAATAATTAATGTTTTGACTAAATTTAAGTTGTAACATTTGTTTAACTTAAATGTATTAAGATAAATTCTAAAGTTATTTTCAAACTTAATTTGAAATATAAAGGAAATGTTTTTTTTATCTTAAAACTTAATTAAAGGATGATAGTTAATGAGAAAAGTTAAGAATGATTAATTAATGGAATTAGTTATTGATTAAGGACTTATTAGTTAACAATTAAGGGTTTCAAGTGTTTTATTAATTTGTAAATAAGGATTGTTAACCAATTAAAGATAAGTAGTTAATGATTATTTATTTTTAAACTTAATGATTTAATTAAGTGAGTTAATTCTAAGATAAAATGTTTTATTGATAATGTTTTATCTTAAAATAATTAAGATTTTTAATGAGTTGAAATTAATTAAGTTAAATTTATTTATTTAATTAATTTTTGATAAGGATTAATTAAGAATTAATTATTATAATTAAGGAGAGTAATTAAAGGTTAATTACTATAAATGATTAAGGATTAATTACTTTGTATTAAAAGATATTGATTAATAATTAAAGTTTATTAATTAATAATTAAAGAATAATTAATCAAGGATTAATTAATTTGTTTAAAGGGTAATTAAGGATGAGTTACTCAGTTATGATTTAAGAAATGAATGTGATTTATTTAAGTTAATTAATTTGTTAATTAATTAAGGATAGTCACTTGGTAATTGATTAAGTATAGTTACTTAATAAGATTGATTAAGTATAATTACTTAGTGTAAGTAATTAATAAATAAATTACTGTATGTAATTGAAGTAATTATTTAAGGTTGATAAATGAAAGTAATTGATTAATGCATAATTAATTAATGTAATTAATTAAAGAATAATGTAATTAATTATAGTTAATTAATTAATGGAAGTAATTAATTAAGGATCATTAATTATTATAATTAAGGAGAGTAATTAAAGGTTAATTACTATAAATGATTAAGGATAATTAATTTGTGAAATTAATTAAGGATAATTACTTTATGTAATAAATAATTAATCAAGAGTGATTAATATTTAATGATTAATTAATTAAATGGATTGTAATTAATTAATGTTGATTAAGCAAGAATAGGAATTAATTCTTAAGTAATTAATTTAATTTAAGTTGATTAAATTGATTATAATAGAGATTAATAAATGGTTGCTTATGAATGATGGTTGAGTAGAATGTCTGATTTGGTTGATATCTATTGGATGATATACTATGATATATCTGTGATAAATGTGTGATATTTATCTATGTTAATGCTATGTGAATTCAAGTATTAAATTGAATTGAATTGTTTAAACCTTTAAACAACTTGGCCTTAAAAGATACGTTTTGGATTTCGATGAGACCGGGATCGGGTTTCCGTATACCGGATTTCCAGGTCTGGAGACCCGAATACCACATCGATCCAAATTAACGATAGGTTGTGAATCTCAAGTGAAGATGAAGATTGAGAGTGCAAGGGTTATTGTCGTTAACTCTGAGGGTGATTCCAAAACGAGTGTAACGAGATAATGCCTTCGGTTTCGTTCGAACCCGGAATGAACTTGTATGGATTGAATGCTTTCAAAACATCATCAGGTGGACGATGAGCATTCTAAGTGAAGTGTTCTGATTAAAGGTAATCGTGACCTCAAGCCTCATCAACCGGGAATGGCTAAAACAGGGGAGGTGCAGCAAGGCTTCGTGGGTAGCGCCCACTGAGAGTAAGGTCATCCCTGTCTAGATGTCCCTTTCTATTTTCGACTTAGTGGTACGGTTGCAGTACACAACCGTGGGGTGATTTTATTCGGAATTATCCAGTAAGGGATGGTTCCGGCTTTGTGTTGCAGGGGAGCGGGCGTACTCCTCGGTACGGTGATCTAGGCCACGTACTGTGACGGGCGGTACCCCAGTAGCCCTGCCATTGTATGGAAATCCAACTTCCAATAAGTGCCGTACGTATTAGTTGTGCCCAACTATGTTGGAATGTGAGATGTAAGCATTTCGGCTATTTCATATTTATTTGAAAACCCTAGACCTATTATAATACAATCGAATTTCCTATCAAATGTTTTGGTTAGCGTAAGGTAAAAACTTACCCATGTTTATGTGTGGGAAGTCTTACGTGATACCTTTGTTTTCAAAGGTTTGAAGTTAAGCAAATTTAAACCGTTTACTCACACCAGACCCATGTCTGACCCAAGTGTTTATTTCTGTTTTATATAAACTCTTGGGTACTCAAATTTTTACGAGTAGCCAAGAGAGTCAGGTTTGCTTTGACGAGTTATCTGGAGGAGCAATGGAGCAGGAGGCTTCAGCGCTGTAGAGATATAGTAGTTCCGCTGTGTTGATCTCTGAGTCATTGTTATCTGTGTTGTATCTTGTATTGTAAAAAACTAGACAGGTGTTTATAACTGTCTAGTATGTGTTGTATATATTGTGTAACTCTGATAGTTGTTGTATATGAAACTATGTAATAGTTTATGTTATTAATATAATTTATTCGTTCCGCTGTTTAGATTCTGTTGTTGTTTCTTTCTTTCTTCTCTTCTTTTCTCTTTCTATCCCTTTCTTTCTTATTAGCGATACGACTTTCTGGTCGATGAAAGCCGGGTCGTCACACTCGTCCTCCTCAAAAACTAAAATGGAGTCGAATTCGTTTCAGAAGATGAAATCGAGTTCGTTCGAGTCATTCGCGATGCTGGGAGGAGGGCAGGGGTGGTGTCGCGATTGTTTGGTAGGAGCGGCTCGCCTAGTTACCGTGAGTTCGACTGATGGGCAGGGAGCGTAGTTAGGTTCTCGATTTCTAGGGGTTCGGCGACGTCGTGATGAGCAAGGGATGGGTAGTGGGTTCTGTCAGAGGTCGAGCGCATGGGAATTGGATGAGGGAGCTCGTCGGTGAATTTGGGCAGCACGTCAGGGCAGTGAGGTATATTATCGATTGTTTTATCAATTTAAAAGTTTAATATTATAAAAAAAAAAATCTTAACAGTA
Source organism: Allium fistulosum (assembly GCA_030737815.1). Classification (NCBI taxonomy): domain Eukaryota; kingdom Viridiplantae; phylum Streptophyta; class Magnoliopsida; order Asparagales; family Amaryllidaceae; genus Allium; species Allium fistulosum. The sequence goes on along the minus strand of CM060908.1, from coordinate 93,984,241 downwards.
AGGGGAATTCCAGTTCGTTCATTTACAATAAGAGATGAGTATGCATATACACATTTTTACTTACTAGTTTAATATTTTTGTTTTAAAATAATGTATTTTAGTAACTGACTTGTTTAATGAACTTATTTAATTTAATTAGTTAAGTCACTAAGAATAATTTCTTAAAGGAAAGTGGGTTAAAATTAGTTTAAAATTTATTACTTGTTTAAAACTAAATCATTAGTTTAAATTAAATAAGTAAGTAGTAATTAACTGCTTGAATAATTCAAATATTGATAAATCATATAATATTTATTCAAGGTCTAATATTGGATAAACTGGATTGGATTGCAAACAAAACGAAGGTGAGTTAATCTCACTCAGTTAAATTATAATTTAAATTTAATTGGTTAAATTTAAATATTGATGGATGATTGAATTGATTGATTTGATTGATGTGCTATATATATAGTAGTATAGCAATATATACATATTGGCATATGTATATATTGGAATTGTTGATATTCCCGCATTTATATAGCGGATGAAACCCTATGCGCCGCATAATAGCGGATGATTTTATGTAAAACCCATATACCGCGATATTCCACCTTGAAGTGGAATTGGTATTGTGCTAACGTCTGTGGATGCAGGGAAACAGGTTGGAGGGATCCAACTGGATTCCTCAAAATATTTAATTTTTGTTTAAATATTCTATGATATGATTGTTGTTATCCTGTGATAATTTATATTGGATAATCTGGTTGGATTGAATTTCCCAGTATAATGAGTTATCAAAAGCAATTGAATTGGATTTTTGGAAAATATAAAAGAGTAAAATTAAGTTAAGTAATTCTAGTGAATTCGAATAAATTAAATATGGAAAAGAGGAATTTTGAATAAATAAAGAAATGTTGAATTTAAAGAAGACTTATGTGATGTTATTTAAAGGGATAAAAATTTATTTTAATTCAATGTTTAAATGTAATTAAAAAGAGAAGGAATTTGGGAAATCTGAAACTTGTGTTTCGGTTTAAAGATTTTAAATCATAATGAGAAATAAAATCTGGAAGTTAATGAATTTGGAAATAAATGGATTAAGTAAGAAAATTTATTTCAAAGTAAAATAAATTGGGAAATCAATTATAAATTGATTTAAATACTTTGGAATTTGAATTTTAAAGAGAAATGAGATTTGGGAGAGATAAACTGGGTTTGTAAAGTAAAATAAAATATCAGAGGATATTTGAAATATAATTTCAAAGTGGGAATTTATAAAAGGATATAGTTTGGTTTAAAAATAAATGTTATTTTATTTTTAAAAGATGGGAGTGAGAAGGATATTTCTCTGTATAGCCAAGTACGTTTTCAAAGCAATTTTAATATAAGTTAAAAGTTCTAATTGTATTTTTAAAAGCATATTTTAGAAAATTTATTTTTTCTAAATGTTAATTTCCTAAGTAAGTATGTTTTAGGAAACCTATTCTTTTTAATATTTAAACTTTAAAGTAAGTATTTTTCAAAGATCTATTATTGTAGTAATTATATAAAAGTGATTTGGTATTATATTTTAAAAAGAGAAATTTAGTTTATATTTGTAAAGTGGTTTCATTTTAAATATTTCTTAAGTATATATTTTGTTAAGGTATTAAAGTAGTTTTTTTTAAATTTCAATATTATTAAGTATATTTATAGTAAAGTGTTTTAAGATTATTTTAAAATCTAAGTGTTTTGTACTTGGTGTTTCAGAGAAATAAATATTTGGAAATGTATTCCGTAAGCGGAAACTGTTTGAAATTGTTTTCAAAAGGAGTTTGAAAATTTGGAAATATATCTTGGAAAGATATTTGGGCAAATAAATAATGTGGGAAATTATTTATTGTGTGATGGTTGCTTGTGGATGTTAATTGATAGTTAAATAACCGACTATCAATATTGGCCAAATGCGCTGATCGTTTCGAAGAGACCGGGATCGAGTTTCCGTATACCGGGATTCTAGGTCTGGAGACTCGAATACCACTTCGATCCGGTTTGTACGTTTCGTGTAACGATTTCGGAGTCGAAGATGGAGCAGTGAAGTGCAAGGGCTAGTCGCTACTAATCCTGAGGATATTTCCAAAATGGATGTAGTAGGAGTAGTGCCTTCGGTTCCGTTCAGACCCGGGACGGACTTGTATGGACGAATGCTTTCGTGACATCGTCAGGTGGACGATGGGCATTCTAAGGGATATGTGCTATAAAGGTATCGTTTAGCCTCGAGCCTCATCAACCGGGAATGACTGAAAATCAGGGGTTATGCAGCAAGGCTTCGTGGGTAGCCCCCACTTGAGAGTAAGGTCATCCCTGTCTAGATGTCCCTTTTTATTTCGGCTTAGTGGTGCGGTTGCTGATCCCAACCGTGGGGTGATTTTATTTGGAATTATCCAGTAAGGGATGATTCCGGCCTTGTGTTGCAGGGGAGCGGGCGTACTCCTCGGTACTGTGATCTAGGCCACGTACTGTGACAGGTGGTACCCCAGTGCCTAGTCATTCGTTGGAAATCCATTCTCCCTACGTGCCTGTACGGTTTTGATTGTGCCCAACTATTGCTGAAATGTGAGATGCAAGCATTTCAGCTAGATTCTATTTTACTTTCTGTAGACACTATTATAATATCAGAGGATTTTGATATAAAGTGTTTTAGCTATCGTAAGGTAAAAACCCGACATGTTTATTTGTGGCGTGGTCTTACGAGATGCTTTTGTTTTCAAAGGATTTTGAAACTTTAATAATAAATTTGAGTGTGATTTTCTCACGCTGGTTTTCCAGACTGACTCGGGTGTTGTTTTATATGATGCTCGGGTCAGACCGAGTATTATAGGTTACAGGATATGATGCTGTGGAGCTCAGGAGATGAGCTGGATGGCGAGACGTATCTTCCGTACTTGTTTATATATATATATATTCCGCTGTGTTGATTGTTGTACTCTGTTGTATTGAGGACATGATATGGTTATTGTCCAGTTGTATGTTATGTGTTCTCTGGTGTATACTCTGATGCTATATTATATAAAACTGATATAGTTTTGATTTTTGTAAAGATCTGTTAATATATATTATATTTTATTCCGCTGCGATGGTTAGATTCTGATTTTGTTTTCTATTTTTCTTCTTCTACCTCTTCTTCTTAACTCAAATGGTTCGATTTTCCGGGTCTGGAAAGTCGGGTCGTTACAAAGTCCATTTTTCAGACCGGCCGCTATGTGACGAGGCTGTGTGGGTAGCTGGTTTATATAAAAGAGTGGGAAAACTATTGCTTTTTGCTAGGCAATATGGGACTATCCCTGTTTTGTAATATATACGTTGATGCTACTTAAAATTTAAGTAATCTAAATATTGCGTACAATATATAAATGTGACAAAGATGCACGAGTTGAATCTTATCGCAAATGTTCATAATTATCTTATAGCATAATACTATATTTTATAGCATAATACTATATATTGATGCTTAATCTATACTGTATAATATAGTATTATGCTATGAAATATTTAAGTAATAAGACTAGGTATTTGTATTTTTACCATCTTTCGTGGCTTATCAAAAGATAGCTTCTTTGTCTTTACAGATGATACAAATATTAAAATGCTAAATCTTAATAAAGAAAACTAAAAGATGTGGTTGTGGCTAGCATATTTGAACACATAATATATGTAGTGAAGATTGTTGAGTTCAGTGAAGATTGATCTAGGCTGCATACAGAAAGGTCCAGTCTCAGGGGATCTGAATATGTATTTTAGACAAGCATTCTACTTCTATAGTAAAGGAACCTGAATGGAGATTTTGTAAAAATTCTTAACCGCTATAAGTTGCTTGTTAGGTAGAATACCTTGATAGACTCGACCTACAGTTCCTGAACCTAGTTTCATTCTGCCATATTCATAATATATTGCCTTTTTGCTCACTTTTTTCGAAAATCTTTACACTCCTGACCATTTACTAAATACTTTTCCTGGTAGATATAAGAACACAAAAATATGTCCTTGCATTTTGTGTATCTAAAAAAAGGTTGATATAAGATACATGTCTGTTTAAACAAAAACACAATTTGCATATCTCCACCTTAAGAAAATATCTATAAACTTATACTAATGCTTCAGTTGTCGTCAACTTAAACAGCTAATCACTTGAATGGATTCTACAGCACTGTAACCAACTATCACAAGGGAAAAAAATAGTTACTAGCAAAATATACACGTACACCACAACACATGTATTGAATCATAATTAAAAAGTGCACAACAGTTGGAATTTTAGAATACTACTCTATTACTAAAAAATTGATATGTATTAATCGATGGTCTATAAAGTTTTTCATTTCTTTTGCGATTATATATTATAATCATAATGACTGTTGATAAAGCGATAAAATATTAGGATGTGTAGATAAGACTATCATTTATAGTTGAGGAAAATGCCAATTTCTAACTGCCAATAAAAATATAGAACCTTATAGCCTAAAAAGGTAAAAATTTATCATTATTAATCCTTTTTAATTTATTTGGGAACATAAGATCAATAATAAATACCGCTACACCGAAAAATGTGACATATAATTGCAAATGCATTGCCAAAACTGAGTTAAACAAAATATAGACAAAAATTCACACATAAAAATCAGGAAATAAGTTTCAAGAAATCGATGTACTGTGGCTTTAAATAGTAAACGAAGTTTGCAGCAAACGTAATTTGAGATTAAAAAAAATGAAAAATACCTAGCAAAGGCGATGCTGGAACGAGGCGGTGGGGGCGATTACCCTAGGATATATCAGGAAGCGGAGGAGGTGATAACCTAGAGGCGGAGGTGGCGATCGATAACCCAGAGGCGACAAGGGCGGTAACCCTAGAACGAGAAATTTTGATTTAGGAAAAAACGATAATCATAGGTAGAAGCGTGAGAAACGGGGTAAGTAATAATAAAAATAAAATGACCGTCATGTCCATGCCACTTTTACCTATTTACTAAATTACCAGGCTTACTAACGGAAATAAGCGTTGTAAACATTTGCAACAGAAATATCTGTTAGAAATTAGTAACGGTAATAACCATTACAAAGTGAAACGAAAAAAGTGTTACAAAATGGCATGTTTGCTGTAGTGAAACTACCAACACTGTGATGCGCATCAGATATCATAACAACAACGGTGTTGAGGATTTGGACCGCGACCGTACGATCAGGCCATTAGGGTGGATACTCGCTATCTGGTTTGCTCCCAAACCATAAAGAGAGGCGGACACATGTGGTTAGCATATATGTAACGACCCGGAATTTTGAACGAATTAAATTGAGAATATTTAATTTATTTTAAATATTTGAACGATGATTTAATTTGAATCCCGAATATAACTTTGAATTTGACGATTAAATTATAAAATTTAATCTATTGAATGCTGAATAAAATTTAAATCTTCAATTTAAAGTTGAAGAAAATTATTTCGAAGGCATTTAAAATTCGTAGTGATAATACTGAAGATAATAGAAGCTTCGGAAATTAATTTGGAAACAATCTGTTCAGTTTTGAAATTATATCGTTCGAATCGATATTTAAAAATAGTCATTTTTCAAACAGTCTCGGAATTCGACGAAACCAGTTTCATTGGGTCCGGAATATTGAATTATTGTCGGATTTCAAATTTCGTATTTTTTGGGTTTGTTATGTGAACGTACGAAACATAAACGCGTTGAATCTTATCGAACTCAATTTAAGTTTAAACCTGTAATTGGTCAACGAGAGCTTGTTATCTCCCTTTAATCAAGCAGTTAATCGTGCCTAAATTCACGCCTTCAAACACGCCGAGAATCACGAAATAATCGTGCCAACCATCCCCTTCAGCTTCAAAAGCAAAATCAAACGAGGCTTCTTCCTTTATTTCCTTTATTCAAATTTAAAGACAATTCGAACGAAATCAAAACGAACCCCACTCGTTCTTCCTCGTTCAACAATTAGGGTAGTAGAAATCGCGATCTTCCTTTCCTTCTTCTTTTAAGTGCCGAGCTCTTCAAATCAAAGCCAGAACCGCGAATCGAAAATCGCGATCGATAATGGGGGGGTGGCGATGTCGAGCAGCTCGCGGCGAGGTGGAATCGCGTAGGAGGATTCGTCGATGGAGCAGTGGAGGTTGGACTCGAGTTCGACTGCGATGAGAGCTCGCGGTCTCGAGAAAGTGGGTTTTGGGTCGCGCGTTCGCAGGAGGTTGCGGCGGGCCGAGGTCGCGACTCAAGGGCGAAGGGAAGCGTTTGGAGTTGGGGGCTCGATCAACGCGAGCAGACGCAAGGGTGTCGGCGGCGAATCGAGTCGCAACTCGCGATAGGCGGTGATGCTCGAGGCTGGAACGCGGCGGTGATGAGGCCAGTCGTCGATTGGGGGGAGGGCATTGTCGAGCAGTAGACTGGATGAGGAACGATCGCTCGATGGCCAGAAAAACATGGGGTCGAAGTCGAAGGGGATGGCCGGTCTTCATCGATGAAGTATAATTTCGAATTCAAATTGCAGTGAGGTATTCTTTAGTTTTACCAGTTTATGTTGAAGTTTAATAAATCACTGTTAAGTTAAAACAGGAATTAAATCATTAGTTCATTAAAATATAAAATGGAAATTTTGGGCAGTAAGGTTTAAAACAAAAATTTATTTCAGTTAAAAAATTATGTATATATATATATATATGCAGAAAAATATAAGTAAGATTTTGAAAAGTTTTGAATTCATATAAATTATCGTTTTAATATAGGTATATATAGTTCAAGTAAGAAAGAAATAAAAATACTTATTTAAAATCGCTAATTTGAATTATTTTTGATACTAAAGATTTTCAAAAAGGGAATTTGTTTAGGAAATTAAATCACTAGTTTGAAATGAGTTTTATTTAGTTGAATTAAAATGTTAAAATGGTAAATTGAATTGTTCGGATTTATTTCGAATATTAATAAAACCTTATAATGTCTGTTACAAGGTTTAAAATGGAGAAATGGTCAAAATGGAAATTGGATTGCAAATAAAAGCAAAGGTGAGATTTTTCTCACTCAAAAATGAAAGTGGAATTTTCAGTTATTTATTGATTGTGTTGATTGCTATTGATTGTGATATTAGATATAGTAGGATATATCTATTATATATATAGCAATATATACATATTGGCATATGTATATATTGGATTGATGATTTCCCGCCTCGTATAGCGGATGAGACCCTATTGCGCCGTTAGTAAGCGGATTTTTATAAAACCTATATACCGCGATATTCCACCTCGAAGTGGAATGGTATTGTGCTAACGTCTGTGGATGCAGGGAAACAGGTTGGAGGGATCCAACTGGATTCCTCACCAGTAGTTATTTATTTACAGATATTGTGATGTATTCTGTTATCATATGTTGAGATATGATATTGACTGTTGTGATTGACTAATTGATGCGTTGCATCATCGAATTCAAATTTTGAAGTTAAAAATAACGATTTTAACTTTAAAAAGAGATTTTAAAAGTGATTATTTGAAAGTATACGTTTTATTTGAATCTTTGAATTGGTTTACTTTAAATAAATAAATGTTATAAATTTAAAGTTATGGAGATTATAATGTTTGTGAAATATAACCAAAAGATGATTTTTGAAGTAAATAGTTAAGTAATTTATAAGATAGTTCAAATTTGAATTTTTGAATTATTAAAAACGATGTATATAAGAGATGTACAAAATTGATATTTATCAATTAAAATTATTGGAATTTTAATCGAGTTTTTATAAGTGTTAAATTGGTAAAGATATGAAACTTATAGAATTTTAAGTTATAAAGATAGGAAATTTATAGAATTATAAATTGTGAAGATTTGAAGTTTATAGATTTATAAAATTTGAAGTTTATAGATTTATAAAGTAGGAAGTTATAAAATGAATGGAATTGTAGAATAAAAGATTATAAGAAATTTACTTATAAATTGGGTTTTTGCCTTTAAATGGAATATTTATCGAATTGATTTATAAAGGAGATTTATAAATCAAAGTTGTTAGAAAATAGAAATAGAATTTATAAACGGTGTTTTATAAATTCGAAAATCAATCAAATTTGATGAATCGAATATAGAAGGTTATTAAGGAAATTTTATCCACGATTTTGGATAGTGGATAAATTCTTGAAAATAAATGTGTAGAAAAGATTGGAATGTGGTTAGTGAAGTATATTCACGATTTTGGACAGTGAATATATTTTTAAGTAAAATGGATATGGTTTTGGGAAAGTGATATTTAAGAAGAAGTTAATTGTTTTAACGATGTTTTAAAAGGATTAAATATCGAAATCATAGATTTCAACATTCATTGTTGAAATAGGCGTTTTCGAGAAATAAGGAAATGATGGACTATAACACTGTTGTTATAGTAAATGATTTCCGAAAGGAAATGTTTTTGTCTAGTATTGGGATTTATATATCTATCTAAATTTTTGAATCCCTATACTAGCGATTTTGGGTCGTCGTAACGATGTTTTACGTAACATTCGTTTTGACCCAAATAAATGTGTTAAAAGAATATTTTCCTTAAAGAATGAAATTATACTTAATTTGATTTAAGTATATCGAATATTTTCCAAGTGTTGAAAATAAATAGATTTGTGAAATACTTATTATTAAATAAGTATGGAATTGCTTTTCCAAAAATGAAATGAAATGTTTTTGAGAATTTATCTTTGAAAAGATAAATTGAAGATGAATATTGGAATCGATTTGAAAATCGTATATCAGTAGATATTTTTGAAATATAAATTCACTATGGAATTTATAAAAGAAAGGGAAGTTGTTTAAAAATAAATATCGATTTATTTTTGGAGTGTGGAAATTTTATATCTAGTAAAGATATTTTTGGAAGATAAATAATTTGGAAAATTATTTGGAATCTGATGATGTTGCACATCTTTATTGATAGTTAAATAACCGACTATCAATAATTACCTTGAGTAGGTATTTGTTGTGAATTGGATGAATTTGAATGCCACACTTATTTTTGAATAATCGCTCACTATTCGGGTTAGCCGGGAAAGGACCATGGGGTCGTATAACCCATTACGAATATGTGATACGTCGTTATGAATTGCATTCGAAGACCGGTGTTGAAGACCGGATATTTTTGAAAACGGAAGGATTACCGTCGAGTTACTCTACATCGGCTGATCTCCGGTTTAGAGGTTTTATCACCCTTAGTGACGGGAAGTCCTGACGTGATTGAAAATTATCCGGATTTGCAAGGGCTTCGTGAGAAGTGCCTTTGGTTCTGTTCGATCCCGGAACAGACTTATATGGATTGTGTGTCTGACGTTACAATTTGAGATATAAAGCTGATTTCTTTCAAATACATTTCTGTTGGTGGCGGAGAATTTATTCTCTTAGCTTAACACCCTTCTCTGAGACGTACGAGCTCAGAGGTTATGTAGTTGAAATTTATCAGCGATATATCCCAATTTGGTAACGTGGCATACTGAGTGTTGCTGTGAAATGATCAGTGTTTGATCATTTGTGATATGATCATTTGTTTGATCTTATATCTTTTTGATCATAGGTTGATCATTTTGTTTGACCCGAAGCAGGGCTTTGTAGAAAGCGTAGCTTTGTGGACGAGACTTCGTCGAGCCTCACACCCCGGAAATGGTCGAAACAGGAAGGATGCGGCAAGGTTCTAGGGAGTAGCGCCCCTTAGTGTATGTCATTCCTTCTGGATAAAGGTGGTATCATGGTATGGAGCCCAGATACTTAACCTCTGTGGTTGCTGCAAAATTTATTTCTTTGTGGTTGTTGCGAATCGGGGATCCTCGGGAAAATCGGTGACGATCGGGGGATGGCATACGCGTGTCAGTAGTTACCTATTTTTGCAGAGGTAACCCGGCCTTGTGTTGGCAGAGATCCGGTTAGGTTCTCGGGTCGTCTATTCCAGGGACGTACCCATCGTGGATAGGAAGTTCCTTAGCCTGACCATTTGTTGGAAATCCAAAGAAACAATACGAGCCTTTACGATTTCAATTGTATAACCTGTCTCCTCAGGAGGCAGCTATAGCAGGCATAATATAATGGTACCTATGCTGGCTAAGATTTATATTATACTTTCGAAATGTTTTCCACTATGCACTAATAATAATATCAAAAAGGTTTTGATTTTTGCGTAGTAAGCATCTTTGACTAACATAAGAAGAAATCTCCTCCAAGTCTGCGTTTGCATTGTGTGTGTGGTGGGAGGTCTTATGGTAGTTTCATTTTCCAAAAGCATTGCGAATTGACTTTAAAAATTATTTTGTTGTTATAAAGAATAACTGTTTTACGATCTCACACCAGTCACCATGACTGACTCGGAGTTTATTGTTTCCCTTCTAAACTCTGGGTGCCCACCAATTTCCACACGGGCAGTCTAGAGTTAGATTATCAAGATATTCTGGATATTCTGGAGCTTTGGAGATAAGCTGGAGGACGAGACGTAGTATTTGTATCTGATAGTATTTATTCCGCTGTGTATTCTGTATGAGGACAAGTTTATATAACTGTCCATTGTTGTATATTGACTCTGATGATTGATGTATGTATAAAATGATATAGTTCTTTGTTTTAAAAGATTAGTAATTATCTATTGTATATTGTTCCGCTGCGATGTGTAAGATTCTGATATTGTTTTCTGTTCTGATGTGTTTTCTGTTGTTTTTCTTCTTTCTTTCTTCTCTTTTTCTTCTATCTTCTTCTTCTTCTACTATTTCTTCTTTCTAAAACCCTCACTATTGGAGTTTCCGGCACTCGATTTCTCGGCAGTCGATAAAGTGAGTATCGATGTCGAATTTTCGAAAGTCGAAAATTTCGGTATGTGACAATATAGTACTCATATCAAAAGTCAACATATAGTTCTAGACGTAAGCTGACACATGGCTCCAAATAAGTCAACACATGACTGTAATATACAAGAACTCTAATCCCTTACCGTTAAACGGCTCTAACCGCATACCAACACATGGCTATAACATACTACTACTATGGGTATCACAACATACACATAAGCGTATCCCCGTTAAGTGATATTTACTTACAAGGAATAATCAAACAAATAACTAATGGTGTCCCATACCACCGCATGTTATTTGAATAATTATTCAATACTCATAAACTACACTCGATCCACACTAGGTATTGCTATATGACAAGTCCGATGGATTACCGAAAATGTATTATCGAAAGTTCCATACAAAATGGTATCACTAAACCATTTATTAAAATTTCTCATCACATAAAAATAAGCAATACTCACATTCGATAATAAAAATAAATATATAAAATACATATATACATTATATTATAAGCCTCAATAAAGTTATATAAGGTATATGATACAAGAACCATGTCCAAATAAATATATAAACATTATTAATTATTAATTATGTAATATTACAACAATAATATCACGAATCTGGAAAGAAGGATGTCATCACTGTATCACATCAAACTAATAAACAAATTCATATCAACGGTGAGTCATTAATATAATCTAATTCAATAATTGAAAGGAAGTAAAATCAGAAAAGCAAGATAAAATAGAGTATGAATACTCATATGTATATAGCAAATATATTAATATATAATAATAATAATAAATCACAATGTATTCTTATATAACAAAGCAAATACTAAAAAATGTGTAGTAAATATTTATCTAGATTAATTAAATAATTTTAAGATTTAAAATAAATTACTAATCTCTCATTCTTATATAAAATTAATCGATTATTTAAAAATTTAACAACATAAGCAACTCATTTTAATTTCTCAAAACAGTTTATTGAGCTAATTATTACATATAAGATTTATATCATAACTAACTATATTAAAATACAATTTTATATAATGATAAAACATCTAAATTATTTTAATTTACTCATAATCAAATAAATCCTTTAAAATCTTAAGTTACGCATTAAAATTTTATATAATATACTTTAATAATTATTGAATAAAAATTAAGAAACATTTAATAATCTATAAAATTCACTTTATTAGGTAAATAAACTTTAAATTACTTTATGGTCATATATATAATATATAAGAATTTATATAAAAGTTTAGATATGATTATTTTAGCTTGCTGAAATGAAATATGAGTGTATATTTTAATATAAATCATTGAAGTTTGTACACATATATGGACTGTACACACACACCTCATTTCTAACACGCTCATATGCATACCCATTCTCATATAACAAATCAAAACACACAGATTCTGAATTGTACAGATAGGTGTGAGACAATAATAGTTGGTGCCAATATGAATATTGCATCCAACAGAAGATCAATAAATAAAATAACAGTTGAAAGAAAAAGATAACTGTAAACATATTCTCTTACCAAATAACTGCAACGGTTGTTTATTATAAGAAAACTACCAGCATTGCTTTTAAATGACCATAAAGTAAAAAATAGTAATAGCGAAAGCCAATGATAAAGATAGAAAAGAAAACACAAAAACCAAACCACTGTCACTTGGCCTTGCATGCAGATACACTAACATAGACTATTCCTAAAATGCTTGCCATGAAAGTACACACAGTAGCCATAAAAGTACACATATAAGAACTTTTTTTTGAAATAAGGTAAATTGGGATGAGCCCGTTACAAAAAGCGGGTAAATCAATACTACCCAAACCACATCAATAAACACACAAACCCTAGCCGACTCGCTTGATTATTCGGAAGCAAAACCTAAAAGAAAAATGGCGACGTGAGAAAATCGTTACTTCTTCAACTTTGTCTCTCTGTCTCCATTCTTGGTACCACTCGACTCTCCTCTTTCCCAATATGATAGGCTGCTGTTGAAGCAACCTCGCATCCCGATGTTCGCTTTAAAGTGATTGTTCCTTTGACGAATTGAAAGCAAGGGTGGATTAACAGATCTGAGGTCATTGTGACTCAGATCTATTAATTCCTCTCTTATATTAATGTCTTCACCTAAGAATGAGCTCCAATTTAGCCTGGAAGTCTCAGTTGTTTGCTGAGTAGAAAGGGAGTCGTTATTATCGGCACTTGAGCTCTCGTGAAGGCCGCTAATTTCAAAAGATTGTTGCTTGTCTTGAGGCTCTTTAGCATGAGCGAGAAATAGCTCAAGATGCTTGCTGCCAGCTTCATGACTCCAACCATAAGCCAAAAAATAAAATTTGGTTTGGTCTTTGATTTTTTTCTTTGATTTATGAAGAATAATCCTGCTGTCTGTCTCGATAAGTCTCCACTTATGTTCTCTATTCATACTGCTTTTATTGTGTGTTCGAAAGTTCCTTTCTTTCCAAATATGAAACACCGCAGTAGTAAGTAATATGTGAGCATATTCCGTTTCACAGTTTGTAGCTTTAAAATTGTTGTTTATATGTCGAATAGCTTGAAGTAGACCCATCTGACCATTATTGGCAATATGCAATATAGTCTGAATACGGTTCCAAATAGAGTAAGAATAACTACATTCAAAAAACAAATGATTAGCACTTTCATTTACTAAATTGCATAAGAAACAAAGTGAAATATTTGATTTTCCCCATTTATTAATTTTATCCCAAGTTGGCAGTCTGTTATTAACTGCAAAATATGCACAGAAAGCCATCTTAGGACAGTTCACTTTGTTCCATATACAATTATACCATTCAGCAATAGGTACTTTATTTATAATATTTCTCAAGTAATTTTAAAAGAAAACTTCCCTCTGAAGCTTGCTTTCCAGTCCCAATAATCATTGTCTGCATGAATATCAATAAGAATTTGGCATATACTTTCCTTATGAGGGTATGTGATAGGGTGCAACTGTGGCTGTCATTGATTATCTCTTATTATCATAGCCACTGTATCATTAACCCCACCACAAATGACCAGACTGTCCCAACCCACTTTATTAACAAAAGATTCATTGTTGAACCAAGGGTCAAACCATAAACTGGTTTGTTCTCCTATTTTAAATTTTCTCTCCAAAAATGATTTACCAATATTCCTGCATTTTAAAATTTGTTTCCATGCATAAGATTGATTATTTTTTGGTAAAGCAGTCCAAAAGTTATCATTTTTGAGGTATTTGGACCTCATCCATCTAGCCCAAAGAGAGTCTGCATTCACAAATCTCCAGAATAATTTTAAATGGCATGTAAGAATGAGGTCATTCATATTCCTAATACCAAATCCCCCATCTTTTTTAGGTCTGCATACTTTTTCCCAACTGATTTTATGATATTTACCCCTCCATAAAAAATCAACACATCTACTTTCAATTTTTTTAATTAATGCAACTGGAATATGATATGTTTGTATCCAATATAAAATATGGCATAAATCACAGTTTTAATAAGTTCTAATCTACCAGCAATAGAAAGAAGTTTACAAGACCAAGTTTCCATTTTATCTTGAATGTTTTCTATAAGAACAGAGCAGTCAGAATCTCAAATCTGATTAATTGACAAAGGCAGACCTAAATATTTAATAGGGAGATGACCTTCTGCTATATTTAGAGATTCAAAAATCTCATTTGTGTATCTATTGCTTCTACTAAAATAAGCTTTTCTTTTGCATTCATTGAGTTGAAGTCCAACATATTTATACAGTTTGCCAAAAATACTTCTAATAACATCTGCATTAGTTTTATTAGCCTTGATAAAGACCATAAGGTCATCAATATATATTACAAGGCTGAATTTTATTCATTAGAGTAATGTTACCCTTAATAGCCTCTATTTCCATTAAAATAGAAAAGTACTCCATGACCATAGTAAAAAGGTAAGGTGATAATGGATCACCTTGCCTAATACCCCTATTACTTTTTATAAAACCCTATGATTTACCCTGGATGAGAATAGAAAAGGTAGGAGAATTAATACATTCAAAGACCAAATTGCAAAACTTAATTGGAAAGCCCATGCACTTCATTATATGATATATAATGTGTCTGTTTACTTTGTCATAAGCCTTTTGCAGATCCACCTTTATACAAACATTATCAACATTTCTAGAATTAATGTTTCTAACTAGTTCAGGAGCTAGAAGAGAATTTTCATAAATGAGTCTGCTAGGAACAAATGCACTCTGATTTTCAGAAATAATAAATGGTAGAAATTTTTTGATCCTATTACTTAAAACAGTAGTTATGATTTTATAAATAAAGTTGCAGCAAGAGATGGGTCTATAATCACCAATACAAGTGGGATTTTTAATTTTGGGGATTAAAGTAATAAAATTATGATTTATACTTTTAAGGATTTTGCCTTTATTAATGCTATCCCACTGATTTTTAAAGAATTTTGCATTAAATCCATCAGAGCCAGGACTTTTGTTGTCACCAGCATTAAACACTACATACTTAATTTCTTCAATAAAGACTGGAGAAAGTAAAATATCAGAAGCATTGGCATTTATAACATTCTTACATATAATATGAGGAAATTTATTAGTAACAGGTTCAGAAAAAAACAATTTTTCATAATAGTCAACTGCCTCTCTAACCACTTTATCATATGCATTAGTTAGATTACCAGTTTTGTCTATAACATTACCTATATTATTTATATGCCTTTTACTACTCATTTTTGCATGAAAAAATTTAGTATAATCGTCACCCATTGTTAACCAATCAACCTTAGCTTTTTGTTTAGCATTCATAGTATTAGTATAAAGCTCTGTAGATATACTTTGTTGATTGGAAAAGAATTTTTTAGCAGTAGTAATGTCCCTAGGATTTTTATCAACTATTTCTTGTAACAGTTTTCTATCCTGTCTTAACAGTTCCAGTTTATTCTTCCTAAAGTTATTTTTGTTCCAAGCTTTAAGTTTACTTTTGGTATTCTTCAAAAACATATTAAATTGAAACTGTTTTGTACCATTACAAGAAAAATTCAAACACTCTTCCATTAGGATTTTATAATTTTCATCTAAAACCCATCCATTCTTAAATCTGAATGGAGGTATTCTTTTATCAAAAACTAAATCCTTGAAAAGAGTAATAAGTATTGGAGTATGATCACTAGTACTTTGTTCAAGAGTAGAACATGTAAATTTGGGGAAAACATTAGAAAATTCTTTATTAATCAGAGCTCTATCTAATTTACAATGAATATTCTTTTCAATACCAGATTTCCAAGTATATTTATTACCACTAGTATTTGGTTCTATTAACCCAGTCTCAATTAAAAATTTATTTAGCCTGTATAATTTGCTTTGAGGTATTTTATTACCCCCAAATTTTTCAGATGCATGTAAGACAGTATTAAAATCCCCTAAAATAAGCCAAGGGAAATTATAGTTTAAATTCAAAGCTTTTAACCTATTCCACATACTATTTCTTTCAATTTCCAGATTACTACCATAAATACTAGTAATTTGTAAAGATAAACCACCAATATTTTCAAATTGACAATCTATGAACTGTTTATCCTTATTACTATGTAACATATTCCAAGTATTGGAATCCCATAAAACAATAGTTCTACCTTTAAATCCATAGTCATTGTAATTTATAGCTTTCCAATACCTAGGTAATTTAAAACAAAAATTTTCAAAATTATCTTCATTCAATTTATTCTCAACTAGTGTTATAACAGAGGGTTTATACACATTAAGTGTATGCAAAATATCAGATTGTTTAGAAGAGGAATTCATACCTCTTACATTCCATGCCAATATAGACATAATCAAGAAATAAAAGAAAGGGTTTAAATAGTACCTGATACCGAAGTACTCTTACCTCTTCTTTTGTTCTCAACACTTTTTGCTTTTAACCTGGTTGACATTTCATCCCAGTCTGGATTTATAGATATGTATTTTTGTTTAAAAGCTTTCTTCTCTTTATTACCCTTTCTCTTACCAATAGCCTTTGTTTTTGGTATATGCAGTTCAGAAATATCAAACTGATCAATAACATCCACCATTTCCATTTCTGTTCCAGTATTATTGGCACCTTCTGGAATTTTGACAAGAGAAATATCAAATGGATCAGCAGCGCGAGGCATGGCTGAGTAAGGCTCCTCAGCCAATGCAGCTTGCTCAGTTGGAGGGGCTGTTTCAGCAGACTTTTCTATATCCAGAATTGTTGAATGCAAATGATCTCATTATTATTATCATTTTTGTTATTTGAACCATAATTATCTATAATTAAACAAGGATCTGTAACTGGTGGGGTTACAGATTCTAAGACCATTGTATTCTTTTCACCCACCACTTTATTGCTCTACGATTTTCCCTTTGAGATGATTTCATTACTAATATGATGAACTTCCTTAGCTATGACCTGATCATCTTGATCAGAGAGCACGTTGTTATTCCATCTTTGATCGGAAGTGATACCAATTTGGTTGATTTGATCGTTATCTTCAGATGATACAGTCTGTTTCTGAACTATTGAGTAATTTCTTGGATCAGAATTTGAGAATTCTTTATCTTGAGTTTCTTGAATATTACACTTGGGAACCCATGCCTGTTTTGGGTTACACTGATCTCTAGTGTGACCAAAGCATTTACAAACATTACATTTTGGCGGGACCCATTCATATTCAACTTTTTGAATAATTCTCTCCATTATACAAAGAAAGATAAATTTCATTGGGAAGTTCATCATTTATAGATACTTCTATAAGAAGGTGAGCGTAATTCAATCTCGTCTTCAAAGTTGTGGCTGCATCCATTTTAATGGGTTTTCCTATAAAACTTGCCATGACACTGAAGGCCTCCCTGTCCCATAACTTCAGATTAACACAGGGTAATCTTACCCAAATCGACATAGATGTTAACAAGTCTCTGTCCATTTTCAGAGAATCAGATCACTTTCTCACTATGATGAGTTTGCCATTGTAGAAATAAGGTCCATTTTTTAAAACTGAAGAACAATCTTGAGATTCTGTAAATTTTACTAGAAAGAATCCATTCTCTCTAGTAAAAATTTCAAATTCACCAATCGGATTCCAAACTCTTTGTATATATGATTTAAAATACAAGTAGTATGGTTTGGTACCCACTACATAAACAAGAACAGAATTGTTCCATGATTTAGTTGCCCTTTTACATACCTCTTCCTTTACCAGACCATACTTCTTGTTATTAATCTTGATTGGTGCAATATGCTCTAGATTGCAATCTTCATCATTGGGTTCTTGAGGTTCTTGAGGCTGATCAGCAACAATATCAGCCCAAGTTTTCTAGCCTTGCTCTCTGTTCAGTGAGATGGTTATCGGTTTTCTCTGTGTTGACAACATTTCGCCTTTCTTTGCGATCCGGGTGGCTATATTCTGACCATCTCTGCCTTTTCGGTTATCATTTTGGAGAACTAGCAACTCCTGTGCTTTCTTGGCCTCTTTCCTCCTTTGTGGTTTGGATTGGACCAATTTAAATCCATCATCATCTATGTTGATAACTCCTGATGGCTTGCTGATGTGAGAAGCCTTAGGTGGTCTGATTAGGGAGGAGAAATTAGAGAGAATTGAGGAATTTTGGTGAGGGAATTGATTTGCCCCCATGGATGAGAGGAAACCCTAGATTTTATTACCGATACACATATAAGAACATACACACACAGTCACATGCAAACAATAGATACACACACATCCACATTTATCCACACACACACAAGCTGTACACACTCACTCAACAGACGCACAACCCCTACTTCAAAATATTGGACACACACTCACTCAACACATTCATGCAAAACACTGTACACAAGCACTCACAATTGAAAACAAACACTTACTCAACCCCGCATACTAAGAAACACAGCACTTACCCAGGAAAAACACGCACGTTTACATAACAATGCACACAACACTCAAGTGCACGCAAAACGCTCCAATATACACAGAGGCACCGAGCTCACTTATACAGCTAACATAACTACACTCGCTTAATGCTGAACAACCTGGAACAACGGCACACATGGTCTCGCTCACTCACAAATAGTCCACACACACAACAATACACCATAGGCCATGAACACAACACCTTTCACACACACAGCCATACACAGTCACCTACACATATCTGTACACACTGGCACATACACTAAGTCACACATACATGCATACAGACATATGCACATAACTGCAGTGTAGGGATACTCATTCATACACCAATTTCATACACACGCACAAGAAACACGCAAGACTATTCACACACACACACCCCTGCACTTTACACACATAAGATAGTTAGGTATAAACTCAATCACTCACGTGCAACACACATAACTCATCTAAACAACTCCAATGATCGATTCATCCAATATTCAATACCGTGAAACCATATTCAAACAAGCAACATCACATTACCACATTTGCAAAGATTAAAGTGTACATAAACATAGATATTGTAAGGTAAACATTCATTTGAAGATCGCATTTCTTCCTTCTTACCTTTTCTTATGATCGCAAGCATCCATAGAAATCAACGCCTCTATAAAACTACAATTTCTTCCTAATACGAGCATATAATAGAGTCGAGAAACACACATTTGAATTTTGGGAATTATTAAATTTAAATTTGAATTGAATTTATAGAATAGAAAGGTGCAGTGGCTGTGTTCATTTTCTTCTCCCTTAAAAACAAAATCGATGATATTGTTTTTATTGTCGAGGAAGAAAATTCTGGAGATCAAAAAGTCTGGAGAAAGGGAAACATGATTTTAGGGGTTAGGGTTGCTGGCTTTGGGCTTAGCAAATTGTGCTTGTTTCATTAACATTTTATTTCTTCTTCCTTCTTTTCTATAGTTTATATATATAATGGTCCTAATTCAAGTCCAAATACAAATCAATTTTATCACAAAAATCTCTTTCTAATAATCCATCCCTTATTTTACAAAATTTTACTTGCCTTATTGTTTAATTTTTAGTTTATCATTATTTCTGAAATACTTAATTCAAAATAATTAATTCACACTATATTTAAATACTCCAAAAATTCATATTTTTATCCATATATTAAATAATTTCTAAATTCAATTATTTTATAATTCTCAAAACAACATTTATTCACGAAACTATTCAATTTCATCATTATTTATCTCATATAAAACTCCGATGTTCTAAATAAATTCAATTTTTTTATTGAAATTCTTAAAAAAATCCTTTTTTAATTAAATATTCATTATTAATTACCCCTAAAAACCGGGTTAGTACATGTTGGTTATGATTTCGTATGTTTCTATGCTTAGAGTAGAAGATGGTGTATTGATGTGAATTTGGATATGGATCAATTTTAGAGATTGAAGACATATCGATGTAAAGTGGATTTTTGTTTCAGATCAAAGAAGAAATCCGAATGAACATCGATGCATAAAGGATAGGGAAATTTTGGTAAAATTGGATCGATGTGTACCGACCCATATTGGTCGGCACCGATCGATCGTACTTGTTCCAATTTAAGTGCGATCGATAAGGGATGCATGGAAGGGTATATAGAGGCTACACTATTAACCACTTTAGTTTTGATGGAAGTTTTGCGAGTTAAGGGAAAATATTGATCGGATGTATCTAAGGGTTGGAATGTTCGGTTGATTAAGGCATGAGGTAAACTGAAGGCTACTTCGAGCTTAGAGGTTTGGGACATGGAGTGGACTTTGGTCCACCATTAACCGTCCCTTGAAGCTTTAGTATGTCGCTAAATTTGGCTAAGTACAATGCTAGATGGGTCGGTACGAACCCTTATGGCTCGATACTAATTAACCAAACTTTTTTGGTAATGGTGGTGCTAGTCTAGGGGAGTATGCATGATCAGTCGCATGAGGAGTTGCTGAGTGGTTTGCAAGGAAATGGTCAACATTAATCGATCAAGCTTATGATGGTTGAGACGCGACTAGTAGATTGTGCTACGCGGCGTCTACTCTAGGCTTGGCATTGGGTGTCTACGAGGTTTACACAAGACAATTCCAAGACTTTTGTGGGAAAACCTAGTAAATTTTCAGAACTTTAATGACTCGATGATGTGAGTTGCCTTGGTCAAGAACTTCCCACGAAAGGCATTCATAACATGTAGTGTTGGTCTAAGGAGGTAAGTTTGAACGATGTGGGCTTCTTACTAAAATGAATGAGGGGTTCCTATCGGGACGTGTGCTTGTAATGAAGGGGATGATAGGGAGGAGAGTCACCCAAATTGTGTGATGTGATCCATTTACCTTAAATTGTGCGATGTGATCCTTTACCTTAGATCATCGATGTAATCCAGTTCCTAAGTATGCGATGTGGTTAGGGATCAAGCATTTATGAAACTGATTTATTGGGTTGTCTTTGGTCATATGGTGTGATAACATGGGTTATCTTATGTCCAATGTTACTTGAATGAAAGATGTGAGGTTGCCTGATGGTTGCAATGTTTGCTATGTTATCAATAGCATATACTAACTTATTCAATGTAGGGATGTGGCAAGTATGATTATGCATACCACTTGTTCCTATTTACGATGTTATGAATTTTATATCTGTTTGAGATTTAGACCAATTATATCAGAATATGTTTAACTTGGGGTCATTTTCTTTACTTCTTATCATCTTAGGTACTCTTATATGAGTAGATTAGAGATATAATGTATGAGATAGCGCATAAAGCTGTACGAAGGACAAGCATGTGGCTGGTGCTTTCATATATCTATTTTTTAGATCTATTATCACTAATTCTGCTGTGCAGTATTGTGGAGCTATTTCGGTACTCATTATTTTATAAGAGACAGTTTTCTATTTGGAGTTTATTGTTCAGGTGTATAAACTCTATTGTGTTTGTTTTGTATAACTATGTTGAACTTACTACACTCTGATTCCATTTGGTTTATTTAGTTCTACTACTATCTCGCATGTTTTAGATCAATGTTGGTTATTATATTTTATCCTTAATGTGTGGGATATATTGCAGGTTTTACATTGGATTGCTATTACTTTACCTTAACCGGCATTGTACATTGGTTGGGTACAGTGATAGTGCACTATTTATTGTATTTGGGTACCGGAGTTTTAGGGTGGTCGTCACATCTGGTATCAAAGGTTTGGTTGAATAATTGACCAAAGTTGGTACTAGGATCCATTAGAGATAGAGTAGGAGATATTACTCTAGAATGAATCGAGGGATATATACGAGAACGTACTTGTTATATATTTTGGTCTTCAAAACTATATAATAGTGTATATATGGTAGTAATCCACATTGCATATATGAATGCTAGTATTCCATTACAAGAGATAGATCATTCTTGTTACAAATTATAAGATTAAGCAAGGGTACTAGGAACATAACAAGAAACTCTATTTCTGGAGTCGAAAGAAGGAGCAGGATTAGAAGTAGTAGCAAATCCTGACTTGCATACCATGTTCACAACTATGGTAAGAAACATGATGTTATGCACATAAGGAGGAGCTCCAGGTGCTGTAGTATGTGGTGGTGCTCCAATGCTAGCACTAGGGGATGGCTGTGCTAAGCTGAATAAGAACTTTACTAGTTTTTATGGCAAACTAATCTTGGAGATGGAATCGTCTGTAGAGGTATGGGACTGGCTAGACACTTGTGAATGCGTCTTTGGTGATCTTGAAATGGAAAATGCAATGAAGATGAAGCTGGCTTCTAGGCAACTTCAATGAAGGTCTATGGATTTGTGGAATGCCTTTAAGATTACTACTCCTAAGGACCAATTCACTTGGGAACAATTCAAGGCTCGATTCGAGGTTAAGTTCATTTTGGCTGCTCAGAAGTCGGTCTTATTCTGGAAGTTCATAGATATGAAACAAGGTCAGATGTTCGTTCCATATTACGTTGTTGAGTTTGACATGTTATCAAAATATGAGATATCATTTCTCAATACTCCCTTGAAGAAAAATTTAAATTTTTTTTAGGTCTGTATGAATCTCTTAGAGAGAGGAAAGTGTGCCACATCGATGAGAGCTTTGAGAAAATTATTAAGAAGGCTTTGAGACATGAGAGTCTATATCCAAAGTTTAAATTTGTTGTTGTTCTGAAGGATGAGCCAAAGCTGCAAGTGAGAGGAGGTGGCAAAAGAAAGTGGAATAAAAAAGCAAGAAAAAACCCCAGAATAAGGATTGTCGAAAGAAGGGAAAATGTGAGCCTACTTGTTTCAACTGTGGATAAATGGGCCATCTTAGCAATAATTGTAGGAGTGCAGAAAATAGTTCTACAACTACAACAAGTTTGGGCTTATCAAGAAGGATTTTCCTGAGCTATTGAAGGAAAAGCAGGTTGGAAAAACAAATGCCCTTAATGTTGTTTCGACTTCATCGAGTGCTCCATCGAAATAAGGAAAAGGGGAAGGGCACTATTATCCAAGGTATGTTTTCTATCTACGATGTACAAGTTCATGTTTTATTTGATATCGGGGCACACATTCCTTTATATCTAGTGACCTGGAAGATAAACTAGGATTAAAACCCAGCCTATTAGACAGATGTTTGATTATGTCAAACCCTGTGGGTGGTTCGACTAGTTTGAGAATGGTTTGTCATCATATGGTCATATTAAGTCATGGATGCAAGCTGCTTATGATTATTTTGTGCTTGGTTTTGCTAGGTTTAGTATTATATTAGGGATGGACCAACTTCATAGCTATAGAGTCATGGTGGATTGTGGATGTCATTGGTGATGATAGTGACATATGGTGAGCGTAGGATGGAGTCGGGCTGTCTGTCAGACATTGAGGTGGTGTTTAACTTTCTATATTTGCAAGAGATCCGACATGATGAGTTGTCATCGTTACCCATTGTTAGAGAATATCTGGACTTATTTGAGGAGGTGAATAGATTACCACCACATAGGGAGATTGAATTCTATATTGATTTAGTGAATGATGCTAAGCCAGTAGTTATGTCATTGAAACGTATGGCAGCCAAAGAGCAAAATGAACTAGTGGTTCAAGTAAATGGCATATTGAGGAAAGGGTTCATTCATAGGAGTATATCTGATTGGGGAGCACCTGCAATATTCTCCACTAAGGTGAATGTCTTTTTGAGATTTTGTGTTAATTTCCATGAGCTGAATAAGGTGACGGGGAAGAAAAAGTATCCACTCCCATATATTGATGATTTTTTCGATCAACTCTAGGGTGCGAGGTGTTTTTTTTAGTTGGACTTAGTGGTGAAATTTAACCAACTAAGAGTGGAAAAGACGAGAGTTTCGATTACTGTATTCTATATGCCATCGGGATTTTATGAGTGGTTAGTTGTGCCGTTTAGGCAAACTAATGCACCGACATACTTTGTTGATCTTATGAGTTGTGTTTTTAGAGATCAACTAAATAAGTTTGTATTGTGTTCTTCAATGATATTCTTGTCTATTCTTGAATAGAAGAAGAACACATGATGCATTTGAGGATTGTGCTATAGGTGTTGAAGAACCACTAGTTGAAAGAGAAACTGTCAAAGTGTCACTTTTGAAGGAAGGAAATACAATCTTGGGTCATGTTGTTTCAGAGTAGGGCATTGTAGTAGACCCGCCTAGGTAGAAGTAGTCCAATTTTGGAAAAGGCCTAATAATGCTACGAATGTGATGAGTTTCATTGGATTATTGGGTTACTATAGACGATTCATAAAGGAATTCTCAAAAAAGCAGCACCGTTGACTGATTAAGGACCAAGAAGAATCGGACCTTTGCTTGGGACACATGGTGCCAACGTGCACTCGCTAGTTTGAAGGAGAGGCTAACCAATACATCGGTGTTTGTCATTCTGAGTGGGAATGGTGAGTTTAAAGTATACACATGTGCTTCTGGTACTTGATTTGGGAAGTATTGATGTAGAGTGGTAAGATTGCAACTTATGCTAGTCGACAACTGAAACCGCACGAGAAGAAATACCTCACCCATGATATGGAGTTAGCAGTGATAGTATTTTCATTGATGATATGAAGGAACTACGTGCTAGGAGAAAGGTTCAAGTTATTCACTAATCACAAACCATTGAAGTACCTTTTCTCATTAGAA
Organism: Allium fistulosum; assembly: GCA_030737815.1. Classification (NCBI taxonomy): domain Eukaryota; kingdom Viridiplantae; phylum Streptophyta; class Magnoliopsida; order Asparagales; family Amaryllidaceae; genus Allium; species Allium fistulosum. The sequence goes on along the minus strand of CM060908.1, from coordinate 93,959,293 downwards.
GGACCTTAACCTTCGACAGCAAATATGATTAGAGTTCTTAGCCTCCTACAACTTTGAAATTTCCTATATGCTTATTAAGGGATATGCAGTTGCAGATGCTTTGAGTAGAAAGACATGCTAGCTTGGGAGCTATGTTCTAGAATGGATGCAGTTAGAGTATATAGCTGGATATGATTTCCAACCTAGTTGTGAGCTAGAGCCAGATGTGTTAGCAAGGCTGACCACTAGATCTACTCTAATAGGGTGGATTGGTTGTAATACCCCAAAATTTTGTGAAAAATCATTTTTGTAAAATGATTTAATTTTTGAAATATTTAGATTTAAATATGGTGAAATTTCTGGAATAAATAGTGTGCAAGTATATGTGTGCACGTGCACACTGAAATGGCACAAGGAAGAACTCCAGATTTCTTGGATTTAAAACAAGAATTAAAAAGCAATACAAACATGATTTTGCAACATGGTCATTTGATTTCTGGAATTATATGGATCATCTTAGAAAATAAGAAAAGTAAGTTTTACTTTAAATTAGTAAACAGATTTTATTTAAAACCCAGAAAAGAAGAATATACATATATATGTTATAAGGATTTGTAAAACCTGTATACATATAGGTGCATATGTTTCTGAAATTAAAGAGGAATTAAATAAGCCTAGATAAGATATGTATACAAATATACATTTTTAAATACTGAAAAGTATATATATATATATAAGCAAGTAAAAACTATAACATTAAAATGACATGAAATGTGACACAAGTCAATATGCATGTGTAGGCAAAAATAGCAAAGGGAATTCTCAGAAATAATTAAAATATAAAATAGGATAGTCACACTTTTAACATGACTAGGTGAGTGGCCATTTTCTGAAAAGTAAAAGAAAGAAAATGCAGCCTTTAAATTGGTTAATGTGGCCGGGGTATTATGAATGAAAAATGCATGATGCTAGCCAGGACAGAAATGGAATTCTGTTTTAACAAAACCCTAGTAAAAAGATGTATATAAATAGGCAGTTTTAGCCAGTAGAATTATTTTACCCCGAGCTGCACAAAAATAAGAAAGGAAGAAAAATATTGGAAGGAAGGAGAAAACACTCAAACAGGGATTTTCTGGATTAATAAGAAGAAATATTTAGGTGAGTAACCTCACTGAGTTCATGGCATTAAGACCTGAGTTGAGGCAGCCACTTTTTATATTGCCATTTATGTATTTCTGGTTTTGATGTATATGATTTCATCAATGCTTTTTGGATGTCTTATTTTAAATCTGATATGATTTAATATGGATGATTCTGATGATCTTTGATTGGTTGAGACATTTGTCTTTGGATGAGTATCATACTGTTTTGTTTTTTTTTACTCATAAATGTTAAAGTTTAGGATCTTAAAATTATATAGAGAATACTCTCAACTGTTATAGATCTATGGCATGGAAACTTTACAAAAATGTTGGGAGCTGCATTATACTTGGTATAAGTGCTGAGGCTTGAAAAGAAAAATGTTAAGGCTGCAATAGAAATTTTCTAAGTGCTGAGCCCTTAATCAAATCAAAAAAAAAAAAAAGAAACCCACAAGCTAAAATTATGATTGAACCAGATCTTGAATCTGAATCAATCATAAAGGCTTGCAGATCAATATAACATGCCATGCCTCTTTTACAGTTGAAAATGTTCTTATATTTTACTAAGATCAAGACATATTGACCCCATTCAGGAAATAACTGTCTGCTTATTTCTAAGGAGAATTATGCTAGGAAAAATTATGGATGTTTCCATGTTTGCAGTGACATGTTCACTTAGCATATTGATGATAGGATTTAAGACAATACACTAGTAAATAAACTAGGGAAGGGAAGGCCAAGAAGGCTGCTGGAATGCTTGTCATATTTGAAGTATGCAAGTTGGCACATGGTTTGTTTAAGCCCTGAGATCTTTGTGCAATGATGTGAATTAGTTCATTGCAATGTGTCCCAGTGATTCCTTAATAGCAGATGAGGCAGGGATTTAAATTGAATTATACAACCTGTAAATGAAGAAATAGGAATATGGATATTTCTTAGGTTGAATGGTATGGAACCAAGATGGTTCCAGTGAATGCAATTGTTGCAAATAGATAACTATGTTTGCATGATTATGTATGCAAGTGTAAGAATGATAAATGAATATATCATACCTGAATCAACTTAATTATACTATGTTAAAGTAATTGATTGCAGAAATTTGCTTAAATAACAAGTTAGTACCCTTATATTCTCTATTGCTTAATATCATGAATGTATTGATGTTACTCATACCAGATCATAGATCTGACCCTTGTTTGCTCATGGCATATGGGGTGTCTCATTTTAAAATGAGGCAGCCACTCATGCTCTTTCAGGTAACCCAGGCACTAAGTAAAAATGAAGTTATGGCAATTATGGAGGAGTGAATGAACATGCTAGCTAGTTTCAATAAGAGCTTAAATTGATTATATCTGCATGTATTCAGGAAAAATTTTATGTTTCTAAGATTTCCAGTCATGTAATGAATTCTATTATGGTTAGATGAACTAGTTGTATCATGTTAAATATATTGTTATGCACTAAGGTTTAAAATCTAAAAGGAAAATCTGAGTGGGAAACAAGGAAATGATTTTAATTATTGATATGGATGTTTGGAAAAGAAATATGCATATGTAGTTGAGCTACTGTTTTGCATAATTTATATTATGTATTAGTTAATCTTGAGACATAACAGAGCACTGAGTTTTAGAATAAAATCTGGATTTAGCAAGAAGTAAACTAAAAAGGATTCTATTTTCTTTCTACTGCAATGCTTTGTAAATAAGTTTGAATTCATTTCTGAATTGTATTGAGAAAAGAAAAATGTTTTTAAAAGCTTCAGACAGAATGCAATGAATGGTATCTCCATTGCTTTGAACTAGTGTGTAGCAGATACAGGATTCATGAGTTAACCAGCTTCAAATAAATGAAGTATTGGTTGATCATGATAGATTGTATTCTGAAAATAAAAATGCATTTCAAAAGCTTAGTACATTTAGCAATTGTTTCACCCAGTTTTCTGGAAAATGAGCAAAGATATTGACATGTACATGTATATCTGTGTACATGTTGATATCTGGGCAAAAATATAAACATAATTCCTAGAACAGTTGTAGGAATGAGATTCAAAAATAGTATAGCAAGAAATATTGTTTTGTATGTTAGACTATAGGCAAAAATTAAATATATATGTGCAAATATAGGTAGGTATCAGATTTCAAACCATACAGGAGAAAATAAAAAGAAAAACAAAAATTGTGTTTGAACCGACCAGCATAGCACTCGAACTCGTGACCTCTCATGTATAAGTTAGGCGCGTTTCCATTAAGCCTAGATGTTGCTTGTGTTCACTTAGGATCCACTTTCTTTTAGCCTGTTTTTGACACTATACAGACTTTAACACAATCATCTATATTAAAAGCTTGTTTACCACTGATTATTACTTGATCATTTCTTATTTAAAATGACAGACTAAAGTACATGTTTCCAGTGGATTCTATGGTAAAAAAAAAATCAGGATACCATAATTAATCTGAATTGCTAAAAATCTAAATCAAACAGAATGTTCTTGTACAAAAAAAATATAAAAATAAAGTATATACTCTGAATTTAAACAAGAGGAGCACATACATCTTCATATGTATGTGTATGTTATTAGATATACACTGATATATTTATATTGGTAAGTTATTTTGATCCTGGATATATTTTGTTTATTGGAGAAAGAAAATGACTCTGGGAAATATGTTTGTAATGAATGATATATCTATATATCATCTCTAAATCTCAAAAAAAAAATCCTTATGAAATTAGAGTGGAAATAGGAGGGTCATTTCAGTTGGTATCAGAGCACTTGGTTGCATTGATTGTTAAGTATTATAGAAATGTATTATGTCTGTTTGTTTTGGATGAAATAATTTAGATAAGAAAATAGAAATTATAGAAGAACTCATAATATACTAATACCATTTACCCAGAATTTAGTTAGCAGACCATGGTAGGAAGAGGATCTCATCACAATGCAGGACCCAGTGCACCTCAAATGCTTGATATGCAAGAATTTGTGAGGGTTTTAAGAGATGGAATTGGGCATAGGCCTGAGAACCCACATGAAGAGCTTTCAAAACTACTGAAGACTTATTCCAATTTGGGAGGCAAAAGTTTTGAAGGAACTGAGAGTGTGATGGAAATTCAAGCATGGTTGAGAACACTTGATAGGATTTTCGATGACATGCAGTTGGATGACCAAAGGAAGAGGCAAGTAGCTTCTAGACAACTGAAAGGGGTAGCTTTAAGCTGGTGGGAGGTGATCATAGCTGGAAGAAATGAAAATGAAATCACTTGGAATCAGTTCAAGGAGATGTTGGAGGCAAGATTTGTACCAGCATCAGCCAAGACCATTTTGCTTGAAGAATTTATCAAACTTAGGCAGGGAACTTTGAATGTCACTGAATACACTCAAAAGTTTGAGGGGCTATCCAATTATGGAGCAATGCTAGTGGCAGATGAAGCATCCAAAAATGATAGGTATATAAAAGGACTGAACCCAGGACTTAGCAGAGCTATGCTACCATATGCAGATAGAACATTTGATCAAGTAATTGATCTGGCCTTGAAACTGGAACAACATGACAAAGAAAGAGAGAAATATAGGAATTTTAAGAGCAACAACAAGAAGGATAAGGGAAGATATCACCCTTATGATAAAAAGAAGGAGGAGGCAGACAACAGGAAGAGTAAAGATACAAAAGCCAATGATACTAAGAAGAAATTGGTTTGCCATCATTGTGGAAAAGAAGGACACATCAAACCAAGGTGCCCAGAGTTAAAAGGAGGAGCCTTCAAATGCTACCTATGTGGGAAAGAGGGGAATATGAAGAGGAACTGTCCTGAGAATAAACAGCAAGGGAAATTGGCAACTTTGGAAGGTAAAGGCAAATCTGCAGTGAAAATTGATGTTGAAAACCATGGCCAAGTGGAAGGTACATTACTCATTTGTGCCATACCCATACCAGTAGTATATGATACTGGAGCAACACACTATTTGATTTCCTATGAATTAGTTAAAGTGTTAAAATTAAACTGCATTTTGGTTGAAACCCCATTGCTTGTACAAAGTCCCCTAGGGAGTTCTAGTGTTTTGAACATGAATTGTGTGGATGTGGAGTTAAACATAGGAGGAAATATTTTTATTTCCAATTTATATGTTTTAAATTACCCAAATATAGGAGTTATATTGGGGGTAGATTGGTTAAGGCAATTTAAAGCCATAATTAATTTAGACTCATCCACCATATCATTGCAAAATTCTAGAGGCCGGAGGATCACAGTTCTATGTGAAATAGCTAAGGAAGGGAAATTGTATCATTTAGTTGACTTAGAAAAAGATCTGAGTGAACTAACCATTGAAGAAATTCCCATAGTTAATGAATACTTGGATGTGTTTGGGGAAGTTAAGGGTGTTCCACACCACAGACCAGTTGAGTTTCAAATTAATCTCATTCCAGGAGCAAGTCCAATAATCAAGAAACCTTATAGGATGGGGCCAAGTGAACTGAAAGAATTGAAAAATCAGTTGGAAGAATTAGAAGGCAAGGGATTTATAAGGCCAAGCAATTCCTGCTGGGGTTCTCCAGTAGTGTTTGTAAGAAAACATGATGGTACCTTGAGAATGTGCATAGATTACAGGGAACTAAATAAAGTAACCATCAAGAATAAATACCCATTGCCTAGAATAGATGATCTCTTTGACCAACTCAGTGAAGCTAAAATATTTTCTAGGCTAGACTTAGCATCAGGATTCCATCAAATGAAGGTTGAAGACTCAAGTGTTAAGTATACTGCATTTAACACAAGATATGGCTTATATGAATTTTTGGTTATGCCATTTGGTTTGACAAATGCTCCTTCATATTTTGTTGATTTGATGAATAGAATATTTAGAGATTATTTAGACAAGTTTGTACTGATTTTTATTGATGACATTTTGATTTATTCTAAGACAGTGGAAGAGCATAAAAATCATTTGCATTTAGTTTTGTCAAGACTAAGGGAAAATGATTTAAAGGCAAAATTTTCAAAATGTGCATTTTGGAAAGAAGAAGTGCATTTCCTTGGGCATGTTATCTCTGCCAAAGGAATATCAGTAAACCCTAACAAGGTAGTGGCAATCCAAGCATGGAAAAGGCCTAGTACCATCAGTGAGATTAGATCATTTATGGGGATGGCTGGATATTATAGGAGATTTATAAAAGATTTCTCAAAAATATCATCTCCACTTACCAATTTAACTAGAAAGAACCAAGCCTTTGTATGGACAGAAAAATGTGAGCAAGCTTTTATCAAAATAAAGGAAGCTCTGATTAATACACTAGTATTGAGAGTGCCAGAAGGAAATGAAAATTTGGTTGTGTACACTGATGCAAGTGGCTCTGGGTTAGGGGCTGTGTTGATGCAGCAAGACCAGGTGGTAGCCTATGCATCTAGGCAATTAAAGCCACATGAAACCAGATATGCAACCCATGATCTTGAACTAGCAGCAGTTGTGTATGCTTTGAAACTTTGGAGACATTATTTGTTAGGTGCCAAATTCATTTTGTACACTGATCATAAGGCACTGAAATATTTATTCTCACAAAAAGATTTGAACATGAGGCAACATAGATGGGTAGAGTTCCTAGCTGCCTATGATCTAGATATACTGTATACACCAGGCAAGGCAAATAAAGTTGCAGATGCCTTGAGTAGGCAACATGCCAAGGTAGCCATGTTGATGATGGAAGAGTTTAGGGATTTGTCTATACTTACTGATTTGGAAATTGAGGAAAACAGTGGGGTACAAATGATGCCCATTGAAGAAGGTGAAGGTAAAGGGAAATTAAGTATGATATCTCTGCAATCAGATTTACTTCTTAAGATTGGGAAAATGCAGGAACAAGACCTAAACATGGTGGAAAAGAAAATGCTCATATCAAAAGGGGAGGAAGTAATAAATTATCAAATTGATAAAAATGGTTATTTAAGGAATAAAAATAGGATTTGTGTTCCAGAAAATATAGAATTGAAAGAGGAAATATTAAATGAATACCATAGGAGTAAGTACTCCATACACCCAGGTAGCACCAAGATGTATCAAAATTTGAAAAGAAATCTTTTGTGGAAGGGGATGAAGTCAGATGTGGCCAGATATGTTGCAAGGTGCATGACTTGCCAACAAGTCAAGGCAGAGACACAAAGGCCATCAGGACTATTGCAACCCCTTAGTATACCACAGTGGAAGTGGGAGGATATATCTATGGATTTCATAGATGGTCTTCCTAGATCTAAGAAGGGAAACACAAGTATATGGGTAATAGTGGATAGGCTAACTAAGGTAGCACATTTTATCCCAGTTAGAACAGAAAGAAATGCTCCAAAATTGGCTCAAATATTCATGAAAGAAGTAGTAAGGTTGCATGGCATACCCAAAACCATTGTGAGTGATAGGGATACCATCTTCACCTCAAGGTTTTGGAAAAGTTTTCAAGAGGCCATGGGGAGTGAATTGTGCTTAAGCACTGCCTACCATCCACAATCAGATGGTCAAACTGAGGTGGTGAACAAAGTCTTAGAGGATTTGTTGAGAGCATGTACATTGGACTTTGGAGGCAACTGGGAAGACCACCTCCATCTAGCCGAATTCACATACAATAACAGTTACCAAAGCACCATAGGGATGGCACCATTTGAAGCCTTATATGGCAAGCCATGTTTATCACCTATATGCTGGGTAGAGACTGGAGAAAGGGCTGTTCTTGGACCAGAATATGTTAAAGAAACTACAGAGAAAATTGGGTTAATAAGAAAAAGAATAGCAGCAGCTCAAGATAGGCAAAAGAAATTTGCAGATAGGAAGAGAAAGCAAGTGGAATATGAAGTGGGAGACTTTGTTTTCATCAAGATTTCACCTATGAAGAAAGTCATGAGATTTGGCAAGCAAGGTAAGCTTACACCAAGGTATGTTGGACCCTATAAAATTCTGGAAAGAATTGGTTCATTGGCTTACAAATTAGAACTACCAGAGGAAATGAAAGCAATGCATAATGTTTTTCATGTGTCCCAACTTAGAAGATGGGTACATGATAAAGAAGACATTTTGGAAGAGCCTACCAAAATTCAAATAAATCCTGACTTGGTTTATGAAAAAGAACCAGTGGGGATTATAGCCAAGGAAGAAAAGAAATTAAGGAGCAAAACCATGAAACTAGTTAAGATCCAGTGGAGTAGTGATCCTAATGACTACACATGGGAGTTAGAGGATAAGATTAGAATGGATTATCCTAAGCTTTTTGCAAATTAAAAGGTAATTTTTTTTTTCTGGAAAATTTTGTTATGCATGGTTGATATGGTTGAATTTGTTTGCTTATGCATATGTTTGATAAGTTTTCAGAAAAGAAAATAATGCTTGTTATAAATGTTAGAAAATTGTGAGGACACAATTCCTAAAAGGAGGGGTGAATGTAATACCCCAAAATTTTGTGAAAAATCATTTTTGTAAAATGATTTAATTTTTGAAATATTTAGATTTAAATATGGTGAAATTTCTGGAATAAATAGTGTGCAAGTATATGTGTGCACGTGCACACTGAAATGGCACAAGGAAGAACTCCAGATTTCTTGGATTTAAAACAAGAATTAAAAAGCAATACAAACATGATTTTGCAACATGGTCATTTGATTTCTGGAATTATATGGATCATCTTAGAAAATAAGAAAAGTAAGTTTTACTTTAAATTAGTAAACAGATTTTATTTAAAACCCAGAAAAGAAGAATATACATATATATGTTATAAGGATTTGTAAAACCTGTATACATATAGGTGCATATGTTTCTGAAATTAAAGAGGAATTAAATAAGCCTAGATAAGATATGTATACAAATATACATTTTTAAATACTGAAAAGTATATATATATATAAGCAAGTAAAAACTATAACATTAAAATGACATGAAATGTGACACAAGTCAATATGCATGTGTAGGCAAAAATAGCAAAGGGAATTCTCAGAAATAATTAAAATATAAAATAGGATAGTCACACTTTTAACATGACTAGGTGAGTGGCCATTTTCTGAAAAGTAAAAGAAAGAAAATGCAGCCTTTAAATTGGTTAATGTGGCCGGGGTATTATGAATGAAAAATGCATGATGCTAGCCAGGACAGAAATGGAATTCTGTTTTAACAAAACCCTAGTAAAAAGATGTATATAAATAGGCAGTTTTAGCCAGTAGAATTATTTTACCCCGAGCTGCACAAAAATAAGAAAGGAAGAAAAATATTGGAAGGAAGGAGAAAACACTCAAACAGGGATTTTCTGGATTAATAAGAAGAAATATTTAGGTGAGTAACCTCACTGAGTTCATGGCATTAAGACCTGAGTTGAGGCAGCCACTTTTTATATTGCCATTTATGTATTTCTGGTTTTGATGTATATGATTTCATCAATGCTTTTTGGATGTCTTATTTTAAATCTGATATGATTTAATATGGATGATTCTGATGATCTTTGATTGGTTGAGACATTTGTCTTTGGATGAGTATCATACTGTTTTGTTTTTTTTTACTCATAAATGTTAAAGTTTAGGATCTTAAAATTATATAGAGAATACTCTCAACTGTTATAGATCTATGGCATGGAAACTTTACAAAAATGTTGGGAGCTGCATTATACTTGGTATAAGTGCTGAGGCTTGAAAAGAAAAATGTTAAGGGTGCAATAGAAATTTTCTAAGTGCTGAGCCCTTAATCAAATCAAAAAAAAAAAAACCACAAGCTAAAATTATGATTGAACCAGATCTTGAATCTGAATCAATCATAAAGGCTTGCAGATCAATATAACATGCCATGCCTCTTTTACAGTTGAAAATGTTCTTATATTTTACTAAGATCAAGACATATTGACCCCATTCAGGAAATAACTGTCTGCTTATTTCTAAGGAGAATTATGCTAGGAAAAATTATGGATGTTTCCATGTTTGCAGTGACATGTTCACTTAGCATATTGATGATAGGATTTAAGACAATACACTAGTAAATAAACTAGGGAAGGGAAGGCCAAGAAGGCTGCTGGAATGCTTGTCATATTTGAAGTATGCAAGTTGGCACATGGTTTGTTTAAGCCCTGAGATCTTTGTGCAATGATGTGAATTAGTTCATTGCAATGTGTCCCAGTGATTCCTTAATAGCAGATGAGGCAGGGATTTAAATTGAATTATACAACCTGTAAATGAAGAAATAGGAATATGGATATTTCTTAGGTTGAATGGTATGGAACCAAGATGGTTCTAGTGAATGCAATTGTTGCAAATAGATAACTATGTTTGCATGATTATGTATGCAAGTGTAAGAATGATAAATGAATATATCATACCTGAATCAACTTAATTATACTATGTTAAAGTAATTGATTGCAGAAATTTGCTTAAATAACAAGTTAGTACCCTTATATTCTCTATTGCTTAATATCATGAATGTATTGATGTTACTCATACCAGATCATAGATCTGACCCTTGTTTGCTCATGGCATATGGGGTGTCTCATTTTAAAATGAGGCAGCCACTCATGCTCTTTCAGGTAACCCAGGCACTAAGTAAAAATGAAGTTATGGCTATTATGGAGGAGTGAATGAACATGCTAGCTAGTTTCAATAAGAGCTTAAATTGATTATATCTGCATGTATTCAGGAAAAATTTTATGTTTCTAAGATTTCCAGTCATGTAATGAATTCTATTATGGTTAGATGAACTAGTTGTATCATGTTAAATATATTGCTATGCACTAAGGTTTAAAATCTAAAAGGAAAATCTGAGTGGGAAACAAGGAAATGATTTTAATTATTGATATGGATGTTTGGAAAAGAAATATGCATATGTAGTTGAGCTACTGTTTTGCATAATTTATATTATGTATTAGTTAATCTTGAGACATAACAGAGCACTGAGTTTTAGAATAAAATCTGGATTTAGCAAGAAGTAAACTAAAAAGGATTCTATTTTCTTTCTACTGCAATGCTTTGTAAATAAGTTTGAATTCATTTCTGAATTGTATTGAGAAAAGAAAAATGTTTTTAAAAGCTTCAGACAGAATGCAATGAATGGTATCTCCATTGCTTTGAACTAGTGTGTAGCAGATACAGGATTCATGAGTTAACCAGCTTCAAATAAATGAAGTATTGGTTGATCATGATAGATTGTATTCTGAAAATAAAAATGCATTTCAAAAGCTTAGTACATTTAGCAATTGTTTCACCCAGTTTTCTGGAAAATGAGCAAAGATATTGACATGTACATGTATATCTGTGTACATGTTGATATCTGGGCAAAAATATAAACATAATTCCTAGAACAGTTGTAGGAATGAGATTCAAAAATAGTATAGCAAGAAATATTGTTTTGTATGTTAGACTATAGGCAAAAATTAAATATATATGTGCAAATATAGGTAGGTATCAGATTTCAAACCATACAGGAGAAAACAAAAAGAAAAACAAAAATTGTGTTTGAACCGACCAGCATAGCACTCGAACTCGTGACCTCTCATGTATAAGTTAGGCGCGTTTCCATTACGCCTAGATGTTGCTTGTGTTCACTTAGGATCCACTTTCTTTTAGCCTGTTTTTGACACTATACAGACTTTAACACAATCATCTATATTAAAAGCTTGTTTACCACTGATTATTTCTTGATCATTTCTTATTTAAAATGACAGACTAAAGTACATGTTTCCAGTGGATTCTATGGTCAAAAAAAAAATCAGGATACCATAATTAATCTGAATTGCTAAAAATCTAAATCAAACAGAATGTTCTTGTACAAAAAAAAATATAAAAATAAAGTATATACTCTGAATTTAAACAAGAGGAGCACATACATCTTCATATGTATGTGTATGTTATTAGATATACACTGATATATTTATATTGGTAAGTTATTTTGATCCTGGATATATTTTGTTTATTGGAGAAAGAAAATGACTCTGGGAAATATGTTTGTAATGAATGATATATCTATATATCATCTCTAAATCTCAAAAAAAAAATCCTTATGAAATTAGAGTGGAAATAGGAGGGTCATTTCATTGGTATTAGTCACAGGCATGATGCTTGACTAGCAAAGATTATTGCTAAGCTAGAGACAAGGACAGAGTCTGAGGATATAAAGCAGTACAGACTAAATAAAAATGGTTGGCTCCATAAGCATGGTAGATTGTATGTATCCTATGTTGATGCATTTAGGGATGATGTGATACGAGAGTGTCAGCATTCGATATTAAATATTCATCTATGAGGAAATAAAATGTATTGAGATATTAAGCAGCCATTATATTGGGAAAGGATGACGAAGGATGTCGAGAAATTTATTTCGAAGTGTATGAATTGTCAACTAGTGAAGGCTGAGAAGAAGAAACAAAGTGGTTTGTCGCAACCGCTCAAAATTCCTCAATGAAAGTGGGAACAAATATTGATGGAATGGACCATATAAGAGTACGATAACATTTGGGTCATAATTAATAGATTGATGAAGAGTGCCTAATTCATAACCATGAAGTCAAATAGATTGGCATCAAAACTGGCAGAGTTGTAGGTAAAATGGATAGTATGATTCCATGGCATATCGAAGTGCATTATAAGCGATCGAGACCCATTATGTAACAACCCTTCAAAATGGGAATAATAATCCCACATTGCGGAAAAACACTATGAAGTGGGTGCTTATATACCAAAGCCTTCATCTCATAACAACGTCGAGGCCTTTTGAGGAACAAAACCCCACACCTTGGCTTGGTCCATGAGGCGGAGGTGACTAAGTTGGGGACAAAATTTATGTTAAGTGAGGTGCGGGCTGTTACATTGGTATCAGAGCCATACCCAGCCGGAATTGTGGGCTGTACGTATTACAGCCACGACGCATGGACGGTGTTGTGTTCATGAGCCAACGAGGACGTTGGGCTCTAAAGGGGGGAGATTGTAACACCCCTTCAAAATGGGAATAATAGTCCCACATCACGGAAAAACACGATGAAGTTGGTGCTTATATACCAAATCCTTCACCTCATAACAACGTCGATGCCTTTTGAGGAACAAAACCCCACACCTTAGCTTGGCCCATGAGGCGGAGGTGACTATGTTGGGGACAATATCCACGTTAAGTGAGGTGCCGACTGTTACACATTATTCATGAGTTGATCATGGTAGACCTTGCAAAAGACATTTGGGACAAAGTTGCATATGAGTACAGCTTATCACCATAAATTGATGGACAAACCGAGAGAGTGAATCATATATTAGAAAATCTTTTATGAGCTTGCATTCTTGACTTTGGGGGCTCGTGGGTCGATCACTTGCATTTAGTAGAGTTTGCATATAGCAATAGCTATCAGTCAAGCATTACTATGACATTATTTAAGGCATTATATGGTCGACCATGAAATGCCCCTTCATGTTGGTGAGAGGCGGGAGAAAACTAATATTAGGTCCAGATAGATTAGGGAGACCTTAGAGAAGATTGAGATCATTCAACAATGAATGAAAGCTACACTAGGCAAACAGAAGAGTTACGCTAATAAGAGACGTCAAGATTTTGATTTCTATGTTAGTGATATGGTGTTTGTCAAGATTTCTCCATTGAAAAATATAGTTTGGTTCGATAATAAAAGGAAGTTGGAACCAAGATTTGTAGGTCCTTTTTCAATATCCAAGAGGATTGGAACATAACATATAAATTCAAATTACCTAAGAAGATGGTGGGTGTGCACATAGTGTACTATGTTTCGCATCTTAGGAAGTTTGTGTATGACTTAAGTGTAATTGTGGCATAACATCAACTAGATGATATTCAAGTGAAAGCTGAGGCATTGGGACCTCGAAAGCCTATTCGTACAGTCAAGCAGAGTATGAAACAGATTAGGACGAAGACAATATGAAACAGCTTAGGACGAAGACAATGAAGTTGATAAAGGTTTAGTAGAGTGAACCAAAGGCGATAACACTTGAGAGACTGGGGAGAGCATTATAACTACTTATCGGGAGCTCTTTACGTGGTAATGTTCTATTTACCGTTCACTTTCACATTTAGCCTTTTGTTTTACTTAGCCTAGTACCTTGTGTGCTAGGGTATTTTCATAGGTTTATTACTTGCATATGTGTGTGTGATAGTTGCTATGCTTTTGTGATTGTTATGCATGTTTCGTACCTATATGATTTTCATTATGTTTTATTCGGATGGAATTTTATGGGCAAAATTCATGGGGGAGCACAATGTAATGACCCACGTTATTACATATCGACGGATCATAAATAATTATTTTCATAACTCAATTGGGTCTAATTAGGTTATAACTTTGGGAAATATTGAGTATTGATATTTTTTTACCCTAAGAATTGTGGAAGGTTTTGATCCGGAAAATTTGTAACATCTATATTTTTTGACAAAATCCTAAGTAGGTCCTGAAAACACTTCCAAATGAAAATTTTGATGGTTTTACATTTTGTAGAGTGGTAATAGTAGATTTCTGGACTTATGGTTTAAGAGATATGTTTGTTTTAGGTTAGGCAGTTTTTAGGCAGATTAGTGACCCAAGCCCATAATTAAGCCTGCCAATAATTTAGGGTTAAGGTCAATTGCAGTTCATCCAGTAACCACTAATCACTTCTTTTCTTTTTGAAAACATTTCCTGACCACCTTTGAATTTTCTCGTATAAAAACTCCATCAAATCCTTAACAAAATTAGACTAATCAAGCAATTAACAACAGATTAGCAAAGGGAAGAGAACTAATCTGGGATTTTGGTGCATTGGGATTCATGTCTTGGCTGTCTACATTAGGTCTACTTCAGTTTTAGAGAAATTTGATGATTATAATCGACAGGTGAGTGATCTATAATCTCACATACCTTTTAATGTTTTTAGATTAAAAATGTGTTTTTTAAAACCCATTTTAAGTTAAAAATGGTATCTTTGGTTGATTTGGAT
Source organism: Allium fistulosum (assembly GCA_030737815.1). Taxonomy (NCBI): domain Eukaryota; kingdom Viridiplantae; phylum Streptophyta; class Magnoliopsida; order Asparagales; family Amaryllidaceae; genus Allium; species Allium fistulosum. The sequence goes on along the minus strand of CM060908.1, from coordinate 93,944,243 downwards.
CTATAAATGTTTTATAAATCAATTTAAATGATTTAAATTTATTTTATGTGCATTTTCATGTCATAGTTGATTGAATGGATTCTATGATAGTACATGGATATTATGTCTAGTTGTTTGCTATGATATGGTGCATGTAAGTGGTGGTTCTGTATGTTTGTATGCTTAGAATAGAAGATAGGTTATCAGTGTGCACTTTTGAATATGGATTAGGTTTAGAGTTGAAGACATATCGATGTATAGTGGAGTTTGCATTCAAATCAGAGCAAAAATCTAGATGATGATAGATACAAAAAGGCCAGGGAAATTTTTTGGCAAAATTGGATCGATGTGTACCAACCCATATCAATTGGCATCGATCGATCGTGCTTGCTCCAAATCAAGAGTGATAAATATGGGATGCTTTGAAGGGTGTAAAGGCTACACAAACTATCGTAAGGAATTTTGATGGATGTTTTGCAAGTTAAGGCCAATTACAGATCGATCACATGTCCTGCATAATTGAAGTAGTTGATGAAGACAAAGGGAAGATTGAAGGTGGTTTCAGGGAAAATTGAAGGTTGTTTCAGGCTTGGAGGTTTGGGACATAAAGTGGACTTTGGTCCAATTCATTTATCTTCCTCTAATGGTAAAGTACTTAACAAAATTTTGGCCAAGTACAAAGCTAGATGGGTCGGGATCGACCCATACGGATTGATACCAATCAACCAAACTTTTGGGGAATGGTGAGGAGAGTGCATGAACAGTTGCACGAGGAGTTGATGAGTAGTTTATGAGGAACTGGTCAGTAACAATCAATCTGTCTTATATAGGTTGAGACACGAGAAATCGATGGGCTTAGCATAAGGTGTCTCTGTGGTTTACATGAGGCACTTCGAGACTTTTATGGGGCAACCTAGGAGATTTTCAAAACTTTGACGACTCGACGATGTGAGTTGTCTTGGTAAAAAATTCACAAGTAAGGCATTCGTATCATGTAGTGATGGTCCAAGGGGACATGTTTGAAAGAGGTGAACTTATGGAGTGGAATGAATGATGGTTTTTACTATCAGGACATGTGCTAGGGGACCGTTGATAACTCGGAGGTTTTGATGTGTGTTCTTGTAATAAGGGGAGGGTAGGTGAGGAGCTCACCCAGATTGTGTGATGCGATCCTTTTACCCTAAAATGTGCAATTTGATCCTTTTACCCTAGATTGTGCAATTTGGTCTAGTTCCAGATTATACGATATGATCGGGATTTGAGCATTTATTGAATTGAGATGTTGAGTAGTCTTTTACTGTGCGATATGATAATATAGATTATCTTATGTCCAAGTAATTGAGTAAATAATGTGAGGTTGTCTGATGGTTGTAATGTTTGCTATGTTTTCCATATTTACTATGCTTGATTAGGATGCCACACAATGAAGGTATTATCAAGATGTATACCCAGACTCCTTAGTCAGTACTTAGAGTAGTAGATCGCTTATATGATGATGATAGAAGGTTATCGTATATCGATGTTATGTGCTAGCTTGTTGGATGTAGGGATAAGGCGTGTATGATTCAACATACCATTTATTCCTATTTACGATCTTACAACTTTTATATCGATTTTGAGATTATAGATTGCTCACATCGGATTTTTGTTTTATCCGAAATTATTTGCTTTGCTTCTATTCATCCAAGGCAGTTTCTTCAAAAATAAATTGTTGCCCAAGTCACATTCGAATTTTGTTGTCCATTGCTATATAAAATTTCAACATTTTTTTAGCATTTAGTATAAGATAACATAAAAGACTATAATGCATAAAATGTTTACATTCCAATCCAAAGGCACTACATAAACTAAGCTGCAATATTCAATTCAAAAAACATAAACTAAATGTAACGACCATGCATTCTATATCGTAATTATACATAAATCTAATTAAAATAAAAAAAATTCGAATTTGATATTTGAAAATTTATAATTTGAAAATATTTTTTTAGCTAATTAAATTATATTTAACAAAATATTTAATTTAATAGACTGAACTAAATTAATAAACTCTTTTCAAATAATATATTGAAATTGAATAATTATTTTAATGAATATAAAATAATTGTGAAGTGTAAATAATTTTAAGTGATTAATCTAATGAAAGAAAAATAAATAAGCGAGCGCTGAAATGAATGAAATTATTTAGTTATCAAATTATAATTTGCGAAATGAAGTATAAATTAATTTGATTTAAATTAAAGTAAATTTTCAAATAAATTAAAAGGGTTACTTAAAAGAGAAGTAAAGAGAGAATAGAAACAAAGATAAGTGGTCAGAATTAACTAAAGCCCAAAACAAGCACATTTAAAACACTTTTCTTTCGTTCTCTAAAAATCTCTCTTCAATTTTACTCGCATGTAAGCCCATAGCCAATTTTCATCTTCTCGAACCTTTAATCCCCAAAAATCAATTCACGTATTAAAAAAACGAACGAATGAATAAAGTCATGCTTATGATTGAGAATGATGGTTGATCAGGAGCGATACCATGAAGCAGGCTACGTCAGGTCAGCGGCACATGGGCGCCTACGAGAGGGGAAGACGTGCGAGCTTGTTAGGGGTAGTAACTTCGATTAGAGGCATGATTGAAGGTCGCGACAGAGGGGACTGCGATGGTACTGATGTTGTGGGTTTGACAAAAAGGAGGAGGTATGCGTGAGTGCAAGCGTGTGAAAACCCATAATTTTTAACAAATATTTTTAATTAATTTTTTTGAAACTTCGATTTTTAATCATTTAAAATTTGAATTTTTGGAATTTTCCAATGTATTTTGGATTTTGTTTATAATTTTTTTTCCAAATATAATAAAATAATGATTTCCAGAAAATTTTATATTTTGGTCAACTTTAGTCAAACTTTGACTTTCAGTTGAAATTTTTAAATTTGAATTTTAAATTTCCAATCTTTTTCTTTTAAGCTGAATTTGATTCTGATATTCGTTCTGCTTTTCGTTTTGTTAAATTCTGTTTTATACTTTTTAAATCTGATAAATTTCAGCGTTTTACACGCAATTATTTTCAGTATTTTATTGTCTATTTTCTATGTTATTTTCTATTTTATTTTTAGTTTGGACTTCGATTTTTGTTTTGTTGGATTGAGCTCGTTTTGATTTGGGCTTGGCTAATGGGCTTAGGAAATTCCAAGAGACTTATGTTTGTTTTTATTTATGAATAGGTGCCTTTTCCTTTTCTTAGCCGTACAAAATAAATTTTGTTTCTCATCACTTCTCATTTTTCATTTCCTGAACAAACTTTACAGTAAGTTATCTCCTTTCTCTTTTTCATTTTCTTTCACTTTTGTTTCTCAATCTATTTCGGCCATCATCATCCCATTCCTTTTAGCCGACCATTTCCACCACCACACCACCAACCATGACCGACCATCATCTCCTCATCACCATTCCCTACCTATGCCGTGACCCATAGATCCAAAATCCATCACCAAAACATGCTTGAAACCCTAGTCGAGCCTTCCTTGATCACCACTTTCTTTTGTTAGACTCGGCCACCATATATTCCACCACTTCCTTAGTCTTGCCGCGACCAATTCCACCTCCAGGCCGTACCACTTCAGGTGACCTGACCCACTTGACCCAAGCTATGAACCATAGGCCGAGCACATTAGTCATAGGGCCGAACCAATTGTGCACTTGACCCTTCATTTGCCTTGCCTCTTTGCCTTCCACATGACTTTTGGCATGCCATCTTTTCACCTACCCATAGCCGTGACCTTAGCATACCATAGCCGTGCCTTTTTCTGAACATGGCCGTGCATGCTAGCCTTTAAACCATGGTGGTCGAGCCCACTTATCATGTGGTCAAGCCTATTTGAAAGTGGCCGAACCCACTTGAAATGATCAAACCCGGGATTTCATATTTCGGATTGAAATGATATATATCTGTATCACTTGACCTAGGTTAGAAAATATTATACAGACCCGTGGTTAATTTTTAAATATAAATATTTCCTGAAAATATTTAAAGTATTTGGAATTTTAAATTACGAAATTTTAATTTAAAATTGGATTTAAATGATTTAAAATGTATATATATTGACTTTTTCTATAAGTTAAAGTTTATGAGTTAATGAATGATTTTAAATGTAAATTAAAATTTTGATCTAACTTAATAATTGAAAATTTGATTTGAAATGGAATTTTTGGCTTAAATTAGAAATAAAATATTTTATTTATGAAATGGATATTTTTAAAGTAAATAAAGTATCAAGTTATTTGTAAAATTAAAAGTTAAGCAATTTAAATGTATTTTTGACTTAATAAATGAATTATAGTTTAATTTGATATTTTATTTATAAAAGTTTATTTTATTAAAATCATAAGTGAAAGGATATCCAAATAAATATTTTTGAAAAAGTGAGATAAGTTTTATAAGTTAAAATGATGAAAAACTGAAGATATAATGTTTCTGAAATGTTATAGTAAAACTTAGATTAGTACTGTTAGCATTTCCAAAATACTATGGTTTTTAAGGTAGCACTTTATAAGTGCTACCATTTCTAACAATGTATTGTTTTTTTCAAACACAACTATATCTACAGTAACGTTTTCTAAGTGCTAATGTTTCTAATAAGATAATATTTTTGAAATGCCTCTATATGTATTATCATATTTCGAAATGCTACTGTATGTATTATCACATTTTCAAAGTGCTACGAATGCTAAGATATAATGTTTTTGAAATGTTATAATTGAACGAATGAACTTGGAAATGCTACAACTTTGGAAATGAATATTATTTTTGAAAGGCATTGACATTGAATTTAAATGGTTTAAATGAATATGTTTTGATTTGAAATATAAACCATTTTGAAATTTATAACCACGGGTTAACGATTGGTTGTTAAAGAGACCGGGATCGGATATGGACATACTCTCTGTCGATACCGAAAACCACTTTAACAACTGTGTACGCGGTGGAGATTTCGGAATGAAGTAGGATGGTGCCGACGATTCTATTTTGAGGTATAAACGTGGACCTAACTCCCGTGAGTTGGCATAAGGTGGCCAAAACATGAGCAATTGATGGGCTAATGAGGTAGCTCCTCTGATCGGACACATTCCATCGTATACCATTCTATTACTTTGTGATTGATTGGGTGCACCCCTTGATTCAGGAGTGTGGCTCGAGGTGGGCGATTGTTGCGGCTCTGCGTTACCATCGGCCCGGAAGTGTAATTGGTATATCTACCCTGGCATTGCCTAGTTATGCCGTGTCACCTACCCTAGCGTACTTTACTACAAGTTTGATTTGTGACGTACCTATGGAGTATCCTTTAGTAGCTCTAGTTTACGGAGTATTACGGTACTGTATAGACTATTGGCATATCTAAAAATGTGTTAAGGTGGAAAATGTAAAGCCTTAACGCTATTTTTAAATAGTTTACTTTACTTTAGACATTATTATAATAGTGTATCTTACTACATAGTAGATAGTTTAACGGATCCTTAAAGGATGGGCGATCCCAAGCATCCTTTAAGTTATTGATGCATTTCTATTACATTTCACTTGAGTTGATTTACATTTTATAAGTATGTATGTCCTGACTCGAGTGTTTTGTATTTTTCTTTACGCTCGGGTCAGCCTGAGTATCACAGCTTTGGATTCATCTTCTGGAGCTAGAGATTTGCTGGAGTTTATCTGTCTATCCAGTTGTCTATTTCCATTTCAGTTATTTCCTATTCAGCTTTGCTTATGTATTTGTGAACTTATGTATTCAGACTTCTGTTGTATCTGTTTTCAGACTATGGTATTTTGTATCTGCTTTGAGACTATGTATTGTAGTAGCTTCATGAACTACTATGTATTTTATTTCCGCTGCGAGTTATTCTATGTCTGTGATTCTGTGATTGGTTTTATTTTCTCCAAATTTATTTACAATCTATTTTTTTTGAATTATTCAAGTCCGACATGTGTGCTTTTATTGTCGACTTGAATGGTCCAAAATAGTGGGTCATTACATTTGATATCAGAGCTTTGGTTTTAGGAAAACCTTAGCCTATGGAGCAAAAACTCATTAGAGATAGGGTAGAAATACCCTAGAATGAGTAAAATCAATCTTAGAATCGTTTCTTTGTGAGAGAACGTATTTTGAAGTACAAAACGATTTTCAAATGATTTTTAAAAGATTTTTAAAAAAAGATTATTTTGGATATAAAATTTTCTTGTTTTAAAATCTCATATTTCTTAACTTCATTCCTTTCGAATCCACCTTGTTTATTTGAATTCTTGGATTAGGATTTCCATTCCTCATTGAATCTTATCTTTGTCTTTTTGTTTCACCTTTGTTCTAAAATTCATTCTTGATTTTTCCAGGATGAATCGTAGGAATGCCAGAGGTAGGGGTCGTGGTGTTGCCCCAGTTCCTAAGACTGTTGCACCCATCAGGTCACCACTCTCTATAAGGAATTCACTCAGCTTAGTGCTACCAAGTTTACTGGATCTAAGAGCATCATAGAGGCTCAGCGGTGGCTGAGAAGTCTAGAGAGGATTTTCACTGGTTTGGAGATTACTGATGCTCAAAAGCGTCGGTTAGCAGCTTGGCAGTTGCAAGAGGCAGCCCAAGGTTGGTGGGAGTCTGTCACAGCCCAGACTGTGGAGGTAGATATTTCTTGGGAGTAGTTTAGGTATCTTCTGGTGTTGTCTTGTGTTCTGTTCAGTTTTCTCTCTTTGAATCTTTCTTAAGCTTTGATATCTTTTTAGGGAGGCTTTTGTGGCAAAGTGGGTTCCCGAAGCCGGGAAGTCCCAGCTATACAGGGAGTTTATGGATCTTAAGCAAGGGAGCATGTCATTTTCTGAGTACGAGCGGAAGTTCAATGAACTTTGCAAGTTTGGTACTGGCCTGATTGACACCTCTCTTAAGAAGAATGAGAAATTTATAGCTGGAGCTCGCCCAGAGTATTATGATCGTCTCATTTCTCATGTTCATGGTACCTTCACGGAGTTGATGGACATGGCCATTAGATATGAGAATCCCACTTCTAAGGAAGCTTCTGTTCCTCGTGCTTCTCCATCTCAGCCTGGTTCTGGCAATTCTAAGAAGAGGAAGCCTAACTTTCTTCAGCAGAAGCATAATTGGCTCAAGAATCCTGGTTTAGGATCTACTCCTCGGAAGCATCCTATCGACCTATCTTCCATCACTTGCTTCAAGTGTGATCAAAGGAGACACTATGCCAATAGTTGCACTACTTCTGTTGGTGGTGCTGTTCCTCCACCTCAGGATACCAGGAACAATCTATGTCATGTATGTTTGCAACCTAGCCATTTCAAGAAGGATTGCCCCTTTTATCAGAAGGGCAAGACATCTGGAGTCTTCGCCATGACTTCTTCCACTCGTGCTCCACCTGCTCCTAGTGATATCCAAGGTACTCTCCAGGGCACTTTTTCTCTGTTTAATTTTCCTATTCGTGTTTTATTTGATACTGGAGCTTCACATAGTTTTATTTCTATGGATCTTTGTGATAAGTTTGAGCATCTCTTTTCACCTATGTTTGCGGCTGTACCTTTGTGTGTTACTAATTCTATTGGAGGTCCAACGAACCTTAGTAGGATTTGTAACCAAGTGAAACTCTTATATTCTGGCCATCGATTTTCTGGTGATTTCTATGTTCTGGGTTTTGATGCTTTTGATATATTGCTTGGGGGTGATTGGCTGAAGAGGCATGAAGCTGTTATCTCTTGTAAAACCGAAACTGTTTCTCTTGTTGATGATCGGGGTAACCCTTTGGTAATTCTGTGCTGTATGCCTTAGGATTTTACTGGCAGCTTTATTTTCTCTTTGGATTCTTCTCCTGGTGATCTTGATTCAACCCCTGTGGTTAAGCTATATCCCGATGTTTTTGGTGAAGTCTCTTCTTTACCTCATAAGTGGGAAATTGATTTCCGTATTGATCTTATTCCTGGAGCTCAACCTGTAGTTCTTCCTCCCAGAAGAATGGCACCCCGCAAGAAGGTTGAGTTGATGAAGCAAATTGAGGACTTGTTCTCCAAGGGTCTGATCAGACCTAGTCATTCCGAATGGGGAGCAGCAGTGGTTTTCGTCACTAAGTCTGATGGTTCTTTGAGGATATGTGTTGATTATAGGGAGCTGAACAAGCTCACTATGAAGAACAGATATCCTATGCCTCGTATCAATGATATGTTCGATCAGCTTTATGGAGCTACTATTTTCTCTCAGCTTGATCTTGCCATAGGTTTCCACCAGCTCAGAGTTGCTGAGGAAAGTATTCCCAAGACTGATTTTTGTACTGAGAATGGTTTCTATGAATGGTTAGTTATGCCTTTTGGTTTGACTAATGCCCCAACTTTCTTTGTTGATTTGATGAATCGTGTTTTTCGTGATGTTCTTAACAAGTTTGTTCTTGTCTTAGTCGATGATATTCTTATCTTCTCTAAGTCAGAGGAGGAGCATAGGGTTCATTTGAATTCTGTTCTGGAGACTCTTAGGAGTCACCAATTGAAAGATCAATTCTCTAAATGCCATTTCTGGAAGGATGAAGTTCGATTTCTTGGACATATTGTTTATAGTAATGGAGTTTCTGTTGATCCAGTCAAGATCGCTGCGATCAATGTAAGTCTACCTTTTCTCATTTTTCTTTTGTAATCCAATTATTCTATCTTTCTTTGTAGTTCTTATTTTTCCCTATTCTATTTCAGGATTGGGAAATTTCTAGGACTCCATCTGATATCCGTAGCTTTCCGGGCCTTGCCGGTTATTATCGGAGATTCATTGAGAATTTTGCTCGGATTGATGCACCTCTCACTTCTTTGACTTGTAAGAATGCTAAGTTTATATGGAATGATAAGTGTGAAGCTGCATTCAATGTGTTAAAGCGCAAGCTTACTTCCGCACCAGTTCTTACCGTTCTAAATGGAAATGAGGGATTAATGGTATATACTGATGCTAGTCGTGAAGGTTTGGGAGCTATTCTTTTGCAGGATGGGAAGGTCATTGCTTATGCCAGTCATCAGTTGAAGACCCATGAAGCCAACTATGCTGCTCATCATTTGGAATTGCTTGCCGTAATTTTTTCTTTGAAGCTTTGGAGGCATCATCTTTTGGGAACTAAGTTTGAGCTTTTCACGGATCATCAGTCTTTGAGATATATTTTCACCCAGAAGGATTTGAATCAGAGACAGGTTAGGTGGCTTGAGTTCCTTGCTTCTTATGGCCTCGACATCAACTATACCCCTAGGAAAGCTAATGTTGTGGCCGATGCTTTGAGTCGGAAGAAGGCGATGTTGTGTCAGCTTGTTGTTTCTTCTCCTCTTTTGGATCATATCATGGCTAAGCAGGATGAGGATAGGATGCTTAGGCTTATTAAGGAGAATGTTCATAGCAGGGTTGGTGGTGGTAGTCTTGATGGTAGTGGAGCTCAGATCGATGATAGAAGGATTTTGAGGATTAATAATCGGATTTGTGTCCCGAATGTCGATGGATTGAGATAAGAGTTACTTCGGGAAAATCATCGATCCAGACTTTCTATTCATCCAGGAGTGACCAAGATGTATCAGGATATGAAGAAGTTGTATTGGTGGAGAGGTATGAAGCGAGATATCTCCATTTTTGTTAGTAGGTGTGCGACTTGTTAGCAAGTCAAGGCTGATCATCAGAAGACCCCTGGTTTGTTGCGGCCCCTTGAGGTTCCCAATTGGAAATGGGAACAGGTTTCTATGGATTTTATTGATGGATTACCGACGACTAGGAGGGGTAATGAGAGTATTTAGGTTATTGTGGATAGATTGACCAAGTCAACTCATTTCATTTCGGTCAAGTCTACCCGTTCTGCTTCGAGTTTGGCTGAGATTTATATGAGGGAGATTGTTCATCTCTATGGTGTTCCTATCAGTATTGTTTGTAATCGTGATCCCATCTTTACCAGCCAGTTTTGGAAAGCTTTTAAGGAATCTTTGGTTACTCATCTAAATCTGAGCACTGCTTACCATCCGCACACCGACGGTCAAACGGAAAGAGTGAATCAGATTCTAGAGGATCTTCTTCGTGCTTGTATTCTTGATTATGGAAGATCTTAGGAGGATCATCTCCATCTTGTCGAATTTACCTATAACAATAGTTATCAAGTATAATCTCGAATCTTCTATTTTTAATCTTATTTTAATCTTATTTTTAATCTTATTTTAATCTTCTATTTTCTATTTTATTTTTAGTTTGGACTTTGACTTTTGTTTTGTTGGGTTGAGCTCGTTTTGTTTTGGGCTTGGCTAATGGGCTTAGGAAATTGCAAGAGACTTATGTTTGTTTTTATTTATGAATAGGTGCGTTTTCCTTTTCCCTTTCTTAGCCGTACAAAATAAATTTTGTTTCTCATCTCTTCTCATTTTTCATTTCTTAAACAAACTTTATAGTAAGTTATCTCCTTCTTTCTCTTTTTCATTTTCTTTCTCTTTTGTTTCTCAATCTATTTCGGCCATCATCATCCCATTCCTTTTAGCAGACCATTTCCACCACCACACCACCAACCATAACCGGCCATCATCTCCTCATCACCATTCCCTACCTATGCCATGACCCATAGATCCAAAATCCATCACCAAAACATGCTTGAAAACCTAGCCGAGCCTTCCTTGATCACCGCTTTCTTTTGTTAGCCTTGGCCACCATATATTCCACCACTTCCTTAGTCTTGCCGTGACCAATTCCACCTCCAGGCCGTACCACTTCAGGTGACCTGACCCACTTGACCCAAGCTATGAACCATAGGCCGAGCACATTAGCCATATGGTCGAACCAATTATGCACTTGACCCTTCATTTTCCTTGCCTCTTTGCCTTCCACATGACTTTTGGCATGCCATCTTTTCACCTACCCATAGCCATGACCTTTAGCATACCATAGCCGTTCCTCTTTATGACCATGGCCGTGCATGCTAGCCTTTAAACCATGGTGGCCGAGCCCACTTATCATGTGGTCAAGCCTATTTGAAAGTGGCCGAAACCACTTGCATTTGGTTAAGCCATTTTATTCCATTTTGTCCATATTTTTGCTTTGTTTTGATTCTAATTCTTTTATGATTGAATGTATACTTATATTTGTTTATATTTGTTTGTTTACAATATTTGAATCTTGGCTCTTTATCTACTCAAATCTAGTTCGTTCTTTGTCGTGGTTTTTCGGTGTTTGGTTGTGTGTCTTGAATTGTCATCTCTAGGTTTAGAAGGTGAGTTTATCACTCTCGACTTCGTACTTATAAAATAGTGAATTGATGGCTTGTAAATGGTAATAGTAATATGCCCTGTTGATAGTAGTTTCACATATGCCTGATATGATATTATATGATGTTATAACCTGATTATATAACTGTTTCATCACCTGATATGATATAATATACTATACCTGTTTATCACCTGACATGCTATGCTTATTGTTTATTTTATATTTTTGTTTCTCACACTGCAAGTTCCCTCACTATAGGTTGAAATGATACATACCCGAACGGACTTTAGAATAGGGAAAAGTCGTTATGAGCTGAAATGATAGGCTGGAGCGATTTTTATTTGACTTTGGATTGCGGGTTTGAAATCATCATACTCGGGATTTTATGTTTTGGATTGAAATGATATATATCTGTATCACTTGACCTAGGTTAGAAAATATTATACAGACCCGTGGTTAATTTTTAAATATAAATATTTCCTGAAAATATTTAAATTATTTGGAATTTTAAATTATGAAATTTTAATTTAATATTTGATTTAAATGATTTAAAATGTATATATATTGACTTTTTCTATAAGTTAAAGTTTATGAGTTAATGAATGATTTTAAATGTAAATTAAAATTTTGATCTAAGTTAATAATTGAAAATTTGATTTGAAATGGAATTTTGGCTTAAATTAGAAATAAAATATTTTATTTATGAAATGGATATTTTTAAAGTACATAAAGTATCAAGTTATTTGTAAAATTAAAAGTTAAGCAATTTAAATGTATTTTTGACTTAATAAATGAATTATAGTTTAATTTGATATTTTATTTATAAAAGTTTATTTTATTAAATCATAAGTGAAAGGATATCCAAATAAATATTTCTAAAAAGTGAGACAAGTTTTATAAGTTAAAATGGTGAAAAACTGAAGATATAATGTTTCTGAAATGTTATAGTAAAACTTAGATTAGTATTGTTAACATATCCAAAATACTATGGTTTTTAAGGTAGCGTTTTATAAGTGCTACCATTTCTAACAATGTATTGTTTTTTCCTACTGTTTCTAATAAGATAATATTTTTGAAATGCTTCTATATGTATTATCATATTTTCGAAATGCTACTATATGTATTATCACATTTTCAAAGTGCTACGAATGCTAAGATACAATGTTATTGAAATGTTATAATTGAATGAATGAACTTGGAAATGCTACAACTTTGGAAATGAATATTATTTTTGAAAGGCATTGACATTGAATTTATAAGGTTTAAATGAATATGTTTTGATTTGAAATATAAACCATTTTGAAATTTATAACCATGGGTTATAATAACGATTGGTTGTTAAAGAGACCGGGATCGGATATGGACATACTCTCTATCGATACCGAAAACCACTTTAAAAACTGTGTATGCGGTGGAGATTCCAGAATGAAGTAGGATGGTGGCGACGATTCTATTTTGAGGTATAAACATGGACCCAACTCCTGTGAGTTGGCATAAGGTGGCTAAAACATGAGCAATTGACGGGCTAATGAGGTAGCTCCTCTGATCGGACACATTCCATTGTATACCATTCTATTACTTTGTGACTGATTGGGTGCACCCGTTTATTCGGGAGTATGGCTCGAGGTGGCCGATTGTTGCGGCTATGCGTTACCACCGGCCCGCAATTGTAATTGGTATATCTACCCTGGCATTGCCTAGTTGTGCCGTGTCACCTACCCTAGCGTGCTTTACTACGAGTTTGATTTGTGTCGTACCTATGGAGTATCCTCTGGTAGCTCTAGTTTACGGAGTATTACGGTACTGTATAGACTATTGGCATACTTAAAAATGTGTTAAGGTGGAAAATGTAAAGCCTTAACGCTCAGGTCAGCCTGAGTATCAAAGCTTTGGATTCATCTTTTGGAGCTAGAGATTTGCTGGAGTTTATATGTCTATCTAGTTGTCTATTTCCATTTCAGTTATTTCCTATTCAGCTTTGTTTATGTATTTGTGAACTTATGTATTCAGACCTCTGTTGTATCTGTTTTCAGACTATGGTATCTTGTATCTACTTTGAGACTATGTATTGTAGTAGTTTCATGAACTAATATGTATTTTATTTCCGCTACAAGTTATTTTGTGTCTGTGATCTTGTGATTGGTTTTATTTGCTCCAAATTTATTTACAATCTATTATTTTGAATTATTCAAGTCCGACATGTGTGGTTTTATTGTCGATTTGAATGGTCCAAAATAGTGGGTCATTACAAAGCGTCGATGGTCTGGCTGGTGTAGTGCTAAGCAGTGGCAAGGTCTTGCTGTGGAAAGAATGGCAACAATGTAGACAGTGATTTGGTTGTACAAGAATTTCAGTGAGTTTTCTAACTCACAATCTATATCTAACAAAATTCATTATCAGCTACATATAAATCTATAATCCCATAATTGATTAAATTGCTTTGCTTGAAATGTGTTTAGGATTTGTTGAGTTGGTTGTTTGTGGTATTGGATTGATTATTGTGATGTTTGTTATGATTTTGAAGTTTAATAATGGAGTTTTATGTTGTTAGATGTTCGAAATACAAAGTAAATGCCGTCCATTTGCATTTTGAATTGTGTTGATTATTTATATTGTGTGCACAGCGTCTTAATGGTCGAAATTCGATCGAAATCAACTCCGCCGCACGATAAAATTTATATTATTATTTTATTGCTAATTTTGAGAGAATTTTACTCCATAGATTTAAGTTTAGAAGATTTATTAATTTTCTTGTTTTATAATATATTTGAAAGCTTCGAGAAATTATTTAAGGGAAATTGTTTTAGAAATAAAAGTTGATTTAAAAATAAAATAGAGAATTTTCAATATATTGGTAACATAAAATGGGTGATTCATAGGAGATTTTAATAAAATAGAGAATTCTTTTGTAATATGTATATTTAATAAAATGAATTTAGGAAATATTTTAATAGGAGATTTTGAGTTTATAAGTTTATCTTGAAAATAAGAAAATTTGTGAAATAATTTTAAAGGTAACATAAAATGGGGTTTTGATTATAAAAATTTATCTTAAGAGTTTTGAAAGTTATTATTATTACTTCAAAATTTATTGGTTCGGAATTTTTTTATTTGATGATTTTGTATATTTGAATGGTTTTAATGATATTTTCAAAAATGAATTTATTCTATAAAATGATTTTGACTGTTATTAAAATATTTACATTTGAATATTTGTTTTAATTATTGAAGAACTTATATTTTCAATATTTGAATTAAAATTGGGATTTAAGCATGATTTCTATTTCTTTGGATTTCTCGTTTCTTATACAGATTTTGATATTGTGAATGATTCATTGTTGATATTAATTTGTGTTATATTTTAAAAATGATAGGGTGATGACATCTTTATAATTCATTTGTATGATTTCATTTCTATGTGGCGAGAAATTTGAATAAACAGTTTAATAATACCATCTGGTCTGAGACTTTCGATAATACTTTCTGATTATTCATCGGACTTCTCATATAGAGATATTTAGTATGGATCGTGTGTAATTTATGAACATTAATTGATTATCCAAATAACATGCGGTGGTATAGGACGGCGTTATATTATTTTTTTAATTATTCATTGTAAGTAAATGTCACTCAATCGGGGATTACAATCATCTGTATATATGATACTTGGTGAGAAGTATCATATTGTTAGATATTGGTTTATGAGAATCGTGTGTCAGCCTACTATTAGAGAAATGTAGCTATAGGGTATGAGTACTATATGGCCATCCATATTGTGTCCAGCTTCGTTTATTTTTCGGGAGTTAACTAGATTGGCCAGTATCCATTCTGGCGGCCTGATTATGGGGTTGTGCCCCAGATCCGCAACACCATAATTATATGTCCTTTTGATGAACATCACAGTATTGGTAGTGGTAGATAGGTTGCCGCCAACTACCCCTTGTGTCATCACATTGGCCAACACTCTGTTACCATTTGGGGAAAAGCAGGGTCATGACCGGGGCTACGTATAGACGAGTCACTGGTGGATGAAGTCATGATGTCCATCGAGGTAACTGAAGACTGCAGGAATAGACGGTACTCTATGGTAGATGAGTAGATCTGGATTCCAAGAGCAGGCTTGCGGTAGGTAGATGTCAGTCTCTATATCTGGTTCAAAGTATGTTAGTGTAGTAGATTGGCATATACCTTGAAGTCTATTGGAATAGACGGTTACCCTACGGTTGGCGATTAGACCCGTGTTCCTGGAGCTGGCTTGTGGTAGGCGGTTGTCAGTCTCCTGTTATATTCATGGTATATGTATGTGTAGTGGATTGGCATGTATGCCTCTATCCTATAATGAGTTGACTATTCTGCAGACTGATTGAGTCTAAAGTGTAGGTAGTCCTCGTATATCCATACTCATCTGGTTTGATATTCTATAGATAGCCTTTGTTTACTGATTGAGATTTGGGTTGTGATAGATTATCTTTGTGATTTGTATAATATTGGATATCGTTTGGATGATTTAATAAGCAATCTTACATTTTTTATTGATTATACGATTTTACGATATTATATTAGTGCGTGGCTCTGTGTTAACCAGATTCGCTTAATGATTTCATTTTCTATGATGATGTTTTATTGCAGGGATGATTCACCCATTAGATATATTATTCTTGATTTCTATTGAATTATTTATAGGGGTGATGACATTTATACTAGGTTTTGTGATATTTTATGTTATATGATATTTGAATTGGTATGAGATAACATTATTATGTTATTACCCAGTATATACCAAGTATCATGTGTTTATTGACCTTTGATTTAGATATAGTCTGACCCGTATGTTATTTATATAATACTCGGGTCAGTTTGAGACTTCTCAGGTACAGGGACAATGAGACCGACTTTTATATTAGGCATAGAGGAGACTAGGATGTGATATATTGTATATCAGTCGTGTATTGAATAAATTCATGTATGTAAATTTTGGACATACCATATATATTTATGTATTTTATATTAACGTTGCGATTCCGACTCTGTATTTTCTGTTTATATACTGTACATTATGTGTTGCTCTATCATTAAGGCACACGTATTTATTTCTTTGTGCCGGTATTATGTACGTATAAATGAGTTATTTATTATGTTTTAATACGTATCAGTGTTAGACCAAGGAAATAGTCATGTGTGTACCCCATATCACCCCATTCTCGGTACTATATGACAGTATTACTTTATAGTACTCCTAGATAGTAAGGATATAAAGGTGGACAGCTAGCCGGAGTAAGTGCCCACTTTTAGGTAACTGGGTGTTACAAAAGTGGTATTAGACTAGTTTAGAACAATACATTATATATAAGAGACACGAGTCTTGACCTTAGATGTGACTTAAAGTCCCTTTCCACATAGGTGTGGTAGATTATTATTTATACTTAAGTGATAGTAAGAGTATACGATGATTACTAGAGTAGTCATCTGGGAAAGTATTTGTATTTTTCTTATTATATAATAGTGCATTTCTTTAACTATTTTTGAGTGTAGACTATATGAGATACAGAGTAGTTGGTAAAGATTGTGTAGGTTGAATTAGTTCATCCGACGAGAAGTATCGGAATTGATGATGAATAAACCTCTATGTGGCTTAAATATGATTGAAGTGATCTAGAAGTGATCAGAGCTGCATGGTGGAAATTGATAGATAGCTTTCCGCTGAAGGCATTTGTTTGTTTGTTCGAAAATGTGTGTATTGTTGTATTGATGCTTGTTTGAGTTATGGATGATGTGTGATAATTTCATTTATTGTTGATGATTAATGAATTAGATGTATATCAAAAATTTTAAACTAATTTTTTTTTTCAGACAAGCAAATGATTTGACAAAATATGAGTTTTATTTTATAAAGTGACTTAAAATTAATTATATATATATTAAAATAATTGAAAAAAAACTTTTATAATTAAATTCGTGTTAACTTATCCGTTGAGGCTTTAAGAATTCTGGACGATGCGTCTGACCAACATTATCGATAGGGATTTCTAAATACTAGAACAGAATATTTTGACACAACATTTTTGTAAAAAGAACATTACTGAAAAAATTTACATTATAAGCAATATTTTGAAAAGGAAAATATTTTAGGATGGGTCAAATAATGTTTTTAAGAAGGGTAATTATTTTCACAAGCAAAAAATACAATATTTGGAAGTATGACTATATTTAAAAATCTAAAGAAAAAAATGTATATATTTGAAATTAGGGTATCCCTGAAAGCTAATCAAGTGTATGTGCGTGTATGTTATACACATACATTTTAACTTGTCCTTATAGATGATTGAAAACTATTAAACTGATTTACATGATGTTATACAAAAGTGTACGCTTTCACATGTTTAATTATCGTTTGATTAGGTCTCAGATCAATGGCTGATAGTTGATGTAAATGAGTGCTCTCAATACACATACACACACACACGAGTACTTTGGCACGTGCGATGCACATGCGTTGGAGAAACCATTGATTTAAAAACCACTATTTGACGGTTTCTTGGAACTTGCAACATGACTTTGAAGTGTATGTGTATATATATTACATTGGACATTGGCTTTAAAAAGCAGCTAAGTATTCATTATATTAATGAATTTTTTTCATGTATTATGTTGGTTAAAACATACTAAATTTGATAATATGGCATATATTAGGAAATAGAAAATAGGGAAATGATTTTTGTAATGAAGGTTCATTATACTGTTAAATGAATTCAAAAATAAACATGTTGGTAGTATGGATATGTTGTGTTCAGGTAATGTTATCTATAATGAGCTAATGATAGCTGATGATGATGGTTGTGATCAATAGTGTGTTTTTCATATATTATTAATATTGGCAATTAAGGGATACATATCTTAATGCTCTATTGCCAAAATTTAAATCATTACCAAATCAAGGAATTAAAAAATAAATTTTTAGTATTATTATTTAAGCCAAAGAATAATTACATTTTTATGTCTTAAAGTAAATGTAGATTTATTACGTACACATTACATCATTTAGTTTATGTTACAACAAAATCTGAAACTTGTTGCTATATTTATATTGATCTTACTCTTACTATATTTGTATCTTTCCTTGAAAATCTAAAATCTATAAATCTAAAACGTATCTTTCTCTTGCTATATTTATAACATACCTTTAAGAAAATAGAAAGCATTATATGAAATTATATTTCACTCCTCATGTATAACAGGTACAATATTTTAGAATCAATTTCCTTTATTCTTTTCCTTTGTGAAATATAAGTTTCCTATGATGTAATTATAGTTATGGTTCATAACAGGTACAATATTGTTGAGTAACTCACTTTTGCTGAAACAAAAACCTGCAGTTACAGTGCATAATTATTGACGAATACGTTTGACGTCTCAGTGAAAGTAGAAATTATTGTTTTACCTTGCACGTGTTCAAATAAAGTAGTGAGCAACTTACTTTTATATGCACATTTGTTAATAACCATCTTAAACACATAATCATTTTTGTTTATATATCCTTAATATACTTTTCAATTATTTTGTTTGTTGTTCATATTTTCTTTTGCACTACAAAAGAAACAAGTCTTTCTTTTGCAAGAATACTAGTTGAAATTAAAGCAGATTTAGACCTTCCAAATGAAGTTACTATTTCTTTGCATGATGGCGATAACTTAGTTCAAAACATTGAATATGAATGGGTTTCCCCTAGATGCAAAACATGTTCTTGTTTTGGACATTCAATAGAAAGTTGTGACTCTAAATTGGTTTGGAAAGAACAACAAAGCATGCAAGAAAAATCAGAAGTCAATTGCAACACCTTTACTGTAGATGGAGTAGTTACTGCAGAAAAAGCATCATTTGATCTTAAAACAAAAAGAATCCACAATCTTTTAATGATAATTCTGGAAATAATTTGAATATAGAAGAAACATTTATTGCTCAAGAACTTCCCCTTGAAAGGGATTCACAAGAAGGTAATAAAGATTTGACAATTGAAGGCAATGAAATTGAAATCATTTCTGAAACATCTGAAGGACCAAAGAAAAAAACTAAAATATCTCAAGCAAAGGTCACGGATTATCAAGCAAATGAGGTATCAACTGATACAGAGGTTATGAATTTAGATAATGGTTCTTACATTAATAATATTTTAAGTAAAGAACCATCTGAAAACCCCAATATCAGTCACCTTGCTTCTCATCTCTCTCCAATTATCAAAAATTCAAATTCAAACTCATATTACAATATTCAAAAGGCTATCAGCTTGGTTTCAAATTCTACTTCAATCTCAAGGAAAAACAGAAAAAACGGAAAGGATAAGAGAAAAAGCAGAATGAAAAGTATTAAAGAGATAGTTGACAATGGAAGTGCTGAAGATGCAGAAGACAGTGAATTCAAAAAGAAATACATCATCAAAAATTCCAAATGGGATGAACACTTAAAAGCACTTAGCAAAACTACATACAAAAAGAAAGGGAAAAGGATAGAAACTTTTGAAGAAGAGGGCAGTCACAGTGTATAACTGTTGCTGCTTCATGTATCCTTTGTGTATCCTTCTATTTTAATATTTAATTATTTTCATTATGTCGATAATTACTTGGAATGTCAGAGGTCTCAATTCTCCTGAAAGAAGATTGGACTTGTCTAATCTTCTTAAGACTGAAAATCCTAGTATAGTTGGCTTGCTTGAACATAAATTAGATAATTCTAAGATTAAGGATTATCATATTAAAAGCTTAAATAATTGGAATATTGTTAATAATAATAAGGTGGGGGAATGGTAGAATCATGGTCATTTGGGATCCTAATATTTAGGATATCTCTCAACATTTTGTTAATTTCCAATTTATTCATTGTAAATGTATTAACAAACGTGGTTTTCAAATAGAAATTACTTTTTTTTATGAATCAAATAGTGAGTATGAAAGGCAAAAACTTCGGGAAAACGTTGATCAGATTAATTCTAATATGCCACTACCCTTGGATTATTATGGGTGATTTTAATACTATTATGCATGCTCATGAAAAAAGAGGTGGGGTCCCTTTTCCTTCGAAAAAGTTAGATATTTTAAACAAGTTTTTTCTCAAAACTGATTTGTATGAACAATTTATTTTTGGAAACAAATATACTTAGAAATCTGTGAGATTCATAAACATCCACTGCAAACTAGACAAAATCTTACTTAATCTTAGATTTACTAATTTTTTTAAAGATTTCAAATGCTACACTTTACCTCAAGCCTCTACAGACCACACCCCAATTCAAATTTTACTCACTCAAAATAAATTTTCAAAGAAAAATTCCCCTTTCAGATTTATTAATGGGTGGGTTTATGAAAAAAATTACAAAGATATCATCAAAAACAGTCTGTCTTCCAAGCTACAGGGCACTGCCCAGTACAAATTTAGTAAATTTCTTCAACTTACAAAAGGAAACTTGAAAAACTAGAATAAATTCAGAAATAAAAACGATGTTTCTCATTTTAGAGAGGAATGTAAGATAAGGCAGAATATCTTAGATAATGATTGCTCGGACATTGATAATGTCAACAAATTTTTTAAAGCCCAAAATAATTTAATCAAGTCCCTTCAAGTGCAGTCTATAAATTTGAGGCAAAAAGCTAAAGTAGATTGGCTTACTCAAGGTGATGAGGCTATTAAATTTTTTTATGCTAGGATGTCTAGTAGAAAATTTAGAAATGATATTGGTAAAATAATTGATGTTAAAGGTAATGTTATTAATGATGAATCTTGCATTGAAAAGGAAGCTATTAATTATTTTACTAATCTCTACAATACTAATAGTTACACTAATATTTTTCCTATTATTGAATCTAAGTTTAAACTGAATATTAATAGCCAAGATATTCTTCTTACCGCATCTGCCTTGAGGAAATTAAAAACATTATCTTTCATTCTAATAACGATAAAAGCCCTTGCCCTGATGGCTTTGGTGCAAAATTTTATAAAACTCATTGGGATAATATAAAGTGTTTTTTATTTGATTCTATTTCTGAGTTTTTTTAGAACCAGTAAGCTTTTAAAAAATCTTAACCATACTTTTATAACTTTGGGTCCAAAAATTCAAATCCCAAATAGTCTGGAGGATTTTAGACCTATTACTTGTTGTAACTTCATTTATAAAATCATTTCTAATATTTTGTGCAATAGAATTAAAATATTTTTAAAATACCTAATTTCTGAAAACCAAAGCGCTTTCATACCTCGCAGACTCATTGTTGAAAATACCCTCCTTGCTCATGAGTTAATTAGAAACTTTAATAATAAAAATAGAAATCTTATATGTGTCGAGATAGATTTACACAAAGCCTTTGATAAGATTAATAGGCATTTTATTATTTATATGATGCAACAAATGGGTTTTGATAAAAAAAAATTGTTCTCTTATACAAGAATGTATCAATAATGTCTCCTACTCAATTTTGGTTAATGCTTCTCTTAAGGGGTTTATTCATAGCAATAGAGGTATTAGACAAGGAGACCCACTTTCTCCTTACTTATTCACTATTGCTATGAAATATTTCTCTATTCTTATGGAAACTAAGCTCATCAAAGGAAATATTTAACCCATTAATAGAATCAAACCATTTATTACTCATTTGCTATATGCAGACGATCTTCTTTTATTTTTACATGCAGACTCTCATAGTGCTAAAACTATTGCAAATATTTTTATGAAATTGGAAGAAAATGCAGGTCTGAAAGTGAATGATTTTAAAAGCAAAATTTATTTTAGTAAAGGTTGCACCAGAAAATCTGATATTCTTAACATTCTTAAATTTAAAGAGGGCAGTCTGCCAATTAAATATTTGGGCTTGCCTTTGAGTGTTAATCAAATTAATGATTTAGACTACACAAAACTTTTGGTCATTATTCAGAATAAATTTGAGGGTTGGGCTTGTAAGCTTCTGTCTTTAGCTGGTAGGTTAGAGTTAACCCACACTGTCATCACTGCAATCATAATGTATTGGATTCAAGCCCATAATATTCCACTTAAAGCTATTCATAAATTGGAAAAAGCTTGTGCCAACTTTATTTGGAAAGGAAAACAACATAAAATTGCTTGGGATATAGTTTGTAAACCAAAAATATCTGTTGGGCTAGGCCTTAGAAATATAAATGATTTGAGAGAAGTTTGTAAACTCAAACTTTTTTGGAAATTTGTCAATGGGAATTCATTATGTGCTAGATGGATGAAAGCAAAATATCTTAAAAATAAGAATTTTTGGACTGCTAAAACTGAAAATCATTTTTCTTTATCTTGGAAAAATACTTTAAGTTGTAGGGATATTGTGCAAAACATCAGAGAAAGCATCAAATACATACAGGAAAACTTCAAAGAAAAATCAAAGGATTTCAGAAATGCAGCACTATTCTCACAACAACTATCTTTCACATTTGGAAAGAAAGAAACCAAAGACTACATACTCAAAAGGAAACAGGAAGCATTCAACTATGGAAAACAATAGAAATGGAGAGCCAAATTCCCCTCAAAAAATTTGAAAATCAACATAAATACTCTGACAACCTCAATCAAATTTTTTGGAGAGAAAACAGCTATGAGGAAAAGTTAGAAACTTTCTTATAGAATGAGAAATTTAATTCTGATTTCCCTGGAGGCAGACCCCTTCACCACAGTGGCAATCACTGCTTGAAGGAGTCTATTAGCCTTAGGAGTTCCAACTATGAGGTTGCCTCTACTGGTGGCGGCCACCTCTACCAGCAAACCAGTGTTCCACCCTACAACAAAAAAGGAAGTATACATTATTATAAACACGATGATAATAATTATACAAATTCAAAGACTGATTTTTCTTTTAATTCACCTGATAGGGGCGGAGGCTACCGCTCACATAGGCAGAAGGAGCACTTCGATTATCTCCTGCATAAAGATAAGATTTTGCAGCTGGATATGAATAATCAAAGAGTTTTGAAAGATTTCTACAAAAGTAACATCAATAATCTTATTTATCACTTATCCGTTTTGGACAAAGGAGATTGTAGCAAGCAGTATGCGAATGAAGAGCTTGTAGCAAAAGAAAACAGCAAGTGTTATGCGAATAGTAAGCTTGCCGCAACCGATTGCTTGGATTTCTTCTCATCTACTCATAATCTCGATTACCATAAGCAAAAGTCCCTACTTTGGCCTGAGCTCCAAGACATTTCTAATCGTGACTCCCCAAACAACATGGATCTACTCCCATCAGAGTTATTCATCAAGAATAAAAAGCAAAAGGAGCAGTCTTGGAATAAAATCTCGGCTCAGCATTATTCGCGTACATTAACTCGAGACTCTCTTGAAATCAATGACGAAGATAGCAAGGGGAAGGATTTTGCATGGAAGCCTCCCTGATTTATCTGTTTTGTTGCAAAATCACATGGATCGCATATTTTCCCCCAATTTTTTAGTTTTAGGGTTTCATACTCTTTTTTCGTTTCTGAGAAAATGTAGTGGCGAGGGTTTGTTTGTTGTTTCATTCGGGTAGGGTATAGTTACCTACCTGTTAACTGCTTTTGGGCCTTGGGCCTATTTTACCTGTTTCAAATATATATATATATATAAGTTCCAACAAAATTTATTGCATATCAACACTTTAGTTTAATATGCAAGCAATAGAATGTCAAAAGCAACAAAATCAATAACCTTATAGTTCTAAACGCGTAATCTTCTCATTGTCTCTCTATAAGCATTATGCATTACTTACAAATTCAGTGAGGTATTGCTCAAAACCTTCTGCATGGTATCACTTAAAATGATTATGATTTTCTCTGGATGGAGCATGTTCTTACCCCACCCGAACAAAGCAAAAAAAATAAGATTTGTAAGTTATGTTTTTATCTTTGGCACAACGGTTAGGTCATCCGCATGGTCATCTCGGCGCCCGGGTTCGAATCCGGAAACAGCCTCTTCGCAATGCGAGGGAAAGGCTGCGTACATTATCGACCTCCCCAGAGCCCGCTATCATGCGGGAGCCTCATGACTGGGTTCCGCCTCTATAATATTATCAGCTCAAGTATGGTTTTATAAAACACCAAAAATACCAGAGTAGGGATCAATGCTAATATTAAGTGAACCATACAATTAGGGAAGTTGCTTGATAAAAAATCAAATCATGTAGCACGTGCCATTGGTTATTGCAAATGAGCTATGAATTCACTAATCTACCATCATCCATCCAATATGCACCGTATAATACCTAAACCAACCATGATAAATCTTCATTACTATCTTCAAATCAAATTTCAGGTCATGTACATAAATTATTTATAAGGTAAGTGGGAGCACACACTATACAATCATTTTCGCCTGTATTATAGGTCCATAGAGGATTATGCGATTGTCAAATGGAATCAGAAACTGATGCTGACCAAATATAAATTTACTAAAGCTAAGCACAAAATAATAAATTAATGAAATAATATCCTTACCAATACTCTAAAAAATGAAAAATATTGCATTCACGTGATGAGAACTTCCACCCACTTTCTGACTTATGTATAACAAAACCATTCAAATTAATAGTAAATAAACTTAGAAGTGTAATAATATTTGATCATACTTCCAGAAACTCTGTTGAAGCAAAATGAGACGATAAATTGATCTAAAATCACAAAGTAATTGTTAAAACTACAGAGGAAACTGAACTTTAAATAGGCCAAAAAATAGTATTTGGCAGAACTTATTCCAACGAGAAAGGATCATACCAGTAAACATTTTGAAGCTGACAAAGGATTTATTCGTGAATCGATTACACAGAAATCGTACTCGATTTATAAGAAAGAGAATTGACAGCGATTAGAGTTTCTTCTTACTTCTTTTGTACTGACTTTAAATTCAATGTGCAGGATATTTTTATCCGAAACCTCTTGGAAGAAAACCAAATAAATCATTTCGCAAACCTAAAAAAGAATCAAGCATGAGCTAAGCATGGACTAAAGTAAGATGCAAATTTAGATTCAACATAAGACAAATTGTTAGATTTACTTAGCTGTTCCCATCCACCTTATTCTCAACTTAGGTTTAGGAATATGAAGGGTATTAGTCTCCATAGCCAGATCAATTTTGCATTTCCTACGAAATTTTTATTGTATCGGGTTTTTAAAATAGACCGATTCTTAAAAATGTCATTATATTAGGAAGAAGAGTATTAGAGAAGAGAATTCATGTTAGTTTATTATGTTTTGGCTCTCCAACGCGTCCCCATAAATGCGTACTTCATTATTCTATAATGGTGTCACTATTATGAAGCTTCCGATGTACCAGCATCCCTATTAAACATCCCTTTTATCACGTTTCGAAATGGCAGATACATGCTCTTGGCAATATTTGCTTGTAACAAAAGGAATTCCTTATGTTACGTGCAACAATCCCACATATATACCATGTTATGCGCCATATTTCTTATGATATAGGACTATATTTCAACCCACGCACTCACGATGCGAGCCGCACCTAACAATTCTCCATCTTGACGAGCATCTCCTCTAGCCTTCATTTGGAGCATAATGAAGAAGTTTTGCAGTTGGTTGTTAATCGATGGAAATTCTATTGAATTAGAAAACCGTCGGAAAATTTCAATTTAAATTATAACCGCAAGCGCACGGCGTACTATTGAAGTACGTGGCGAGTACGGGTCGATCCGCAGGGAATTGATGATTTTAAAAAATTTCTACTCAATCAAATTATACCAAAGTCGAGAGATTGTTAAGCTAGAAAAATGAGAAAACTAACAAAGAGAAAAGAGATGCAAATATAAGAGTTAAATGACAATTTAGAGAATAAATCCACTCTCTAGATCATGTAGTTCAACACATATGAAATCATAATCTCTCTTTTATGGTCATTAGTGCTTTAATTGATGTGCTTATCATAATATGACATATTTTTGCTATTGATTAGCCAACATAAGCCATCAAACTATAACACACCCCTGAAACCACTTACTAACTTTCATGAAATTTGACAATGAAAATGAAAATGAAATCTATTTTAAGTATGGCCTATTAACTATTGATTAGAAATATAGACTATCAAATTTTGATTTCAAATCACTTACTTTTGCCATAATCATATTTTGATGAAGAGGCATTTGTGTTAGTGATTGTTTAAGCATAGCCTATTTGGTGTCAACAGTATAGGCTATCAAATTCAAAGCAAGAACAACAAATGAAACACATCATTGATCATCATTAAGCACAAAAGGAGAGCATGAATTAACAAATAGTTGAAGCTACATAATTAGAGAGCTTCATTACCCCCTAAATTGAAGGGGTTTAGCCTCTCATATTTATCATTTGATTAACAAATGTAGCTAGCAACATGAAAGCAAAATGAAAGGAAAATGAAAGCTTAATGAAAAAGAGAGCTAATTAACCAGAATTAGAACTATTCTACCTGCATGAAAGTAAATCTACACTACAACATTAAAGTAAATAAACAAGGAAAGTAAAATGAACAAGTAATTAAATTGCATATGAAAAAGAAAGGAAATTACATGAAAATAAAAGGTGGCTAAGTAGCCAAGAAAAAAGAAAGAAAGAGAGCCTGTCTTTTTATTTTGAGCCTAAACTAAAACTAAGAGAAACTAAGGGAGAAGGTTAGATGAAATATAAGGGGTCTTTATACATGTATGAAACCCGAATTCATATTTTTGGGGAATGTCCAAAACACCCTTGAGAAAGTGTGGAGGTGAAGTAATCATTAGCTTCTACTAATCATCATTTAAGTGTACATGAAGCAATTAATTCCATAAGAATGTGCATTAGCCTCTAATTTGTACATTATGGTAGGTGGGTTGGTGGGGTCTTCAATTATCATGCCTTTGAATTATTTCCATCTTCATTTCTTTATCTTCACTCTTGTGCATGCATACATCTTCATGAAACCACTTGTATATGAAGCCAAATTCCTATAAAATAATATAGAAATTTCCAATTAAATTTTCTCAAATTAATATATGCACAAAAATGACCATTTTTCCCTTGGATGAAGATGAATATGTGACGATTTGAAAATAATATGAATTTTGGTTTAAACAAGTTAAAATGCCCGATATGATCATTTATTTAATTTAAATAGATTAAATATGGTGGTAAAAATATGCACATCATTGGTTTAGGCTTCTATTTCTCACTTCTTACGTAGTTGGCCAAGACCGTGTTACCAAATCTCCACCTTAAGGCAAGTACTTTCCACTCAAGCCATCTTGGAGCACCAGTTCTCAACGCAGAAATTGCGTATCTAGCAATGTTGTCAGGCTGCTTACATATCTCCAAATCTCAAGGAGTCCTTGCTTCGGTCACTCTTGCATCATTTAATGGTTCCTCGAACCATCAGATCTGATACCATGTTGTGTTTCGGCACTCCAACATGTCACTATAAACGCATGCTTAATTGTTTGTAATGGTGATGCAGCAAATACCTCAATCCGCATTGGCGATGGCGAAGACGAAGACGAGCAACCTAAATCTACCTCTTCAATTCGCGAGCGACCTAATTCCACCACTATTTCGTCACCGCGACCTAACTTCACTGGCATAAGTCGCGAGCGACCTAACTCTTCAATCAAGCGACCTAACTCATCTACCCTAAGTCGCGAGCGACCTAACTCTTCAATCGAGCGACCTAACTTCTCTACCCTAAGTCGCGAGCGACCTAACTCTTCAGTCGAACGACCTAAATCCTCTGCTCTAAAGTCGCAAGCGACCTTACTCCGCCTCATTAAGTCATCGCGACCTAACGCCAAGGTAGTTGAAAAAGTGAAGCGCGAGAAGCTCCGCCTTAGGTTGTGAACGAGGCAATACCGCAAGCAACTAGGTCGCGAACAATTTTAGGTCGTTGATACTGGTTTCGTAAAGAGGGTTAAGGCGTGCGGGTTTTCTTCTTTAAATCGTTGTATGTCTTGAAATTGTTAAGTCGTGTATTTTTTTAGGTCGTTGATTTTAGGTCGCATGAGTTGTACTTTAGGTCATTGTGTTGAATTTTTTCTTAAGTGTGTGTTGTGTTGTAACCCTATAAATAGGGATGTTGGTCATTTGTAAAAGATTGTTGAATTTGAATAAAATTTCTTTTGTGTGCTCTTGTGCCACCATTAAAATTAGTAGTTGAGTGTTATCTCCTATCTCCACTTTCGGCATTCGAGTGTGCTCGAATCAACAATTGTTGAAGCCGATTCACGGAATCTAGTGTGCTAGATCAACGTTCGAAGAATCGTAGATCTTCTCTCATGGCATCGTGCGCGATCAACGTGTCGAAGATAGCTAAAGTCCGGTATCTTCGTGATCAATGGATTTGGGTGTTTGGTATCATTAATTCATCGATTCATATTGCTTCATCTAATCGTTTCTTCGATTAGTTTGACACGAAATCTTCATTTCGTTGTCATCCGTTATTTCCGCTGCGTCATTTGGTATCAAAGCTTGATCGCAAGGAGTTTGCGTAGATTTTTCGAGTTTGTGCGAGATTTGCATCATTTGGAGAAGTGGGTTCTCGAGATTTTGAAGAGATTTGTTCGTTTGGTGATTTTTGAAGATTTCAACAAGTGGGTAATTTTGATTTGAAGATTTTTAGATCGAAGTGAAGTTTTTGTTGGAATTTGTTGAAGAGTGATCATGCCTCCGAGAAGAGCTAACCGTTATCGCAACATTGATGCCTTGTATGGGAGAGAAGAAGCCGATGAGATGGAGCAAAGAATTAACGAAAACTTTAATGAGAAGCTTAATGAAGGGATTGGTCGATTAGAGAGAATGATGTTGGAGATGAATCAAAATCAGAGAAGGGTTTCACCTGAATCGAGCCATGGGAGAAGTAGAGTTTCACCGCATTCAAATCGAGAGAGAAGTGTTGATAGTGATCATAGAAGTGTGGATCGAGATTGTGATAGAAATGTTGATGATCGAAGTCATGATAGAAATGTGAATGATCGTGATCGGAGGAATGTAGATCGAAGGGATGTTGGTGGAAGAAATGGTGGTAGTAGAGATGTTGGTGGTCAGGATCGACATCGATATGCATCAGATTTTGAAGAGGAGTTTGATGGTGGTAGTGTTCATGGATGAGGACGAGGACAAGGAAGACATCATTCAGAGTATGATCACTAATGGGAATCCGGGATGAAAACTGAAATACCGGAATTCAAGGGAGGTATGCAGGCTGAGGAATTTCTTGATTGGCTAGCTTATGTTGAGGAAATTTTTGACTTCAAGGAGGTTCCGGAAGATCGTAAAGTAAAGTTGGTTGCTACTAGGTTGAGGGGGAGAGCTATGGCGTGGTGGCAGTAAACCAAACTTACTAGAGAGCGGATGGGGAAGTCAAAGATTGTTGTTTGGGAGAAGATGAAGAAGTTGATGAAGGCTACTTTCTTTCCCTACAATTACCAATCACTGATGTATCAGAGATTACAGAATCTGAGGCAAGGGACGAAGGCTGTTACTGATTATGCAGATGAGTTCTACCAGTTGATTGCTCAAAATGACATTATGGAGACAGAAGAACAGTTGACCGCTAGGTTTGTTGGTGGACTTAGAACATAGATCCAGGATATGGTGAACATGTTCGACCCTAGATCTGTGGCAGAAGCACATCAAAAGGCGTTGGCTTGGGAGAAACAAGGTAGACGTGGGGGAGGTGTGTTTCCAAGTTTTATGGGGCAGAACAAAGGAGCGGATAGTAGTTCTAATGTTCCTAAAGCATCGAGTAAGCCGGTTGTTCAAGAAGTGGCTAAACCAAAAGTCAACACCAATTTCAAATGCTATAATTGCCAGGAAGTGGGTCACAAGAGCAACGAATGTCCGAAACCGAAGAAGAGAACTATGATTGCTGAAGCGGAAGATAAGGATGTAGAAGAAGATCTCAATTCACACCGTGATGAGGAGGAAGAAGAGGTGTCGGGAGACGAGGGATGTAATCTGATGCTCCGGAGATCTGTTTAACCCCGAAGCAGGAAGAGGAGTCGAGTTGGTTGAGGAGTAACATTTTTCAATCAACGTGCACTATTTTGGGGAAGGTTTGCAAGTTTTTTATTGATGCGGGCAGCTGTGATAACATCATTTCTACCGAGGATATGAAGAAGTTGAAGTTGAAAACTGAGAAACATCCTAGTCCTTATAAACTTGCTTGGTTGAGGAAAGGAGGAGAAGTGAAAGTAGAGAGGCGAGCTCATGTTCCATTTTCTATTGGGAAGAAATACAAAGATGAGATTTGGTGTGACGTGGTTGACATGGATGTTTGCCATTTGCTGTTAGGAAGGCCGTGGCAGTACGATCGGGAGGTACGGCATAATGGTCAAAAAAATAGCTACAGTTTCTTGTTCGAAGGCACGAAATCACTTTAGTTTCGAAGAAGCGACAGCAGGATGAGAGTAAGCTGGAGGAGATTGAGGAATTGAAGACTTTGTTGTCCTTGAAGGAGTTCGTGGAAGAGGTAGATGAGAGCCCTGAAGTTTTTATGTTGATTGGGCATGAAAGCAGTGAAGTTACTGAAGTTCCAAAGGAAGTAAAGCCAGTTTTGGAGGAATTCAAAGATGTGTTTCCAGAGGAATTACCACCGCTTAGAGTCATATAGCATCAGATTGACTTGGTGCCAGGTGCTGCATTGCCTCACAGACCGCACTATCGGATGAGTAAAAGAACACAAGGAGTTGAGAAGACAGGTGGAGGAATTACTGGAACAAGGGCGTGTTCAGGAGAGTTTGAGTCCTTGTGCAGTGCCAGCTTTGTTGGTGCCGAAGAAGGATGGAACGTGGAGAATGTGCACAGATAGTCGAGCATTGAATAAGATTACGGTGAGATATCGATTTCCTATGCCGAGACTGGATGATCTGTTGGATTAGTTGAGCGATGCTGCTGTGTTTTCAAAGATTGACTTGAAAAGTGGATACCATCAGATTCGTATTAGACTGGGTGATGAGTGGAAGACTGCTTTTAAAACTCGGGAGGGTCTGTACGAATGGTTGGTGATGCCGTTTGGCTTGTCAAATGCTCTGAGTACATTCATGAGAGTCATGAACCAGATTTTTCGACCATTTATCGGGAAGTTCGTAGTGGTATATTTTGATGACATCTTGATCTATAGTGGAAGCACTGAAGAACATCTACAGCATTTGCGGGAAGTATTGTTGGTTTTACGACGTGAGGAATTTTATGCTGCAACGAAGAAGTGTACCTTCATGACTACCAGTATTCTATTCTTGGGCTATATTGTGTCGAAGGATGGTATTCAAGTTGATCGGAGTAAAGTTGAAGCTATTCGAAATTGGCCACTGCCTAAGACAATAACAGAAGTGAGGAGTTTTCATGGTTTAGCATCATTCTACCGAAGATTCATTCCACACTTCAGTAGCGTAATGGCACCAGTTACGGAATGTATGAAAGGAAAGAAGTTTGTTTGGACTAAAGAGGCTGATTCTGCTTTTCAGAGAATCAAGACACTCTTGACCACAACGCCCATTCTTAGATACCCAGATTTTCAGTTACTCTTTGAGTTAAATACTGATGCGTCCAAAGTTGGAATTGGGGGAACGTTGAGTCAAAGGGGTCATCCTATTGCCTATTTTAGTGAGAAACTGACGGGAGCTAAAACGAGATACAGTACTTATGACTTGGAATTCTATGCTATAGTCCAAGCCATAAAGCATTGGAGACACTATCTATTTCATAAAGAATTTGTGCTATACACTGACCATGAGGCTTTGAAACATTTGCAGGGGCAAGATAAAATTTTAGCAAGGCATGCTTCGTGGGTTGCTTATTTACAACAGTTTACTTTCATTGTGAAGCACAAATCAGGAGTTACTAACCGAGTTGCCGATGCATTGAGCCGTAGAAATCATTTGCTGACAACTATGCGAGTGGAAGTAGTGGGATTTAATTTGTTGCTAGAGTTGCTTATTTCAGATTCTTATTTTACGAAAGTGCTGAATCAGGTGCAGGAAGGGAGTTCTGATGATTTTGTGATGAAAGATGGATTCTTGTTCAAAGGAAATCGATTGTGTTTTCCAGATTGTAGCTTGAGGTTGAAGATTATCAAAGAATTGCATGAAGAGGGTCACGTGGGCAGATATCGTACATTGCAGTTGATTTCACAATCATATTTTTGGCCTTCTATGAGAAAAGAAGTTGAAAGATTTGTGGAGAGATGTAATATTTGTCAAGTTTCCAAAGGGACAGCGACGAATGCGGGATTGTATATGCCATTACCCGTGCCTACTAAACCATGGATTGATATCAGCATGGATTTTGTTTTGGGTTTGCCTAGAACTCAACGGGGAAATGATTTAGTATATGTGGTGGTGGATAGATTTTCCAAGATGGCGCATTTTATAGCTTGTAAAAAGACCGCTGATGCAGTCCGTGTTGCTCAGTTATTCTTTAAAGAAATCTATTGTTTACATGGGTTACCTGAATCTATTGTTTTTGACTGAGGTACTCGATTTCTGAGTCACTTTTGGTTGAGTCTGTGGAAGATGGTTGGGACGAAGTTGAATTTTAGTAGTGCATATCATCCTCAAACGGATGGGCAAACTGAAGTTGTGAATAGATCATTGGGAAATCTATTGAGATGTCTTGTGTCAGACAATTTGAAGAGTTGGGACTTAAAGTTGTGTCAGGCAGAATTTGCACATAATCATGTTGTTAACCGAAGCACTGGTTACAGTCCATTTCAAGTTGTGTGACGACCCGAAATTCCACGCCCGGAAAATCGCATCATCGATAAGAAAGAAAGGGGTGAGAAATAGAAAAGATAAAGAAGAAAGGACAAAACAACATCAGAATCTCAACAGCGGAACGAATGAAATATAATATATCACATAATAGATTACATAGTATCATATACATCCGAGTTACACAGATAATACAACACATACTAGACAGTTATAAACACCTGTCTAGTTAATACAACTCGATACAAGTCAAAACATCACAGAGATACAACACAGCGGAATCAATATATCTATACGCTGAAGCCTCCTGCTCCATTGCTCCTCCACAATTCGTCAAAGCTAACCTGCTACCCTTGGCTACTCGTAAAAATTTGAGTACCCGAGAGTTTAGGAAAAACAGAAATAAACTCCGGGTTAGACATGGGTCTGGTATGAGTAAACGGTTAAAGCTGTTTAACTTTAAAAATCCTTTGAAAACAAAAGGTATCACGTAAGACATCCCACACATAAACATGGAAATGTTTTTACCTTACGCTAACCAAAACATTTGATAGGAAATCCAGTTATATTATAATATTGTCTAAGGTTTTCAAGTAAATATGAAATAGCTGAAATTGTTACATGATTAAATTCCAGCATACTAGGTTTACAATCAAATCCGAGGGCGCTTATTGGATTTTGGATTCCATACAATGGCAGGGCTACCGGGGTACCGCCCGTCACAGTACGTGGCCTAGATCACCGTACCGAGAACCCACCCTAAGTTCCCTGCAACACAAAGCCGGAACCATTCCTTACTGAACAGTTCCAAATAAGATAACCCCGCGGTTGTAGCTAGCAACCGCCACACAGCCGAAATGAAAAAGGGACTCTAAACAGGGGTATATCT
Source organism: Allium fistulosum (assembly GCA_030737815.1). NCBI lineage: Eukaryota > Viridiplantae > Streptophyta > Magnoliopsida > Asparagales > Amaryllidaceae > Allium > Allium fistulosum. The sequence goes on along the minus strand of CM060908.1, from coordinate 93,910,446 downwards.
TACTCTCAAATGGGTGCTACCCACGAAGCCTTGCTGCACCTCCCCTGTTTTAGCCATTCCCGGTTGATGAGGCTTGAGGTCACGATTACCTTTATTGAGCACATCACTTAGAATGCTCATCGTCCGCCTGACGATGTTCTGAAAGCATTCAATCCATATAAGTTCGTTCCGGGTTCGAACGAAACCGAAGGCATTATCTCGTTACACTCATTTTGGAATCACCCTCAGAGTTAACGACAATAACCCTTGCAATTTGAACCACCATCTCGAATCTATAAGTACTATCTCCGTCAAACTCATTACGGAATCACCCACAGAGTTATACTGACGAATAGTTCTTATACCTCGAGTCTTCACTTGCTCCATTTGGATTTCACGACCTAACGTTATTTTGGATCGATGTGGTATTCGGGTCTCCAGACCTAGAATCCCGGTATACGGAAACCCGATCCCGGTCTCATCGAAATCCAAAACGTGTCTTTTAAGGCCAAGTTGTTTTAAAGGTTTAAAACAATTCAATTTATTATCTATATCAACACAGATAGATAAAACACAATATAACAATGGATAATAACATCATCATCATAAACAGATAATCCATATTATCTACTCAAACAGAAAATCAATATCATCATACTTAACCAAGCATCCATAACTCAATAGATATATATCTGAGATCACAATCGATCATGGAAATCAATATCATCCATCATCTATAAACAAAGATTAATAATCACCTCATTTTATAATTAATTTAAAATGAATTAAACTAATTACAAATCTTTAATTAATTTAAAGTAAATTAAATTAATTACTCCACCATTATTAAACTTGCTTATACTTCTATTAATTAATTATCAATCAATTAATTAATCATCATCCAATTATTCATTTTAATTAATCATCCTCGATTAATTATCTTTAATTACATTTAAGGTAAATTATCCTTTAATTATTTTTAACCAAATATAGGAAATAACCTTTACCTTACTTCATTTATTCATTAAACTAAATTAATTACATGACTTAATTTATTTTATTAATAAATCTCTTCATTTATTAATTAATTCCAAATAAATTCATTCTAAGATTTCAGCATTTATAATAAATGATCTCTAATTACATTTATTTTAGTAATATATCTTCAATTAACCAAATTGTTAATCACCTAGATTAACTCCATTCAGTAATTAACTACCCTTAATTACTTCAATAAATAATTTAATTACTCCATAATTAATTATTCTCTAATTAATCCCTTGATTAATTTATACAAAGTAATTATACCCAAATTACTCTCATTTTTAAATCATCCATAATTAATTACTTCCTTAAGTAATTATACTTACCATATCATCAAAGGTTTATTTAAATTAATTAAACTAAATTAATTAACTTAAACAATTCATATCAAACTGAATTTATTACAATGCGAAATAAATTTTTTAATTACTTCCATTAGTAATTATACTTAAATAATCCACTACTGATTATCTTAAATTAATAAGCTTAATTAATCATCAAGATAAATCATATTTATTCCATTATTTAATCATCCTCATTAATTATTAACACCTCTTAAATTACTCTTCCAAAGTAATTAAATTAAGATTTATTATTAGTTACAATTAAATTTTATCTTTACTAACTCATAAATAAATCCTTAATTATTCAATTAATTAAGTATTAAATATAACTTAATTAATTCTTGCTTACTTTATTAACTAATAACCATAGATTAAAATTCAACTCTTATTTAATTAATGATTCTTAAATATCTATTTATTACCAATTAATTATCTCAAACCTTAATTAACTAATTTAACTTTTAATTACTAAATTAATTAATTCCATCATTAATTAATCAAATTAGTTAATATGTATTTTAATAGTCTCAACTCCTACATTTTCATTTATTTAAGAATAAAACATTTCCTTATCTAAAATCAAATTATCACTTACAAGTGTATTTGAACCATTTTACTTTTGCATTTACTTTTACATTCCTTTTCAAATTTAGAGTCAAATAAATACAAATTTATCTTAGCAAGATTTAAATCACTCTTTAAAATATTCTTTAAACAATTTAAAGTTGTTAAAACATTTTATTTTATAAAACTTATTTTTATTTTAAAACTCTGGAGACAAAACTTAATTTGAATCCACATTTAAATTTTTGGTTTTAACTCTGTTAAAACCCTACTTCCAAATTCAAAACTTAAAGCCTTACAGGCTTTAAAACTGGCAACACAAATATACCCGAGCCTACCCTATTTTACTTCGAGTCAAACAAATAAAAACTTCGGGCCTTTCTTCCATTTACTCGAGAAACTCGAGTATCATTTCCCTGCTACCCCAGACTTCTTATCATCCACCAGAGAATCACCGTGCACGTGCACAGCGAATTCGATCGTCTCCGATCAAGTTCGACGACACTCCTTCGTCGACAGTCATGCCCAAACACCATCATCACCACCAGATTTCCCTATCTCACTCGAATTCAAAATTCGATATCAACTTGAGCCTGGAACCCATCAACTCGAACTCGCCCAAACCTGGCAACGCGTCGTTCGCCAACCTCCAACCACCTGAAAGTCAACCCTTCCGGCCTCGACTTCCCCTACGCGTCAACTATCATTTCCCAGCAACTCGTCGAACTCGATCCACTACAGGGACCACGGTGACCGATTCTTCCTAGCTTCGCTAAATTAGGGTTCTAGACTTTGAATGACAATCGCCACCACCCCACTGACATATATCACCATCAGGAAATTTTGTCGAAGTCCCCGCTCGTTCTACCATCTCCAGAAAGAACCACCACCTCCCAGATCAACTATATCACCAGAGAAACCCAATAACTCGAAATACAGACATCACCACAAAACACATTCAATACTACACTAAAAATTGTGAATCTGATTTTAAAAATCCTATCTTCTAGATACAATTTCAGATATATAATTAAATCAACAAAATTAAATGTTTGATTTTTAACAAGTTTCAAGTGGCTCTGTGTTTTCATTGTTTCCAGACAATGTTCCTACCTATAATTATTGCAATTATTTTAAAGCCTAGTTTAGATTAAAACAACAAGCTTTGGGTTTAACAACTTAAGCCTAAAGAAGATTAGAGAAGAAGAATTTGAAGTTTGAAACTGAGTTTAAATCTCTGGAGCTTTAGAACAGAGATGATCACAGTAGTTTATCAAAACATACACACATGTTTCCAGAGTCTTAAAACAATCATACAAACATATTTCCATACATACATCACATGTCTACTTAAAACATAAGTCATATCCATCAAAACTAAAGGTATCTTATGTTTACAGTTTAAAGCAGAAGCTTGAGACTAAGATCAGAGAAGTTTAAATACTACAGATATGCACACACATATATTCACAAAGCATTGTACATACACAAACATATTGACAGACATTAACTCAGAAATCCATAGATTACTTAAGTTTCATTTAAAAAGTTTACTCACCAGGCTCAAAGTCGGAAATTTTGCTCTTTTCTTGTTTGAAACAGGAACTTGAAAACTGGCCTTTGAACTTGCATACAATCTAGTTTTGATTTCGGAAAACTTTGAACTAGCTTGGACTGTAATGCTTTGTTTTTCTTATTGATTTCAGGTTACAGGGTTGTATAAATGAATCGAAGATGGAGAGAAGCTTTGCTAAATGGAATAAGTATGCAGAGTTGTTTTGATTGTAACCTTCTTTTTTTTTAAAGAAAACTTTGAACTGGACTTGCTAAGCTTTTGTTTTCGAAATGAAATGAGGCAAGATGATAAAATAAACAAGTATACAAATTGTTCTCTGTTCAGGTACACCCAAAATTCAGGGATCTTTCATCTTAAAGAGAAGCTGAGAATTAAATATCTCGTGTACTTGGTGATGGCATTCAATGCCTTATTCCATATCAAGTCTTCACAGCCATACTTTATTTTTTTAGGTACAAAACTTATATATATGTTTATTTGTTTACTTAGCTTGGCGTACTTACTCTATTGTTATTCGTATGTATTGAAGTGATTCTTCCTGCCTTATACATTATCAGGTACTAGTATGATTTCTTGCCTGCAATGTATACTTTGTTATAGATTATTATATTTACTTGCCTTATATATCTTCTTATACCTAGGTGATTTTCAAGCTTGCAACATATATTGCCATAGTGTCCATAATATCTTACTTAAGTTTTACTATAAAATTGATATGGTCATAGTTATGTTAGTTTGTATAATTATTGCTATCTCTAACATAAGTGTGTTTATATTTTATTTTAAAAACTCAAACTATCAAATAATTAATTACCTATTATTATTTTATTTATACTAAATTTAAATATTTATAAGGTATATTTTGTTATCTAAAATTATTGTTAATATGAGAGATTTATATAAATTTGTAAAAGCATAACTTCTTTTTTACAGTATATATAACAATTTTTATCTATAATAAAACCTATTTGTATAGACATCATATTATAAATAAAGCTAATTATTACATTAAAATGATTCATAAAAGAATTTATCACTTAATTACTTATTTTTATCAAGTTATACTCTAAAAAGAACACAAACCTTTTATTTAATTTAAATCCAAGCTAAAACCATTTAAACAATTTTAAATTAAATCTTGAGTATATTTTAAAGCCATATGATTATTTATTAAATATTGAATTTAAATCAAATTTACAACAAACATTGACTATTTACAATATATATACAAATATATATATAAATAAATAGAAAACAATTTATTAGCCTTTAAAAAGATAATTTATCAGTTAAATATTCATTTAAAAGAAAATTATTAATTCAATTCATATCTTATTATCAATTATCATCAAATCAATTTAATATTTAATATAGATTATTAAATTTATATTGTTCGAAATTCCGGGATATCACATTCCTCCCCTCTTAAAAGAATTTCGTCCCCGAAATTTAAAACAAAGGTAATTTAATAATCTCATAAAGATTTAATTTCAAACACAAGCATATATCATCAATATATACTAACAACCATAGCAATCAATCATCCAATCAAACAAATCTAACTATCCAGACAAAATACTGGATAAAATTTCCTTGAGTTTCCCCGAGTATAAATACCGGGTTACCCGCTCTATAGAATCCAAACAATCAATACTACTAAACTACACACAACTAGATCTACAAAACAAGATAGGAAGTCAGACTATAGACAAGTCTGACTCAACAACCAAAACTCCCTGAACTGCTGGTTCTAATACCAGAGATAGATCTTACACGTACTCCCTCAGAGATACGTGAAAACAACGAATCTCAGTTATCCAAACTGACAATCCACTCCTGAAGATCAAACACTTATCCAAAATCAAATCTCCGATTCTTATCCACAAAATCTTCGGACGATCCTGGACTACCTACATCCTTACTGATCAGCTACATCTCCGTTGATGCCTTTCAAAACAACCTGAATCCAAAAACAATCCAGTAGAATGATCTTCTCAAGACCGACCAAAATCAAGAACGCAACCTTTACTATCATCCGTAGAAAACAACTTCTCTTCTCCAGAAAATAAAATTAGATGCACTCCCAACTGCTTCCGCTGCACAACTCTGATCTGAGTAGATGAAAATGCTGATGACGAACACAAGCAAAGACGGGTCAACAAATTCCAAAAATATGGTTCAACAGATCCAAAAATAAAACTCAGAAGTTCCTCCAAAACCTGAGCTGCTTCACCAACTCAAAACCGTCCTACTATTAAGCTGAACTATCGGTACCATTCCTGAAATCCAGTCGATACCAAACTCAATCTCCAGATGCTAACAAAACTCTGACTTCCTGAAGTCATCCAGAAAAAATCTCTAACAACCCAAGAGAATACTCAGCTATCGCAAGTCACTTTTGCGATCAATCCAGCCTAATTCCAAAGATACTGCTCTCTCTTTACCAATCAGAACAGATCATGCTTACTAGTCAATCCATCGAAGAAACGAAACCACTCTGCTGCTTCTGAACTCCACTGCTGAGCTAGAAAGCTTCCTTGCCAATACATAGAACCCTCCAAGCTGCACTGCTGACACCAATGCCAAGGAATTCCTAATCCAAAGCTCTCCGAGAAACTCGGACCTTCAACCAAACAGAAACACCCTGCTGAACACAGCCACAACACCGAAGTAGACACACTTCGTTAACTTGTCCCAAAGAAATATCTTCGGAAACATCCATAGTCACTGTGTCTCATCACACTGCTACTACATCCTGAGAGATCAAGATATCATGACTCGCTTCTGTCCAACCGACAGATCCAACTCTACTCATCCAAACTATACACTTCAAAAATGATCTCCAAATCTTAACAGATTTCCTCAGAGACTTGGTGAAATCCTTACACCATAAATTCATTCGAGAAGGACTATAGACCCAATACCGTCTCGATCGATACACTTCCGACCTCAATAAATTCAACCATTGGTAGTCGTGTTACGCACACCACCACCCTATCTATCCTTATAACTTATATTGGAAAACCTGAACAGGTAACCCAACAAATAGGTAGAATATACAAATATATATATATATCAAAAATACAAATACGCTCTTTCAAGAAAGAAATCACTTAAGAGTCTAGGTATTCACTCAACCTAGCGCTCCGATACCAACTATGACGACCCGAAATTCCACGCCCGGAAAATCGCATCATCGATAAGAAAGAAAAGGGTGAGAAATAGAAAAGATAAAGAAGAAAGGAAAAAACAACATCAGAATCTCAACAGCGGAACGAATGAAATATAATATATCACATAATAGATTACATAGTATCATATACATCCGAGTTACACAGATAATACAACACATACTAGACAGTTATAAACACCTGTCTAGTTAATACAACTCGATACAACTCAAAACATCACAGAGATACAACACAGCGGAAATGTACATAAACACTAACACAACGGAATCAATATATCTATACGCTGAAGCCTCCTGCTCCATTGCTCCTCCACAATTCGTCAAAGCTAACCTGCTACCCTTGGCTACTCGTAAAAATTTGAGTACCCGAGAGTTTAGGAAAAACAGAAATAAACTCCGGGTCAGACATGGGTCTGGTATGAGTAAACGGTTAAAGCTGTTTAACTTTAAAAATCCTTTGAAAACAAAAGGTATCACGTAAGACATCCCACACATAAACATGGAAATGTTTTTACCTTACGCTAACCAAAACATTTGATAGGAAATCCAGTTATATTATAATATTGTCTAAGGTTTTCAAGTAAATATGAAATAGCTGAAATTGTTACATGATTAAATTCCAGCATACTAGGTTTACAATCAAATCCGAGGGCGCTTATTGGATTTTGGATTCCATACAATGGCAGGGCTACCGGGGTACCGCCCGTCACAGTACGTAGCCTAGATCACCGTACCGAGAACCCACCCTAAGTTCCCTGCAACACAAAGCCGGAACCATTCCTTACTGAACAGTTCCAAATAAGATAACCCCGCGGTTGTAGCTAGCAACCGCCACACAGCCGAAATGAAAAAGGGACTCTAGACAGGGGTATATCTTACTCTCAAATGGGTGCTACCCACGAAGCCTTGCTGCACCTCCCCTGTTTTAGCCATTCCCGGTTGATGAGGCTTGAGGTCACGATTACCTTTATTGAGCACATCACTTAGAATGCTCATCGTCCGCCTGACGATGTTCTGAAAGCATTCAATCCATACAAGTTCGTTCCGGGTTCGAACGAAACCGAAGGCATTATCTCGTTACACTCATTTTGGAATCACCCTCAGAGTTAACGACAATAACCCTTGCAATTTGAACCACCATCTCGAATCTATAAGTACTATCTCCGTCAAACTCATTACGGAATCACCCACAGAGTTATACTGACGAATAGTTCTTATACCTCGAGTCTTCACTTGCTCCATTTGGATTTCACGACCTAACGTTATTTTGGATCGATGTGGTATTCGGGTCTCCAGACCTAGAATCCCGGTATACGGAAACCCGATCCCGGTCTCATCGAAATCCAAAACGTGTCTTTTAAGGCCAAGTTGTTTTAAAGGTTTAAAACAATTCAATTTATTATCTATATCAACACAGATAGATAAAACACAATATAACAATGGATAATAACATCATCATCATAAACAGATAATCCATATTATCTACTCAAACAGAAAATCAATATCATCATACTTAACCAAGCATCCATAACTCAATAGATATATATCTGAGATCACAATCGATCATGGAAATCAATATCATCCATCATCTATAAACAAAGATTAATAATCACCTCATTTTATAATTAATTTAAAATGAATTAAACTAATTACAAATCTTTAATTAATTTAAAGTAAATTAAATTAATTACTCCACCATTATTAAACTTGCTTATACTTCTATTAATTAATTATCAATCAATTAATTAATCATCATCCAATTATTCATTTTAATTAATCATCCTCGATTAATTATCTTTAATTACATTTAAGGTAAATTATCCTTTAATTATTTTTAACCAAATATAGGAAATAACCTTTACCTTACTTCATTTATTCATTAACCTAAATTAATTACATGACTTAATTTATTTTATTAATAAATCTCTTCATTTATTAATTAATTCCAAATAAATTCATTCTAAGATTTCAGCATTTATAATAAATGATCTCTAATTACATTTATTTTAGTAATATATCTTCAATTAACCAAATTGTTAATCACCTAGATTAACTCCATTCAGTAATTAACTACCCTTAATTACTTCAATAAATAATTTAATTACTCCATAATTAATTATTCTCTAATTAATCCCTTGATTAATTTATACAAAGTAATTATACCCAAATTACTCTCATTTTTAAATCATCCATAATTAATTACTTCCTTAAGTAATTATACTTACCATATCATCAAAGGTTTATTTAAATTAATTAAACTAAATTAATTAACTTAAACAATTCATATCAAACTGAATTTATTACAATGCGAAATAATTTTTTTAATTACTTCCATTAGTAATTATACTTAAATAATCCACTACTGATTATCTTAAATTAATAAGCTTAATTAATCATCAAGATAAATCATATTTATTCCATTATTTAATCATCCTCATTAATTATTAACACCTCTTAAATTACTCTTCCAAAGTAATTAAATTAAGATTTATTATTAGTTACAATTAAATTTTATCTTTACTAACTCATAAATAAATCCTTAATTATTCAATTAATTAAGTATTAAATATAACTTAATTAATTCTTGCTTACTTTATTAACTAATAACCATAGATTAAAATTCAACTCTTATTTAATTAATGATTCTTAAATATCTATTTATTACCAATTAATTATCTCAAACCTTAATTAACTAATTTAACTTTTAATTACTAAATTAATTAATTCCATCATTAATTAATCAAATTAGTTAATATGTATTTTAATAGTCTCAACTCCTACATTTTCATTTATTTAAGAATAAAACATTTCCTTATCTAAAATCAAATTATCACTTACAAGTGTATTTGAACCATTTTACTTTTGCATTTACTTTTACATTCCTTTTCAAATTTAGAGTCAAATAAATACAAATTTATCTTAGCAAGATTTAAATCACTCTTTAAAATATTCTTTAAACAATTTTAAAGTTGTTAAAACATTTTATTTTATAAAACTTATTTTTATTTTAAAACTCTGGAGACAAAACTTAATTTGAATCCACATTAAAATTTTTGGTTTTAACTCTGTTAAAACCCTACTTCCAAATTCAAAACTTAAAGCCTTACAGGCTTTAAAACTGGCAACACAAATATACCCGAGCCTACCCTATTTTACTTCGAGTCAAACAAATAAAAACTTCGGGCCTTTCTTCCATTTACTCGAGAAACTCGAGTATCATTTCCCTGCTACCCCAGACTTCTTATCATCCACCAGAGAATCACCGTGCACATGCACAGCGAATTCGATCGTCTCCGATCAAGTTCGACGACACTCCTTCGTCGACATTCATGCCCAAACACCATCATCACCACCAGATTTCCCTATCTCACTCGAATTCAAAATTCGATATCAACTTGAGCCTGGAACCCATCAACTCGAACTCGCCCAAACCTGGCAACGCGTCGTTCGCCAACCTCCGACCACCTGAAAGTCAACCCTTCCGGCCTCGACTTCCCCTACGCGTCAACTATCATTTCCTAGCAACTCGTCGAACTCGATCCACTACAGGGACCACGGTGACCGATTCTTCCTAGCTTCGCTAAATTAGGGTTCTAGACTTTGAATGACAATCGCCACCACCCCACTGACATATATCACCATCAGGAAATTTTGTCGAAGTCCCCGCTCGTTCTACCATCTCCAGAAAGAACCACCACCTCCCAGATCAACTATATCACCAGAGAAACCCAATAACTCGAAATACAGACATCACCACAAAACACATTCAATACTACACTAAAAATTGTGAATCTGATTTTAAAAATCCTATCTTCTAGATACAATTTCAGATATATAATTAAATCAACAAAATTAAATGTTTGATTTTTAACAAGTTTCAAGTGGCTCTGTGTTTTCATTGTTTCCAGACAATGTTCCTACCTATAATTATTGCAATTATTTTAAAGCCTAGTTTAGATTAAAACAACAAGCTTTGGGTTTAACAACTTAAGCCTAAAGAAGATTAGAGAAGAAGAATTTGAAGTTTGAAACTGAGTTTAAATCTCTGGAGCTTTAGAACAGAGATGATCACAGTAGTTTATCAAAACATACACACATGTTTCCAGAGTCTTAAAACAATCATACAAACATATTTCCATACATACATCACATGTCTACTTAAAACATAAGTCATATCCATCAAAACTAAAGGTATCTTATGTTTACAGTTTAAAGCAGAAGCTTGAGACTAAGATCAGAGAAGTTTAAATACTACAGATATGCACACACATATATTCACAAAGCATTGTACATACACAAACATATTGACAGACATTAACTCAGAAATCCATAGATTACTTAAGTTTCATTTAAAAAGTTTACTCACCAGGCTCAAAGTCAGAAATTTTGCTCTTTTCTTGTTTGAAACAGGAACTTGAAAACTGGCCTTTGAACTTGCATACAATCTAGTTTTGATTTCGGAAAACTTTGAACTAGCTTGGACTGAAATGCTTTGTTTTTCTTATTGATTTCAGGTTACAGGGTTGTATAAATGAATCGAAGATGGAGAGAAGCTTTGCTAAATGGAATTAGTATGCAGAGTTGTTTTGATTGTAACCTTCTTTTTTTTTAAAGAAAACTTTGAACTGGACTTGCTAAGCTTTTGTTTTCGAAATGAAATGAGGCAAGATGATAAAATAAACAAGTATACAAATTGTTCTCTGTTCAGGTACACCCAAAATTCAGGGATCTTTCATCTTAAAGAGAAGCTGAGAATTAAATATCTCGTGTACTTGGTGATGGCATTCAATGCCTTAATCCATATCAAGTCTTCACAGCCATACTTTATTTTTTTAGGTACAAAACTTATATATATGTTTATTTGTTTACTTAGCTTGGCATACTTACTCTATTGTTATTCGTATGTATTGAAGTGATTCTTCCTGCCTTATACATTATCAGGTACTAGTATGATTTCTTGCCTGCAATGTATACTTTGTTATAGATTATTATATTTACTTGCCTTATATATCTTCTTATACCTAGGTGATTTTCAAGCTTGCAACATATATTGCCACAGTGTCCATAATATCTTACTTAAGTTTTACTATAAAATTGATATGGTCATAGTTATGTTAGCTTGTATAATTATTGCTATCTCTAACATAAGTGTGTTTATATTTTATTTTAAAAACTCAAACTATCAAATAATTAATTACCTATTATTATTTTATTTATACTAAATTTAAATATTTATAAGGTATATTTTGTTATCTAAAATTATTGTTAATATGAGAGATTTATATAAATTTGTAAAAGCATAACTTCTTTTTTACAGTATATATAACAATTTTTATCTATAATAAAACCTACTTGTATAGACATCATATTATAAATAAAGCTAATTATTACATTAAAATGATTCATAAAAGAATTTATCACTTAATTACTTATTTTTATCAAGCTATACTCTAAAAAGAACACAAAATTTTATTTAATTTAAATCCAAGCTAAAACCATTTAAACAATTTTAAATTAAATCTTGAGTATATTTTAAAGCCATATGATTATTTATTAAATATTGAATTTAAATCAAATTTACAACAAACATTGACTATTTACAATATATATACAAATATATATATAAATAAATAGAAAACAATTTATTAGCCTTTAAAAAGATAATTTATCAGTTAAATATTCATTTAAAAGAAAATTATTAATTCAATTCATATCTTATTATCAATTATCATCAAATCAATTTAATATTTAATATAGATTATTAAATTGATATTGTTCGAAATTCCGGGATATCACAAGTTGTATATTCAAGCTTGCCAAAGGGGCCGTTGGATTTAACGGTAGTGCCACAACCGAAAGGAGTGATTAAGCGGGCGTCAGATTTCGTTGATAAGTTGAAAGATTGTCATAGAATCGTTCAGGAACGTTTGGAGAAGACAAATGAGAAGTATAAACAAGTTGTAGATAAAAAGAGAAGAAGTGTGGAGTTCAACGAGGGTGATTGGGTGTATGCTGTGTTAACAAAAGATCATTTCCCAGTGGGTGCTTATAACAAGTTGAAAGCCCGAAAGATTGGTCCAGTAGAAATTATAAAACGGATCAATGAAAATGCTTATAAGTTGAAGCTACCAGAGGATGTTTACACTTCTGACGTGTTTAATGTTAAACATCTTATACCTTATTATGGAAATGAACAACCCAATGGGGAAGAACTTTTAAATTCGAGGACGAATTTTTCTCAACCTGGGGAGGATGATGCAGCAAATACCTCAATCCGCATTGGCGATGGCGAAGACGAAGACGAGCAACCTAAATCCACCTCTTCAATTCGCGAGCGACCTAATTCCACCACTGTTTCGTCACCGCGACCTAACTTCACTAGCATAAGTCGCGAGCGACCTAACTCTTCAATCAAGCGACCTAACTCATCTACCCTAAGTCGCGAGCGACCTAACTCTTCAATCGAGCGACCTAACTTCTTTACCCTATGTCGCGAGCGACCTAACTCTTCAATCGAACGACCTAACTCCTCTGCTCTAAAGTCGCAAGCGACCTTACTCCGCTTCATTAAGTCACCGTGACCTAACGCCAAGGTAGTTGAAAAAGTGAAGCACGAGAAGCTCCGCCTTAGGTCGTGAACGAGGCAATACCGTAAGCAACTAGGTCGCGAACAATTTTAGGTCGTTGATATTGGTTTCGTAAAGAGGGTTAAGGCGTGCGGGTTTTCTTCTTTAAATCGCTGTATGTCTTTAAATTGTTAAGTCGTGTATTTTTTTTAGGTCGTTGATTTTAGGTCGCGTGAGTTGTACTTTAGGTCATTGTGTTGAATTTTTTCTTAAGTGTGTGCTGTGTTGTAACCCTATAAATAGGGATGTTGGTCATTTGTAAAAGGTTGTTGAATTTGAATAAAATTTCTTTTGTGTGCTCTTGTGCCACCATTAAAATTGGTAGTTGAGTGTTATCTCCTATCTCCACTTTCGGCATTCGAGTGCGCTCGAATTAACGATTTTTGAAGCTGATTCACGGAATCTAGTGCGCTAGATCAACGTTCGAAGAATCGTAGATCTTCTCTCACGGCATCGTGCGCGATCAACGTGTCAAAGATAGCTAAAGTCTAGTATCTTCATGATCAACGAATTTGGGCGTTTGGTATCATTAATTCATCGATTCATATTGCTTCATCTAATCGTTTCTTCGATTAGTTTGACACGAAATCTTTATTTCGTTGTCATCCGTTATTTCCGCTGCGTCAAATGGCATCACCTTAATGAAGCTTCTGATGTGGCAGATTGAACTTCCTTTTCATCGCCTTCCGGAATGGGCACATACATGGTCTTGGCAACATTTGCTTGTAAAAAAGGAATTTATAATGTTACGTGCCACCAATCCCACATATATACCACATTATACGCCATATTTCTTGCGATGTGGGACTATTGTTCACCCCATGCACTCACGATGCTAGCCACACCTAACAATTGGTATCCGAGCAGAAGATGCATTGGAGTGCCAAAACACAATCGGTATCAGAGCTAGTCGATTTGTTTCAGATTTGAACATCTATGGCTTCGGGGAAGATAGGTGGATCCGGTAGTAATTATGTTGTTACTCGTTTTGGTGGAAAAGGAGATTTTGGCACATGGAAGATGAAGATGGAGATCGTACTAAAAAATGAGAAAAATTTTAAGATTATTTCTGAGCTAGATAATCCGAAAGATCTAGAGAGGAATATTTTGGAAGAGATGGAAGAAGAAGCTCTTACAACCATCCAGTTGAGTCTTTCAGATGAAGTTCTAAGAGAATTCTCTTAGAAGAAGGTGGAGAAGGAATTATGGGATGCACTATCTTATGCATATCAAGACAAGTTTCTCACTAATCGGATTATTCTTCAGCAACAACTCTATTCATTTAAGATGAAGCCTAGATCCAATTTTATGAAGCATGTAGATGCTTTGACCACTTTGACTATGAACCTAAAGGCAGCAGAAGTTAATATTACTGACGAGGCTTAAGCAGTTATCCTCTTTTGTTCCTTGCCTAAGGATTATACCGCTTTTGTTAATTCCATGATATATGGTCGCGGTAATATTAGCCTAACTAACGTGAAGCCTGGTCTTCATAATGAAGTGTTGAGAGGTAGATTGGCGAGCATTATTTTGGATAATAATACAGAGAGCTTATCTATATAGAGAGGTAGAAGCCAAAGCAAGTCAAAGAACGGTGGAGGTCGAAGTAATTCAAGGTCTCGGTCTAGGGGACCTAAGCAATTGACTTGCCATTATTGTAAGAGGCCACAACACTTTATAGCTCAACGTCCCAAGCTCAAAGGAAGAAGAAAAGACCCAAAGCAAGCTTCAGCATCTACTACAGAGAAATTAGATACGGAGAGTGGTACCAATGTATTTACAGCTTCTGGCTCTTTAGGGAAAGCAACTTATGGTTGTTTGATTCTGGTGCATTCTAACATATGACACCTAATAGGAACTACTTTTCAACTTACTATGGGATTGATGGAGGAGAAGTTCTGATGGACAATGATGCTTCTGGCCATATGGTGGGTGTTGGAAGTGTGAAGGTTAGGATGTTTGACAGTGTTGTTCATATTATTACTAATGTTAGGCATGTACCTGATTTGAGAAGGAACTTGATTTATGTTTGGGCTTTGAGTAGGCTTAGTTTGAAGACTGTAGTTGAGGTAGAGAAAATGAAGATATCGAAGGGTTCCTCGGTTTTTATGGAAGGAGTGAGGGCAGGATATCTTTATCTATTGAAGGACACTACTATAGATGGTGAATCAGCTTTAGTTACTTCTCTTCATTCAGATTCTTCTAGATTTTGGCACTTGCGGATGGGTCACATCGACGAACGTAGTTTGGATGAATTGAGAAAGTAAGGTTTGATTGATGGAATACAACATTCAAAGCTTGGCTTTTGTGAACAGTGTGTTCTTGGAAAGCAGACAAAGATTTCTTTTGGTACAAGAGAGCACAAAGCAAAGGTCGCCTTGGTGTATCTTCACACAGATGTGTTGGATCCCTCCTATTGTCCATCCTTAGGTGGAGACAGATATTTCGTTTCATTTATTGATGATTTCTCTCGCAAAGTATGGGTATATTTCTTATAGTCTAAGAGTGAAACCTTTACCAAGTTTTGAAAGTGGAAATCTATGGTTGAAAAGCAGTCAGGGAAGAAGTTGAAAGTTCTCCATTCGGATAATGGCGGTGAATTTGTATCACAGGAATTCATCGATTATTATGAGTCCGAAGGCATTAAGAGGCATTATACCACGCCTAGAGATCCTCAGTCTAATGGAGTTGCTAAAAGGATGAATCAGACATTGTTAGAGAGAATTTGTTGCCTTAGATTGACTGCTAAGTTGAAGAAGAGATTTTGGGCTAAATCCTTATCTATGGTGGCTTTCCTTATTTACCGCAAACTTTTTATTGCCATCAGAAAAGGACACCAGAAAAGGACTTTTGTAGCGCTGAAAAAACGCTTCCAAAACTTTTAGTAGGGTTTCGATAAATGCTGTGATACGACATGCAACTAAAAGTCTAAAACTTTTTGTAGCGTTGTAGAAAATGCTACAAAACTTGACTTGTTGTAGGGTTTTAGAAACGCTACAAAAAGTTTCAGACTTTTAGTATCATGTCGTATTGTAGTGTTTACTAAAATGCTACTAAAAGTTTTGGTAGCGTTTTTTTTCTAACGCTTCAAAAGTCGTATCGCATCTACTTACATTTATTTCACTAGCATTTTTAAAACGCTACTAAAAGTTATTAACTGTTTTGTAGCATACTGTCCATGCTACTATTTAATGTTAATGGCTTGTACCATTTCTAGCCATCGCTCACATAATAGTCTTATACAACCAATAGTCAATCACATAATTGTCGTATTCAAACAATCAATCACATAATCATCGTATTCAAACAATTAAAAAAACACGATAATCACATAATCAAATATAATATCCGTAACCATTTTGATAATAGTTTTTCGACAAACGGAGCAAATTCACATAAAATCCATAACCATTCATAAACAAGTTTACAGAAGTACTAACAAAATGTTATAGTATATATGACAATTAAAGAAATGTTCATTACCTGATTACCCACAATTCTTTGATGCAGCTGGTCTTTACTCCTTTAAAGCTAATTACTTGTAGACAAGTTTAGCAATCAATAAATGATTATGAAACTGTTTAATATTTAAAGTATATCAAACACCCTTAGTTGAACTTTTCTTAAATTTAAATAATTTTAATAAAACTTAGTTAAATTTTTATAAAACTTGGTTAATTTTTATAACAAACTTATTTAATTTTTAAAAACTTATTTAAGTAGTTAAATTCTAATAAAACTAAATTAATCTGTATAAATTTATTTAATCTTTATAAAATGTAGTTAAATTATATAACTCTTAGTTAATTTTAAAATTTTGGTTAATTTTTATAAAAATTAGTTAAACTTTTATAAAGCTCGGTTAACTTATTTATAAATTTATTTATATTAACTCAATCTTATAAATTATCTCTATTAGTAAAACTTAAATGTCATGACTTATATTCTAATTAACTTAAACTTATAAATTATCTCAAACTTAAATTTTATTAACTTGGTTAATTTTTATAAATTATCTCAAACTTATAAATTTTTCATAAACTTAGTTAATTTATTATTATTATTACTATTATTATAAACTTGTTAATTTTATAATACTTAGTTAATTTTTATATAAAATTTGGTTAACTTAAATTTTTTATTAATTACGTGTAGAACTAAGTTAATATTATTAATTAATTCCAGTAATTAAATCATTAACCAAGCTAAATATAGATAAGGTGATCCTTCATTTGGATTACATCACAAATTATAATGTTGATTTTCATATAGGCTTACAGATTTTAAATTAATGTTGATCATATTGTATATCATCAAAGAAATGTACTGAAAATTTTAATATCATGACTACCAATCTATTTAGAACTACAGATTCACTGAACAGGAGGATAGGAAATTCAATAAATGAGTTAACAGAATAACAAAGTACCCGAGGAACATGCCTAAATGAGACATCATACATCAAGGAATAACAGAGCACTCCACAAGCAGAAGTCTTCAATTCAGTTACAATGGATTTCTCCATATGCGCAAATGCTTGCCTCTATAATCTTGGAAGTCCATTAATGTTAACTAAGCCTGTATGTATTTGTGAATTATAGCTCTTTACATGCAAGTGGAACTATTAACGATAAATTAACCATTAGAAAGCCAATGAATACCAACAATAGGCTTAGGTTGTATATAAATACCATTGGTACAGTACAAAATATCAAAATCATTTACAGCGGTTAATTTACTGATCATTCAAGGATGCTTGACACAATTTGTGATAAAGTTAAATATTTTCATCAACTAAATTAGAAGTGAAATTATTTATGCACTAGTAGATTTAACATATGCACCCAAAAAATAGTATTATCAGTTATCAAAGACTTAGTATACATACAAAAAAGCATCTCTTATCTATTATTTAATTTGTCATTATTAATTATTAGTTTACCAATTTATCATCATACAATCAACGGTTACCAATTCCATTGGTAACGATGATGATTTTCTTTTTTGGTTATAGATATTGTTTGTACGGTAATGCCTTTTCCATATCAGTCAGTAACCAACACCATAATAACCTAACATGATAGATAGTCTAACACCTTTTCAAATATAATAGGGAAAAAATATTAAATTAAATTATATGCCAAAGCCTCTCTAAAATGATGTGGTAAAGAATTTACCCTCTGAATGGCACTAAGTGAAGCACCAATATTGCCCCAATGTCAGTAACAAATGAGAAGAGTCATAAGGAATTGTTTGAAGCGGCATAATGAAAGTCTAAGAGACCAGTGCCCTTTAGTAGAGCATTGTTATTGACACACCCAAAATAGATAAGGGGGGGTAAATTATTAAGGGGACACCTATTAGTTAGAAAAGTACTAAGGGGGGAAACGTAAAAAATAAGTTAGTTTACATATTTACCCTTCGTGTTGAAAAAGCATCCTCAGTTAAAAAAGAGAAGGCTGTTCTTCTTCCAAACATTTTGTACCTGTCTCCCCTAGGTCGTCGTCCTGTCACCCCCAAAGCTTCCACAAATTCGAATTGAAAATGGTGAGGACGAAGAGGACAGCCAACAAGCAGTTAAGCGAAAATGCTGATTCACCTCAATTGGAAGTCGAGTTGAAGAGGTAAGTGATTTTGATTATTGATTTTGATTTCGATCGGCGATTTTGTAGAAATCGTTTTTAGGGTTTCGTTCGGTGCTTTTGCTGAAATCGAATTTAGGGTTTTATTCGATTTAATGTAGCCGTTCGTGGAGTACGGTGGGGTTATGTCGAGTTAGGGATCTGTTTTTGGTGTTGCAAAGTTATTTGGTATGTATCATTCGGTGACCCCTAGCCGTTCTATCATTCCATGAACACAATTTGAGGTGTAGAGGCAAATACGGCAGTGTCTGACCATAGAATAGTGGATGAAACGGCTGGGTCTTGCCGAGTTATACTAATGTATACTATTGTTCGTTGCCGTTTTATATGAAATATAGGAATTTATGTAAAACAGATGAACAAAACAACCATGCTATGCATTTTTATCGTAGTCCATTATCCTTGTTTATAGGAAAAATGTAAATAATCTGGTATAAACTGTCTTGGTTTTATAGGGAATTAGAAATGTACTGAAATAAATTTAGGTAAATTGATTTCTATATATTCTTTTGACTGTTTAAAAATTATTTACTCTAAAGTTAATGCCGCATGTTTAATTGCAAATATCTCTGGATATTGATCTTTTTATATGTACGTAGAACTAAGGGAATATCATGTAATCTTTAGAAAGTAAATAATTAATGGGATGTACTTGCTATCAAAACCTTTAAATCATAACTGATATTTAATACAAAATAAATTTTGATATATTGATATTTATTTATATGCATTTTTTAAAACTACAAGTTAGATGTTGCTATTACTAAGATCAATCCAATTAAATTAATTGTAAAGTCACAAATATGTATATATGAACATGTTGATAATTCAAGAAATATTGTGAAACTTACAATATTGAAAATTGTGGAGAATTCGTTCAAGTTTTGTTTGTAAGTATGTAAACCACTAAAGAGAAAAAATGAGATTATATTTTTGGAAACAACCAACCAAGTATTAGTATAGAAATTCTTTGTTTAAGCACAATTTGTACCTTCATATAATTGACCAAACTAATGTAGTTGTTAGAGAGAACTTATTCATTATACAGTGACTATTTGTATGTGAACATAGGATGTTTATGCATGTCAATTATTATATGCTCTTTCGTATTGTATTTGCAGGAAACCAATGACAGCCTCCAATCGTAAAAGACTGCAAAGTGAAAGGCAAAATCTAGAACTTGAAAAAAAACAGGAAGAGGGTACACGGAATGCAGCTGAGGATACGTTGAATGAATCTGAGGAAACAAACACCGAAGGAGATGATGTAGGGAGTGACGAAGAGCAAAGCAACGAAGATGAAGAATCAAATAAAGGGGAAGATAGTAACGAAGAGGAATTCAATGGTGAGGAAGGTAGTGAAAGTGCTGAACAAGCGAATGTGCAGGAAGGAAATGAACCAGAGAAAGATGCAGAAGCAGTCGATGAAGGGGATGAGAGGCTTGAACTTGAGGTAGTTGATGAGAGGCAGGTTGTTGAACATGGTAAAGCTGTAGTAGAGGAACAACCTAGCGTGGTAGGAAAAAAATCAAGGAAGGGAACGAAAGAACAACCCAGTCAAAATCAAGAAGATGACACAGTGCATCCATCGCTCCTATTTGCTTATAAAGACCATATTGCACACAAAATTTGGAATTCGAAGGTAAATTGTTCACTATTGTATAATATTTAGTTTAATTTAATGCGTAGTGTATATTATTTAAATTATATTTAACAATGTTTAGGCTCCTAAAGGCGAATCTAGGATTGTGAAAGTTCATAGCCACGTTGAAACCCAACGATTATGGGACTTGGATGGCGAGTGTCAGTTTGTGAAGGACATAGTTATGGGGTCTGGTTTTTATCCACTTATATTACATGCACATGAAAAAGACAAAGTCCTTATTAACGCATTCATCGAGAGGTTTTATCCAGAGACAAATACATTTCATCTTCCATTTGGTGAGATGATGATAACCATAGACGAAGTTTTCCACATTACCGGGCTTCCAGCTGAAGGCAACGCTGTTACAGGAGCCCTCGGTGGATCAAGGTCAATTTCTTTTGAAAATGTTTATTCGTTATTGGAGAAAAACCTTGGGGTTGGCAGACCAACGTCAATATCGGTTTTGGCTGGCGAAAAGAAGATTAGATTGGAATGGTTGAGAAGTCAGTTCTCAAACTCAAAAGAATCAGATACTCAGGAACGGAAAAATCATTGTGCAACTGCGTATCTACTGTATACCATAGGATGTTTAGTGTGTGGTGATAAGTCTGGTAACAAAGTAGGCATTCATTTTCTACAATGTCTTGGGGATCTCAGCTAGGTGCATAAGTATTCTTGGGCCACTGCATGTCTTAGCTGGTTAATTCATAGTCTTGGTCAGACAACTAGAAAGGATGTTCAACAATTTTCGGGGTGTATGACCTTGTTTCAGGTAAGGGTGTTTAAATAATATTTTTTTGATCACCGTACAGTACTAATATATTTAGCCTATGTAGGTATGGATATTCGAACACTTTCCGGTCTTACGGCGACATAGAAACTGTGTAGGAGCTGAAGTTGGTGACGTGAGAGCCGCATTTTATTTTGCAGTGGAACAAGGGTCAAATTTGAGTGATGAATTGGTAAGTATAAGGGAAAGAATAGATGATCTGCAGAGTTGTGATATTGTTTGGGACTCGTACAAAGATAAAAGAGATGCGTACATATTTCAACAGTGTGCATTGTTCAACGGCCCCATCGTGTGTTTCGAAACCGCTGAGTTGTACTTGCCACAAAGAACATTACGATAGTTTGGTTACGTCCAACCCATTCCTACTACTTCTTTCACTTTAGACAAAAAGAGGTCTAAGTCCTCAACTCGTTCGTTTAAAGCAATATATCACAATGTTGGGGATTTGGGATGGTCGGAGTGGAATAATCATCTGTTGCATGAAAGCTTAACTTCGCAAGTAGCGGTGAATCCTTCAGACTGTGTTAAGTCGTATTCACAGTGGTACCGTATCGCATCTCATCCTATAGTGACCAATCCTAGCAAAAGAATTACCACACCGGTCGCCGATATTGAGTCAAAATCGTTGCTTGTACGCATTGTAAGTTTGCGTCATATTATGTTCTAATTTTTTTAATATTTACAAGTACACGTACACTTTTTAGTTTGACTATTACACATTTTTGTTAGAGTAATACCTTTTTTTTTTGTAGAAACGCAGATTAAGTCATATTGCTAATTACATAAAGTCATGTCCTCCAACTGTGTATCGTGAAAATCTTTTGAAGAAAGTTGAGCAAATAGAAAATCCAGAACCATCGGACTTTTATGGAGAGAAGAGAACAAGAGATGTACGAGGGAGTGGAAAAAAGAAATCGCAAACCGCATCAACGAGCAAATCTGCTAGAAAGGGAAAACGTGGTGGTCGCAAGTAATTTTTAGTATACTATTAAAATTGACACAACGGTAATTTTGATTCTTTTTTGGCTACCGTTGTAGTATATGTAAGCTAATGACAATTGTGTTTTTTGGGACGAATGGTGATGTAATTTAAGTTTGTCAGTGACGAATGCTTATGATATGAAATGGTTGGGAAATGTGTTTGTGGTTTGGTAATTAATATTTTGTTAAACGATCTGTCTTCATATTTGAGATTGAATTTTGAAATGTTTTGGTCATGTGACTTGTGTTTGGGTTTGGTACACTGATTTGTGTTTGTGATTCAGTCAATGATTGTGGTAACAACAATTATATATGTGTATTGGTCAATGTTAGGAAATGCGGCAAATGCTCACCGTTAATCCTTTATTCGGTGATGGACAACCGAACTTATCACCATAATACGGCAAGATGAGGCCGCAAACTTTCGGGTTGGAATTGTTTTCATATGCTTTCTGTGCAGACGGTAACATTTGGCCGATGTTTGTATTAATGTACGGCGAAATCTTACCGTATAATGACTATACGGTGGCAATCTGCCATATATTAGCCGACAATACGGCAAGTCTTTGCTGTGAACTCTCGGTTATACATGTGAATCGTTCATTTATGCAGACGGTGATCCTGTACCGTTTAAATTACATTTATACGGCAGTACTTGGCCGTAAACTCTCGGTTATACATCTTAATAAATCATTTATGTAGACGGTGGTGCTGCGCCGATTAATTCTTTTTTGTACGACATAGCGTTGTCGTGTTGGTTAAAAACAGAGATTGAATTAGGTGTTTAACGATGTACAGATATCGATATTTGTTCTAAAATACGGCATTCATTTGCCGAATAACTTGCTTTGAATTATTTGCTTCCAATATACCATATACGGTCTATATGTACCGAATAATACATAATAATACGGCAAGGATGGATCGAAACATCTCAGGTTGGAACCTGTTCATACAAAATTCACCAAAAAAATAACAAAAACTTGTACGCGTGCATAAATCAACCAAATATCAAAATGTTCATACAAAATTTAGAAAATACATAACAAAAACTTGTACGCGTGCATACATCCACCCAATATTACAATCTTCATATAAAAAACAAGTTAAGATTTCAGAAATATTAATGTTGAAACATGTTCATAATTTTCATTACACGCTAGTTAAGTCTACTGCCGTAGTCTGCTCTTCGTTTTCGCCATCATTCGTGTAAACTAACCATTTGTTGATACGTTCCACATATGGTTTGATCCAGTCTTCGGCATTGATATTATAAAGTCGTTGAAAATATCCGAATTGTGGTGTTGGAGGGATAGGAGAATTTGGTGTTAGTGTAAGACCAACGTAATGCGAGTTGTCTACATGTCCCATAACCACTATTCTATTTTCGTTCAACAAATTCCTCCGTACCGTGGTGGGAACAAAAGTGCAGGACAGGAGATTACTTATCAACACTACCACGGTGCCAAATGTTTCTGCTATTATATATCCTGATTCGGGCATCTGCATCCACTCAGGATTTTGTATCCTATTCATCATTTCGTCGTATCCACAGTCATCCCACATATTACGGTACATCTCAGCATTAACAGTCAAATTGTCAACCATAGACTCACGAACAAACTTGTAGGGATTTGATGGTCGTCTATTTTGAAGATTCAATTGTTTAACGACGACCCAATAACCACAATCACCGTCCCTAGGCACATCGTCTATATTGAGTATGTAAGCTCTTAAATGTTTGGGCAATTGCCGCAAATACTCGCCATCAATTTTTTTAGATGGTGACGCCTTCGTTTTTATGCCAAGCTTCTTCAAATATCTGCCGCAAGGTGTTAGGTTTAACTCCACTATTAGTCATTGTTGCAACAGTCTTGACTTCGTCTTCGTTGAGTCTCGCGACAAAAGGATGACCGGTTAAAACGTTTGGAAGTGTACGATTGTGACGCCCATTCTTTACAGTCAGTATCCACGTCCCATCACATCTACAATGTGCACGTAACTCAAAAGGACAGTCACATTTTCTACTACCTGTTCTTCTTTTTTTTTTGAAGACATTGGAACATAATTCTTCGACTTATGATCAACATATTGACCACTTCTTTCACATACTAAATCCATCCTCGAGCCTTTTCCATTCCCATGTACATTTTTCATTCTACTTCTTTTGGTAACAATAACACACTTACAACCTAACCCTCGGTTAATTCACCAATCTCGAACTTGATCCTTCGACTCAAAAATCTGAAACAACAGTATTGTGTCATGTACACAAAAAAATCAACAAAAACTATTGACACAATAATACATACCCGGTCAGTACTGAATTCTGATGTTAAATCAGGATAGTCGGACAAAGACATTTCAATATCCGTTTTAACTTGTTCTTTATCTTCATCGCTTTCGATTTCTTTGGATTTGTCAACTTCATTATCGCTTTCAATATCCTTATTATTTTCCAAATTATCCGGACTCTGTTTCGCTTCTTTACTATTACTACATCGGTGAATGTCAAATTCAATATCGGCACTCTGTTTGAAAAAAATAATAATATAACGGCATAATAATATTGTATTTTATAACGGTAGAAGCTGGTAGCGTACGGCGATAACATGTCGTACAATGACTTCTGAAACGATATTTTCTAGTCATAAACAAGTTTACTATTTTCACCAATTCTATTTTAAAATAGGGAAACAAAGGCACTAGAACAATTCTATTTTTTTTTTTTTAAATGAAATCAGGTTATAAAGTGAACAAACATTGTCCACTTATCCAGGCTAATGGCAAATAAAAACCCAACTGTAAGAGAATAGAGAAATACAACGTAGACAGAAAATTAGAATAGGGAAAAGCATAAAAAAGGCTTTGATTTTGCAAAGAACCATACCTTAACAACAACAAAGGAGGACAAACTTGAAACTAAAGCTCCCAAATATTTTGTTTTTCATTCCAGGATTACAATAGAAAATATATATGAATTCATCTTATCAACAATTTGTTTTCGAAAAAAAAATGGTAATTCAAAAAAGAAAAAGAAAATGACATATAGAAACTAAACCGAGCCTTTTTTGTTGGAAATATCCATAAATTTACTATCCCAAAATTATGAAAACTCATTAGTATCTCGTAAAGGATATTGGACTTGAAAAAAGCAATAGTTGAATTGGAGAAGAACCATTCTAGACACATAAAAATGCTTTTGTGCCAAGGAGTGCATTCATGCACAAGTTAAACAATTATAAACAATCATCAAATTGGCCGACTCTTGCCGAATATAAAAATATATATGTTTTACGATGAAATCGGCTAGATCCAGCCGACATATGCATTAAAAAACGGCAAAGCCTAACCGTTTATAACAAATTTAAATCTGCCATTTGGGTTGCACGGCACGCTACCGCCGAACGAAATACCTGCTACAGTAAAACGATGGAATTAAAAAAAAAATTACCTCCTCCACGACAGGTTCTTCCACAAATACAACTAGCCGTTCACTTTCCTGTGTTAGTACCATACTGTTTTCACCGTCTTTCATAGAATTTAGATTGAATTCCACCATGAAAGATTTTTAGGATTAGGGTTTTACCACTAATCCTGTTTAGCAATAATTAATTAGGTTTTGTAAAATGAAGGATATTATTGTCCATACTTAAAAAAAATTTAAGGGGAGGCACATATATTAAATACCTCCCCATAATAATTATTTGACAATTAATTTTTTGACCCCCCTTATCTATTTTGGGTGTGTCAATAACAATGCTCCTTTAGTAAACCTTTTCTGGTTAAAAGCTCAAAATCAATGAGTAACAGGAATCTAATTATAGCTGCCTTTCCATTTATCAACTCATTTCTTGGTGTGAAACCAAAAATAGTAGGACCCATATCAACTATCATCCTTACCTAGATATAAAAGGAAGAAACAATGGATGATTTGCATCTGGATTAAGTTGTAATAATTTAGTTAGAATAGTATGATATAATGCAATCATCTTGCTATGTAGCATGTACCGCACAAACTGTTGAAAGGAAACACATATATCTGAAGATTTTTTGCTGTATATTATTATCTTCATAAAAATTAACATGTATAGGTTTCCAAATTGAATTATAAAGGAGGAATCCATTGTAAATAAACTAATATACTTTTAGAACAACTGCTTTAGTGAATGTTCTTTGGTTTGCATTTTACTAGTGGTAAGATAACTATGTGCATGTTCCAAAAATTGGATAGAGACATAAGAGCTAAATCTACCATTGTATGACTGGTGTGACTTTGACTAAGTGGGGTTTAGAGGATATGGTAATATAATACAAATAAAAATAAAAATAAGAAATAGTGAAACAAACCTCTTCGATATTAACATCTGAAGAAGTAAAACCAGGTTTAGTTTTGTCATTGAAAACAATTTCTGCAGATGCTCCAAATGAGTTGCCATCACCAAACATGCCAAGATATATGTTTTCGCCATCCAATTTTATAGGGTACACAAATAATTTCCTTATGACTGTGACACGAATATTTGGGATACCATTCTTTTATTTCTCCAGTTCAAAGATTAAATGTTACAATGATATATATTAGTCTTTTAGAACTGTTCTATTATTGAAGTATCAAGCACAATGATATTACTTTGGAAAAGACTTATAATGTACCAATATCCTAGAAGCATTAGCAAAGCATCGACGACTATGACACGGATAAGTGTAGCGACTGTACATACCCAAATTGATAAATGTGTCATCCAATTCTATCTAAATACATCAACTAACACATGAATATTGACAATCATGACAATTGCAATGGTCCATAAATCACCGATGCTCGATGAATCAATTTAACTATGTACATATGCAAGATACAGAATGAAGAATATAGCTGCACTTTGCTATATAGTATCCAGCATGGTAAGGATAAATAACTTTAGATTGTATCTTTCTTCTCTGGCCAGATCTGTATAGCTAATGTACTTTAGCGGTGTTTTTCGACTTATATCTTTGTCCAATATTCCAACTATTATTGTCGGTAGAGTATAGATAACAGAGTAATGATATATTGCCATAGCTTGTACACATCTCACTAAGAATAATAACTCAGTGAATATGAACATCAGAGATGGATGGTAACTAGTACACTAACAATGGAAATTGCAAAGAAAGCTAATTATGTCCAGTATACATAGTTTACACTCCAAAAGACAACAAAATACAAATTATAAAGCAATAACATAGTTTACACTCCAAAATGTAGAACTAATGAAGCCAATAACCTAAGAAAATATACAGCATATAAATTCATACATATAACATCACACCTTAGTTTACAGACCTATGGGTCACATAATATAAGTGTGTCCCTATCAAAATATTTCTTTATAAATAATAGTATAAAACTTTGCACCAAAATTTATATGTTTGAAACTAGTATCATATTTTATAGCTTGAACAGTTCTCCTATTTCCAAATTACAAGCTCACGCATTCAGGAACTTCTCAACATACATCACACTCAAATGCACATAAGAACCCAGGTTTACCAAAGACTTAAAATAAAATCAAAGTATAAATTGAAATTTGTCTTAAGGTGTTGTTGGCATATATGTGTAGATAAGGACAGGTGCAAGCAAAGATAAAATGAGGTATGGGATATACTACTACAACCTGATGGTAATCTATCCATTTTAGTATGTTGGCATATATATTGGGGTTGCAAACTCACTCTCCTCATACTCAAGAAACACAGGCAACATGCATAAAACAAACAATGGCACACTCTCAAAATAATGAACAAAGCTGGACTAAAATTTCAGTATGCAGGCAAGCGCATATATATTTACATGCACAGCCCACACGCATGATCAACTTTGACTCATATATAACACACATAACAGCACGCATGCATATACATACTATTTAAATATAGACACATCACTTACACAAATGAACTCAACACACACAAAGCCCATGTACCTGGAATTACATGCACATGCATATAGTTGGGCTATAACTAGAATATAATTAAGATATTAAAACATGATTAAAATTTTAAGTATAATTTACAATTACAAAACTCCACAACCATTTAAAATAGTAAGTATACACTATATCCTAATTGAAACATGGATACTATTATACGTCTCCCTTAATTAAATATTGTGTAAACATAAAGAGACACAACAAGGCCTAAGTATGCACAGCAACTGATACACGCAAGAAGAAAGGAAGGGAAACCAGTAAAAGCATGCATAAAGGAAAGGTAACTCACTCACACGCACTAACTGAATGGAACACACACAATGAACAGCTACAGACTTCCGCATTAAGATAGGACACAAAAATAAACTATCGCGTAAACATGGCCAACAGTCAGTTGGTCACCACCACCGGCTAACCGGTCGCTGACAAATAATGTAAATTATTCGCCTGTTTAAGGCGATTCTCCCTCCTCTCGTCGACCGATTCTAATTCAAGAAACTTGCAGTCAGGCAACATCTAATTCATGCACTATAGATATATATCACTCAATGATCAGATGTAGTTTACGTGAGTGGAATGCTCACCCGAGTCTCACGCTCATTACTTCCTCACTATTTCTTCACCCTCTTCAATAGCGCATATCCCATCTTCCAAGGCTTTGACAAAATAACCCAGTAAGCCGAGTGTCCATTGTTGATTTAACCACACAGGAGATCAATAATGTAGACTTTCTGCTAAGCCGAGCGTTCATTGCACTATTGATCTCTAATGTTGTTAAATCTATATAAAATCTTTTGAAACTCCTCCATAATGAATAAATGCAATAAGGGACTTAGACAAACATGTTCTTCTAGGTAAGTTGCTAAAAAAACAAGAAAAAGCAGTTGAGTAGTGTGAATATATCAATAAGGCTCAGATTATTAGGAAAATAGTACATTCTTGTTTCTTTGCTCAGCAATATAATACAATTACCACTTCGAACAAGGGAACCAGGAGAGAAGCAATGATAACTTATCATCTTGCGGACAAGCTTATATAAGATGACCAGTGCTATAAATAGGCTTCCAGCAAGACTAAACTTTTCACCCACTACTAAAAAACATCCATATAAAGACTGAAGAATAAAGACTGAAATTAGTTGGTCTTTAAATATAGACCGAGTACATACTGAAAATATTAGTCTTTAAAATTCCAAATTAGAGACTGAAATTCGGTCTCGAATCAGTTTTTAAGATTTAAGACCAGTCAAAGACCAAATTTCAGTCTTTAGTTCAGTCTTTAATTCGGTCTCTAAGAAGTCCTAAAATGACAAAACATTCAATGTTTTATTTTTAAGTAAATCTAACATTTGATTTTGGTAATTCATGCGAATGTAGTTGAAACCTATTATAATTCACATAACAACCTATCTTATGCACTATAATGTGCGCATGCACTATAATGTACCGTTGGTATGATCGTCCGTATATAGAAGAATCTAAATTGTATTTTATGCTAGCTAGCATAGAACCTAGCTTGTTGAAAAACGGTCGAAGCTTATCTATTCAAAATAAATCATAAAGATATCTATCAAATTTTCCTTTATATATAGGTTTAAGACTTATCTTCTCCTTTCACTCTTCAAATATAAAAATAGCTATGTTATATCTATTTAATCGATTTATCTATTCTACTAATCCAAATTTACTCGTTTAATGTTTCAATTCAATGGTTAGATTATGTAATTGGCTTTCTGTTAACTGGGTTTTTAACCCAGTAGAATTCAAAGAGAACTAGAACATCTATAACAAGTCAAAATATCTCAAGGATCGACCAAGAAGACCAAAAGGAAAAGAAGAGAAAGACCAAAGAAGAAAAATGCCAAAACAAGCTAACACTACAAGAAAAACACCATTTTACAACGTTGAGCTTATAACGGTTCGACAAAGTATTGTAAAAAATATAGAATTTAACAACTTATCTTAAAGGAAACGTTGCAATAAAGGTTATCATGATAGCATTTTTTTCATAATGTTGTAAAAAAATAATTTCTACAACATCGATCAAAATCATAGTTAAAAATAACATTCAACAATGGATTTTTCAGTATCGTATCATATATTATTATTTTTCTTAACATTTATGCGATATTGTTGAATTATAACATCTAATAACTAATTTTTTTTTAATAAACTATAAAAATTATCGTATTTAACTATGTTTATCAAGTGTTATAACTATTTGTTCAAGAATAATGTAGTGACCCGACCTTCTATCACCAGAAAGTCGCATCATCTATAAGAAAGAAAGGGATAGAAAAGAGAAAAGATAGAGAAGAAAGAACTAAACAACATCAGAATCTCACAGCGGAATGAATAAATTATACTAATCACATAAGTATTACATAATATACAACATCAATCAGAGTTACACAGATAATACATCACATACTAGACAGTTATAAACACCTGTCTAGTTAATACAACTCGATACAACTCAAGTACAACACAGAGATACCAACACAGCGGAACACTATATATATATATCTACAACGCTGAAGCCTCCTGCTCCATTGCTCCTTCACAAATTGTCAAAGCTAACCTGAATCCCTTGGCTACTCGTAAAAATTTGAGTACCCGAGAGTTTAAGAAAACAAAAATAAACTCCGGGTCAAACATGGGTCTGGTATGAGTAAATGATTAAAGTTGCTTAACTTTAAAAATCATTTGAAAACAAAGGTATCACGTAAGACTTCCTACACATAAACATAGGTATGTTTTTACCTTACGCTAACCAAACATTTGATAGAAAATCTAGTGATATTATAATAGGGTCTAGGGTTTTCAAGTAAAATACAGAAATAGCTAGAATGCTTACATCTCATGTTCCAACATAGTTGGGCACAACTAATACGTACGACACTTATTGGAGATTGGATTCCATACAATGGCAGGGCTACTGGGGTACCGCCCGTCACAGTACGTGGCCCAGATCACCGTACCGAGGATTACTCCCAATCCCCTACAACACAAGGCCGAAACCATCCCTTACTGGGTAATTCCCGGATAAGAAACCCCATGGTTGTAGCTAGCAACCGCCACACAGCCGAATAAAAAGGGACTCTAGACAGGGGAAATCTCATCCTACTTGGGTGCTACCCACTAACCTTGCTGCACCTCCCCTGTTTTAGCCATTCCCGGTTAATGAGGCTTGAGGCTACGATTACCTTTAGAGAACACATCTCTTAGAATGCTCATCGTCCACCTGACGATGTTCTGAAAGCATTCAATCCATACAAGTTCGTTCCGGGTTCGAACGAAACCGAAGGCATTATCTCGTTACACTCATTTTGGAATCACCCTCAGAGTTAACGACAATAACCCTTGCACTCTGAATCTTCATCTTCACTTGAGATTCACGACCTATCGTTAAGTTGGATCGATGTGGTTTTCGGATGTCCAAATCTGGAAACCCGATCCCGGTCTCATCAAAATACAAATCGCCATCTTTTAGGTCCAAGTTGTTTTAAAGTTTAAACAATTAAATTTCATTATCTATATATACACAGATAGATAATTCATAATATCGCAGATAGATAATTCACATATCATCATAAATAGATAATCAACATTATCATCACACTTCAACCAAACATCCATATCACCCAGCATTACTTATCTCATATTTGAGATTTCAAACCACTTAAGGAAATCAATATCGTCCATCATATATAAGCAAGGATTAATAATCACACCATTTATAATTAATTTAAAATGAATTAAATTAATTACCTTATTTCTAATTAATTTAAAATAAAATAAATTAATTACTTCATCATTATAAATCCTACTTACATAACCATTAATTAATTAAAAATCAATTAATCAATTATCATCTACTTATCCATTTTAATTAATCATCTTGATTAGTTATTCTTAATTACTTTAAGTAATTAGCCTTAATTGATTTCACCAATTTATTATCCTTAACCATCCACAGTAATTAACCATTTATTACTTCATTAATAACATTAATAAATGATCCTTAATTAATTACTTCCATTAATTAATTAACTATAATTAATTACATTAATCCTTAATTAATTACATTAATTAATTAAACTTGAATTAATCATTTCCATTAATCAACCTAATCATAAACAGAAATTACCATCCTATAATTACTTACCTTAATTAATTATATTAATCCATTGATTAATTACACCAAGTAATTAATCCTTAATTACTTCTACTAAGTAATTATACTTTAATTACTTCCCATTAAGTAATTCCCTTTAATTAATTACATCCCGTAATTATACATTAATTACTTCGCTAAGTAATTACACTTATCAATCTTATTAAGTATTCATACTTAATCCTTTATCAAGTGATTATCTTTAATTAATTTACAAATTAATTAACTTAAACTAATCACATCCATTTATTAATTACAATTGAGTAATTCATCCCTTAATTACCTTATACCAATTAATTAACCTTAATTACAGATTAATTATTCTTTATTTATTAATTAATAAACCTTAATTATCAATTAATAAAACTTAATAACAAATTAATTAATCCTTAATTACCAGTTGATTAATCCTTAATTACCATTTAATTAATCCTCAAATTACTTTCATTAATTAATCTCTAATTAATTAACCTCTAATCTCTTTCATTAAGTAATTATCCTCAAATTACTTTCATTAATTAATTACTCTTTTAATTAATTACCTTTATTATCTTCACAAATTAATTATCTTTAATTAATCAAATCTTAATTACTTAAAGATAAACTCTTTATTATAACTGATTACTTAATTATATCATTAAACCTTATTTAAAATAAAACATTTAGAAATCAATTATAATTAAAAACAATGTAAACATCTAATTTAACCTTCTAAATCTTTGAAAACTTTTCAAAGTTGTTTAATAATTTTCAATACAAAATCGAGATAGGACTATCCAGAGTTTCCCAAGTATAAACACCGGGATACTCGCCCTACAGAATCCAAACAAAACTATACTACTAAGCTACAGAGCTCCTACTCATCTAGATCTACAAAACAAGACAGGATATCAGACTACAGACAAGTCTGACTCAACATCCAAAACTCCCTGAACTGCTGGTTCCAAAATCAAAGATAGATCATACACGTACTCCCTTAGAGATACGTGAAACACATCGAATCCCAGTTATCCAAACTGACAATTCACTCTAGAAGATCAAACACTTGTCCTCACCAAAACATAGAGAAAATCCAAAATACCTTGGAGCTAGCTTCCCAATCTTACCAAATCTTATAGCTCCCTAAATCAGAGAAAATCTCAACTACAACGAAGTCTCCAACTTCAAATTCCTAATTTCCTCCGTCTCTTATCTACAAAACTCTTCTGATGAACCTGGACTGCCTACATCGTTCCTGATCAACTCATCCTTCGCTGATACCTCTCGAAACAATCTGAACCAAAACAATCCAACAAAATGACCTTTCCAAGGTGAACCAAACTCAGCTCGTTCTTCCATGTCCGAACCCATCAGCTCCAAACCCAATCTTTAGCCATTTTGCACCAAATTATCACAAATTTTTCAAATTTATTCTTCATTTTCGATTAAACCAAAACTACAACAATGGAAGCGAGATCCTCTTCAACACAAATAGATTTTGGTAATTTCCAAAACCCTAGTTCTTTTGATTAAGTTCTAATTTGCTTATTTTTTGGTTGTATTTGCTAGAAATACCGTCAATTAGTTTGTTTTACATGTTAATAATCCAATTTGAAGCGTTGAATCACTAATTGATTGTAAACGATTTGTAAAATTTGATTTTTTTTGGCATGAAATTTGAAGAACCGTAAAGCGGACGGGTAGACGTTAGCGTGCTTTATATGCAGGATAATCACCACTCTAATTTTGAAGAGTTAACAAGGGTAATATTATTTGTTTTGTAAATATAGTAAATTTTTTAAGCTTTTTCACATTTTGAATTAACTATAAGTTATAATTCTTTGTTTTGCAGTGTGTAAAACCGGTGGATTGTTTTGATCATTCGCAAAGTTTCGAAAATTTGATGGAGATGATTGAAGATCAACGGGTTCAACAATTACTACATCAAGCGGGATTCTGGTACTTCATGCAGATTAAATATATCTGATTTGATAGGTCTTTACTCACAGCTTTATGCGATAGATGGAGACCTGAGACTTGCACTTTTTATTTTTCCGTTGGAGAAATGGCAATTACACTACAAGACGTTTCTATTTTGCTTGGCCTTCCTATCGAAGGCGCTGTGTTGAACTACAGTGTAACGTGGACGTCGATGAGCTTTGTCAACGTTTGCTTGGTGAAATTCCACCCCTAGAAGCGGTGGTCAATAGAAGAGAGTTGAAGATAAAATGGATAAATGACCTTATAATTGGTAGGGAGATTTTATTCGATTCATCCGTTGAGGAGCTAGAACATTTCACACGGGCTGTCATATTGCTTCTTATAGCATCTCGTCTATTTTCGAACCATTCAAAGGGTAGAGTTAGCGTTAAATGGTTATACTTACTAGAGGATTTTGCCACCATTTCCGATTATTCATGGGGTAGCGGGGTTTTATGCGCATTGTATACGGAGTTGGATAATGTGGCACTAAGAAAGACGAACGGGTTAGCAGGTTGCCTAACCCTTTTGCAGGTATGTCGGTTTTGTCTTATTGGTGTACCAATTTTATGAAATATTTTGAAAGACGTTTTTTAACATTGATAATATGCAGGTATGGTCTTGGACACGTATTTCTGTTGGGCGACCAAATGTTCGTGCCAACATCGCTCCGGGATTACTGTACGGGGCAAGGTAAAAGTAACTTGAAATTTATACTGAAAATTTTATGATTTGTGCCAATATTCACACACTATTTTGTTTATGACTGTAGATGGACCGAAGATAGACGTTGGAGAGGTAATCCAGCCCGTCATCCCATATTCTATCGCAATGAGCTCAATGTTATGGACGAACATGCTGTTGACTGGACGCCATACACGGCTGAGATCGTACAGTATTTGCCGCTTATTTGCTTAGATGGAGAGCAAACTTGGTATGTAAGAACCCCGATTATTTGCTTAGTTGAAGCTGAACCATCTTAATCGCCTCCAACGCAGACTCAAAGAACACTATGCAAACGTAGAAACATAAGAAGATAGGGTTGTGTTGGTTTGTCATTTGGTTGCTTTGTTTTGAATTTGTATTGGCTTGGAACTTGTTGGTTTGTAGGTGTTGCGATGTTGTAATATTGACTTGAAACATATTGTTGTATGAAATATGATGTTTTATATGAAACATTTCACCTATTTGAATGAAATATCGTACTTATAAGTTGTTATTGTATGATAGTTGATATTGTATGAAAGTTGCATCTGTTATTTGTTCTTTGGAAATCTGGAAAGTTGCAGGCGCAACTTATAGTCGTGCATGAATATTATTTGTTCTTTGGAAAGTTGCAGGCGTTACTTCTAGTTGCGCCCTCATGAATAAATTGTGCGCAACTTTGAGTTTAGTCCAGTATTTTCATACGTATAGGCGCAACTTTAAGTTGAGTTTACATACCTGGGCTATCCCCTGGCCAACAACAACATATAAACATTACAACTCCTCCCCAAACAAACACAACTCCTCCAACCCATTTTCTTTCAGAAACCCTAACCTCCATTGGCATTATTCTCACTACCAGCAACACAGCATTCCACTCAAAATCATTTAATTCTACGAAGATCAACAAAAGATTGCACATTCATCTACACTTGAGGTAAAGCATCAAAACCCTACTCCACTAATTTTGATAGATCTAGCGTTGACATTTAACTTTCTGTAATTTTGATAGATCAATGACTACCGTGCCGATTATTTGTCACTATGACGGTGATTTAGTTATCGATGAAAATAGCAAGCCAACCTATGTTGGTGGAAAACACAAGGGATCGGAAGTGAGGAGGGGTTGCAATTTTCTTGAGCTGAAAACAACAATTTAGAAAGCTACAAAGATTGCTTCTACGGAGTTCGACATCTCATTGGTTAGTAAATGGGTAATGGATGACGGCCCAATTGCTATTGTGGTAAATGATGATGACGATGTCGATTCTATGCTTTGTGTGGGGATGAAGGTAATTGAGTTGTATGTTAAGAAGATGGAGGCGGTACATACAACTGAACAACAAGCTCAAATTCTTGATTATGCAAGCCCACCTGGACCCAGCAATACTGCTGAGCAAAGTCAAATGTATTACCCACACTACTCCTACCACCCACCGAACATTTACGAACGAGCAGTTGTGTATGCTTTTATGTGTTGTATGAATGTTTCATTAATTCATGTTTTTTGTACTTAACAGTCAAATGTTTATGTACAGGTTGTATCCACAATCATCCGGCTATGGTGTCATGGCATATTCATCGCAGTCACCCGGGTATGGTTTCCTTCCATATCCATCGTATCCTCCACAGTCAATTCCAACTCCGAATTCAAACGACTACTTGCATGAAATTGAAGATGAAGATGTTAACACTGAGGATATAGAAGGTGGAAATGCTGATATTGAAATTTCCCATTTGGATAGCATGGAAATCGCTGCTTCACTTGAAGACGATGAAACATGGATCGATGCTATGAATGTTAACAATGACGCTCCTTTAGATGATATTACAGAGGAAGTTGATGACAAAGATGAGCATATCGAGATGGAAGAACCGTTAGAAGATGACCAATGCAATGATACAATCATGGAAAGATCTGTTATACAAGAATTTCAATTTACCGACGAAATGTTCGGACTGGAATGTGTGAAGAAAGGCCCTCGAGTTGGTATGATTTTTAAATCGAAGAAATCTTTAATTGAACATATAAGTGAATGGTCGATAAAGTGTTCGGTTTCATTTAAAAACATAAAGTCCCGTGCTAGAGAGTTCACTGTTATATGTGATATTGATGCTAATTGTCCATGACGGCTTCATGCAATTGTTTCTAAAATAGATCATGCTGGATGGTGGGTGATAAAAGAATATGGTGGTGATCACACTTGCTCAAATTCAATCATCAACTCAAACTACAAACAAGCAACAGCCAAATTCATTTGCCCTCTCCGTTTTCATATTTTCGGATTTTCTATCTACGTCTTTGAAGTATAGTGTGTTTATGAGAAAGATTTTGTTACGAACTTTGCTAGCACTCTAAAAAGAAATTTTTTAC
The DNA here is from genome assembly GCA_030737815.1 of Allium fistulosum. Taxonomy (NCBI): domain Eukaryota; kingdom Viridiplantae; phylum Streptophyta; class Magnoliopsida; order Asparagales; family Amaryllidaceae; genus Allium; species Allium fistulosum. The sequence goes on along the minus strand of CM060908.1, from coordinate 93,872,877 downwards.
TCAACTTGGTAGATACAAAACTTTTTGTGTAACTAATTTAGAAAAAAAGTTTTATTTTTAATTATAAAAGCAAATCTAATCGTCCATCATACCTAGGTCTAAATTCGATCCTCTTTTTGCTACATATAAAATTTAGGCGGTACCGTCATTAGCTTCCCCCCAAATTAATTTAGCACGTGCTCTTTCCTCACCTTCCATGATTTCCTAATCCACACCACCATTCTCTCCTTCCCTGATCTATGAATTCTCTCCACTGAATTATATAAGAGGACAACGCTGGTACAGTTATATATCCATATCATTTCTAATTTTCTCCATTCGCTAAATTGGATCTCTTCAAAGTATAGAAAGGGAATTTGCATTTGCTATTTCGAATCATTAATCAAGGTAATTCATTAATTTTAATTTAACTTTTTCTAAATTGGCTAATTCTCCCGTTATCTGACTATTTTGCTTACTATTTTATGATTAAATATGCTGGTTGATTAAGATTTCAAATAGTGTGACATTTTTCTGAGATAAGTTTGGATTGACATCTTATATCTTGACAGTAGCATCAGTTATGATACAATGATGATAGTTTATAATCGTTCAGTTAGATAATTTTATGTATCACTGGACTCTATCTTAAATTTGGGATATAATGGCAGAACACTTACCTTTTCTTCCTTGGATTCTACATTATAAAATGAAGCCTTTTTTGTTTGTTTGTTTAATCATTGGTTGATGTAAATGCAATGTAGCAAATGCAATATTTGCCCCTTGGATGACTTTTGGGAAAAATTTAAGCTACTTTTCTAGTTCAGCTGGATGTATGCTACCATAATTTAGATCAAAACATAATTTGTTAGAACTATACTTTTGCACTTACACTTTCCCTACTATATCATATATCTCATAATAACTTGTTCAAACTATGAGCAATTGGTTTCCATCCCTCAATACAAGAACTTTGTGTGACTCTTGTGCAAATTCAAAGGGTGCATTTTTAGTTGCTATGGTGAGTTTTTCTAGTTATCTATATATCTGAAATTTGTTATAAGAAATTGCTTATGTATAAATGAATACTCATAAAAATAGTAAAATTTATCTTATATATAAATGAATAAACATACATACTCATTGAATATCATTTGCAGAGCAGCTTTTCCTCCTTATATGCATGATACTGACCCCCACATGGAAGTTATTTTTTAATATATATAATAGAAAAGTGATTTATTTTCTTGTACATTAATTTCATCCAATTACCGCTTTGTTGCGGTTATTGCTCAGTTGTTTTTGCTTGCACACAAATTTAAAGGTGATCTTTTATATTTATAATTTTATGCATTTGTTTAATTAAATATGCTCTTAATACTCATCCATAGGGTGTCCTTATATTAAAATTCAGTATATTAAAGTGGATGCAAATCGGAATAAGGATGATACTCAGTCAACTTTGAATCAAGCTATAAGAATTTCAGAAAATTGAGCAGCTTGAGAGATTGTAGTAGGATTGTACTTATTTTTACAAATTTGTTACTTTTATGACTTCAGATCTATTTTAGGCTCTTTACATTATGTGGTTTCCAACTTTATCTGCATAAAAATGGCAACTAACTTTGACTAGTATCTACTGTGCTTTTAATTAAGAAACATTCCATTAAAGCCACAAAATTTTCAAACAACTTTTCTTCTACTTTATCAAATTTATACATCTAAAACTAAATTGGTCCTCACATAAGCTTTTCTTTTTCTAGATCTACTAGTCGTTCAGTTGGCTGCTATATTTATTTTATAGGAACTGAAATCATATTTTATGTTTTTTCATATTCGTATAGGATTTTGTATGAGCATCATATTTATAAATTGGACAATACAATTATTTGTCTATATAATTACCATGTGTATGGTTCGTCAACAAGCTTTTTTTTCATATGCTTAATTATAAAACTTATGATATGTAATTCCAGTTATTTTTTACTTATGTTTATCTTTGTGATATATATTACCTAAGTTATTGCAATACTTGCTATATTTTATTCACTTATACTTGAGGAATTATACAGAGAAGAAATAATTATAACTCAACTTTAGTTCTTTTTTTTTGTATTCTTAGGATGTCTGATACCTAAGTTGATGCTTGTTTCTTGATTAGGTACTGATTTACTTCACCACCTGATCATGTGGGCTATGTTGCATGATGGCTGCACTCTTTTTTGAGCTGATTAGGAAGTTCAGTAGTGTGATCTTTTCCATGAATTTGATATGGAAATCCATGAATTTGATATAGAGATCATGAATGCACATATTTTCGAAAAAGTAAACAAGTTTGCATTTTATTTTGTTATTTATATAACTTTTATAAATGGACTAGAGGTGTACTGCTAATGTTAAAAATCAGCAAACCAAAATATTTAACATTGTTTGATTTTTTGAGATGGAGCTATTAGCAGGAAGAGTGGTGCTGCTAGTTGGATTTAAATGAAGCTGAATAAGCTTCCATTAACAACCAGTTAGTTTTTACAAATTGCTGAGCTAAAAACTATAGCAATAAGATAATAATTTTAACTTTAGATTACTTTACTCCATGCATTGATATCTTGACATACTATTAAAAAAAGATCTAAAACTTTTTGATGATGCATTTACTTTGCTATAAGAGCAAAGTAGGTCAAAGCTTAACAAGAAAATATATGAAAAAATAGAAACGAATTACCGTAATTCATATTAATCAGTAATGGTGGAGGTGTCATGATACACCTTTGTTGCGGTATATATGATACTGTTGAATAATTTGGGTTCATGTTAAGTCCTGATTCCTTTATCGTTGAATAATAATAATAAAGTATTTTATTCTTTTATTCGTAGTTTTTCTTAGCTAATTGGTGTTGAATGAAAGTTACATAGATCTTTTTTTTCTTGTCCATGCTGTACATGTTTAAGTAACTTCTAAATAGTGGCACTTGAAATAGTATAGCATTTTAGAGATCTAAAATTGAGACATTGATTTTACGCAGAATGGTTACAGGGGATAACCTAAATGGTTCCTACTTGAAGCGAAACAATATTTGCTACTTGGGAGTTGCGCAATTCTACCTGAAGGTTGAAGTTGTATCCGACGATATCAGTCGGCAAGCTTGCTGAACACACGGATGTGGGCTAACCCTCTTGAGGTAACATTTTCTTTATTCATCTTTTATTATACATGTATAATAAAAATAGGAACGACACTAAAATGACTTTAGCCTAACTCATTTGCTATCTTATACTTATATATATATATATATATATATATTTCATACTCCATCATTTTATGTGAATCTCTACTTAACATGTTACATTATAGAGCTTACTTTTAAATTTGGACTTTCATATATTTACTATCGCACGGTGATAGTGATTATTTAGCAACAGAACAATTTATGCTAAAAATTATCAAACAATCCCAAAAAATTGATCATTGAAATACCTTGCTCAATCAACCTTACCCGCTTTTTGATATAAGAGGTTTGGATGAAAAGACAGTTCGCATAAAACGTAAGTTATCACAATTAGCTAGCTCGAGAAGCTATTGGGTAACATATAAGAAAGAACCTAAAATTTTCAAATATAAATTTATAGATTCGCTAGATCAGTTTTACAAAGATAATGAATGAAGTTTTAGTACTAATAGGTCTTCAAGAGTAATCACGGAACAATGAAGTATAAGGATGTTGAACTGCCATAAGGCTAATAGTTATTAATTTAACATATAATAAGAGTTTTATTATAAGTTGTGCAATAAATATAGTACATCATTTAGCCTTACTCATTTGCTTCTTTGTACTTACATATATTTTTCATAGTTCCATTATTTTATGTGAATCTCTACTTAACATGTTATGTTATAAAGCTTACTTTCAAGCTTATACTTTCATATATTTAGTCACATGGCGATAGTGATTTTTAGCAGCAGAACAGTTTATGCTAAAAATTATCAAATAAGCTCACAAAATTTGGTCATTGAAACATCTTAAACCTCACCCGCTTTTCAATATAAGAGGTCTGGATGAACAGATAGTTTCTACTATTTTTTGGTGATCAGAACTTCTATAAGTTTCGGTATGGTTTACCATTTCCACAAAATATGTATTTCTATGAGAAAAGAGAAAATATATCGTTTATTATTTTTATATCTTTTATTTTATTATTCCGAACAACTAAATAAAGGACCCGTAGTAAAGTGGGTTGTCCTCTTGAGTTAAAAAGTTTGTACAGTATAATTGGATTAAATACTATAAAAATAAGTTCTACTTACAATCCTAATATACAAGGATGTATATCTTTCACTAATAATGAATTTAATGTATATCATCTGTAATGAAATCAAGTCAATTGCACTTTTCAGTTATACTGATTTTATTAATCATTTCTAAACCACTCAGTGCTAACAACGGCTTCAATTATTAATCCTTAGAATCATTTGGTTGAAATTTATTTCGAAAAGAGAACTTTTGGCTGAAGATAAAGTAATAGTCACATGAAAGGGAAATGGTTCTTTTGTATGTTGAATGATATGTGAAAATTATTTAACTTTTAAATTACAAATTTAATTAAGACATAGGATAAAAGAAAACTGAAAGTTGACTAAACTAAATCCTATTCTCGCTGTGTATGCTTCAGTGTGCTCACAGCCTCCTTTGCTATTTTCTAGCCTTGTTTTATTTGAGTTTTGGTTTGAGTCTGCACCATTTTTGTACCAAATCATATTGTATACTTGTATTTTAATTCTCCATCCTTTATTTCATGACAGGTTCACTCTTGTTCATTGCTGTGTGTTCCTGCACCTTTGCTACATCCAGCCTTTTTGCTGTACATATCAAAACAAGGCTAGGCAACATGGTTTGGAGTATTAACAGTAAGTTTTGCTACTTATTAAACTAGTTCAGTTTGATTAAAATGGATGTACACCACATCTTATTGTATACTTGCATTGGTTTAGAGTATTAACCTTTGACTAAAATACTATGGCATAAAAACATATATGGTCATTAAATAAAGTAGTCAGCTTAAGTTTAATCTATACTCTTCTCAACTTAATTAAAATGGATAAGTGATCGGACTATTTAGGATGGATGCTAATTTTAGTCTAAATTCATCTAAATGCACTGGGATGAAACTGCGAGTGACTTATATTTAAATTATAAATATATACACAAATCTGTCTAAAGCCTTATACATCTTATGCAACCCAAAGTAATATATGAGTACTTAGTTCATTAATCTTACCTGAATTTTTGTTACCATCCAAAATTTAATTGGTTACACGCTCTCTTCATTTTTTTCCAGCACTAAAAGGATCCATAGATTAAAAAATTCATAAAATATAATTTTTCTATCTTTTATTGTGTATAACAATCATGGATCTAATTAGTTAAAACTGAACAGTACATATTTGGGACACACCATGGACCTAATATTGGAATGTTTGGTAGAAAAATCCAATATATGTATATTTACTCTTTTAATCTATACATTTATCCTCTTTTCAATTCATAAAATAAATATTTAAACTGGTGCTATAGTAAGTAGAAAAAATGCTTAACATTATATTAGAAGCTAAAAATTCATAGCAATAGTATCATATATATTCTATAATAAGAATATACTCTGGTTTGACACATATAAGATCGTATGCAACTAACCAGCAAACCAAGAGGTATGTACTTATGTATTTGACACAAAAGTTCACTCTGCAATAGGCCCTAGCCAAGTCTGACACCTCAATCCTTCTCTCTCACTATCTACCTTTATGTTGGATTGCATTGTGGGTTTTCTCTAATTGTTTGTTGTACTTAGATGCCCTGCTCAATCAGTATTTAGTGTAACAATCACCATTTCAGTAAAAGTATTAAAATTTAAGGATTAAATTTTAACTTATTTTTTTAGATAGAATACAAAGGCTCGCTGATGAAGATTTTGGATGAAACTTAAAATTAATGAAAACAAGCACATTTACCAACTTGCCATGCATAATATTATTTTTGCTTTTGAGGATCTTAGAGCAAAATTGTGGCACACTTAATTTATTAATTCACAGTTTGCTTTAGGAAAGCATGGTGCATTATAGTATGTAAATGTGTTCCACATATAAGAACTGTACCTTACTCTAAAACTTTCAAGAGCGAGTGATTCAAATCTAATATGATTTACTTTATTTTGCATGTATTTTTTGTCTCAGGTCACATACATATGTTGTTAGGAGCATATCCATCACGAGTCACGCCAATCACCTTTGAGTTCAAACACATTTGGGACTATGCAACCCGTATGCCTTTTTTAGTCTAATGCAACAACTTCACATATGCAATAGTTTTCACAACCTTCTATGTCTTATCAATTACCTTGCAATTTCAAAGAAAATCAACATCATGAAGTTATGGTGTAATTGGAGTTTCTACTTTACTAGTTTGCTTTGTTTTCCTTGTTAAAGTAATATATGTACATACGTGTTAGTGGACTTGTTTCTTTGTTTTTCTTGTTGAAGTAATATGTGCAATTGTCTTACTAAAGATATTTGGATGCCTTGTTGTCAATGTAATATATATTAAACATCACGTGCTTCTTGTTAAACTAAATTATATACATATCTTAATTGATGTATTATGTTAAAATGAATATTTTATCATTTGTGTCGATTTGGATATTATTATTTCTATATATAATACTGAATATATTTTGTGACACATGAAATAATGGTGGATTACAGTTGTGGATGTATTATCTTTAAAATTAAGTAAATTTATGACTGATTAAAGACAAAAATTCGGTCTTTACAAATTCAGTTTCTAATTTATTAAAGACTGAATTATCAGTCTTTACATTTTAAGACTGAAATTTCGGTCTTAATTTTCTTTTGGGACTAGGAATTCAAAGACTGAAATTTCAGTCTTTGGTCAGTCTTTAAATATGATTTAAAGACTGAGTTCCTTTATTAAAAACTGATATTTTCAGTCTTTAATCCACTGTTTTCTTGTAGTGACCCATGATAGTCAAATTACTTACAACACGGTAGTTATTATCTAGGAAGTTGACCTGAAAGAAAAGCCTTTAAAATTACAATCATAAGTACTCCAGAGTGAACATGCAACTTTATAATAATACTGATTATTCATATATCAAATGGATGTAGTTATGTATAGAAACCACACAAATCTAATGTATATCAAATGGATGTCATCATGTGTAGCAATCATAAAGCTTAATTTTTTGAGAAATTAGAACTGTTTTTATTGAAATGAATAAGTTTGACATATAGAAATAAAGATACCACACTTTTTTGTTTAATTTCGATTTAATTTAGTTATGAAAACTTCTATTTCTTTTGTATGAACAAATTAAATGCCTGAAAGGAAGAAGATAATGGAAGATGACGGTATGGGTGTTTTCGTAAGAAAACGATGTATGTTATGTAATAAATGGCGTATACTAGTTTATTTAATTTTTTGGTGATGTTAAACGAATTTTAATTTATGACTATGAATAGAATTTATATTGATCCTATTCATCTATATTCTTACCATATGTCATATGATTTGTATAATTCACTGGATAAACATTAAACATTTGATAAATATCGAACCTAAAGTTTCTATGAAAAAAAATTATATATGCATTGCAAAGTTCATTTTATAGGAAAAAAAATATGAATAAAATTGATAAAATAAAAATAACTACAAGAATAAGTCTTTCTAATAATAATAATAAGATTACAAGAAAAATAGGAAGAACTAAAGAGCTTGTCTACAGGTTTTGTTTTGCTTAGTTTCTTACACCATGGAAGGTTTCCTTTGATTGGCTTGATTGACATATCAAGACCTTAGTAGAAACTCAGCTTTACGAATCCTATAAATCCTTTTTTCTTGTTTAATACACAATCTAGGATTATAAATTGAATACCCAAAAAGACACTTCCACCACAAAATATATAGAAAAATGCAAGGTTGAATCAATAACACAACAGTATTGTACAAGTCACTCCAGTTATTGATTTTATTTGATATGATAATTGTTTAAATCAGCACATGACATGTATGACTCTAAAGTTGAAGCTTAACTGATTTGATTGGAAAAGGTTGTTTTAAAGGGTTAAAATTATTATCTAGCAACTAATATGAGCAAACTAATTCCCATAGGAGAAAGCAATGCTTTTTAAATATGACCTATCTTTATGGAAAATTTCAACTAATCTAAAAGACTATTACACAGACACTTGGATGGCTTTTGATTATTTAATAAAAATTTCAAGTGCTCTCCTCTATTGAGGACCACTACTCCATCGGAAAAACATAACGGTTAACGACGGTACCTACTTACAACACCTTGGCGAGTTAGCGGGATTCCAAATTCTGCTGCTATTCCAGATGCGGATGTTATCCCTGCAACAAGAACCAAATTTTGAGTTCGTATTCACATGGCTACATTATTATTTATATAATAAACTAGCTAAGTGCGTATGTCAAAGAAGGATGGATGCTAATTGAATGGTACTGAAGTGTGATCTCTTCATTAAATTAACTATTTTTATTTTATAGTTGCCACTTATTTTGTCTAGCAAATTCACAACTAGTGGTATCCTAACAGTTTTTGAGGCTTTCACAAAGTCACTTGTTGAAAACTTTGGAATATTAAAGCAACCGACCATTAAGAAATTTAAATAAGATGCCCAAGATAGAGAGTTGTTCATATATTGAAACTGAGTCATTATAAATTATATTGTTGTAGGTTTAACAAATATTAAACTCAAACTGAGTCATTATAAATCTTTTTGTTGTAGGCTGGAACAAATATTGAACTCAACATAATCAATTAACAACTATGTTCCATTTATTGGTTGATATGTAAATATGAATAGTTTATTTTGGAAGAAAGGTACTTTATTAACAAATAAAAGGAATATATTTCCATGGTATGCCTCGTTTAAACCTTACAACCCCCTAACTTATATGGGAGCCTTGCAAGGAAAAAGAGTACATATCATATCCATTGGATGGATCACTGTTTTGACTAATTCCACTCTTCCACTGATATTGAGCATTTTGGTTTTCCAGTGCCTAAATTTTTTATTAAATTTGTCAATTAAAAACCCAAAATCTTTGTTTTTCAATTTGTTATTAGATAGAGGAATTCCTAAATATAGAACTGGCAAATTTCCAATCTTGATGTTCAAAGTGTCCATAATGCATTGTTTGTTATTAGCCCCTTTGCTAAAGAACAGTGTTGACTTGTTTTCATTTAAATCAAGCCCAGCTAAGGTACTTAACTTCTGAAAAACCTGTTTGACACACTCTGCATTTTCTTTTGTGGACTTGGCTAAAACCAATATGTCATCAGCGTAGAGTAGATGGGAGATCATTAGCTCTGATTTGTAAATTGGACTGATATTACCCTTCAAATATTCTATATGTAGGTTTATTGTGAGAAATTCCATAGCTATAGCAAATAGATAAGGCGATAGGGGGTCGCCTTGCCTTAGACCTCTTGAACTCTCAATAAAACCATAAGGAGAACCGTCAATTAACATTGAAAAAGTCGGGGTAGATATGCACTCATGTATAAGGTTAGTGAAATGCCAAGGAAAACCCAGGGAAATCAACATGCGATGAATAAATTCTCTGCTGATTTTATCATAGGCCTTACGCAGATCAATTTTTAGACAAAAGTTGTTAGAGGTTTTCCTATTAAATCCTCTGACCATTTCATAGGCAAGCAACGAATTTTCAGTTATTACTCTCCCTGGGATGAAAGCATTCTGATTATAAGATATAAGGTCATTCAAATAAGGTTTTAGTCGATTACATAATAGATTGGCTAAAATCTTATAAATGACATTGCACAATGCTATGGTTCAGAAATCTGACATATCAATCGCTTCTGGCTTTTTGAAATAAGACAAATGAAAGTGTGATTTATTTCTCGTATGATTTTACCTGACTGGAGAATTCCATTCATGGCCTTCCATAGGTCATCTTTAATTTGACTCCAGTGCAATTTAAAGAATTTCGAATTGATACCATCCAGTCTCGGGGAGCCGTTGTCATTTATTTGATAAACTGCGGTTTTAATTTCCTCCAATTGGAATGGCTTGCCTATGTTCTCTCTAGCATTAATAGTTAGGATCCTCTTACATACTATATCTGGGAATTGCTGTATAGCCTTAGATGAAGAGAATAGCACAGAGAAATATATGTTAGCTCCAGTCGTAATTTTTCTGTTGCTGAAGTCCAATTTTCATTCGGGTTAAGAATTAAATTGCTACTTCGATTGGGATTTGTTATCCTAACCTTATTATAAAAGAAATTAGATGGTCTATCTCCTTTGACCAGCCAGTTAATTTTCATTTTTTGTTCTCTTTCATCAGCAGTTTGTCTCAGATTGTCATGTATGTGAACAATCTTCTGGCTGTACTGGTTTATCAATTGAATATCCCTAGGGTTCTGTATAAGCAGATTATACAGATGGTCAGCCTCCTCTTTTAATGTAGCCAATGTTTGTTTTGTATTGGGCTTATTATTTCTCCATATTTTCATTGCAGTTTTGGCCTCCTTTAGTCTGCATAGAAGAGAATATAGGGGACAGCCTTGGAAGTTTTTGGAGAGAGCTGCATGGATGGTGAAATTATAGCCAGCCTGGAGATGCCATGAGTTGCTATATCGGGAAGGTATGATTTTTTTTCTTTCGATCTTGGGTCATAAAACGGATATTAATTGTGGAGTGGTCACTAATAGAATGGTTTCCAAAATGTATTCCAAAATGTTGAAAGTTATCGGTCCATAATTTGCTAACAAATACTCGGTCTATTTTGCTATGAATGGAGAAGGTAAGACCCCCTCTCCATGTAAAGAAATTACCTGAAAAATTCGACTCCGTTAATTTAGATATAGAAATGCAGTCTATGAAATATTGATCCCCCATCGAGTTAAATAAGCCATTGTTAATTCTGTCATTAGACGAAAGAATAGTGTTAAAATCACCGGTGACCATCCATGGTAGATTAAATTTAGATGACATATTCACTAGGTAGCTCCAAAGATCTTTTCTCTGGAGTTCTTCATTATAAGCATAAACAATTGTACAAAGAATGCTAACCCCAAAGGCATTATGGTCGACCATTGAAGTGTGTCCCAAATTGTAACAACCCGCATATTTTACGATTATATATTTAAATGATTTATTTAAATATAGCATCGTTAAGTTGAAATTAAAAGTTCAAAATGTGACCTTTTGTAAACGGTAATCCGGACTCGAGACTATTTCCATTGAGTCCAAAATGGCGTTTGCCACTTTTTTTAGTATAAACATCGATATGTTTGGAGTTAGGTAGAATTTTGCTATTTTTCTATTTTGGGCTTTGGATTTGTGTTTCAGCCCACCAACCCAACATAATACCCTAACTCCTCCTCCAACTCCTCTTCATTCATTTCATTTCCAGTTTCCTAATACTCAAGCCCTAAAAGAAAAAATGGAGGAAAATAAAAGAAATCAAAATTCCTAAGCCCTAGATTCTTAGGAAATTCCAATTCAAGCTCTAGAAATCAAGGAGAAGCTTAGGTAAGCATCCTCTTCATCTTCTCCATCTCAATTCCTCTCCAATTTTCAAAAATTTTCTATAACCTAATTTAGATATTTGCTTATGATCTTAGATTTGGAGCTTCTTGAGTTGAAGTTGAAGAGTGGTTGAGCTTGCCTTGTTTTAAAGCTTCTCATTCGTTGTTTTTGGGTTTAAAGGTGAGTTCTTTAACTCACATCTATGTTTATACCTTTGGTAGATGTTAGGTATGAATTCCTAACATCTATTTATTGTCCATTTGCTTTTGAATTTAATTGGTTTGATGAATTTTCCAATATTTGGTATTTTGAAGTCAAAAATCTATGAAAATCCTTATATGGATGTTTGGACATGTTATTTGGAGTGTATCGATGTGTTTATAGGGTAGGGTTGTCGCTTGACATAGATCCCTAGCCATCGTCGCTCATTCGTTTGCTTCGAATTTTATTTGGCCACCAAAGGCCTTTGTAAAAATTGCCCTGAGCTTCAGCTCAAACGTTTGGTAATAAGCTCAGACATCTGATGCTACGGGAATAAAATTCCAGTCTTTCTGTTCAGACGTCTGAGCTTACTTCCCAGACGTCTGGGTGATCTGGAAGAAAATTCTAGAGCTTTAGCTCAGACGTTTGGGATAACCACCAGACGTCTGGAGCTGCTTATTTCAGCCAAATTGCCTATTTTGAGTGGATTTCTATTTTTAATCGATTTATGGTTGATCCGATTAGTTGTTATCACTTATTATCAACTTTGATGACTTCTTTTTGGGATTTTTGGTAATATCCATTTGATGGATCGATATCTATGGTTTTGATTCACGTCATCAAATGTGAATTTTTGGTTGATTGATTGTTTCTACAACAATTTCAGTGACTTGTCACTTTTAAAAATACAAAGGTTTTTATACTAGTAGTAAATATTCAAACGCTTTCACAAAGATGATTTCAATACCATTTTTAATACAAAACTCGTTTTTAAATCCGTTTTCCAATCTATTAGTATATACAAACCTTTACCTCATTCGTATGAAAAATCCAATTAAACGACTTAGTAAAACAAGTGGTATGAAACGCTTGCGTTTACTTCATCGGTTAATTCTTAGACTTGTTCGATTGAAATCTTATGACAATTTTCGAGTCAAAATCTACAATTTGTTCGTAAATATTTAAGTTAAGCTAGTGATTATAGGACATGAAGCTAAACTCATTTATTTACTAGCTTAGTGTAATCTACACTTTCATTGACCAATGGTGATCATTTTATGGTTTAGACTAGCGATGTGCGATGTCCCTTTGTTTGTGTGGAGCATTAAACCTCGTTTGTGGACCTTCGGTTCAAATCGGTGGGGTAGCGACCCATGGTCTTCGGGCCGTTTATGGAGCCTCGGCTAAAACTTGATGGTTAGCGACCTTGGAATAGCGTTCGGTTTGTGATACACGTGTTGGTGAGTTTTCATGCTCCCGTTTGTTATAGGCCTCCCCCTTTGTGTTTTTGGGATTTCTAATTGATGATTTTTGGAATTTGTGTTGCACCAATTTTTGCGATTGGCATTGATAAGCTCTATCAATATTTGTGTTTTGGTGAATAAGCTAAAGAATATGACATTCTTCTTAGTGTTTGAGAATATTTGAGATATTGTATCATTTTTGTTGTTATCTAATGTATACTTGTCATAGTATGGCATTATTGTTATCATACGTTTTTGTCATATCTCCTATCATATCTCATTTTATATGATATTTATAGCTAGACTGATCCGTTTATTATTTTTCTTCTTAAATAATACACGGATCAGACCGAGGTATTTCAAGTGCTTTTACTAGACTTCTTATTTGGGGCCATCATCTGATTTTTGGGTAACTACTTTATATTAGTAGTTTTTGCTTTTATACATTCGAGATAGAGACTCCTTGATGTATACTTATTCTTTTGTCTAGCACTTGTACCTATTCTTTTGTGATGTAGTGGGTCTTGTATGACCACTACTTTGATGTACACTTCTATGTGTTACACTACACCAAATTGATGATTTTGCAACATTTTGTATTTGTAAATTTCTAACACTTACAAATGTTACAAACTACTAACAGTTAATAAGTGTTAGAATAGCTGAAAAAGCGTTGGTAAAACTAAATAATTTTCTATATAAACTTTACAACACATTACTTATGATATATAACACAAATAAGTGTTACAATGATTGGTAAATTTGTAAATAATTCATGACTAAGTGCACTTGTTTGTAATTTAGCATACATTTCATTTCCCACACTTATCCATCCCATTCTCATTTTTGGCCGCACTTTTTTTATTTCCAATTTAAGTTCCTCCTTCTCAGCGACTCTTTACAAATCATCGTCGCTCTTCTCCACGAATCACAGATGCAATATTAGTAAATGAGATTGCTGCTCCAGAAAATCCAACGCCAACCTCGAATGCGACAATTGCTGCTCGAATCGAAGTTGAGCTTAAACCCTAGTTACCTTCATTTCAACCATGGCCATGCCGTACTACCAAATCAAGTCCGAACAACCATGACCATGCCTCATTCGCGTTTAAAGGAGGCGGTGGATTCGGGTTTGAGCAAATTCGTGGATTGAAGATGGTCGGTCGGTGGTAAGGAGGCGATTCTAGAGGTTGTGGTTCGTTGATTATTGGATTTTCCACTCTCTAGAGCTACTGGGAGATTTAGTAATGGATCTAACTGTCCGGAGTGGGTGACTACAATGCTGGTAATTTTGGGATAACTTTTTAAAATTATCGTTAGATGGAGAATTACTAATTGGTTCCAGTTCCACTATGTTTTACAAATTTCTGTTATTTTCTATTCCAAGCTTGTAACAGTCGTGGAATCTGTTATGTCTCTTTGTATGACAGTCTAGGTAACTATGTTTTCTTTTTCCAGTCCATATTCAATTTTTAGTAGATGTTTCACTTTACAAGTGCTGCAAATTTTGGTTAAAACAAGTCCAAATGCCGTATAGTTCATTGTCAATCATGCCGAAATTTCTATAGCTTTTGTGCAAGAAGATAAAATAAATGCAGTAAGCTGAACTTGCGTCGTTCCTTTGATTTAGCTCATGCATATAAAGGGTTGTAGAAGGCTTTCCATTGCAAAAAAAGAACAAAAAAGGAGTAGATATTCAAATCAAAGGTTTGAAATAAGTTTCTTATATGCTGGTTAATTTGTGCAGATCTTAACTTGCCTTGCCAAATGTTCTACCTATTTGAAGAGTATGTCACACATCTTTTCATCTTTTTGAATATCTACACTCAATTACAATTAAGTTTTGTAATGCATGCATATATCCACCTTTAAATTTTCAGTCTTATCCTTTCAGCAATTGTAAGCTTTGGCGGTGTCACTGACAAACAAAAGGATGAAGCAGGAAAGAATGGAGTGTCTTGCTATTCTTGGGAAGAATTCTGTTCTTCTAGTGTGAGCCAAATGTTACTCTAACAATTACTAATACTCACATAAATCTTGTTTCTGTAAACAATTTTTCATATGGTATAGCAAGACGTGAGATGAGATAGGGTATAGCAAGACGTGAGATGAGATAGCAAGCAAAGCTCCAGAGTCAAACTAATATAGTATTATTTGTAGAGTAAAATATTTTACATTCACGTGGAGAGATAAGAATGTAATGAGATAGTTAAGTTGTTCCCGTCTCACAGTCCAAGTTATCAATGCCTCAAGATAATAGCCATCGATCAAGATCAATGGACCAGATTCACCAAAGTTGCATCACACGGATTACAAAGCTATTCTGGGCCTTTGCCTTTAGCCCATTTTCATTTCTGTATAAATACATTGTTTTGTACTGCTATTTATGTATTCAAGTATTATCAATAAATCAGTGATACTATCCTCTTTGCTATTTTCAATATTACAATTTTTATACTTTCTTTCTTGGTATCGGAGCCAAAATAATCGCCTAACGGCAAATCATCTAAAGCATTGGATCTGAAATATCATCAGATTCAATATCATCATCTGATACTCAGTCCTCTCATCAGATACGAGATCATCATCTGAGATCTGGATCAGTGCCATACCTGAAGACCTTAAGATCTTGGTTGCAGCTGATCAGATAAAAGCAATTCAGAAAGAAGTATATCAGGAAAAATCTCATCATCAGAGTCAAAAGAAAAGCATCAAGAAAATCATCAAGAAATCAGTATACCCTAATCAAGAATCTCATCAAATCATCCAACAGAGATCATCAGTTTATCATCACCTGATCAACAGAGATCATCAGATTTTCATCACCTGATCCTGTGGTTGCAACATACCTGTTTCAATCATCCTATTTTTCTGAAATTAAGATCTTGATCAAGATATAGACTGTTTCTTGTCATTCCTTTATCTTTTGTTTACCCTGCACCATTAATCTTCATTAATCTTCTTGATTTCATTTTATCATCATGAGTAATGAATCCAACACTGCTTCATCAGAGGACACGAACAATCCTCAGCAAAACACAACTGTTGTTGAAAATCTCATTAAGACCATCATCAGCCCACAGAGCCAACTGGTAACTGTCCATCTAGATGAGGACAACTATCTACTATGGAGGCTTCAGGTTGAGACTGCAATTCAAGGCTATGGACTTGAAGGCTACATTCTTGGCACCATTGCAATCCCACCAAAATTCATCACTGTCCAGGAAAACAAAGTGGTCAGTAATGAAGAATACACAAAATATCATAGGCAAGACAGACTGATCTGTTCTTGGTTAATGTCATCAATAAACACCAAGTTACTGTCTCATGTAATAGGATGCAAGACTGCAAACGAATTATGGACAACAGTTGAAAAGGTGTTTAATACACAGTCTGCAGCTAAAGTTATGTATCATAAAAGACAACTCCAAAACACCAAGAAGGACAACTGCACCATGAGAGAATATCTGTCAAAGATCAAAAATATATGTGATCTTCTTGAAGCTGCAGATCATAAAGTATCTGACTCTGAACAAATTCTGACCATACTCAATGGTTTAAGTGATGAGTATGAATCAGTGGTAGCTGTGATTGCCTCTCAAAAGATTCTGCCATCTATAGATGATGTACACTCAATCTTGCTATCACATGAAGCAAGAATTGACAACAAAAGACCACAAGAATCAGATCTCTCTGTCAATTATGCAACCAATCAGAGAAATAAAAATCAAAGCAGCAACAAAATTGAACAGGGGAGTCAAAGAGGTGGTTACACTAATAGATCAAGAGGAAGAGGAAGATGGCACAACACCAACAATAGGCCAAAATGCCAAATCTGTGAGAAGATAGGACACACAGCAGTAAAATGCTATTTCAGATACTCAAATCAAAACAACAACACACAGAGAAGCAGTAGCCACAATGTCAATATGGCACAAACCAGTGACAATCAAAGTGACAACAACAACAAAAATCAAAGCTCAAATGATATTGCCAAAGCAGAACACATTCAGGATGAATCATGGTATCCAGACTCTGGCGCTACTAATCACATCACAAACAACCTGGACAATCTAAATCTTGGATGCAAAGAATATAGAGGTAATCAAACCATTTGCATGGGGAATGGTAAGTGTGTTAAAATCTCTCATACTGGTAGCACTTATATTAGAGGTAAAAGACAATTATTTCTACACAACTTACTAAGAGTCCCAGTTATCAAAAAGAACCTCATGAGTGTATCCCAATTTGCTCTAGATAATAATGTGTATTTTGAATTCTATCCCAAACACTGTTTAGTTAGAGACATACTGACTAAGGAAATTCTGCTGCAGGGTAAAACTGAAAAAGGACTTTACAAATTTACATCCATCAACTGCAGCAGTGTTACAAAGGGACTTAATCACTGTAACTTGAGTTCAAAGGAAAGCAGTAGGGATATATTTGACCTATGGCATTATAAACTTGGACATCCAAGTAGTAGAGTTGTAAAGCAAGTTCTTGTTGAAAATAAAATAAAATTTGATGATATATCTCTACCCTACATATGTACTTATTGTCAAATGGGAAAAAGCCATAAGTTGCCCTTTAATCAGTCATCAACTGAATATAATAAACCACTACAATTAGTTGCTACTGATTTATGGGGTCCTGCACCTATATGCTCAGATTTTGGATTTAAGTACTATATATCATTTGTAGATGCATATTCAAGGTACACTTGGATATACTTTCTAAAAACAAAATCTGAGGCATATAATGCAGTCATATACTTTATAACTATGGCTGAGAAACAAACCAATTCTCAAGTCAAAATTATTCAGTCTGATGGTGGAACTGAGTATAAATCTCTCAGCAGTTATTTTCAAAAGAGAGGAATTATACACAGAACTACGTGTCCTTACACTTCTGAACAAAACGGTCTAGTGGAAAGAAAACACAGACACATTGTTGAATCTGGTCTTACACTATTGGCTCATGCTTCAATGCCACTGAAATTTTGGCCTGAAGCATTCAATACAGCTGTTTACTTGATAAACAGAATGCCAACAAAGGTTCTTAAGGAAATAAGTCCTCTAGAGAAATTGTACAAGTATAAACCAGACTACTTTAGCTTAAGAACCTTTGGATGTCTCTGTTTTCCTTACACAAGACCATACAATACAAACAAAATGAACTTTAGATCTAGACCATGTACCTTTCTGGGTTACTCCACAAACCAGAAAGGATACAAGTGTCTCGATGAGAGTGGAAAAATCCTTATAAGCAGACATGTTGTGTTCAACGAACATGTGTTTCCTTTTAGCAACTTAGAGATGAAAACAACAAGCAAAGTATACAATCCAAAGGCATCCATACCTGACTTACCAGTCTACACTGAACCTGAGCATCATACAAGGGCAAAGGAGGCTACTGAGAGTCCAGATACTCAATCCAGAGAATCAGAACAAAACTTGGATTGGACTGATGACCTCAGTCATGCCAGTCCCTCATCTGCAAAAACAACAGAAGACAGAGAGCAGAATCAAGAAAGCAATCATAAAGAAAACTCTCAAGGACTACCAGACAATTCTGAAATCAGAAACATACCTCAGAATGATGCTCAAGTTCAATCCACCCATCCAATGATTACAAGGGGCAAGAGTGGAATATTCAAGCCAAAAGCTTACACCATAAGCTCAAGTGAATGTGAACCTGAAACATACACTCAAGCTGTCAAGGACAAAAATTGGAGAAATGCAATGAATGAAGAATACAATGCCCTTATTAAGAACTGTACATGGGATCTTGTATATCCACCAGACAACAAAAACATTGTTGGGTGCAAGTGGACATACAAAATCAAGAGAAACCCAGATGGAACTATAAACAAATACAAGGCAAGACTAGTTGCAAAGGGCTACACTCAGCAATATGGGTTCGACTTCAACGAAACTTTTTCTCCAGTAGTAAAACCATCCACTATCAGACTAATTCTCACTATTGCTCTACACAAGAAATGGGATATAAGACAGCTAGATGTCAACAATGCATTCCTCAATGGTATCCTACAAGAAGAAATCTATATGGAACAACCACAGGGGTTCATCGACAATAAAAACTATGTGTGCAAACTTAACAAGGCCATTTATGGTCTTAAACAAGCTCCAAGAGTCTGGTTTGATAGACTGAAAATATCATTAACAAAACAAGGATATCAGTCTACCAAATCAGATAACTCTCTATTCACCAAAGTCAATGATATATCAACTGTATACATACTAATATATGTCGATGATTTAATTATTACAGGTAATAACAGAGAGGAGATCAAACACATCATCAATTATCTAGATGAACAATTCTCAGTAAAAGATCTTGGGGATATCAACTACTTCTTAGGTATAGAAGTTAAAAGGAAAGCAAATTCAGAAATAATCTTATGTCAGAGGAAGTACATTCAAGAAATTCTAGACAGAGCTAAAATGAGTGATGCCAAGGCACAACCGACTCCCATGATAAGCAACCAACATTACTCTAAAAACAGGGGGGAAGCTATACTCAATATTAAACAGTACAGAAGTGTTGTAGGGGCATTACAATATGCAACTATAACACGACCTGATATTGCTTACAGTGTTAACAAGGTGTCTCAATTTTTACAGAATCCGCTTGACGAGCACTGGAAAGCTGTAAAGAGAATTCTCAGATACTTAAAGGGGACAATGAATCATGGCTTACGTTTCAAAGCATGCAACAATCTAAACATAGTTGGATACTCAGATGCTGACTGGGCATCAGATCCAGATGATCGAAAATCAGTCACAGGTTATTGCATATACATCGGAGATAATCTAATATCATGGTGCTCAAAGAAACAAGCAACTATATCAAGGTCAAGCACGGAAGCCGAATACAGAAGTGTAGCAAATGCTACAGCAGAAATCATATGGCTACAATCCATACTGGATGAACTAAAGCAGAAATCAGACAACATACCAGTTCTATGGTGTGACAATCAAAGCACAGTATACATGTCAGCCAATCCCATACTTCATTCTCGAACTAAACATATAGAGATAGACCTATACTTTGTTCGAGAACTTGTACAGAAAGGAAAGCTCCAGATAAGACACATACCTGCCACTTACCAACGCGCAGATGTACTCACTAAAGCACTTTCGGCAAGGAACTTCAACAAGTTCAGATCTGACCTGAAGGTTGAAGACGATAAAGATCAAACATCTGGAACCACTGCAGATTCCAAAAACTACTCAGTAGCTCCTGAGACCTCAAGCACAGAGAAGAAGAAAGGAACTTTTCCTTGCTTCCACCTGCCTGAACAAGGGTACAAGACCTCTGCTTCTAATCCGAGAAGAAAAGGTGGAGATCTTGATTCTTCAGCAGAGATTCATCATTTCATGTCCAGATCTGATGAAAAGAAGATGACTTTCTAAAGCAATCGAGAGAATTCGTTTATCGCCTCTCTGCAAACCCTAACCCTAGGGTTGCGTTTGAAGGGGGGAGATAAGAATGTAATGAGATAGTTAAGTTGTTCCCGTCTCACAGTCCAAGTTATCAATGCCTCAAGATAATAGCCATCGATCAAGATCAATGGACCAGATTCACCAAAGTTGCATCACACGGATTACAAAGCTATTCTGGGCCTTTGCCTTTAGCCCATTTTCATTTCTGTATAAATACATTGTTTTGTACTGCTATTTATGTATTCAAGTATTATCAATAAATCAGTGATACTATCCTCTTTGCTATTTTCAATATTACAATTTTTATACTTTCTTTCTTGGAGCATGTATTATATGATTGGAAGTCCTTATAAAAGTAAAAGGTCAGCAGAAGCATTGACGAATATACGTACTACGGAAAACGTAGACATTCCAAATTCAGTTTCTTATCAGATTAGAATTTACTTATAACACCCTGTTAAGTGCAAAAGACAGATTATGAAAACACAAATAAAAAGAAACCTCCATATATCAAATTTAGAACTGTCTAAAAACAATGTAATCTTAACCCTTACACAGTAAAAGATTTAAATTTTCTAAGAGAAATTCACTTTTTATTAGGAACCATCCCAAGTTGCATTTCCTTTTGCCTGAATCAAGGACCCAGGGCAGTTGGCTTTGGCTAACAATTGAAGGTTAACAAAAACAATTTGCAGAATTTGAAGTCTTTATCTAAAAGCAACATAACGTCTAAAGAACTACAGAAATAAACAATAGAAAATGTTCTGATCAGACAATGAACCAACATGGGAGTAATAGAATGATATTATAAATTGTGCAAGTAACAAAAATGAATTGAAGTTTTTATTAATTCTTACATGAGGATTAAAAATGATGCATCTTCATTGGCCCAGATAGAAAATTTTTACTTGGCTTCAGAGGGAGTGTAAGTAACCATGTTGTCAACAGCGTGCACAGTGCTTTGAAGCTCCTCCCAGATAGCTTTGTAAACCAAAAACTCTAGGGCATTGGACATATGTAAGGTCGGAGGTATTGGCACATGACCTACTGCATTCTGTGGCAAGAAAGTTATTGGCGGTGCCCAAGATCCAGATCCTGCAGGCTGTGCTGCATAACATGTAAATCCTTGCATTGATAACAAACTTCCCCAGTAATTCAGTGCATTCCAGTGCCAGGTGAATGCTTGCATCGCTGTGTAGTGATCAATTCCTCCATTTTGTGTTTCTTCTCCATCCGCAGTATTTATGTTGTTTTCTGTCATATTATTCTCATTGCCATTTTGCTTGTCATTGTGCAATTTCAGAGCAGTTTCACCTTCGGGTTTTGAAGTTGTTTCTGGGTCAAGCAGTTCTACCGCTTTATGTTCCTTGATTGATGCAAGGTGAGTTGAATCTTGAGATTGAATACTTTCCGGAACTTCTTTCATTTGGAAATCCATTGATAGTTGTACATCTCTCAGGTTCTTGGCATGCAATTTTTCAATGATTCTTTTTCTTTCTTCAATGCGCTTCTTGGACAGGATTGTAGAGTACATGATAATGAGAATTTGATTTCTTGATTTGTGATTATCTTGGTTTTGTTCTGGGTAATAATTGAGAATTAGTCTATATATTATTGAAAATCTAAACGAATTGTAAAGGAATATTATTGTGTTCTGTACTTGGGTTTATTGCTTGTAATACTTCAAAATATTCAAATCAGACATAATTTAATGGAAATTTTAGGGCACAAACCTTTCTTCTATCAAATGAATTCATATTAAGATAGGCAATCATATAGTAAATATTTAGAAAACCAACTTTTGCCTGCTGCAATCACAGAAGTTCTCTGGCGTTAAAAGAACTAAGAAAAATATGAATTTGCTTTGAAATCATGTTTTAATAAGTAATGTCTAATATTACAGATGGAAATGAATTCGTAGTATACCTTATTTTTTCTCCTCTGTTTTGATGAAATTTCATCTGGGTAGTGCATGAATGGATATTAAGGAAATAAGTTATCGTAGCAAATGATTTAGAGTATGAAAAAGGGTCCAGTGGTGATTTAAATATCGTGGAAATTTCTCCCATATCCTTATTTTCGAGTTTTATCTTTAAAAAGCCTTACTAATCTAACTTTATAAATTCGCCCTCTCCTTTTAATTTCAATATTTTCTTTCTTTCTTGCCTTTTTTCATTTTATTCTCATTAGCAATTTTTTTCCATCGTCTTGGTAGCAATCTTCCACTTTCGGTTGGTCTATTTTTCTGAATAATTATATTTTGTTCGTATCTATTTTTTGTTCCGCTTTTGATTTCTCCTTCGATTTTTTGTTCAAATAGATTGGTTCGTTAATAGTGTCTTCTTCTTCCAGATATATTTATTTTATTTCTTTGGTTTATTCTGTAATACCATGCATATGTACATCTATATTCTTATTAAATATTGCAATATTCTCAGTATATTGAAGTTTACATTTCTTTCAACTTGACACTATAGTTCCTAATTGACAATAAATCGATGGTTTTCTTTACTAAGCTACAGACAGCAGCCTCGCTACTACTTGTTGCAGCAGCTTAGTTGTTGCTGCTTGTAGAGTGAGGTAGAAGAAGTGGGCACAATGTAGGAACTTATTTATATTAAGCTTGTTTATTTATTAATGTTCACCAAAGCTATTTTTTTACTTCAATCAGAGCTTGGATTCTTTGTGAAGCAGCTGGGCAAAGAAGTTAAAGGTGACACCATTCGACATCCATTTAAGTTGGGACTGTGGTCTGTAGTGATGGTCAGGGGATAGGGTGGGGCAGTTGAACAGAGAGTTGGTGTAGTTGAACAGAGAGCTGCGGCAGTTTGCAAGTGTATTGCAATGTTGGTGTTGCAGTGTATATCAAGTGTATTGCAGGGTTATGAGGTGTATTTGCAGTGGTGAGTGACAACTTGTTTAGGCAGTGTGGATATGGGACGAAGTAGTGGCTTGTTTGGGATGAAGGGGATGGCTGTTGTTGTTCGACGATGGTCTGTAGTCGATTTTGTGATGAAGCTTGGGGAAGTAAGGAGGGAACAAGGTTGTTCCTGACTGTGTGCATTTTATTGTGATAGAATTTAAAACTATAACGGTAGTGGAGAAAGGAGTTCTTGAGGATTCATATCCTCTAAACTCCGGTGGATATGTAAAGATGAAACTGCAATTTTTGCTTAGCCAAGAAGAACTCCTGCGAATTCGTGAAATGGTAATCTAGAGATATACTGAAATGTTGAAGCTTGATTGAGTCATCTTTATTCATTATTTAGTTTGAATTGTTGAAGGGTTAGGTTAACCGTAAGTTAAACTTTAGGTGTATTTTGAAAAAAAATTGGAGCTTATGTTGTAATAATATATGAATATACCACATTGCGGTATTTTAGATATGTAAATAATTGTTTATGGTATATTATACTACATTTGCAGAGCGTTTAAACTTTGCATTGAATATGTATGATGAATTATTTGTGGTATGGAAACCATTATTTGCAGAGTACTTGTATTTAAACTTTGCGTTTAAGTTTTGGTGTGTATATATATATGTATTACTAAATAATCATTTTCCAACACTTATAAGCGTTACCGTATATTTCTGTACCAACACTTATAAGCGTTACCGTATATTTCGTTACCAACACTTATAAGTGTTAGTAATACGTATGTTTGCAACACTTATAAGTGTTACAAATTTGGCCGCTCCATTCCACACAGTCCATTAGTAACACTTAAAAAGTGTTACTGAAATTATTTGTAACACTTATAAATGTTAGAATTTGCCTGTTTTGGTGTAGTGTTATATTCATATCTGTTTGCGCCTTTGTGCTATGAATATCTGTGACTGATTTGTGTTATGCTTAATTCTATATTTGTTTCCGAAGGCCACATAGCCATTGTGTGGTAGCTTTGAGTTTGTATTCGATATGTCGGAATTCCTCTTGAAATGAAATGCATGTCATACTATCTGACATATCGATACTCGCACAAAGCAATTACACAGATGGTCGCTCCTCAACAGCCTTATTCTCCGTGCTAGTCGACGGCATTACCTCGTAGTGTCCTTGGCTAGTGTGAGTATAGAGGTGGGGTGTCACGGCTTGGTATCGGAGCCAAACTTCGGAACAATGTAGAATAATCTAGCAAGGATCATTGTCCTAAGTCTTTCTTAGGTGTCGTGCCTTAGGATTTAATTCGAGTCATTGGACCCATTCTATCTTATTTTCTTTTGTGATGCCTTGTTTTATCAATCAAGTTTGTTTGATATTCATTTTGAGAATAACCTTTTTCCTCTTCTTTCTTTCTTTCTTAAAGAACAGAAATGGTTAGACTTGGCCGTCCCAACGCCAGTCAATCCAGTGCTACTCCTCAGGATGGAGTATTTATGTCTACCCAACAGCTTTTGGATCTTGTAAAGAATGCCCAAGCTGTCGGTCCCATTCCTGAGCCTATTCATCCTAAATCCGGGTTTGCACGCCTGTGTAGTGATTATACCAATTTGGGTGGAAGTCCATTCAAGGGTTCTGAAAGCGTTATAGAGGTCCAAGCTTGGCTTAGAACATGCGATCGCATCTTTTCTCGCATGAATCTTATGGATCTACATCGAGTCCAAGTGGCTTCTAGCATGCTCCAAGAGAGAGCATTAGATTTGTATGAGCTTTTAATTTCGGATATTATTGAAGCGGATCTTACTTCGGAGCAATTCCGGGAAAGGTTCGAGTTAAAGTTTGTGCCTGAAGCTGAAAAGGTAACTTTGGCCCGATGCTTTATTGACCTTGTTCAAGGTGAATCTTCTGTGACAGATTATGTCGCATCTTTTGAATCCCTCTCTAAATATGGGGTCGAGTATATTAATACCCTATTGAAGAAAAATCAGAGGTTTGTCTATGGTTTGAATAAGAACCTCAAAAAGCCATTACTTCTGAAACTAGAAGTTTCTTTTGATCAGCTTGTTGACGTCGCTCTTCGACTCGAAGAGGCCGATAAAGAAAGTGATGTTGAAGTTGTGGGTGCCAAACAAAACATCAATAAGAAGAGGCCTTTTAAGTTCAAGCCTTATCCCAACAAGAAAGGGAAGCAAGCAACTTCGGTAGCAAAGACTCCTACCTCTAGTCGTGGAGAGTGCTACAATTGTGGTTCTAAGGACTATTATGCAAACAAATGTCCAAAGCCCCATACTTGTCGCTATTGCAAAAGTTCGGGTCATACTATACCTTCATGTCCCAAACTTCAAAGCAAGAAGGAAGGGAAGCTAAATGTTGTGCACGCCCCTATTAATACTTGTCTTGGTCAAGGTATTTCTCATTCTATCCTTGATGGCATTATTATATTACGTGATCTTCATATTCGAGTTCTTTTTTATTCGGGTGCATCCCACTCTTTTATATCAAAGGAACTTGTTGATGCTTTGTCTTTAAATGTTATTGGCTTGATGACTTCATTGAGAATTGCGAATCCGGTTGGTCGATCCGCAACACTCAGTTTACTTTGTAAAGATGTCGAGATTCTTTTATGTGATTATTCTTTCCGAGCCAATTTGCATGTTATGCGCTACTTAGGTTTCGGAATGATTTTGGGAATGGATTGGCTTAATCGTTATGAAGCCTACATCATATGTCCCGAGAGGACTATCTATCTTCAACATCTCTAGTCTGTTAAGCAGATTTCTATTGTTCTTTAAGATTCAGATTCCAATTTGGTAGCATCCTTATATTCTCTAAATCTTTGTGATGATGATAATGATGATGAGGAAGATGTCATTTCCCTCATTCACATTGTTCTTGAATTTCCCGATATATTTGAGCCCGTTTTAGGATTACCACCTAAGCGAGCAATAGAGTTCAGAATTAATCTAATCCTTGGAGCTCTACCTATTACTCGACCTCCTTATCGTATGTCCAATAAGGAAAATGAGGAGATGCGTAAACAATTATCCGAATTGGAAGCAAAACAGTTTATTCAATCTAGTTCCTCTCCTTGGGGAGCTTCAGCAATTTTTGTGAAGAAATCCGATGGTACACTTAGGCTTTGCGTAGACTATCGCAAGCTTAATGATCTCACCATCAAGAATAAATATCCCTTACCTTGGATTGATGATCTGTTCAATCAGCTTAGCGGTGCTAGATTCTTTTCGCAGTTAGACTTAGCAACCGGTTTTCATCAACTTCATATTGCAGAGGATATCATTCCTTTGACGTCGCAGCGTACTCATTATGGATCTTATGAATGGCTTGTTATTCCATTTGGTTTAACGAATGCTCCAGCTTATTTCTTTGACCTTATGAATCGAATTTTCAAAGACTTCCTCGATCGATTTGTTCTCATCTTTATCGATGATATTCTTGTTTATTCTAAAACCAAGGAAGAGCATGAAAAACATCTTCGGATTGTGTTGGAAACTCTTAGGAGCAACCAATTGAAAGAAAAAATTTCTAAGTGCCACTTTTGGAAATCTCGTGTGAAATTTTTGGGGCATATTATTTCTGAATCCGAAATTTTCGTGGATCCTTCAAAGATTGAAGCGATTCAAAATTGGAAGAGACCGGAGAGTGTGACGGAAATTCGTAGCTTTCTTCGGTTGGCGAGCTATTACCGTTGGTTCATAAAAAACTTTTCTAAAATTTCCGTACCTCTTACAAGTTTGACAAAGAAGGGAGTTAAATACATTTGGTTAGACAAATGTGAAAATCCTTTTCAAAAATTAAAAGAACTTTTTTTCGAGGCTCATATTCTTGTGATTCCCGAGGGGAACCAAGACTTTATTATTCATACCGATGCTAGTCGTGTTGGTTTGGGATCTGTTCTCATGCAAAAGGAACGTGTTATCGCTTATGCTTTTAGATAATTAAAGCCTGCCGAGACTAGATATGCCACTCATGATTTAGAGCTCGCGGCTATTGTTTTCGCCCTTAGAATTTGGCGTCATTATCTTTTGGGAGAGAAATTTTTTCTCTACACCGATCATAAATCTTTGAAGTATTTATTTTCTTAAAAGGAACTTAATTTGCATCAACAACGTTGGCTCGAATTCCTTGCATCTTATGATCTTGATATTCTTTACACTTCCGGAAAGGGTAATCGTGTTGCCGATCCCCTTAGTCGTAAGCAACAAGCGTTGTTTCAATGATGATATCCGAATGGAATGATCTCGAGACTTTATCCACTTGTGAGATTCGAGATCGTGAATCCAATTTATGTTCATCTCTTGTTTTATGTAGCCTTGAGGCTCATCCTTCTCTTTTGGACCGCATCCTTGAAGCTCAAAAGCAAGATCCCGAATTGGCTCTTCTTAGCCAAAGTTGTAGGGATCAAAATAAGGTTGATGGTTTGAAAGACTTTGATATTGATGCTCGTGGAGGTATTCAAAAATTTGGTAGATTTATTGTGCCAAACATTTGTGATCTAAAGACATTTTAGAAGATTCTCATCGTTCTAAATTTACCATTCATCCCGGTAATAGTAAAATGTACACGGACATGAAGCAACTTTATTATTGGGATGGAATGAAATCTGATATTGCTAACTTTATTAAGCGTTCATGACTTGCCAACTCATAAAGGCCGAGCATCAAAGGCCCGGTGGATTATTGCAACCTTTGGACATTTCCGTTTGGAAGTGGGATCAAGTCTCTATGGACTTTATTGACGGTCTTCCCCGTTCTTGTTCGGGACATGATAGCCTATGGGTTATAGTAGATAGACTTACAAAATCCGCCCATTTTCTTCCCGTTCGGTCCAATCGGATCGTACCTCTTTTGGCTAAACTCTATGTCAAAGAAATTGTTAAATTGAATGGAATTCCAACTTCTATTGTTAGCGATCATGATCCATTATTTACTAGTGGATTTTGGAAAGGTCTTCAAAAATCTTTGGGAACAAAACTTAATTTTAGCACCGCTTATCATCCTCAGTCCGATGGACAAACCGAGCATGTGAATCAAACTCTTGAAGATCTCCTTCGTGCGTGTGTTCTTGATTTTGGTGGAAGTTGGGAGGATCATATTTCTCTACTTGAGTTTTCGTATAATAATAGCTTTCAATCTAGTATTGGTATGGCACCTTTCGAGGCACTCTATGGAAGGCCATGCCGATCTCCTTTTTTTGGCTTGAAGCCGGTGAGAAGCTAGTTTTAGGTCTAGATTTTATTCGTGATTCCACAGAAAGATTGATCTCATTCGTCATATGATGAAAGAAGCTCAAAGCAGACAAAAATCCTATGCCGATAACCGAAGAAGGAGATTGGAATTTTCTGTAGGATATTTAGTGTTCATTCGTGTTTCGCCTATGAAGGGTGTTGTGCGTTTTAGTCGATCGGGAAAATTATCACCTCGATTTATTGGTCCATTTCCCATCACCGAACGCGTTGGTTCCGTGGCTTATCACCTTTTATTACCGGCTCAATTTTCTGCTATTCATGACGTATTCCACGTCTCTCAACTATGGAAATGACTTAGGGATTCCGATTCTATTCTTGAGCCCGGTGTTATTGAAGAAATTGAAGTTTCACCTAATTTGACTTATGAGCAACATCCTATTCGTATCATTGCTACGGAGGTTAAACGCCTTTGTAATAAAGATGTTCCGCTTGTGAAAGTTCAATGGTCCTCAAATCCTAAGGATTGCTCTTGGGAATCCAGAGAATTCATCGAGCGAACACATCCGGACTTACTCTCTCGTGCTCCTTGAGGTGAACTTCACATTTCTAATTTTTCTTTTGTGTTATTATGCCTTAGTATGGTTGTTACTTTTTATTTTCTTCTTAAGTATTGTGAGGACGCAATTTCTTTAAGGAGGGGAGTCTGTAACAACCCGCATATTGTACGATTATATATTTAAAAGATGTATTTAAATATAGCATCGTTAAGTTGAAATTAAAATGCCAAAACGTGACTTTTTGTAAACAGTCGAATCCGGACTCGAGACTATTTCCATTGAGTCCAAAATGGTGTTTGCCACTTTTTTTAGTATAAAAATCGATATGTTTGGAGTTGGGTAGAATTTTGCTATTTTTCTATTTTGGGCTTTGGGTTTAGGTTTCAGCCCACCAACCCAACATAATACCCAAACTTCTCCTCCAACTCCTCTTCATTCATTTCATTTCCAATTTCCTAATGCTCAAGCCCTAAAAGAAAAAATGGGGGAAAAGAAAAGAAATCAAAATTCCTAAGCCCTAGATTCTTTAGAAATTCCAATTCAAGCTCTAGAAATCAAGGAGAAGCTTAGGTAAGCATACTCTTCATCTTCTCCATCTCAATTCCTCTCCAATTTTCAAAAATTTCCTATAACCTAATTTAGGAATATTTGCTTATGATCTTAGATTTGGAGCTTCTTGAGTTGAAGTTGAAGAGTGGTTGATCTTGCCTTGTTTTAAAGCTTCTCATTCGTTGTTTTTGGGTTTAAAGGTGAGTTCTTTAACTCACATTTATGTCTATACCTTTGGTAGATGTTAGGTATGAATTCCTAACATCTATTTCTTGTCCATTTGCTTTTGAATTGAATTGGTTTGACGAATTTTCCAATTTTCGGTATTTTGAAGTCAAAAATCTATGAAATCCTTATATGGATGTTTGGACATGTTATTTGGAGTGTATTGCTGTGTCTATAGGGTTAGGTTGTCGCTTGACATCGATCCCTAGCCATCGTCGCTCATTCGTTTGCTTCGAATTTGATTCGGCCACCAAAGGCCTTGGTAAAAATTGCCCTGAGCTTCAGCTAAGATGTTTGGTAATAAGCTCAGACGTCTGATGCTACGGGAATAAAATTCCAGTCTTTCAGCTTAGACGTTTGAGCTTACTTCCCAGACGTCTAAGCGATCTGGAAGAAAATTCCAGAGCTTTAGCTCAGACGTCTGGGATTACCACCAAACGTCTAGGGCTGCTTATTTCAGCCAAATTACCTATTTCGAGTGGATTTCCGTTTTAATCGATTTTTGGTTGATCCGATTAGTTGTTATCACTTATTATCGACTTTGATGACTTCTTTTTGGGATTTTTGGGAATATCCATTCGATGGATTTGATATCGATTTCTATGGTTTTGATTCATGTCATCGAATGTGAATTTTTGGTTGATTGATTGTTTCTACAATCATTTCTATGACTTGTCACTTTTAAAAATAAAAAGGTTTCTATAATAGTAGTAAATATTCAAACTCTTTCACAAAGATGATTTCAATACCATTTTTAATACAAAACTCGTTTTTAAATCCGTTTTCCAATCTATTAGTATATACAAACCTTTACCTCATTCGTATGAGAAATCCAATTAAACGACTTAGCAAAACAAGTGGTATGAAACGCTTGTGTTTACTTCGTCGGTTATTTCTTAGACTTGTTCGATTGAAATTTTGTGACAATTTTCGAGTGGAAATCTACAATTTATTCGTAAATATTTAAGTTAAGCTTGTGGTTATGGGACATGAAGCTAAACTCATTTATTTACTAGCTTAGTGTAATCTACACTTTTCATTGATCAATGGTGATCATTTTATGGTTTAGACTAGCGATATGCGATGTCTCTTTGTTTGTGTGGGGAATTAAACCCCGTTTGTGGAGCTTCGGTTCAAATCGGTGCGGTACCGACCCATGGTCTTCGGGCCGTTTGTGGAGCCTCGGCTCAAACTTGATGGTTAGCGACCTTAGAATAGCGTTCCGTTTTTGATACACGTGTTGGTGAGTTTTCATGCTCCCGTTTGTGATAGGCCTACCCCTTTGTGTTTTCTGTATTTCTAATTGATGATTTTTGGAATTTGTGTTGCACCAATTTTTGCGATTGGCATTGATAAGCTCTATCAATATTTGTGTTTTGGTGAATAAGCTAAAGGATATGACATTCTTTTTAGTGTTTGAGAATATTTGAGATATTGTATGATTTTTGTTGTTATCTAATGTATACTTGTCATAGTATGGCATTATTGTTATCATACGTTTGTATCATATCTCTTATCCTATCTCATTTTATATGATATTTATAGCTAGACTGATCCGTTTATTATTTTTCTTCTTAAATAATACTCGGGTCAGACCGAGGTATTTCAGGTGCTTCTACTTGACTTCTTATCAAGGACCATCATCTGATTTTTGTCTAACTACTTTAGATTAGTAGTTTTTGCTTTTATACATTCGAGATAGGGACTCCTTGATGTATGCTTATTCTTTTGTCTAGCACTTGTACCTATTCTTTTGTGATGTGGTGGATCTTGTATGACCACTACTTTGATGTACACTTCTATGTGTTATATTTATATATGTTTCCGCCTTTGTGATATGAATATCTGTGACTGATTTGTGTTATGCTTATTTCTAGATTTGTTTCCGAAGGCCACATAGCCACTGTGTGGTAGCTTTGAGTTTGTATTCGATATGTTAGAATTCCTCTTGAAATGAAATGCATGTCATACTATCTGACATATCGGTACTCGCACAAAGCAATTACACAGATGGTCGCTCCTCAACAGCCTTATTCTTTCGCCAGTCGACGGCATTACCTCGTAGTGTCCTTGGCTAGTGTGAGTATAGAGGTGGGGCATCACACAATTAATGAGGATTCTACCTTTTTGGTTGTTACAAATATTATGGGACGATTTCCAATTACTGCTAAGTTTGGATGAAAATCTGTCTATGCTATCTTCAGACAGTTTATTCTTAAGAATACCCAAAAATATATTCTTTTATTATTAAGGAAATGAAAATTTTCTAATTGCTTTGCCGGGGCATTCATACCCCTAATGTTCCAAATAAGGAACTGCATCAATTAGTTATTACTTGGGGTGCTACTTTCAACTTGGGTAGTAGCCACACTTGTCGTCTTATGTTTTTTCGATTTTTCGCTTTTCCCTTTCAGTTGATTTACTAACATATTCCATGTAGGGTTATCGATGACTTCTGTAGCCGAGGTAGCCTTGAACTCGAATGGAGATTCATTTGATCGAGATTTTCGAGAAGATTTAGTTCTGGCTGACAGTTGTTCTTCAGTCCCGTGTTTCTCTACCTCTGTGGAGCTCGTCTTTCTGGTTGAGTGGTCAGAGCTGATCTCTGCCATAGGAACTCTATCTTTTTTGTTGTTATCATCTATATGAATTTCCATTTCGATATTATCATTTCGAGTACTGGGACTAACGTTTGTATAATTAGTCGATGCCAGACTTATCGATTGGAAATTTGTACTCTTATTTTTATTTTTATTTTCTATGCTAATTGTATCACCATAGCAATGTGATTTGTTTAGGACAAATTCTTCATTTGAGAAGTTCATTTGGTCTTCACTATTTGTTTCAGTAAATACCGAAGCCTCGTTGTTTACTGAGTGAATGTTGATGTCGATGTTCATATCACTATCATCTCTAGGTTGATTTTGTGTATCGTTTGATTGGTCTTTTGGCTTCCAAACTTTGATAAACTGGCAGTGTCTTTCATTGTGACCGAAACTAAAGCAATTAGCACATTTAGATGGTTTCCACTCATAATAGACTTCTTGCTATATGATCTTATCAGTTTCAGTAATGATTGGGATCTTCTTTGGGAATACGAATGAGTTATTAATCTCAATTAAAACTCTCGCATAAGCTATTTTAATAATACCTTCCATAAATTTATCTAGCTTGATAGGAGACCCTAGGATTGAAGCAATGCGACTAATACCTTCCTATGTCCAATAGTCCAGTGGTTGATTTAGAAGGAGAATCCAGATCGGAATAGAGTTGAGAAGTTCCTTATTTAACTACATCCCTAGAGTCCATCTTTTCATCATCATTAATTTCTTGTTGTAATAATATGGTCCACCTTCTATAACTTTTTCGCAATCTTGTTTACTATTAAACTTGATAACATAAAATCCATTCTCCTTGGAGTATATTGTGAATTCATCTTCTGGCTTCCATACCCTAATTATGTAGTCTCTAAAGTATGGATAATATGGTTTAGGGCCAACTGCATAAATCACGGTAGCATTGTCCCATTGTTTTTTCGCATCTTGAACAACTTCTACAGACATTTTAGCACATCTCATTGAATTCAATTCACGAGGATGGTAGTACTTCAATGGAATGGTTACTAGAATGTTATTTCCTTTAACTACTTCGTTCCACGCCCTTCAGGACGAGGTAGAAAAACTCCACTTATTTTGAATAGGTCTGTTCTTCGGTCGACTGTGATTGATAGAGTTGCTACTATTCGAAATTAGGTTGGACTAGGATATAGGGGTGGTAGAGGACTGAGGGTTAGTATTCTGATTGGTGGCGTTAGATCTTGGGGTGTAGGACTGTTGCATAGGTTTAGTTTGTCTCTTTCACTTTTTCGATCGAACTAGAATGAAACCGTCCAGATCTATCTTATCAGATCCAGTAGCCCGTGGCATGTTGAAACCAGGCGGCGGCTTAATAAGAGGGGGTGGCGGTTGCGGTCTGGTTAAGGAGGGATATCCATTAGAGGGAGGAAATCGGCTAGGGGATAGGCGAAGTAGAGGCGGATTATAAGATTCAAGGGATAGAAGGACGGAAAAAACCTAGGAGGAAATCACCTAGGGTTTCTCAAATCGCATACAATATGAATAGTTATCCGTGGTGATATATCATAACTATTGTTATATACATGAAATTTTTTGGAAATAGATGAACAATATATGAATATATTGAAAACATAATTGTGTCATTACTCCTAGTTTTATTTCGTAGGTAGAAACATAAGTATCATGCCTATTAGGCCCTAGGTAGAAACACTTATGGTAATCCTATGTATAGACTGCAACACAAATTTAAAAGGCTAAAGCATGTACTAAGACACTGGAGCAAGCAGAACTATGGGAAGGGAACAAAAAATTCTAAAGACATAAGGTTCAGCAACAGATTGCCTAAACAAACTATCATAATGACCCCATAGACCAAGCTTTGTCTAACAAGGAACATGGGTTAAATAATGAACTTATACTGGCTCTCAACTAGGAAGGAGAAGCAGCTAGACAAAAATATGGGTACATGTCAGAATCAATGGGTGACAAAAACCCAAGTTGCTTTCCTCCGTCACTAAAGGCAAAAAAAGCAAGGAACTCCATACACTACATTGAATATTTTGAAGGAAAAAAAAGAAACAACAAAGATGGTACTGCTAATGCATTTATTCTGTTTTTACTAGTATTTTGGGAAGCACTAACAGTATGTAGACTGAGCTACTTTACTGAACACTGTCAACATGCCATGCCTTACAACTGAAGAAAAAAATGACTTAATAGATCACATCACTGATATATAAATAAAAGAGGCTCTATTTATCTCTAACACTCGCA
The DNA here is from genome assembly GCA_030737815.1 of Allium fistulosum. Classification (NCBI taxonomy): domain Eukaryota; kingdom Viridiplantae; phylum Streptophyta; class Magnoliopsida; order Asparagales; family Amaryllidaceae; genus Allium; species Allium fistulosum. The sequence continues at coordinate 93,838,126 of CM060908.1, read as the reverse complement.
GTTGTAGTGGCCTTGATGGCTACAATGTATTCTTCTTCACCAAATGTTGCAGCACTATTTTGAAAGACTTCCTTAAAACTATTAACCACTTCCTTAAAACTATTAACCACTTCTTCGACAAAGTCATCATGCTTGGCGGAATTAATGCTAGTAATTAAATATTGCATTCATCCTAAAGACTGGTCGGTCAAACAAAATGGGTGACTACAGACTAATCAGCGGCTGCAATGTGTTATATAAATACATTGCAAAAGTAATATCTACTTGATTGAAAAAGTGCTGCAGAGAATCATATCCCCAAATCAAGTAGCATTCCTAACTCAAGAATTAATGAAAGGTTATAATAGAACCGTTGTCTCACCTAGATGCACAACAAAGCTTGACATACACAAAGCTTTTGATTCAGTCCAATGGCCTTCATTATTGCCATACTCTCCAAAATGAATTAACCTAATCCTTTCCTTGCTTGGATATATGCTGGCATTTCTTCTTCTTACTAATCTAGCACAATAAATGGTGCCTCTCATGGACACTTCAAAGGATGTTAAAAGACCATAGAAGGTGATCCCTTATCTGCCTACCTTTTCATCACAACAACGGTAAACATATCACTAAACAAAGCTATTCTTGAGAAGGATTCACGAAACCTAACACAAAATCCCTAAATAGTTTGAACAGGACCCTTGTTGTATTCAACAGAATGTATGGTCTTTGTCTTAACAGAAATAAACCTATTTGCTAATAGCTGGTCTGCCAAAAAAAACTTTGAAGTAAACTGACACAGGCGAGCTACAAATCCATATAGAACCATATAAAATCCATATAGAACCAAAATTTCATATATAAAATCCATATAGAACCAAATTTTCATATATAAAATCCATATAGAACCATATAGAACTATATAAAATCCATATAGAACCATATAGAACCAAATTTTCATATTCAACAGAATTTGTGCTGAAATCCATATAAAATCCAAATAGGACTAAGTTTTCGTATATAAAATCTTGCCGATCTAGGGCTTATAAACTGATGCAGGCGAGCTGCAAATTAAAGGAGGAGTTGATAGAATACGACGAGAGTAATATAATGATGGAGAGAAGTAGTGAGATATGACAATGGAGGAAACATTATGAGGGCCTGGTGAGTTTTGAGCTGAAGAGGGAAGAGGGAGACTGTTGAAACGTAATAAGGTGTTGAAATATTAAACTTGATTTGTTATGGTTAATCTCTATAAGCTTCTTGTTATTATAGTTTCTAGAATCTTCTTGCATTTACTGTAGATTTTTTTTGAAATGGTACTTTATATACAACATGTCACTGGGACAACATATCACATGTCAATAAACGTTCGAATCACGCTACGCAAGTTTCGAACTTGTGACCTCTCGCACCAAAGCCGAATCACTTAACCACTTGGACAATGGTGCTTGTTGACAGCTCTTTAATTTTCTAGTAGAAATAAGAATTATGTATGGAGTCATATTTCTAGAATTGTTTAGGGAGTCATGTTTCTAGAATGGTTTAGAGGGTCATGTTTTCAGAATAGTCTATGGAGTCCTATTAATAGAAGATCTCTCTCATCATTTTGAATCAAGCAATCAAGCAAGAAATCTACTATCAATAAAAGAAAAGTTTTCAACGATAAAAAAGCCTCTTTCTTATATTCTCTCCCTCTTTCTTATAAAAAATATTCAACAAATTGGTATCGGAGCTTTAAGATTCTTTCAAAAAAAAGATAGAGATGGTGAATAACGGCATTCCCTTACAATTCCAATGCTCACCAAGAATAATTATGACAATTGGAGTTTAAGGATGATGGCTCTCCTTGGAGCACATGACGTATGGGAAATAGTGGAGAAAGACTATATTATACAAGAAAATAAAGGTAGCTTATCTCAAACTCAAAGGTATAGTTTGAGAAACTCAAGGACGAGAGACAAGAAGGCTCTCTGTCTAATCTATTAAGCATTGGATGATGATACTTTTGAGAAGGTTTCGGGATCAAAGTCAGCAAAAGAAGCATGTGAGAAGCTTCAACACCTTAAAAGGGAGCTGATCAAGTCAAAAGGTACGTCTTCAAACATTAAGATGAGAGTTTGAAACTTTGCATATGAAAGAAGATGAGCTTGTTTCTGATTACTTCTCAAGAGTTTTTGTAGTTAGTAATAATCTAAAAAGAAATGGTTAAAAGTTAGATGATGTAAGAATTATGGAGAAGATTCTTAGATCATTAGATCCAAAGTTCGAACATATTGTCGCCATCATTGAAGAAACAAAAAACTTGGAGACCATGGTAATAAAGGAACTTCTAGGCTTATTGCAAGCTTATGAAGAAAAGAAAAGGAAGAAGGAAGAGACCGTGGAGAATGTTCTTAAGACATGGATTGATTCAAAAAAAAATCAAAGCCAACAAAGATGAGGTTGTGGCCAAGAAAGAGGAAGAGGTCGTGGATGTGGACATGGATGCGGTTGGAGGCACAATAATGAAAACAACAACAACAACAATAAAAGAGGAGAAAGCTCAACAAGAGGGCGTGGGAGAGGAAATTCAAGGTATGACAAGTCAGACGTTAAATGCTACATTTATGATAAATTTGGACATTATGCTTCCGAATGTAGAGCTCCAAGAAACAATAAAGTTGAAGAGAAGACCAATTACGTTGAAGAAGAAAAATCAAGAGGATGGTACATTATTATTGGCTCACAAAGAAAATGAAAAAGGTGAGGAAAATCAATGGTACCTAGATAGCGGTGCAAGCAACCATATGCATGAAAGAAAAAACATGTTTGTGGAGCTTGATGAATCGGTGAAGGGAAACTTCGCATTTAGAGATTAATCAAAGATAATAGTGAAAGGTAAAGGAAAGGTTCTTATCTGATTGAAGAATGGAGAGCATCAATTCATTTCTAATGTTTATTATGTGCCAAACATGAAGAGCAACATCTTGAGCCTAGGACAACTCTTAAGGAAAGGTTATGATATTCGATTAAAAGATAATAACCTTTTTATAAGAGACAATGCAAGTAAATTCATTGCTAAGGTACCAATGTCAAGAAATAGAATGTTTGTGCTAAACATTCAAAATGATGTTGCACAATGCCTTAAGGTGTGCTACAAAGATGCCTCTTGGCTTTGGCATCTTCGTTTTAGACATCTTAACTTCAGAGGACTAGAATTGCTCTCGAAGAAGGAAATGTAAGAGGATTACAATACATAAGCCATCCTAATCAAGTGTTTGAAGGATGTTTACTTAAAAATCAATTCAAAATGGGCTTTCCAAAGGAGTCATACTCAAGAGCTAAAAAGCCGTTGGAACTCATACATACGGATGTGTGTGGTCCGATCAAGCCAAGTTCAATTGGTAAGAGTAACTATTTCCTTCTTTTCATCGATGATTTTTCAAGAAAAACATGGGTGTATTTTTTGAAGGAGAAATCATAGGTTTTTGAGAACTTCAAGAAGTTCAAGGTCCAAGTTGAGAAGGAAAGTGGCCTTGTAATTAAAGCCATGAGATCTGACCGTGGAGGAGAGTTCACATCAAATGAATTCCAAAATTATTGTGAAAATAATGGAATCAAACGACATCTGATAGTGCCTAGATACCCCTAAAAAATGGAGTAGCAGAGAGGAAGAATAGGAAAATTCTTGAGATGGCAAGGAGCATGCTTAAAAGTAAAAGACTGCCAAAGGATTTATGAGCGGAAGCTGTGGCATGTGCGGTTTATCAATCAAACCGATCTTCAATAAGAAGTGTGTGGGGAAAGACACCACAAGAAGCATGGAGTGGAAGGAAGCTTGGTATTTCTCATCTAAGAGTCTTTGGAAGCATAACTCATGTATATATACCGGACGAGAAGCGAAGCAAATTGGATGACAAAAGTGAGAAGTATATTTTCATTAGTTAGGACACCAACTCCAAAGGTTATAAACTTTACAATCCCGATACGAGGAAGATAATAATTAGTCGAGATATTATGTTCGATGAAGAAGGAGAATGGTAATGGAGATCACATAATGACAATTACAACTTCTTTCCATAGCTTGAAGGAGATGAAATGCAACAACCAAGGATCGAATAATCAAGCAAGGAGCTGACTTCCCCACTAGCTTCACCAACCACAAGTTGTCAAGAAGATGGGAGCTCAAGTGAAAGGGCTCCACGCTTTAAATGCCTTCAAGAAATTTATAAGGTAATAGAAAATCAAGACAATTTTACTCTCTTTTTTTTATTTTCGGTTCGTGAGCCTATAAACTTCGAAGAAGCTTTGCAAAAAAAGAATTGGAAAAATGCTATGGACGAAGAAATCAAGGCCATCAAGAAGAACGAAAAATGGGAGTTAGCTTCACTTCCTAAAGAACACAAGGCAATTGGTGTGAAGTGGGTGTACAAAGCAAAGTAAAACGCCAAAGGAGAAGTCGAAAGATATAAGGTGAGATTGGTGGTAAAAGGCTATAGTCAAAGAGCTGGAATCGACTATGATGAGGTATTCGCTCCAGTCGCTCGACTAGAAACTGTTAGACTAATAATTTCTTTAGCAGCTCAAAATAATTGAGGATACATCAAATGGATGTGAAATCTGCCTTCCTAAATGGAGTTCTTGAAGAACAAATTTATATCAAGCAACCATAAGGCTACGAAGTCAAGGGAGAAGAAGACTAGGTCTTCAAGCTAAGGAAGGCACTTTATGGGTTGAAACAAGCTCCAAGAGCTTGGAATGCTCGAATTGATAAGTACCTCCAAGAAAGAAACTTCATCAAATGTCCAGGTAGCAATCCAAGCATGTTTACAGAGTTTAAGAAAGAGATGGCGAAGGAGTTTGAGATGACTGATATTGGGCTCATGTCTTATTACCTTGGCATTGAAGTAAAACAAGAAGATAAAGGCATCCTAATCACTCAAGAAGGTTATGCTAAGGAAGTATTGAGGAATCTGCTTGGAGTCACAAATCAAGTTTAAAGGGGTGTTGAAATATTAAACTTGATTTGTTATGGTTAATTTCTAGAAGCTTCTTCTTATTATAGTTTCTAGAGTCTTCTTGCATTTACTGTAGTTTGTTGAGAGCTCTTGAATTTTCTAGTAGAAATAAGAATTATGTATGGAGTCATGTTTCTAGATTGTTTAGGGAGTCAGGTTTCTAGAATGGTTTAGAGAGTCATGTTTCTAGAATAGTCTATGGAGTCCTATAAATAGAAGAGCTCTCTCATCATTTTGAATCAAACAATCAAGCAAGAAATCTACCATCAATAAAAGAAAAAATTTCAACAACAAAAAAGCCTCTTTCTTATATTTTCTCCCTCTTTCTCATAAAAATTATTCAATACAAGGTTTCAGCACTGGTGGGGAAGGATGGAAATTTTGGGAAATTTTGGCAGCTTTGGGCACGAGGGAAAAATAAAGTGAAAAATAACAAAAGTTGCAATTACCATTGAAACGCTGCCATTAAGTGCATCTAAAAGCATATTTTCTTATAGTGCATAAATATGAAATTTTTTGAAGTATGGAAAGGAGAGCCTATTAGCTATTCATTTCTCCGAGTGTTTGGATGTCCATTTTATCTACATGAGAGAAGAGGAGTGAAGGGATATAGGTTGTGGTGTCCTATCAGCAAGAAGATTATTATCAGTAGGCATGTGACTTTTGATGAGAAGGATATGTTGAAGGTGGAGCCTTTCTCATCTGATGACAATGTGAGGAGACATTCAGAATACCAAACATAAGGTAAGTCATCTTCAGATTCTTTTCATAGAAGTTCAGATAGTGTTTCTGACAGCACAATGGTTGATGAGGATAGTACCGATGTTAGTACAGAGGATCAGACTCAAAGTGGAGCTTGATCAGAGACTAGGCATGTTGGACAGGGAAGGAGCCTAAGTGACTTGATTAGTTTGTTGGATTGAGCATCGAAGACACTGACTTTGATGATATGGAAACATATGCATTGAATGTTGTCCATGATAAGCCCTGTGATTATAGAGAAGCTCTTGCATCAGTTGACAGTCCCAGTTGGTTGGTTGCTATGGAGAAGGAGATTGAATCTTTGTTGAACAATCATACTTGGGATTTGGTGCCTCTTCTCACCGACAAGAGAGCTATTGGATGTAACTGTAGTATAGAGTGTAACACGGCGACAATGGAGATTTCAGATATAAAGCAAGGTTAGTAGCAAATGGGATGTTCAGAAAAAGGGGTAGAATATCATGATATTTTTGCTCCAATTGTTTAGCATACTTCCATTCGTATTCTCTTAGCATTATTTGCTCATTATGACATGGAACTTTAGCAACTAGATACCCAAACTGCATTCTTGCATAGTGATCTAGATGAGGATATTTATTTGAAGCAGCCAGAGGGGTTCATTGATAGTAGTAGGCCAAATTATGTTTGTAAACTTAACAATTCTCTATATGGAGTGAAATAGTCTCCTAGACTATGGTATAAGAGATTTGATAAGTGTATGCTTTCATAGTAGAAGCTTCAAAGACCAAAGTAGTTATTTCAGGTGGTGCGATGGAGATATGATATATCTTTTTTTATATTGATTGCATCTCGGAGTATGGTCAGAATTAGGAGTTAAAAGTGGAGCTCGGCAAGGAGTTTGATATGAAAGATTTGGGAAAAGCACAATGAATTTTGGGAATAGAGATATTCAAAGATAGAACGGAGAGGGTTGAGACTCACTCAGGTGGAATACATCAAAATGGCCCTCGCTCGATTCGGTATGGAGAAAGCTAAACCGATTGGCACTCCATTAGGCTCTCATTTTAGGTCGTCGAAAGACTTGTCTCCTTCATCGGTGAAGACAAGAGGTATATGACTGATATACCTTATTCTAGTGCTGTTGGTAGTCACATATATGATATGGTATGCAAGAGACCAGATTGGCACATGCAGTGGGTATTGTGAGTCGATATATGTCTAACCCAGGCAAAGAGCATTGGCAAGTAGTGAAGTGGATTCTCAAATATCTTCGTGGCACTTCTTCAGTTGGCTTGTTGTATGGTGGAGTAGATGGTGATATCTCTTGGAGGCTACTGTGATTCAGATTATGTTGGAGATAGAGAGGGATGAAAGTCAGTGTCGGGCTATGTGTTTACACTTGGCATAGACTCGATTTCGTGGGGGTCAAAGCTGTAATCTATAGTACCTTTGTCGACTACCGAGGCCGAGTTGATATCAATTGAGGAAGCGACTAAGGAAGAATTGTATTTACTTCAGTTGTTGGATGATCTTTCTGTGGTGTAGCGGACAATAGAGCTATTTTCAGACAGTCAGAGCGTGATTCATCTTGTAGAAAATCAAGCCTATAGTTCTCGGACGAAGCACATTGATGCCAAAGGATTCTTTCTTATGCTAGAGGAAGAACGAAGCAAGATCAAGTTGTGAAGGTGAGTACTATGGATAATTCTTCAGATATGATGACGAAGTCACTTCCTAAAGATAAGTTTGAGCATTGCTCAAAATTAATTAGTTTGTATACAGCCACTTAGCGCCATGGGCGCTGACCTAACAACTGGTAGTTACTAGTTGATTCGAGATAAAAAGAGATGCAGTAATATTGTATCGAGGTGGAGTTGAAAATAAGCGATAATATTATACTTATTTTGTTGAGGAGATGATGTGGAACGCGATGAAGAAGACGGTTTGCAGAAAGGAGTTCATATGTGAAAGTTACAAGCAAATTAGTGTTTTGAAATAAATAAATAAATTTATTTATTTCAAAAGTTGTTTCTACATACAAAGTCAAAGCTAATATTGAATATACCAAAAGCCTGTGACTTGAAGATATATTGGATATGGGAATCCAATCAAATTCAAAAGCAGCCATATATTTTTCATTGAAAAAGTTCGAACATCCAAAGTATATGCTTTATTAGCATCTATATAAAAGCAGTGAAATCTCAACCATTCTATCATCATCAAAAAATTATCTCTTCTAGCTTTTATGGAGATTATAGTTTTTATTTGTTCCGCTTTTGTAGCTATAATCTTGTAATAAGAAAATCATTTGTACCCTCTTCAAATTATAGTATTCTGCATTGTTAATTATTATACGATAAGGGTTTTCCGAGTATTCATAAAAAGGCTTCGCTTTGACTATTTTGATCAAGTATTTGCTTTATATATATATACACACACACACAAAACACACATTGACATACATGTGTGTTGCACTTAACTCTCTAAAGGTGAATTAACAGATGATATCTGAATTGTAGAAAATAAATGTCACAACATAGGATTCAGATAGTGTGATTGGAATCCTATTTTATGTATGAGACTCAAAATACATATATCATGCAATGGGATATCCTTGGAAAGTACACCAAGGTATTTATTAAATATTAATCCATTCAAAAAATAAATAAATAAATAATAATAAATAAATAGAATAAAATAAAATAATAATAATAGTAAAATACACACACAAGAAAAACTACAATTGACAAGAGCATGATAACCCCATGCATTGCGTAGCTTCTTCTATCATCAATTAGCCCTATTATATGATCTTCTTTCTTATGAGCCATTGCACAGAATCTTGGTCCTCCCACTGAGTGTTATATCACTTCCATGTCCTTTTTAAGACTTATCACAAAGCACCATTTAACCAGCCATAATTTAGGAATGTGTCCTGCAATTACTTTTACATCACTTGCACCCCAATCAATTATTACACGTACATCATTTTACGAAGTTGAAATTAGGTTGAAGGGCATCTATTTATAGGGTAATAAGTTTTAAGGACAGCACTTCTGAATAATTAGTTTTAAGGACAATTTATAGGATAATGATAAATTCATTTATCTTTTTAAGTTATACATGAAAACGATAAATCCTTTTAGCATTATTTCTGTATAACTGAAAATGATAAATTCTTTTATCTTTTTCCTATAAAATGTCCTTAAAACTAATTTTTCAAAAGTAGTGTCCTTAAAACTTATTACCGTACACAAATAAGCCATTGAAGTGAAAATCCACAACCTATGTATGTCCATAATATCATTGCCTACAAGGCACCAGACTAAGTATAGTAGCAGTTGCATGTTTGCACTTGCTCCTGTATTTTTTTTAAATGTGTCGTACTTCATCATCGGGTGCCCTTTGAAACAAATGCACTAATAAATTTTATAATCTTCCTCATGTTGTTATATTGCGCTTTGAAGTGTTACGTTGTCTCATCTACATCATGCAAGTGCATCTTTACTATACTTCTATATATGAACCTAATATTTAAAGTTGAGTTGAGTATAGTTACTTTAAGCCACTTTGGAATGGATGTTGGTGCATGCTCTCTTTTGCTTGCACAAAATGAAATAAAATTGCTTAAAAGTGTAACGCTAAATTTTATTTTTACGCAATATTGATATATATGAGATATTTTCTTATTTCTCCATGTTTCGGGAAGTCCCGTGTTGGGATGCCTCTTCGAAGATGTATATTATGTAATTATATTGTGTTTCGATTTTTCAAAATGTTCTCCGTACAAAGGAGATTCTATCAAAATTTTCTGAAAAATCCGACACTTAGAATATTTCACAACATTATTATCGTATGCGAAAATAGAAAGTCATTGAATTGAATCTATTTGAAAAGTAGCATACGATAAGATGTGTTGGAGGATAAGAACCACATAAAGGATCGAGTGATTGAGTTTTATAGACGAGTGTTGTATATGAAGAAAGTCAAGGTATGAGTTGTTGATGTCTCCCTATAAGAAATTGCAAGGACGCAATTTTCATAAGGGGGAGTCTGTAACAACCCTGCATTCTACGTCGTAATTATACATAAATTTAATTTAAATAAAATTTGTTTGAATTTGATATTTGACGACTTATAATTTGAAAATAAATTCTTAGTTAGTTAAATTTTATTTAATAAAAGATTTGATTTAATAGACTGAATTAAATTAATAAACTCTTTTCAAAGAATATATAGAAATTGAATAATTGATTTTTTTATTAAAAAAACCCCACTCCGAAGAGTAGAGCCCCAACCCAACTAGTCCGACCAAAGCCAGGAATGGGAGGTTAGCTAGCCCAGCAGGAATCATTCGTTTCCCAAACGTGTTTAGTTGGACTTAACATAAAACACAACTTCCCACCATGAGAGAGTAGGGAAGATGGGTATCGAACTCATGACCTCATCAACAGGTTGCAAGTGTCTCTACCACTGCGCCACTACTGCGGATTGAATTGAATAATTGTTTTAATTGAATATAAAATATTTTTAAAGTGTAAATAATTGTTCTATGATTAATATAATGAAAAAATAAACAAGCGAGCGCTGAAATGAATTAAAGTATTTAGTTATCGAATCATAATTTGAGAAATGGAGTATAAATCAATTAGAATTGAATTGAAGTAAATTTGCAAATAAATTAAAAGGGTTACTTAAAAGAGAAGTAAAGTGAGAATAGAAATATAGATAAGTGGTTAAAGTTAATTAAATCCCAACCAAGCTCATTTAAAACACTTTTCTTCTGTTCTCTATAAATCTCTATTCAATTTTATTCGTACGTAAACCCATAGCTACTTTTCATCTTCCCGAATCCTTAATCCAAAAAAATCAATTCACATATTAAAAAAATGAATGAATGAATGAATAAAGTCGTGCTTACAACTGAGAACGATGGCTGATAAGGAGCGATGCCATGAAGCAGGTGACGTCAGGTCATTGGCACGTGGGCATTTGCAAGATGGGAAGACGTGCGAGCCTATTAGGGTTAGTAACTTCGATTAGTATGGATGGAGGCATGATTGGAGGCCGCGACATAGGGGACCGCGATGATGCTGATGTTGTGGGTATGACAGAAAGGAGAAGGTGTGCGTGAGTGCAAGCGTCGGTGGTCAGGCTAGTGTAGTGCTAAGAAGTGGCAAGCTCTTGCTATGGAAAGAATGGTAGCAATATATGCGTTGATTTGGTCGTACTAGCATTTTGGTGAGTTTTCTAACTCACAATCTATATCTAACAAAATTCGTTACCAGCTACATATAAATCTATAACCCTGAAATTGATTAAATTGCTTTGCTTGAAATGTGTTTAAGATTTGTTGAATTGGTTGTTTGTGGTATTGGATTGATTGTTGCGATGTTAGTTATGATTTTAGAGTTTAATAATGGAGTTTTGTGTTGATGGATGTCTGAAATTCAAAGTAAATGTCGTCCGTTTTCATTTTGAACTGTGTTGATTATTTATATTGTGTGTATAGTATCTTGATGGATGAAAATCGATGGAATTCGACTCGGCCACAAGATAAAATTTATATTGTTGTTTTGTTGTTAATTTTCAGAGAATTTTACTCCATAGATTTAATTTTAGATGAATTATTGATTTTCCTGTTTTATAATTGTTTGGAAGCTTCAGGAAATTATTTAAGGGAAATTGTTTTAGAACTAAAAGTTGATTTAAAAATAAAATAAAGAATTTTCAATATATTGGTATATATGGAATATTATTAGTATAAATGAAAGGTTTTTAATAATATTTTCCGAAAGAGAAATTCTTTTGTAATATGTATATTTAATAAAAAGATTGTAGGAAATATTTTAAAAGGAGATTTTGAGTTCATAAGTTTATTTTGAAAATAAGCCAAATTGTGTAATAATTTTAAAGGTAATATAAAGTGGAAATTAGGGAGGCATCCCTATCATACTTTCATATTGTAAAGAGGGTCCCTGTCAAAGTTTCATTGTAAAGCGGGTCCCTGTTTTCTATAAACGAAGAAAAATTATTGCTGAAATGTCAGCAACTTTTATAAATAAGTGCTGATATTTCAGCAACTATCCGTGTCAAAGTTTTATTGTAAAAACAAAGAAAAATTATTGCTGAAATGTCAGCAACTTTTATAAATAAGTGCTGATATTTCAGCAACTTTCATAAACTGTGTTCACAGTGTACATAAATGTTGCTGAAATATCAGCAACTTTCATAAATAAGTGTTGATATTTCAGCAACTTTCATACACTATGTTCAGAGTGTACAGAAATGTTGCGGAAATGTCAGCAACTTTTATGAAATGTTGCATCATGCTCTGCAATAATCGTGAATAAAAAACAGGGACCTAATTTAAACTGAAATTTAGTGAAGGACTTTTCATGAATTTTGAAACTTAATAAGGACCTGTGCCAAAAGTACCCTAATATAAAATGGGATTCTGTTTATAAAAACCTATCTTAAGAGTTTTGAAAGTTGTTATTATTATTATTATTATTATTATGGGATTTTGATTATAAAAATCTATCTTAAGGGTTTTGAAAGTTGTTGTTATTATTATTATTTATAAATTTATTGGTTCGAAATTAGTTTATTTGATGATTTTGTATAATTGAATGGTTTTAATAATGTTTTCAAAAAGGAATTTATTTCATAAAATGATTTCGACTGTTATAAATATTTACATTTGATTATTTGTTTTAATTGTCGAAGAACTTTATATTTTCAATATTTGAATTAAAATTGGGATTTTAGCATGATTTCTATATCTTCGGATTTCTCATTTTTATACAGATTTCAATATTATGAATGATTCACCATTGATATTAATTTTTGTTATATTTTAAAAATGATCCGGTGATGACATCTTTATATTTGATTTGTATGATTTCATTTATGTGAGGCAAGAAATTTGAATAAACAGTTTAATGACAGTGTGTTGTATGAGGTTTTAGTAACACTTTTCGGATTATTTATCAAACTTGTCATATAGAGATATTTAATATGGATCAAGTGTAGTTTATGAACATTGAATAACTATCCAAATAACATGTAGTGATTTGGAACGCCGTTATGTTATTTGTTTGATTATTCACTGTAAGTTAATATCACTCAAACGGGGATTACAATCATGTATATATGTGATACTCGGTGAGGAGTATCGTATTGTTAGATATTGGTTTATGAGAGCCGAGTGTTAGTCTACTATTAGATATACAGGTGGCTATATGGTATAAGTACTATATGACCATCCACATTGTGTCCAACTTCCTTTATTTTTTAGAAGCGAACCAGATTGGCCAGTATCCATCCTGGCAGCCTGATCGTGGGGTCGCGCCCCAGATCCACGGTACAATAGTTATATGTTCTTCTGATGCGCATCACAGTATTCGTAGTAGTATATGGGTTATTTCCCATAGCTCCTTATGCGTCGCATAGGCCATCAGTATGTTACGATTAGGCGCAAAGCAGGGTCATGATCAGGGCTACGCGTAGACAAGCCACTGGTGGATGGGATCACGATGTACGTCGAGTTAACTAAAGACTGTGTGAATAGATGGTACTCTACGGTAGGCGAGTACACTTAGGTTCTTGGAGCAGGCTTGTGGTAGGCAGCTATCAGTCTCTCTATCTGGTTCAGGATATGTGAGTGTAGTAGATTGGCATATACCTTGAAGTCTATAAGAGTAGATGGTTACTCTAAGTTTGGCGAGTAGACTTGTGTCCCTGGGGTAGGCTTGCGGTAGGCGGCTGTCAATCTCCCATTAGATTCATGGTATGTGTATAGTGGATTGGCATATATATATATCTCTTTCCTATAATGAGTTAACTAGACTAGAGGCTAGTTGAGTCTAAAATGTAGTCAGTCCCTGTATTTACTCATCTGGTTTGATATTTTAGAGATAGCCTTTGTTTATTGATTGAGATTTGGAATGTGATAGATTATCTTTGTGATTTGTATAATACTGTATATCGTTTGGATGATTTAATGGGCTATCTTACATTTTCTACTAATTATACAATTTTATGATATTATATTAGGGCTTGGCTGTGTATTAACCAATTCACTTGATGATTTCATTTTCTATGATGATATTTTGTTGTATGGATGATTCACCCATGGGATGTAATATTCTTGATTTCTATTGAATTATTTATATGGGTGATGATATTTTATACCACTACAAGAAATTTTATTTTTTGTGGCGCTCAAAAAACGCTACAAAAACTTTTGGTGGCGTTTTAATAAACGTCGCCAGAAAACATGCAACAAAAAATCCATGATTTTTTGTTGCATTTATTTTAACGCCACTATAAATGCATTTTTGGCAGCGTTTTTCAAACGCCACCATAAATCTTTTTGTAGCGTTTAAAAAACGCCACCAACAGATTTTTTTGCGCTACTAATAGAATTTCCAACTTTACCCCTGTTTTACAGTTGCATTTACTCAACGCCACTATATATATTTCGGTGGCGTTTTTGAAACGCTACTAAAAGTTGTTTATTATTTTACACCATTTTTTCATGCTATTATTTCCTGTTAATGGTCTATTTTGGTTCTATTATATCAATCAACAATCACTCACATAATCATCATATTCAAATAAGTTAAAAAACACATAAACCATATAATCAAATAAAATATCCATAACCATTCCAATACAATAGTTTTTCGACAAAATGACCTAACTCACATACAATAACCATTTGTATACAAATTTACACATCGGGTACTAATAAATGTTATATCTAACTAGTGCTAACAAAACGTTTGATTACCCATAATTCTTTGTTGCATACACAAGTGAAAGCTAGCATCATCAAGTCCAAATTTGCTCTCTTCAAAAGTCCGATGCCTACACAAGTGAAAGCACAATAGATAGTCAAACAATTACATTAACTCGTAAGACTTCAAATATGAGATCAAACATCTACAACAGTATACAAGTATATCCTACTATAAATGATGTCATATAAATTATCAAAGTTATTAAAAAAATGAAATAAAGTCCTTTCTTGAGCTTAAATAGTAGAAACCAATTTTGCACACTTACGAACCCTCCTTGATAGAATGGTGAATCCAACAACCTGAGCAAGAAAAAAATGACAATGTAAGCACCTAAATTCATAATACTTTTGTAAATTGTAATTTAATGCATAATATGTAAAGCAATTAGTTAACCGTAAAGCAATTAGTTAACAGTTTCGTTGAAGGTACTAAAATTTTAAGTTTTAAATTTAATTTAAGTTCTAAGTTAATTTAAAATTAAAGTTAATTTAAAGTTTAAAATTAAAGTTAATTTCAAATTAGAGTTAATTTAAAGTTAATTTAAAGTAAAATTGCTACTGTAAAGGTAGTTGTGTGATCCTATGCTAAAATTACAATGAAATAAATTTTAATTTTTAGGACTAAGTTTAACAAAGTATAAACAAATTTACACTGTGTAGAAAGGCATATAAACAAATAAATAGTTATAAAAATCTTTCTTACAAACTGCAGAAAAATTGACGCCATAGAAAACTGAATTTAATTTGCTCTGTAGCTTAGTTTTTTAAGTTGGGTTCAACTCGGGGCTATCACTAAGTTAAACTCAGGGCTATCACTGAGTTAAACTCAACGTTGAGCACTGAGTTCCACTCAATGAAACTACACGAAGTTCCACTCGTTGCACAAGCACTGAGTGAAATAGTGAGTTTATAACTCAATGGTTAAACCAAGTTTATACTCAGCGGTTGCACTGAGTAAATACACGACTACGACATATGGTTGTCAATCACCACTGACAAAATAAATTAACATTGGCATAAAGTCTAATATGTTTTCATCAAATGAAAAGCATTCTTCAAATAAGCTTATATGGTTAACGAGAGCATCCAGTGCTAATGCTCATCCATGTTGAATCTAAAAAAATATAACTTATATGTAAGCCAATTTTACTAAACATCAGCCATACATAAAGAAACTAAAAATCAACCACTTTGATTTTGTTCCATTAAAACTGCATACATAAGCAAATAGATGCATATAAGCCAGTGATTTTAGTAGAGCCCACCCCATTAAACATTTAAAATAAATAGTTGAGTGACATGAAAAACGGAACGTATGCTCGATAAAACTAACTCAAAACAATTACAAATATTCTTCTAAAGCTTCAGTGGCTTTTAGCTTTACTAAATAATCATATTAAAAATGATATGTTGAATCATTTTTATTGTGAGCATGTCCTTTTTTACTGATGGGTGGTTCTCAGCAAGAGGAGAACGCTTGTGAAATATAACGGTCATAATAAACAAAGTGTTATTAACATACATGGATCTTGGTGAGCGATCAATAATACTTATTCAAAGTTAAAAAAACAGTCAGTAAAGAGCTGATCTGTAGATAGAATGAGATGTAAATGGTCCAAAACATAGATTTATTGTATCAGTAGTAAAATCATGTTGTATTCTAAACATATGCAGGTCAAAGGTATATAAGATATGCTCAAATGTTATAAACTGGACTGTTGTAATCCAGATAATACCAGACGCTGTGCAGTTAAAGCGCTCGGCGGATTCAAAGCGGTGGAGGTGTAAAAAGTCACAGCGGGGATACAGCGAGGGTATATCGGGATATAGCGGATGACTCTAAAATAGCATATAAAACTTGTACTTAATGTTTTTACAAATATATAAATGGTAATTAAATGAAAACTTATCATTTAATTGAATTATAAATAATACATAAATAATTTTAAATAAAAACATGTGCGAATATACTTTAAATAAACGTAAAACTGTTATATAACACAATTGAATTTAGTAGAATATTAGAGTATTTTCATTTCTGAAAATATATTAAAATTAAATCAAATAAATTAGTTTCATAATTTTTATAGTGTATAAATGCAATTTTTCAATTCATTTTATTAAAGAAGATATAGCAGAAATAGCGGAATATAGCGGGAATAATTGGATATAGCGGGGCTTAAAGCGGAAAGGCTATATTTTGGGGCTATATGGAAAAATCGTAGCGGTAGAAATCCGCTATGAGATATAGCGGGGTTATAGCAGGGTAATAGCGGGGCATTAACTACACAGACCAGACGTGAAATGACATGCTATAAACTGAAACTGGTAGTCTGTTTTTATTTGGGTTGGAATTGATTTGAGCTGAAGTGTGGTACGGAGAATATGATGCAAAGGCTAGCATCTAATCTATCAAAATTAGTTAATGTCAGAAGTGACTGAAATATAAGTCGACGACAATGATGCTAACTGCAGCTTGACAATGATTTAAAATCAAAATTAAGTGCAGGTAGTAGAACTAAAACACATATCCTATGATACTTGGAAGAATAAGTGGAAATGTTTCAATAACATTGTACATTATTATAAACATTTAAACATAAAAGTTTTGATAACATTAACTCATTATTAATTTATAATGATTTCAAGTAAGTATATTTAATATATTATAGGTGAACTAAATGTATCATGACAATATACTTATTCTTGCAACTTTGAATACCAGAAATCAAAGTGGAAACAGATTGTAAATTTTAAAATAAAAACACCTACCGATACACTACTTACAAAATCATTGGACTTGAATAAGCTTCAACTCAAACACGTACAAAGTTCAATACGAAAAGCATCAAACAGTAGCAAGATATCAATAATGTTCTGTTTAAATTGTCAAAATAAAATACAGGTTAACCATAATAGTGCAATACATCATATAATACAAAGTTTGTTCAATGAGTAACGACAATTGCCTATAGCTACAGAAATTAGTCAAAATAGTTCAAGCAAGCCAAAGAAATCTAAAAACAACATTGGCCAATGCTCTGGAAAACAGTATCTTTTGAAAACAACTATATAGTAAGTTTAAAATCCTTTCGACATCATTCAATAGCTTCAATTCACAATCCATAGTATTTCAATTTGTTTTAAATGTACAAAACTAAGTAGAATTCATCAAACAAGGCAAAGAAGCAAATCAGGATAAAAAACAACAACGCAAGCAAAAAAGTTTAAAGGCAATACTATTTCAAATATAGTTGAATTATAAACATTATATACTGATGACCAAAAATTAATCATTTACTCTTATGTATGCGCGCGTGTGTGTGAAGCAGGAAGCAATTTAACATATTAGGCTGCCAAGCCTTTATGGGTTCAACATTTCATCCATTTTGAGCAAATTTCAAGCCTAATACAGTGGTAAAATACTGACAATAAACCAAAGTTTATACTCACTCGAAATTAGTATAGTCCTAGCCTCTGTCTTCAAATAATTCCTTTACTGGGATAGTTATACTTTTGCTTATAATGCCATCGACAATTATCCAAGCTTGGTAACTCAATTTATAGCTGTTTTTGGTACTGTTTTGATTCTTGATTTGATTTATTTTTTTGGTGATATATAGGAAGGATTCAAGTATCAAAATAAACAAGTCCTACACTAACTCTTAAATAAAACAGTTACTGTTTTTAAAAGAAAATCACAACTTTTTTGTCCATAACAAATAAAATGGTTCTGCACTTGTGAGAATCTGAAGTCTGGAGAGATGATGTAGTGATCCTGATGTCGCGAGAGCCGTCGATGTTTGGTGACGTCTCTTGGAGAGATGACACATCGCGTGTTGAGCCATCGATGTCTGATGTCGCCTGAAGAGATGATGCGTCATGTGCTGAGCCGTCACATCGTCTTGTGTCAAAGTCAGGTTCGCAACTGCCATTGCTAGCCTTAGCCGCCTGCTCCATCGTCGTTTAGGCATCCAGCCTCCACCTCGCCCTACGACGTCGTGAGCTCCTAGCCCTTCGTGACGTCACCGTCATCTCCTGCCATCGCGTTGCCCTCCTCTAGTCGCGATGTTGTTCGCGTATTTTTCTTTTTCCGTTTTTTCATTTTCGATTTCAGATTGATTTGAAAGTGGGAGAATTAGGAAAATTAGGGCTTGTGGAGTAAATCGGAAGAGATGAACAATTTTTTTCTATGGAGTAGTTTGAGAAGAAGAAAAGGTGGTAAAGGAAATTTGAGCGGCCACAAAAAACTTTAGCAAAAAATTACGTGAATTACTGGCGGGAGAATTAGCCGCGTTTCTTTGTTTATTTTTATATTGTAAAATTACCAAGAGTTGCACAAAATTTAAAATGCCACCAATTAATACAACTAAAAATAGTTTACGTTATATGATATTTGAGTTTGTATGAGATAACATTATTATGTTATTACCCAGTATATACCAAGTATCATATGTTTATTGACCTTGGATTTTGATATAGTCTGACCTGTGTGTTATTTAAATTATACTTAGGTCAGTCCGAGACATTTCACGAACGTGAGGCTGGCTTTTATATTGGACATAGTGGAGACAAGGATGTTATATTTTGTATATCAGTCGTGTATTATATAATTTCATGTATGTAAATTCTAGAGTTGTATATTGGACATACCATATATATTTATGTATTATATATTATCGTTGTGATTCCGACTTCGTGTTCTCCATTTATATATTGTACATTATGTACTATTCTATCCTAGAGGTACGCGTGTTTATTGCTTTGTGCCGATACTGTATACGTATAGATGAGTTATTTATTCGGTGTTTTAATACGTATCGGTGTTAACCCAAGTGAATATTCATGTGTGTACCTCATATCATCCCATTTTCTATATTATCTGACAGTATTACTTCTAGTACTCACTAATAGTATGGGTATAGAGCGTGTTACACTAAACATCAACTTTTCATACAAAATAATGGTCAACTTTCTTCAAATAGTTTGAAGAAAAATGCTTCTTCTTCCATTTCTTGTAGCAAATTTTTTAATCAAATTATCATAATTAAGCTTCTCTAAAAGCTCACTTTTAGTTGAGATCGTTGCTAGTCCGTTTGATTGTTCTTGTGACATGGTAATTCGGGGATTGTTTTTGATCAATTTCAATTAATAAAAACTTCTCTCTACGAAAGTTACCTTAGTTGGGTAGTTAACAAACTCTAATAAGCAACCCATGCACATTGGAACCACCCCCTTCTACACAAGATCTTATGAAATTAGGAATATCGATCGATTTGATTATTTCTTTAGGTAACATAGTTTGTAGAGCTCTTAAACCTTGAAATACACCTTTCCTCTATATATATATATATATATATATATATATATATATATATATATATATATTTATCACATTGTTTGTTGCATTTCAAATAACTTTCTAAAAGAATGTAATATTCCATTAACTCTTCTTTACCAAGATTCATAAACTTTTGACCAAAATCCAAACGTTATCATAATGTTCATTTTTTTTCAAATCAATCTTTGAATTATGTAAGAGCTTGGTCTATGATATGAATGAAGTATGTGACTCTAAAATTTCTTACGGTGAATAACTTTCTTTGTTACTAGTTTTTTTATCCTCGTCAAATTGTTTTTCTATTGAATAAATCTTTTCACCTCTTATTTTGGTTTAATACAAACATCCATAGCAAGTTCATTTGCTTCATTCACCATTTCTTCAAACCTATATTCTCTAAATTTTTGAAAAAATTCAATAAGTTGTTGTAATCTTATGATTACGTCCTCTAAATCCTTATCCCCATGTTGAAGTGCTTTGCTTACTTGATTCGCTTTATTTAATAACTTGCATCAATTATAAAGGTTTAATAAGAACTTAGAATTCTCCAAAAAAGTAGCACAAGCCATTAACTTCCACTATCAGAATATCCTCTTTAGAACTATTTTCAATTTTAATCAAGACATCTCTTAACATTGATGGTTGTAATCAAATAGCACTTACACTTTCAATACGACTTTCCCTTCGAGTAGCTGATAAAGATTTTGGTGTCTTAAACCTTCTACATACTTTTAAGAACATCCCACTAATCAGTAGATCTCAAGAATAAAGTATAAATCTTTTGTACGAATGCAAAAAAATCTTGCTTTAACACAAGATTAAGCCATATAACATAACGCATGGTTTAAACCATGACAACCACATGGCATATAAAATGTTCGGGGATTTATATCAAGAAGTATATTTTGTATAGCTTGGTGATTATCTTTCGCATTAGACCCGTGTAAAACATTTTCAAGTTTTTGAAAAGGCCAAACACCGATGTATCATCAACCACTATAAATCCAAGAAAAAACTCTTCTAGCTTCACTTCATCAATATCTTCAATATCCACACATCTTGTAATAGTTGACATTTGTTCTTCATGACTTAAATCCAGTGTGCAATCAACAATAATAAAAAAAATATTCACTTTTAAGACCTTGAATATTATTTTCGCTTTGATCTCATTTGATAATAGAAGTATTATCTCATTTTCAATCTTATGACTAAAATAGTGATGTTGAATTTCTTATCTACCACATGCCAAAGATGATCTTGCATAATTAGGTCGCAAGAAACTCAATAAATAGGCAAAAAGTCCATTATTCTTTTCATATGCCTTCTCATTGCTTCTACGAAATGTCAAACTATTCCTCCAAAGTGTTTTTACAACTTTAATTACCCGAATTAATATCATCTTCCAAAAGACTTTCTCTTTTCAATTTGAGCTTTCATTTTTATCAACGTTGCTTTTAATTTTAGTCTCCTTTGGAAATCAACCCACTTCATAACATTTTCACAATGTTCCAGATTAGTTCATGCTCCATAAGTTTGTGTGGAAGATTATGCCAATCATTAATTCCATCTTCCAACAATTTTCTTGCAATTAATTTATTTTTAAATAGCTTGCAGCAAAAAATACTTTATTCAATGCATTTGAATATGTAAGCCACTTTCTTTCATGTTCCATACCATTAGGAAAATGACGAATATAATGCTTGGATGATAAACTTTTCCTTTTCCCAAAATTTAGGACACTTTGCAATTTGTCATTTTTTTTATTTTGATTAATGCCCTTTGAACTATTATTATTCTTTTGGTATCACTCATAGGTCCCTATAAACTCGGACCATGACCTACATCAACATCTCTGTTCAAATCAAGTATACTTTCTTTGTTCATATACTCTTTATGGTCGTCAATGTTTGTTTCTTCATTAACAATTTCATTCACATAAAAATCTTCATGGATATGGACTTCATGTCTATGTTTTCCAATAACATCGTCAACATTTTCTTCAATAGCTTCACTTGTTTTTCCGACTTGACTTGAACCAATTGATTATTGTGCTTTTGCATTGAATATTTTAGAAATTGAACCAACTAATAGTATAAACATTGCATCTTGACATTTTTTCATTCTTCTAGTATAAGCACCATAGTTTTTCTTTCTATTTCTCACATGTTACTTATCATCTTCTTCTTTTGTCATATTATCTACTATCTAATAACATATTTAAACTAAATTACGTTACTCCTTTTAATCTCAAAAAAAATATAAATATATTATTTGAAGTTTGGAAAAGTTGGTTAAAATAGAGCTATTTCAATCCAAAGTTATTTAAAATAAAACTATTTTCTAAATAGATTAACTAATAACAGCTTAACAAATTAACTTATAAACCAATGAATCATGAAATCAAGATAATAAATTCCTACATAAATCAATCCCAAAGCCAATTTTAATCAACTAATAAGTATATAATCAAGACCATCAACTAATTAATCCAAAATCCAATTTTAATTACCTTCTTTAGTACCAGACTAACATTTGCCTCCTTGTAGGGAAAGATGGAGCACTAGAGGCTAGCACTAGAGGTCTAAAGCATAGAGAAGCAACTGTCCCTTCATCAACAATCATATATTTGCTTGTCGCGACTAAGGGGGCACGAGAGAGATAATTTAAAAGTGAATAGTAACCCTAATTTTTAAACGACGATATGAAATTTGAGAACGATGAATTGAAATTTAAGAAGAAGGCACTAGACCAAATTCCATGCTGCTTCTATTTTTTTTCTTGCCCTAGGCTGAGGAGGGGGTTGCCCCAACCTATAGACTTGGTGGGCTTCCCCTTAGGTTGGCCCCAATCTTAGATACTCTTAAATGAGTAGATTATGGATAGAAGTTATGAGATACCACATAGAGCTAGGTGAAGGACGAGCGGGTGGCTAGCGCTTTCGTATACCTAATTTTTGGAGCTACTATAGCTTTTTTCATTGTATTGTACTATGGACTATTTCATTACTCATTACACTATTAGAGATATTTTTTTATTTGGAGTTTACTGTTTAAACGTATAAACTCTGTTACATTTTTCTTTGCATAACTGTGTTGGACCTACTATAGTATGATTATGTTTGGTTCATTTAGTTATATAATCGTCTCGGTTGTTTAATATCTATGTTAGTTATTATAATTTATCCTATATGTTGTTGAGATATATGGAAGGTTTTTCTTTGGCTTTCTATTACTCTACCTTTGACTACAATTCTACATTGATCGGGTACCGTGGAAGTGCACTATTTATTATATTTTGGTACCAGAGATGTAGAATGGTCATCACAAATTGTATGGGTATATATATGTATAATGGCAGATATAACCCAAGCATTACGGGCATTGTAAGCCTAGAGGAAAACATAGGGAAGGGTGGTAGAAATGATGACAAGGTTGACTGGAAGTTGGTTAGACATGAAGGAAAGCATAAGGTGGTCGGATATCCAAAAAACAAGAATTGTATAATTATGGTTCAATGTCGCTTGATATCTCACCATGGACAAACTTCTATTGACCTTCTATTATAAAGTTACTGATTTTTTAAATCCGGTAATGATCAAGCAATGGTGTTTATTATTATATATGAATCCAAACCAGTTAAACTACATGGATAAATGGTGACTTTTCTAGTTCTATTTTCTAGTAAAGGGGATTACAGAATCAATTTGAACAAATTAAACAAATTTATGATAAGATATAACTGTAATTGGTGCAAAATATTAATATGATTAATCATTCTAGCTAACAGTGATGATACCTCCATCTCCATCAACATTGAATGAGGAAATTAAGAAAAGGATGACACGTCATTCGAATAACCAAGCAAGTCTGTAACTTTCATTTGTAGGATTTTAACGTACTATTAGAAATATTATGGTTTAGTAATTTGTGAATGAATAGGCAATGGACTTACAAATTGGCAAGAATTTCAATTACTTAACTACTGTTAATCAATAGGGAGCTTTTGTCTTAAATATCGGAAATCGATGAAACAACTAAAAAATTATATCAATTTTAATGATATATGTGACTACAATGTGTGTTGGAAAGTAACGAAATAATGGATAGTGTAATGTGTGTGTCTACATATATACACTACCATATACATATAATGTAGCCCAGACTGATGATGTCTTAGGTCGCGAGCGACCTAACGTGCTGTTAAGTCGCGTGCGACCTAACAAGGAAGATAACAAGCTTAATCAGTAGGATAAGTCGCTGGAACGAGCTAACGAGTCAAAGGATAAGGCGCTCAAACGACCTAACGAGTTACTCATTCCTTTAGGTCGCTCCAACCTTTCGAATGTGGACTGTTTAGAGTTACGACCTAAGTTAGGTCGCGGGAAGATAGGTCGCTCGATCTTATGTCGCTGGGAAGATAGGTCGCGGGAAGATAGGTCGCTCGATCTTATGTTGCTGGGAAGATAGGTCGCTCGACCTTATGTCGCTATTTTGTATTTTAGGTCGCTCAAGTATTAGGTCGCGTGAAGACTTCCAGAAGCCTTGTTCTTAGGTCGCTGCTGCCATGTTCTTAGGTCGCTGCTGTTGTAGGTCGTAAGTCGTAATGTTGTAATTCCTTATGTCGTTGTATGATGTATTTGTTAATTCGTGTTATATATACGTTGAGTCGTTTTGTTGTAAGGTCGCGTGATGTATTGTTTAGGTCGTTAACGACCTATGTTAGGTCGGTGAAGGCTTTGTGATGTATGTTGTGTTGTAATGTTTTAGATCGCAGGTGTTAGGTCATTTATGACCTAAGTGTTGTAATTTGTTGAGTCGTGTATGTGTGTTGTTATATCCCTATAAATTGGGATGGTGGTGCCATTTGTAATGGTTGATTGATTTTGAATAAAACTTTGTTTGTGTGCTTTGTGCCACTTCTCAAATTGGTAGTTGAGTGTGATCTCCTATCTCCACTTTCAGTATTCGAGTGTGCTCGAATCAACGATCGCTGAAGCCAATTCACGGAATCTAGTGCGCTAGATCAACGTTCGAAGAATCGTAGATCTTTTAACACGGTATCGTGCGCGATCAACGTGTTAGAGATAGCTAGAATCCGGCATCTTTGGATCAACGGATTTGGGCCTTTGGTATTTTTCAATCCACCGATTGCTACTTTCACCGCATCATACTTTTCAGTTATCCGCTGCTGCGTCATTTGGTATTAGAGCTAGACTTAGCCAATCATAGCTAAGCCGAGTCTTGGAGCCAATTCTTATTAAAGAGTTAAAGTCAAGGCCGAGAGTTGAAGTGTAGATCCGAGCTTAGTGAAGAAGCCGTGCATCATTTTGTAATTCAAGGCCGAAAGTTTAAAGTTGAGAGTTGAAGTTTGATAATGCCGCCGAGAAGGGCTAATCGCCATCAGAATGTTGAAGCGTTGTATAGAAGAGAAGAAGACGAGCAAATGGAACAACGCATCAATGAAAAGTTTGATGAAGGCATTGGGAAGTTAGAGAAACTGATGAATGATATGAACCAAAGTCAAAGGAGGAGATCGCCAGTCTCAAACCATGGAGGAAACAGAGTTTCACCATCGGTTACGGAAGCGAGGAGGGTGTCGCCGCAATCTTTCTGAGAAAGAAGAGAATCTTCAGTTTCATTGAGAAGAGAACATCATGAGTATAGAGATGAAGAGAGAAGAAATCCACGTGAGTTTGAACATGAACCATACTGTGATGATGAAAGACAAAGTCGAAGAGATATGCGTGATCATAGAGATGTGGGTGGTCGAGATCGGTATCGAAGTACATCTGTTTTTGATGAAGATGGTGGTAGATGTAGTGTTCATTCTCGAAATCGAGACCAAGTACGGAATGCATATCGGGATATTGAAGATGATCGTCGATGGGAATCGGGGATGAAAACTGAAATTCCAGAATTCAAGGGTGGAATGGTAGCGGAGGAATTTTTGGATTGGTTGTCTAATGTTGAAGAGATTTTTAAATTCAAAGAAGTTGTCGAGCATCGTAGAGTGAAGTTGGTTGCTACTCGTTTGAAAGGGAGAGCTATGGCATGGTGGCAGCAAACTAAATTAACACGGGAGAGAATGGGAAAGTCGAAGATTGAGTCATGGGAGAAGATGAAGAAATTGATGAAAGCTACTTTCTTACCTTACAATTATCAATCTCTTATGTATCAACGATTGCAGAATCTGAGACAGGGAACAAAGTCAGTGAATGATTATGCGGATGAATTTTATCAATTGATTGCGAGGAATGATATCATGGAGACAGAGGAGCAATTAACTACTAGATTTGTTGGAGGGTTGAGAATGCAGATTCAAGATATGGTGAATATGTTTGATCTGAGATCTGTTGCTGAAGCACATCAAAAAGCTCTAGCTTGGGAGAAGCAAGGAAGGAGAGGTGGTGGTGTGTTTACAAATTCCAACAATCCAATGAAAGGGGCTAGTAGCAATGCGAATGTTTCAAAGGCTGTTGCAAAACCTGTTGTTGCTAAAGTTGCAAAGTTCAAATTCAATAGCAGTATCAAGTGCTTTAATTGTCAAGAGCTTGGCCACAAAAGTAATGAATGTCCGAAGCCAAAGAAACGAGTGATGGTTGCTGAGGCAGAGGATGAGGAAGTAGAAGCTGAATGTTCTAATTCACTACATGATGAGGAGGAGGAAAATGTGTCGGGAGATGAAGGGTATTCATTGATGATGAAGAGATCGTGTTTGACACCAAAGCAAGAGGATGATATAAGTTGGTTGAGGAGTAACATCTTTCAGTCAACGTGCACTATCTTGGGAAGGGTTTGCAAGTTCGTCATTGATGCGGGAAGCTGTGATAATATCATTTCCACAGAAGCTGTGAAGAAGTTGGCATTGAAAACTGAGGAGCATCCGAAACCTTACAAGTTAGCTTGGTTGAGGAAAGGTAGGGAGGTGAAAGTTGGACGAAGAGCTTGTGTTAATTTTTCGATTGGGAAGAAATACAAAGATGAAATTTGGTGTGATGTTGTGGATATGGATGTATTCCATCTGTTGTTGGGGAAACCATGGCAGTATGATAGAGCGGTGCAACATGATGGTCGTACTAACAGTTATAGTTTCATGTTTGAAGGTACTAAAATCACTTTAATTCCTAAGAAGCGACAACAAGAAGAAAGCAAGTTGGAGGAGATTGAAGAACTTAAAACTTTGCTATCTTTGAAGGAGTTTGTTAAGGAAGTAGAAGAGGAGCCTGAAGTATTTTTGCTGATTGGACGTGAGAGTAATGAAGTGGTTGAAATTCCTGAAGAAGTAAAGCCAGTGCTGGGAGAATTTGAAGATGTATTTCCTGAAGAGCTACCAACGGAGTTACCGCCATTGAGGGACATACAACACCAAATAGATCTTGTTCTAGGAGCTGTGCTACCACATAGACCACACTACAGAATGAGTCCAAAGGAACACGAGGAGTTGAGAAAGCAACTGGAAGAGTTGCTTAAACAAGGACGTGTATAGGAAAGTTTAAGTCCTTGTGCAGTTCCAGCGCTGTTAGTGCCGAAGAAGGATGGTTCGTGGAGGATGTGTACGGATAGCAGGGCACTCAACAAAATAACTGTTAGATACAGATTTCGATGCCGAGGCTTGATGATTTGTTAGATCAGTTGAGCGGGGCTACTATCTTTTCGAAAATTGATTTGAAGAGTGGTTATCATCAAATTCGAATTAGACCTGGGGACGAATGGAAGATAGCATTCAAGACGAGAGAAGGATTATATGAATGGCTGGTTATGCCATTTGGACTTTCGAATGCACCTAGTACATTTATGCGGGTGATGAATCAGATCTTTAGACCTTTTATTGGGAAGTTTGTGGTGGTGTATTTTGATGATATACTGATATATAGTAGAAGCGCAGAAGAACACTTGCAACATCTGAGAGAAGTGTTGATGATACTGCGACATGAACAATTTTATGCTGCAACGAAGAAATGCGTGTTCATGACGCATAGTGTTTTATTTTTGGGATATGTTATTTCAGAAGGAGGTATACAGGTGGATCAGAATAAAGTTGAAGCAATCAGAAATTGGCCACAACCTAGGACGATAACAGAAGTTAGAAGTTTTCATGGTTTAGCATCATTCTACTGAAGGTTTATTCCACACTTCAGTAGCGTGATGGCACCAGTTACTAATTGTATGAAGGGGAAACAATTTTCAGGGTCGGAGGAAGCAGGAGTTGCTTTTGAGCGAATCAAGGAACTTTTGACGACAGCACCAATTCTAGTATTACCAGATTTTTAGTTATTGTTTGAGTTACATACTGATGCATCTAAGGTTGGGATTGGAGGAGTGTTGAGTCAGAAAGGACGTCCTATTGCATATTTCAGTGAGAAGCTATCGGGAGCAAAGATGAGATATAATACATATGATGTGGAATTCTATGTTATTGTTCAAGCTATAAAACATTGGAGACACTATTTGTTCCATAAAGAATTTGTTCTATATACTGATCATGAAGCACTGAAACATTTGCAGGGACATAACAAAATTGCAGCTAGACATGCTTTGTGGATCGCATATTTGCAACAATTTACATTTGTGGTGAAGCATAAGTCGGGAATTACAAACCGTGTGGCAGATGCATTGAGTCGAAGGAATCATTTGTTGACTACAATGAAGGTTAAAATGATGGGGTTTGATGTGTTGCCAGAACTATTTGTTGATGATCCTTACTTTGCGAAGTTTGTAGATGAAGTCAAGGAAGGAAAGATGGATGAGTTTGTATTGGTGGATGGTTTTCTTTTTAAAGGGAATCGATTATGTATACCGGAGTGTAGCTTACGATTGAAGATTGTGAAGGAGTTGCATGAAGAAGGTCATGTGGGGAGAGATCGTA
The DNA here is from genome assembly GCA_030737815.1 of Allium fistulosum. Classification (NCBI taxonomy): domain Eukaryota; kingdom Viridiplantae; phylum Streptophyta; class Magnoliopsida; order Asparagales; family Amaryllidaceae; genus Allium; species Allium fistulosum. The sequence goes on along the minus strand of CM060908.1, from coordinate 93,809,409 downwards.
CATTGCAGTTGATTTCGCAATCATATTTTTGGCCTTCAATGAAGAAAGAGGTTGGAAGATTTGTGGAAAGATGTCATATATGTAAAGTTTCCAAAGGGACAGCGACGAATGCGGGATTGTATATGCCATCACCCGTGCCTATTAGACCATGGGTTGATATCAGCATGGACTTTGTTTTGGGGTTACCAAGAACTCAGCGTGGGAATGATTCCATATATGTGGTGGTAGACAGATTTTCCAAGATGGCGCATTTCATAGCTTGTAAGAAGACAGCTGATGTCGTCCGAGTTGCTCAATTAATCTTTAAAGAGGTGTATCGATTACATGGGCTACCTGAATTTATTGTTTCTGATCGGGATACTAGATTTCTAAGCCATTTTTGGTTGAGTTTGTGGAAGATGGTCGGAACGAAGTTGAATTTTAGTAGCGCCTATCATCCGCAAACAGATGGGCAAACGGAAGTGGTGAATAGACCATTGGAAAATTTGTTAAGATGCCTTGTGAAAGATAATTTGAAGAGCTGGGATATGAAATTATGTCAGGCAGAGTTTGCACATAATCATGTTGTTAACCGTAGTACGGGTTTCAGTCCGTTTCAAGTTGTATACTCAGCAAGTCCGAAGGGTCCATTGAATCTGACGACAGTGCCATATCAGAAGGGAGTTGTTAAGCGTGCTTGTGATTTTGTGACTGAGTTGCAGGAGTGCCACAGAACTGTGCATGAACGATTGCTTGCATCAAATGAGAAGTATAAACAACTGGTAGATAAAAAGTGAAGGAGTGTGAATTTCAGAGAAGGTGATTTGGTTTATGATGTGTTGACAAAAGATCGTTTTCCTGTTGGAACTTACAACAAATTGAAAGCTCGAAAAATTGGCCCAGTGGAAATTTTGAAGAAGATCAATGATAATGCGTATCAGTTGAAATTGCCGGATGATATTCACACTGCAAACGTTTTTAACGTCAAATACTTGATTCTGTATCATGGGGATGAGCTTGTTGTGGAAGAGGAGGGTGCAAATTCGAGGACGAATTTTTCCCAACCAGGAGAGGATGATGCAGCCCAGACTAATGAATTCTTAGGTCACGAGTGACCTAACGTGCTGTTAAGTCACGTGCGACCTAACAAGGAAGATAACAAGCTTAATCAGTAGGATAAGTCGCTGGAACGAGCTAAAGAGTCAAAGGATAAGGCGCTCAAACGACCTAACGAGTTACTCATTCCTTTAGGTCGCTCCGACCTTTCGAATGTGGACTGTTTTGAGTTACGACCTGAGTTAGGTCGCGGGAAGATAGGTCGCTCGATCTTATGTCGCTGGGAAGATAGGTCGCGGGAAGATAGGTCGCTCGATCTTATGTCGCTGGGAAGATAGGTCGTGGGAAGATAGGTCGCTCGATCTTATGTCGCTGGGAAGATAGGTCGCTCGACCTTATGTCGCTATTTTGTATTTTTGGTCGCTCAAGTATTAGGTCGCGTGAAGACTTCCAGAAGCCTTGTTCTTAGGTCGTTGTTGCCGTGTTCTTAGGTCGCTGCTGTTGTAGGTCGTAAGTCGTAATGTTGTAATTCCTTATGTCGTTGTATGATGTATTTGTTAATTCGTGTTGTATATACATTGAGTCGTTTTGTTGTAAGGTCGCGTGATGTATTGTTTAGGTCGTTAACGACCTATGTTAGGTCGGTGAAGGCTTTGTGATGTATGTTGTGTTGTAATGTTTTAGGTCGTAGGTGTTAGGTCGTTCACAACCTAAGTGTTGTAATTTGTTGAGTCGTGTATGTGTGTTGTTGTAACCCTATAAATAGGGATGGTGTTGTCATTTGTAATGGTTGATTGATTTTGAATAAAACTTTGTTTGTGTGCTTTGTGCCACTTCTCAAATTGGTAGTTGAGTATGATCTCCTATCTCCACTTTCGGTATTCGAGTGCGCTCGAATCAACGATCGCTGAAGCCGATTCACGGAATCTAGTGCGCTAGATCAACGTTCGAAGAATCGTAGATCTTTTAACACGGTATTGTGCGCGATCAACGTGTTAGAGATAGCTAGAATCCAACATCTTTGGATCAACGGATTTGGGCCTTTGGTATTTTTCAATTCATCGATTGCTACTTTCACCGCATCAACTTTTCAGTTATCCGCTGCTGCGTCAAGATATATCGATGATAGCAACCCAATGAATATACAATAAATTTAACATCCTTACTTGATGTTAACCATTTATCAAAAACATTGAGCTTATTTCTGCTTAGTTGATGTTAACAATTCTTTATTAAGCTTGACCTGTCTCCTCCTTTTCTCTGTTTAGGTCCAGTTTTATACATGTGTTTTTGATGTAGCCTGGAAAGAAGTCTTAGGTCGCTCACGACCTAAGGAGGAGATTAACGAGTTAACATTTCATGAAGAATTGTGGAAAGGTCAAGTTTTAGGTCGCAGCCGACCTAACAAAGCTTTTAAGTCGTACCAACGACTTAGTGAAGATCGGCAACGACCTAGTGGGAATGTGCGAGCTAACGAGATACTGGAACGACCTATCGTGGCAGTGCAATATGGAGACAGTCTAAGTTGCAAACGACCTAACTTGTTTTTAGGTCGCATACGACCTAACGAGCTAAGGCATAGGTCGTGGGAACGACCTAACATGTCACCAGGAAAAGGGCTACGACCTAACGGGTTTGAGAGTAACGAGCTAAGACTTGGGAATAAGTCGTTGGAGGAAGTCTTAGGTCGCTCACGACCTAACGCTATTTTAGGTCGCTTACGACCTAGTAAAGGCAGCACGCGTGTCAAAGGATTCATCATGATGGCATGCGAACGAGCTAAGAGGTTACGACCTAAGTTAGGTCGCAAGGGGTTAGGTCGCTGGAATATAATTCGACCTACACTAAGTCGCAGGAAAAGGTGCCGACCTAAGTTAGGTCGCAAGAAGTTAGGTCGTGGAATCTTAAGTCGCGAAGACTTTCTGAAGCCGCTTCTGTTAGGTCGCTAATGAAGGGATGCCGTTCATTCTTAGGTCGCGAAGCTCCGGATGCCGTTCATTTGTTAAGTCATTTATCTGGTGTAACTGTTGGGATAAGTCGCATGAAGTGTTAGGTCGCTAACGACCTATACTAAGTCGCTGAAGGAAGCTGATGTATTGAAGTTAGGTTGCATGAGTTATATTTTAGGTCGTGACCGATATATGTGTTGTAAAAGAGTTGTGTTGTGCTTATGTTGTATTGTTTTTAGGTCGGACCGTCTTAGGTCGAAATATTTTCTTAAGTCGTGATGTTTTTTTTAGGACGAAGGTTATAGGTCGGAAATGACCTAAGTGTTGTTGTAATTTGTGTGTGTTGAGTTGTATCGCCTATAAATAGGCCGTGAGTCTCATTTGTAAAGGTTGTTGATTTTTGAATAAAATTCTCTTTTGTTAGCTTTGTGCTTTCATCCCAATTGGTAGTTGAGTGTAATCTCCTATCTCCTCTTTCGGTTAATCGAGTGCGCTCGATTCAACGATTGCAGAAGCCGATTCGCGGAATCAAGTGCGCTTGATCAACGCTTGAAGAATTAAAGATCTTTGAACCCGGTATCGTGCGTGATCAACGAGTTCGGGATAGCTAGAATTCGGTATCTTCGGATCAACGAATTTGGGCATTTCAGTATCTTCCAATCCACCGATTACTACATTCATCGATCTACATTGTTTTGTTTAATCCGCTGCGTCAGTTTTTGGTATCAGAGCTTGTTTTAGCCAATCATAGCTAAATCGAGTCTTGGAGCCGATTTGTTTGAAGTTTGAAGCATCAAGTGTTAGCCGAGCTTGAAGTGTGGAAGCCGAGCTAAGAAGAGTGTAGACCGAGCATCATTTCATTGTCTAGCCGAGAATTTGAAGTTTGGAGAAGTTGTGTTCATCGTGTTCATCGTGAAGTTGTAACAAAGTGAGAGTTTTCGATCCATTCCATTTTGGATCAAAGTTCGAATTGTGTTTGAATTTGAAGATTTTATAAAGTTTCAAGTATGCCACCAAGGAGAGCTAATCGACACCAAAACGTAGAAGCTTTGTATCAAAGAGAAGAAGCTGATGAGATGGAGCAAAGAATCAATGAAAACTTTAGTGAAAAGCTTAACGAAGGAATTGGTCGGTTAGAGAAGATGATGTTAGAGATGAATCAAAATCGGAGAAGGGTTTCACCTGAATCTAACCATGGGGGAAGTAGAGTCTCGCCACATTCCAATCGAGACAGAAGTGTTGAAGATGATCAAGGGCGTGGGAGGAACGTGAATGATCGAGAACGGAGGAATGTAGATAGAAGGGATGATGGTGGTAGACGTGGTGGTAGTAGAGATGTGGGTGGACGAGATAGACAACGATATACATCTGATTTTGAAGAGGAATATGATGGTGGTAGTGTTCGAGGACAAGGAAGAAATCACTCTGAGTATGATCACAAGTGGGAGTCGGGGATGAAGACTGAAATTCCTGAATTCAAAGGAGGTATGCAAGCAGAGGAGTTTCTAGATTGGGTGGCTAATGTTGAAGAGATTTTTGACTTCAAAGAAGTTCCAGAACAGCGTCGAGTGAAGTTGGTTGCTACAAGGTTGAGGGGTAGAGCTTTGGCATGGTGGCAGCAAACCAAACTTACACGTGAACGAATGGGGAAGTCAAAAGTTGAAACCTGGGAGAAGATGAAGAAATTGATGAAAGCAACGTTCTTACCTTACAATTATCAATCTTTGATGTATCAACGTTTGCAGAACTTGAGGCAAGGCACAAAGACTGTTAATGATTATGCAGATGAATTCTATCAGCTTATTGCAAGGAATGATATTATGGAGACAGAAGAGCAGTTGACATCTAGATTCATTGGGGGATTGAGAATGCAGATTCAGGATATGGTTAATATGTTCGATCCAAGATCTGTAGTGGAAGCACATCAGAAAGCGTTGGCTTGGGAGAAGCAGGGTAGACGAGGAGGTGGTGTGTTTACTAGTTCCAACAATCAAATGAAGGGTGTTAGTGGAAGTTCCAATGTTTCTAAACCTATCAATAAACCGGTGGTGAAGGAGGCTGAGAAGGCGAAGGTTAACAATGGTTTCAAATGTTACAATTGTCAGGAATTGGGTCATAAAAGCAATGAGTGTACAAAGCCGAAGAAACGAACTATGATTGCTGAACTTGAAGATGAGGATGGTGATGGAGAATATTCTAGTCCAATTGAGGATGAACAGGATATTGCGTCAGGAGATGAAGGTTGTAATCTAATGCTGAGGAGATCATGTTTGACACCGAAGCAGGAAGAAGCTAGTTGGTTGAGGAGTAATATCTTTCAGTCGACATGTACTATACTGGGGAAGGTATGTAAATTTGTGATTGACGCGGGAAGCTGTGACAATATCATTTCAACCGAGGCTATAACAAAGTTGAAGTTGAAGACAGAGAAGCATCCGAATCCATACAAGTTAGCATGGTTGAGAAAAGGAGGAGAAGTGAAAGTGGATAGACGAGTTCGTGTTCCATTCTCAATTGGGAAGAAATACAAAGACGAAATCTGGTGTGATGTAGTAGAGATGGATGTTTGCCACTTGCTTTTGGGAAGACCATGGCAGTATGATCGAGCAGTACAACATGACGGTCGGACCAACAGCTACAGTTTTATGTTTGAAGGCACAAAGATTATCTTAGTTCCAAAGAAGAGACAACCAGGAGAAAGTAAGTCGGAAGAGATTGAAGAGCTGAAAACTTTATTATCTCTGAAGGAGTTTGTTAAGGAGGTTGAGAAAGAGCCGGAAGTATTTTTGTTGATTGGGCGAGAAAGCAGTAAAGAGGTTGAAATACCAGAAGAAGTAAAACCAGTACTGAAAGAGTTTGACGATGTATTTCCAAAGGAGTTACCAACGGAGTTACCACCGTTGAGGGATATACAACATCAGATAGATCTTGTTCCAGGTGCTGTGTTGCCACACAGACCACATTATCGAATGAGTCCGAAGGAACATGAAGAGTTGCGGAGGCAGGTAGAGGAATTGCTTGAGCAGGGGCGTGTGCAGGAGAGTTTAAGTCCTTGTGCTGTACCAGCTTTATTGGTACCCAAAAAGGATGGAACGTGGAGGATGTGCACAGATAGTAGAGCATTGAATAAGATCACAGTCAGATACAGATTTCCGATGCCGAGACTTGATGATCTATTGGATCAAATCAGTGGGTCCGTAATCTTTTCTAAGATTGACTTGAAGAGCGGTTATCATCAGATTCGCATTAGACCAGGGGACGAATGGAAGACAGCATTCAAGACGAGGGAAGGATTGTATGAATGGCTAGTAATGCCGTTTGGTCTATCGAATGCACCGAGTACATTCATGAGGGTGATGAACCAAATTTTTAGACTGTACATTGGAAAATTTGTGGTGGTTTACTTCGATGATATTCTAATCTACAGTGCTAGTAAAGAAGAGTATTTTCAACATTTGAAGAAAGTGTTAATTATTCTTCGTGAAGAACAATTCTATGTTGCTACAAAGAAGTGTGTCTTTATGGCGAGGAGTGTTTTATTTTTGGGATATGTTGTGTCGGAAGAAGGAATACAGGTTAACCAAAGTAAAATCGAAGCTATCAGAGATTGGCCGCAGCCCAAGACGATAACGGAAGTTCGTAGTTTTCACGGGTTGGCTTCATTTTATCGAAGGTTCATTCCACACTTTAGTAGTGTGATGGCACCTGTTACGGATTGCATGAAGGGTAAACAGTTTGCATGGACGGAGGAAGCCGGGATTGCTTTTAAGCGAATCAAAGAACTCTTGACGTCTTCACCGATTCTAGTATTACCAGATTTTCAGTTAGTGTTTGAACTACATACTGATGCATCCAAGGTTGGGATTGGAGGAGTATTGAGTCAGAGGGGACGTCCGATTGCATACTTTAGCGAGAAGTTGTCAGGAGCAAAGATGAGATACAGTACGTATGATGTGGAATTTTATGCTGTTGTGCAATCTATTAAACACTGGAGACACTATCTATTTCAGAAGGAGTTTGTTCTTTACACTGATCATGAGGCGTTAAAGCATTTACAAGGGCAAGACAAGATTTCAGCGAGACATGCATCGTGGATTGCATATCTGCAACAGTTTACTTTTGTTGTTAAACATAAGTCAGAGGTGACGAATCGAGTGGCTGATGCTTTGAGTAGGAGGAGTCATTTGTTGACTACACTGAAAGTTGAGGTGACAGGGTTTGATGTGTTGCCAGAATTATTTGTCGATGATCCTTACTTTGCAAAGTTTGTTGATAAAGTCAAGGAGGGAAAGACGGATGAGTTTTTGATGGTAGATGGTTTTCTGTTCAAGGGAAATCGATTGTGCATACCTGATTGTAGTTTGAGAATGAATATTGTAAAAGAGCTACATGAAGAAGGACATGTTGGGAGAGACCGTACATTACAGTTGATTTCACAGTCTTACTTTTAGCCATCAATGAGGAAAGAGGTGGAAAGGTTTGTGGAGCGATGTCATATCTGTCAGGTTTCGAAAGGAACTACAACTAATGCTGGGTTATATATGCCATTACCTGTACCAATTAAACCATGGGTTGATGTGAGTATGGACTTTGTGTTGGGATTACCGAGGACACAGCGTGGTAACGATTCCATTTATGTGGTGGTTGATCGATTTTCGAAAATGGCACATTTTATTGCTTGTAAGAAGACGGTGGATGCTGTTCATGTTGCTCAATTGTTTTTCAAAGAGATATATCGACTTCACGGATTGCCAGAATCTATTGTGTCGGATAGAGATACTCGTTTTCTGAGTCATTTTTGGCTAAGTTTGTGGAAGATGGTGGGAACGAAGTTGAACTTTAGCAGCGCTTATCATCCGCAAACGGATGGATAGACCGAGGTTGTGAACAGATCATTGGGAAATTTGTTGAGGTGTCTTGTGCAAGACAATCTGAAGAGTTGGGATGTGAAGTTATGTCAGGCCGAATTTGCTCATAATCATGCAGTGAATCGTAGCACGGGGTTCAGTCCATTTCAGATAGTATATTCAAGCTTACCGAAGGGTCCGTTGGATTTGACGGTAGTGCGACAATCAAAGAAGACAGTTAAGAAAGCTGCTGATTTTGTTGATGGATTGGCGGAATGTCATAAAATCCTTCAGGAACGATTGGAGAAAGCAAATGAGAAGTATAAACAATCTGCAGATTTGAAATGAAGGAGTGTTGAATTTCATGAAGGTGATTTGGTTTATGCAGTGTTAACAAAAGATCGTTTTCCAGTGGGCGCTTATAACAAGTTGAAAGCCAGGAAAATTGGTCCGGTGGAAGTCGTGAAACGAATTAATGAAAATGCTTATAAATTGAAGCTGCCAGATGATGTGTATACGTCTGACGTATTCAATGTTAAGCATCTCGTACCATATCATGGGGATGAGTTTGTTGTGGTGGATGCAGAAAGTGCAAATTCGAGGGTGAATTTCTCTCAACCTGGGGAGGATGATGTAGCTTGGAAAGAAGTCTTAGGTCGCTCACGACCTAAGGAGGAGATTAACGAGTTAACATTTCATGAAGAATTATGGAAAGGTCAAGTTTTAGGTCACAGCCGACCTAACAAAGCTTTTAAGTCGTACCAACGACTTAGTGAAGATCGGCAACGACCTAGTGGGAATGTGCGAGCTAACGAGATACTGGAACGACCTATCGTGGCAGTGCAATATGGAGACGGTCTAAGTTGCAAACGACCTAACTTGTTTTTAGGTCGCATATACGACCTAACGAGCTAAGGCATAGGTCGTGGGAACGACCTAACATGTCACCAGAAAAAGGGCTACGACCTAACAGGTTCGAGAGTAATGAGCTAAGACTTGGGAATAAGTCGTTGGAGGAAGTCTTAGGTCGCTCACGACCTAACGCTATTTTAGGTCGCTTACGACCTAGTAAAGGCAGCACGCGTGTCAAAGGATTCAGCGTGATGGCATGTGAACGAGCTAAGAGGTTACGACCTAAGTTAGGTCGCAAGGGGTTAGGTCGCTGGAATATAATTCGACCTACACTAAGTCGCAGGAAAAGGTGCCGACCTAAGTTAGGTCGCAAGAAGTTAGGTCGTGGAATCTTAAGTCGCGAAGACTTTCTGAAGCCGCTTCTGTTAGGTCGCTAATGAAGGGATGCCGTTCATTCTTAGGTCGCGAAGCTCCGGATGCCGTTCATTTGTTAAGTCGTTTATCTGGTGTAACTGTTGGGATAAGTCGCATGAAGTGTTAGGTCGCTAACGACCTATACTAAGTCGCTGAAGGAAGCTGATGTATTGAAGTTAGGTTGCATGAGTTATATTTTAGGTCGTGACCGATATATGTGTTGTAAAAGAGTTGTGTTGTGCTTATGTTGTATTGTTTTTAGGTCGGACCGTCTTAGGTCGAAATATTTTCTTAAGTCGTGATGTTTTTTTTAGGACGAAGGTTATAGGTCGGAAATGACCTAAGTGTTGTTGTAATTTGTGTGTGTTGAGTTGTATCGCCTATAAATAGGCCGTGAGTCTCATTTGTAAAGGTTGTTGATTTTTGAATAAAATTCTCTTTTGTTAGCTTTGTGCTTTCATCCCAATTGGTAGTTGAGTGTAATCTCCTATCTCCTCTTTCGGTTAATCGAGTGCGCTCGATTCAACGATTGCAGAAGCCGATTCGCGGAATCAAGTGCGCTTGATCAACGCTTGAAGAATTGAAGATCTTTGAATCCGGTATCGTGCGCGATCAACGAGTTCGGGATAGCTAGAATTCGGTATCTTCGGATCAACGAATTTGGGCATTTCAGTATCTTCCAATCCACCGATTACTACATTCATCGATCTACATTGTTTTTGTTTAATCCGCTGCGTCAGTTTTCGTCATCTTAGCTCAAGGGATTTTGGAAACGTAAACCATACGAAGGCATGACCAACCTTCATCATCCTAAATCTACCACATTGGTAATTTATCATCACCAAGTGGTTACCCACCAGAAGTGTAGTGTACACGTAAATTATTGTTAAACTCTCCCTCTTTGTACATACGTATGTTTATATTTATGTATGTATATGTGTGGATAAACACACACATTATGGTGTTGGTTGATTGATACATTATCATGTGTATTTATCCATTCATTGGTGCAACATATTACAATGTTGATTTATTTTCCTTTAGTATTTAATTATCAGTAGAAGAAGCTACAAATAAAACTTTCAAATGATAATTTCAGCCTTGGTATATTACAAGGCGGAATTTACTAAATATTCAGCTCATGATGCCATTGTAAAATTTTATATCCTTGAATTATTATTTACACTCATCACAGATTACCAAATTTATTTCTATTTGTGTGATTTTAAGATATCACTACTACCGCTATGATACATACTAGGCACATGATTTTACAAGCTCCAGTTTCAAATAATCATTACTGATTCGTATCTGTTACACTATAATGCAATTTATTTTCAATAGAAGATATTATGGCATAAGAGAAATAAATTTTCCTATAATTAACTAGGATCAAATGGAACATTGATATAATTATGCTCGAGTATGGGTTTATTTGGCAATGACATGCAGTTTTGTGCTTAAATTTTAATTGATATAACCATGCAAAAATGCTACTATGATAAGAAACTTGCATTGTCAAATTGTACACTAGAAACAAAATCTTAGTAGGGACAACAAAAAATTACCAAATTGCCACCTAAATTTCTCCAAACACACTGTTCTTACAATTTGATAGAATTTACTTGCTACCATAGTAGCAAAATTGATCTAGGTCCATCTTTTACAAACTGAAATTAAGCATTCATGCATTTATAATGTGTACATGATAAAAAACATTTTTGCATTGCCATCTTCCCAAATTAGCTTACTTAAATCAATTGGAGATTTTATGAAAATACAATATGATTGTTAACAAATATAACATACATGTTTTTTTTGTTTATTTATTTTGAATTCAAAGCTTTAGTATCATCAAAACTAGGCCTGTCAACGGATACTTTTGGATATGAATAACGTTTTATCTGCATCCACATCCGAAATCATTTTCAGATATCGAATATATGCATCTGTGGATACGGATCGTTATCGAATAATTATCCTATCCACTAACGATCTATAAATCAAGAAACGTAAATTGAAAATTTTGGTTTAACATGAATTTTTTTTCCAATCTCATTGATTATAAATGTAACGACCCGGAATTTTCGACCCCGAAAATTCAACACTAACACGTTCACTGTAGAAGTGTCGAGCAATCGAACGCCAGAAATCCCAGATTATTAGGGTAAAGAAGAAAAGGAGGTAGAAGAAGAAATAGAAAACAACAGCACAAAATCTCACAATCGCAGCGGAATAAAATATAATATCAAATAACAGCATTTACACAAGAAAAGCTGTAACTGTCAATTTACAGACAATATATCAGAGTATAATCATTCACAAATAAACTGGATAGTTATAACAACTTGTCCCTGACTACTATCAATACAATCTCAAATACTCCATACGTCCCTGCCATTCAGCTCGCCTCCTGAGCTCCAGAACGTCCTAACCTGAAAATCTGTAATACTCGGTCTGACCCGAGCATTAATTACAATAAATTAGCACCAGAGTCAGGCTGGAAACCAGCGTGAGTAAACCCATTTAAACTAAAATACTAAGGTTGTAAAACTTCTTTGAAAACCCGGGTAACTCGTTCATCACTACGAGTTTTAATCATTCTGTAGCCAACACTTATTTCACAAACAATATTTAAGTACCGTTACTTAGTTTTAAATGGCCAAGTTACTTAATTTATTCCATTTCAGCCTATTGATTTTAAAATCAAATCTATAAAAAATTATAGATTACTAATCGAAGTGGTTCCGGATATCGCTAATATCCGACCCCGATCTCTTCGAATCCAACGCCATTCTTTAAGCCTGGTTGTTTAAGTGAAAAAAAATTAAATTAATTTCAGAATGTCATATTCTCACAGAAATTTATCACAAATAAATAACTCACATTTTTCACAGTTCAATCCAAGGAAATTCATATCACAGAATATCATAATTTAACATACTAGAGATATTAAGAAATCCAAGCATTCAATTCAAATTAAACATTTAAAAGCTAGATTAATTGGTCACACCATTTCTAATTAATTTAATTAACACAAAATAAATTAATTACTACTAAATCATGCTTAATTAAATCGAAAATTCCAAGTCGTTACAATAAAAGTATGCAAAATCAATAAATATAATGATAATAAACAGTTTTGAGAAGTTAATATGCATTAAATGAATAAAATATAAACTATTAACTTAATAAAACAATAAATTTATATTTTCATTGTACTAAAATATATAAAATAACCTATAATCTTAACAAAAACCTGGTAGGTAATTTTCAAATGCGGATGCCTTTATATCTGCATTCGTATCTGCTTTTTCGAATATCGGATATTTATCTATTTTTTGGATATGGATGCGGACGGATTTTGAATTTTTGGATATCCATTGACAGTCTTAGTCTAAAATTTGTATGATAAAGATGATAAAATTATTAAAGACGATGTCTAAAAGTTAAAGAGTTTATAGTACGTGCAAATAAAATAGGCTTGAGGGTATTTTATTTCAACTTGAGTCATTGATTAACCATTTTTGGTAGCAAGGAAACGTAGTTTTGTAGATGAAAAAGAGACTATGAGCTTATAGTATGAACTGGTGTGGTAAAAAGAAGGCAGGTAACTGATAATTGATGCATTAATGTTCTTTTAGAATATATAGATTAAAATCTTGGCTCGCGCATTTACAATGAATATCTTGGATGCATATTTTTTCACTTTTATTTGACAAATTTATAGTATTTATTATTGTTCTTTAATTGAATATTCCCATTTCAATAAAGGTTTCTGGTTGAACATATTAACTTATATGCTTATAAAATATATTAATGTAGACGGATTTTATCTTCTCTGGTAAGATTTATTTGTTCTCTTTCTTTTTAACCAACACATGGATTTAAAGTGAGGTCATTTTGTTTAAATATTTGTGGTGCGAACATTATATGAATCCAAAGTTACTTTCAAAGGTTTGTCAAAGAAAAAAAGTATATACGATCATAATTTGATTGTCAAGAAGGAACAAAAGTAACAAGTTAGAAGTTAGAACCATTATCTTATTACTATTTAAGATTTTCATGGTTGCAATTTTTTCTATGCATATATCTATTCATACGTACTTCGCTTTTTCACTTATAATACTGAAATGATATATCAGTGAAACAATGCATTAAATGGAACATTGGCAGTACTCCTTATTGGAACTCCTATGTAGACAAATCGTAGTTTTCCTGTGCATATATGTGTTCTTAATGGCACATGGCATAGACTTAAAAATATTTGAGCATTTTTTCAAATTGAAGAATAAATAAGCTTACTAAAACTAAGAGAAATATGTAAAAAAAATCCACGGCTTTACTTTACTTGTAGATGGCTCATGATAAATAAGTGACGTCCAATGATAAAAATAATGCGCAAATTATCATCTTCTGACATGGATTTGGATTTCGACTATTGGTTTAATGGAAATCATAGCAGAGGTACTTCAAAACTAGGCAAGCTATGTACGCATTCTGTAATTTCTTATGTTATGTTCTGAATTTATATGTCAATCAGAAAAGAATATTATTTTTAGGACCAATGTTAATTAAAGTTTTGTAATATTAATAATATGTACATATGTCATAACGCAATGAATAAGATCGTAAATATGTTATTGCTTTTTGTGATCAGTGTGTGGTTTAGTTTGCTTTATTTTATGAAACATTTGTCTAATCGAACAAATTTACAAAAACATTTGTATAATGATATGTACATAAAGTTATTAAAAAATTATAAATTATGCATTGAACACTAATCATGGTCCCCTAAAAGACTATATATCATCTCACTAACAAATCATGCTCTTCCAAATTTTGACTACCAAATAAAGCATGGAAAAAAAATAATTGTATACAATCCATTAATAAATGGGAAAACCATAAACAGATTATTGTATAGCTAAGTGTGTTCGAAGAAATTTTTGGTGTATATTTGTTTATTATATTTTACGTTGTATGTTAAGATATTATTGGTGCATGAATAGAATTAGCCAAAAATGAAATATATATATATATATATATATATATATATATATATAAGAATGAATTTTTTATTTAAAGTTGAAATAGATAAAGAAGATTATGAAATGGGAGACAATAAATCAAGTAGTGAAGTTATGATATCGTTAAGCATTTGAGATAAAACTAAATTTGGTTCTTAATCGGAATATTTAATTTCATGGGGCAAAATTAAATTTTCCTCCTAAATTAATGAGAGAAGAGTATTTTGAGTGAGAGAAAATGAGAGATAATAACCATAACGATCCGACTTTTGGACCCTCGAATGTCGATACTAAATACATCCAAGGTATTCGTGCACCGAGCACCCAATTGCCGGAAAGACAGAAAGTTAGGGTAAAAAAAGATTAGAACAAGAAAAGAAGAACATAACATCAGAATCTCACAACTGAACGATAATATATAATATCAAAGGAACGGTACAGAGGGTCACTTTGAATATAGAAATATTAGAGTTACTAAACCTAAGTACTATCATTAGCCTGGACAGTTATAACCACCTGTTCTCATAATGCTGATATATACAATATAGAAATGCAACAGAAATAAGAATACTATGGAAGAAAATCACCCAGCTCTTCTCCATAAGCTCCAAGGCATCTGTAGCTAAATCTAGAAACATACACGGGCTGACCCGAGCATTATAAGAAAATAAGACCAGGATTAGTCTGGCAAACTAGCGTGAGAAAGGCAAGTAATAGTAACCATTAAGACCATACGGATTTCCATAACGGTTTTCCCCTTTAAGAAACCAACCATTCATCAATAGTGATATGATAGATAATGTCTAGAGTGTAACACATAAATCGTATCAAATAGCCGTCGTGTAAACGCCACAACAATAATAAGTATACAATCAATACCGTTAAGGTGTGTCTACATAGTAGATTTTCCATAGAGATCTCCTCGGATCTAGCCGAATCCAAACTCCTGCATAAGGATTAGAGATATGCTTCCGAGCAACGTACATCTCTAGAGGATGTACTATAGAAAATACATAACTGGCCCACACCCGGACAATCGTGGTTCCGAATGCATCGCTCCCGCATGCATGTCCGTAAGTAATACTAGAAGGAGTTGCCTACACCCTTGGGATTGCTAAATTGCTACGTTCCATTTGGCTATGCATCATATCTCTGGTTTTAGTCATTTTCGATGTTGAGGCTACGTTTGGCATTTCTCACTGGAGTCTTCATCACTCGAACAAAAAACACGAATTTCCAAATGGATTCCTACATCTCGAACAAATCACAAATCACTACATGGATTTAAGCATCTCGAACATATCTTGTACATCTACATAGGTTCCCCGCATAAGTCCTCCGACGAATGCTAACACTGTCCTCTCTCTTAGAGTACTCCTCAAGATAGACAATCCCACATGATAGCATCGTTTGAAATGTTAACGCTGGCCTCTCCCTTCGACTTAACTTTAAGGATATATAGACAGTTCAACTCTATAACATTCCACTTCACAATTGCTTCCAAAACATAGAACTCGTATACTAGTTTTGAAGTGATATTCGTTAAGTAAAACACTTACCGATTTCGGTCTTTTCAAAACTAATTCGATGAATTTCTAACTAACTTAATTCTGGTTCTTTCAATACTAAGCAAAAGCTATAAACATTTCATACCAATACTTCTCCCGGGGTTTTTCATTTATATGAAATCGCACAGCTTTTTGATTACCTCTTAAGTCATATTTTATGAAGTTCGATAATCGACTAATCGATTATCTAGTAAAAAACAACCGCTTATACAAATCACGATTCGTATGCTTAACTCATTTTCGACATTCCAACTTACCTATTCCTCGTCCAAGAGTGAAGCCAGGTAAGTTAAAGCACCGGTTGCATCAAAGCCTTGCATAGACGCTTCATTCTTGAACCTCACAAATAGATAAGTCTACCTCGTCGGCTTTGAGTGTTAAGTATAATATTAATGATTTCCACAAACAAGTAAGAAATCAACACGATTAATATGTTTTCAATATTTTCTGACTTACTATTCCTTGACCAAGTGGAAAATCGATTGGTTAGAGCTCTATTCATCCGTTCCTACTCGAAATCAGTCTTAGCTCTCATATATAGATATGCCTTACTTTGTCGGCTTTTAGTGTTAAGCATAATTAATTAGTTTTCAAACAAGTAATCAAATAATTAACCATTTAGCCAGTAAGAAATTCTTAACCCTTTTTCAAAAACATTTGTATATTCTTTTAAAATACTTGAAAATACTTATAATAGGTTTTAAAACATTTATCTAA
Source organism: Allium fistulosum (assembly GCA_030737815.1). Lineage (NCBI taxonomy): Eukaryota > Viridiplantae > Streptophyta > Magnoliopsida > Asparagales > Amaryllidaceae > Allium > Allium fistulosum. The sequence goes on along the minus strand of CM060908.1, from coordinate 93,792,997 downwards.
AATATTACTTTAAAATAACAAGTTTGTAAAATCTATAAAACTTGGAAAAGAACACGTTTTTTTAAAAAAAAATCTCTTATTTAAAAATTCACCGCTAAACCTTAAAAATTCATAAATATCTCAAACCACTTTTGAAATACTCTAATATGAGTTAGTAAACATTTGTAAAAAGAATGAAACAAAATACATAAATTTAAATATCTTTTCAAACATTTGAAAGTCCAAAATCAAGGCTAAACGGGACAGTTTTGCACAGTGAAGTTTTGGCCACTTTTCGAGATATTACTTAACTTTTTATTATTCAAGCTTTTATTACCAACAAACATGCATATAAAACATTATAAATATGATGAGAAACCTTTATGGATCTCTCTACAAAGTTCCATAATAATCGCTTTTGGTGGAAGGTGTTAATATCCTCCTAAGTTTTCACTCAAAATTAAAATTGATTTGGATTTGATTTGCAATAATTTTCTTTAGAACATAAGAGAGGAAGAAGAAGAAGAATCCATTGATTTTCTCACTTAAGCTTTGTGAATTCGTGATTCTAACTCTGTGGTATGTCTCTCCTTATATAGGCACAAGAATGGTGTTGTCTAAGCTTACAATCACCCCCCCTAACCATGCCATGGAAGCTTCACCTTCATCACTTCTCCTTTAAATCACTTCTCCTTCTTTTTAATTTCCATTATACCCCTCTCATGATAATATCTTTTATCCATTAGAACATTTTAGAACCTTCTAATCTTTACGAAGAGAAGAGTGTGTTAATTAGTTGCTAATGTGTTCTTCTGATCATTAGACGAGTGCATAAGAGTTCGAACAACTTATATCGATCGAAAAGCTGTTTACCGATAAAATGATTTTCGGTCACATTATCAGTTTTTCTTCGATGAATATATTTTTGTAAAAAAATTTATTATCATTACTTATTAATTAAATGATGTCTAATGAGGTTATAAAATTATATTTATAATACTTAATTATATTTCAAAATGTTACGATATTCAAAGATGAAGTGTTTGAATTTCCGGGTCACTACAATAACACAAATAGATTTATTTCTAAGGGGCTTTGCACACTATGACTCTATTTTTGATGTTGTTATAAGAAAAGTACCTATAGCAATGAATATATAAATTAGGTCACAATTTTTTTAACAAGAAAGCGCAAATTGTGTTGCAGTTTCCTAATAGAAAGTGTAGGTTAACATGCAGATTTTGAAAAAGTTTTTAAAAATTGAAAAATCAAATTTCTTTATTCGTAAATAATAATAATTGTTATTTAAGTTTAATTTAATAAATAACTATAATTTTCACCATTATCATATTTTATAGAATTATATATCCCAAAAACTGCAAGTTCTCTTGCATTTTCCATTAAAAAGTGCAAGTTACCTTACGTTTTCTATTGGGGGAAAATCCCTCAAGATCGCCTCAGGAACAAAAAATCCAACCTTGTGGAAAAACAAATAGACCGGATTGATAGTGAGGCAAAACAAACAACAGATAGTCACCAGTTAAAATCAATCACAGATCAAGCAATACAAGAAAATAACACACGTGATTTATAGTGGTTCCACTACCACGAGGTATTGTACATCCATTTGGAGAGAGGAGATTTTATTACTTTCTAAGAGGAGAAAATTTTACAACATTGATAATGGAGAAGAAGAATAAGAAATACAACCAAGAGGGATAATTCTACTCATGTTAATCTCTGCCTTTGTATAGAGGTTATTACTTGGGGTTGAAGTAATTGATTTATGGTCATAAATCAATGCGTTATTAATTCTCTTATTCATACAGGATACATTTATCCATTTGATTTTCCAGTTTTCCCCAATTTACATGCGCCTGATAAGATTCCTTCTTTAATCGGCTAATTAGGGAATTAATTGATTAATTCAATCTTCCAAAATAATTCTTCTTCTCACGTAGATGAGTTATTTCTCTCTTTATGCTATAAATAAGGCGGTATATATTTGAGTAATTATCTCAAATACCGTCCAAATCTTCTGCATTTGGAAATATTGTATCACTGAAATCAACAATTTCTTTCAAATCTTCTGCAGTTAGAAATATTGTATCACCAAATCTTACAATCTCCACCTTAATACTATATTTCCCCACAAGCCTATCAATTCCACCTACATCCTCTTACTATAAGTAGGACCTATCAATCTCCATAATGAAAACAAACGTCTTCATGAACCATCTCAACTCTCCCCCCGCCCCGTGCCACCATGTGGCACCTAGCATTTTGATAAGCTATTCGAGTTTGAGCAACGCCCGAACTCTACAGCCTACAAAGACTTGTGCATATCCGCTGCTTTCTCCTTTGATCTCTGATGGCCAACTTCAGACAATCCCTTCTTCTGCTTATCAAGCATATCCGTTTAGCGAAACCTCACCTTGTTGAAGCTTCCCCCTTTGATCCCCTTCTATCTATGCAAAAACTCAAAGTCCATTCTCGTTTTCCTAGCTTTGACATCTTCTCCATGAGAACTGTAAGCTCCATCCCTAGACCCTCCAAATACAGTGCTTCCCTTTAGGAGATACAAATTCTAGAACATATCTCGCTTTATCACTACCAGTGCACCCTTAGAAACCCTCAGACTATCCTTCTCCATAGTTACCTTGCATCCTTTGGATGACAACTGTCCAAAAGATATCATCAACTTCTGAAGACTTGGAACATAACGAACACCTATTAAGGTGCATATCACCCCATCAAACATGCGAATCTACACAGTACCTACGCCCATGACTCTACAGCCAGCAACATTTCCTATAAGAATCTCTTTTCCCTTTTTCTTTCAAAAGAACTGAAATAATTCTTATTAGACGTCATATGGAAAGACGCTCCCGTATCTAGCATCCAATGGTCTGATACATCCGATACTACCGTCGTTAATAAGTCATTGGATACAACTTTCTCCATCGCAATCGATGAACTTCCATCTTCAGTCTTCCTCTTCAAGTCCGAACAATCTCTTTTCCAATGGACTGGTTTCTTACAAATGTGGCATTTCCCATCTCTGGATTTACCTTTCCAGTCATTACTGGGCTTTCTAGATTTGGAACGCCCCCTAGAATTCCAATTCTTCTTCTCCTCTCTCCCTCTATCAGCAAACAGGCCTTGACTACTACTTCCTCCTCTACCTTCACTCATCTCCTTCAAAGTTATCAGATAGAAGACCCAACTTCACATCTTCAATGGTCAAAGTATCTCTCGCAAAGATAAGGCTGTTAGCGAAACCTGTGCAATGCTCTGGAAGGGAACACAAGAGAATCATTGCTATATGCACTTCATCTACCTTCAAATCCACGGTCTTCATCTTCATTACTAGATCAATGAAGAAACCCGGTTGCTCTTTGATAGAAGTACCACCTCTCATTCACATGGTGAAAAATATCTTGACGGTTAGTCAAAGATTTCTTCAAATAGAGATTTTCCAGCTTGGTCCAAATTTCCTTAGTAGTAGTTTCACCGCTAATCTCATAAATAACATTTTCTCTCATAGCTAATTGCAAAGTAGTAAACGCCCATTTTTCCACCTCCTTCCTTTTCGCGGTTGAAATTTCAGTCATCAACTACTCAGGAGCAAACACCATAGGATGAACTTCGTTTCTCATCAGAACAGCTTCCACCCTCCATTGCCACTTCTCGAAGTCTTTATCACCGTTCCACTTCTCTATTGCTAAACTAGATCCTGATGCAATATAGGTCCCTCTAACATAGAGTCTTGACACCACCGTTGGAGTCTCCTCATCTCCTGCCATAATGCCTAACACCCTTTCTCAATCAACCTTGTCGCTTCGATACCAGACTGTTGAGGGAAATCCCTTAAGATCGCCTTAGGAACAAAACTCAAATCATGCCGAAAAACAAATAGGACCGGATTGATGATGAGGCAAAACAAACAATAGATAATCACCAGCAAAAGCAATCACGGATCAAGCAATAAAAGAAAATAAGACACGTGATTTATAGTGGTTCCACTACCACGAGGTAGTGTACTTCTACTTGGGGAGAGGAGATTTTATTACATTTCTAAGAGAAGAAAATTTTACAAGATTTATAATCGAGAAGAAGTGTAACGACCCAGATTTTTTCGTTGTTCGATTCTGAATATTTAAATGGTTTTAAATATTGAATTTGAATTATATATTGATTTAGAATATGAAAATTTTGGGTTTATTTATAAAATAAATTCAGAATTTAAAAATAGCAATTTATTTGATAATTTAATTATTGAAGTTTATAATTGAATATTGGTTAAATTATTGTATCTTGAGTTTAAGCACGATAAAAATTATTTAAAGGCTTATAAAATTTATATTAATAATAAAAGATAATAAAAGTTTTAAAATTGAAATTAAAAGTGATTTGTTCAGTTTTAAAAAAGATATCGTTTAAATTGACATTTAAATTAGCGCTCTGGGACACAGTCTCGGAATTCGACGAAACCAGTTCCATTGGATCCGTAATAATGTATTATTATCGGATTTCAAATTTCGTAGTGTTTGGAATTATCGTTTGATCGTATGGTATATAAACACGTTGAAATTCATAGCGAAAATTCAATATAATAATTGGGTCCAAAAAGCTATTTTCTCCATACGATCGAGTTAGGACTCAAAACCTTTTCCATTGTGTTCAGAATAGGGGTATAACATTATGAACGCCTAGCGGCACACCTTCTTAGGGGTCCAAAATTTCAAGATAAGTATAACGAGATATTTTGGAATAAATTTATATTACAAAAATTTTAAATCAACTCAAAACATCGTATCCATCTTTCCAGCCTATAGTGTTTGAGAAGTTTTCTTTTGTTAAAATCACATCCCTCCTTTTTCAATCGTTCAAATCGAAATCAAGTCGAAACCGAAAGAAAAAAAAAGAAATACAGAACGAATCAATTCGTTCATCTCAAAAAAAAAAGATAGACGACATCGCAACCCATCGGATTGCCTGTAGCGCGTGCGCGCGTATAGGGAGGAAGGTTGCGAGGTGATCTGAGGAGTTTTGGGTGAAGGGTGGATCGATCGTGAAGCTCTCGTGCAGGGGAGGCTTGAGTCGCACGAGTTGGAGGCGTGAGTTCGTCGATGGTGATGTGCTCAGGTGTGACTATGGAAGTCACGACAGTCGCGATCGAGCATGGCGGCTGAGTGCGATTTGGAAGGTGCGACTGTCATGTGTATGCGCAGGTGGGGGAAAAGGGAAACATCGACTGTTGGATTTCGATTGTGGTAAAATCGGCGGCGACAATGGTGAGGTCAGGAAGAAGCTCGATGAAGACAGTATGGGTTTTGCGTGGAGTCCGGAGTGAAGTCGAATCGATAAGGAAGTGGTCATGTGAACGAGCAGATTTTTGGCGAGTTGGTTCTCTGAATTGAGGATAGGGCTGAGGGTAATTTCTTTAACTATTATAAGTCTAAGTTAATTATCAACTAATTTACTTCGTAGTTCATTAATCCATATTTAATTACATATGAGGTCCGGAAATCATTAAATAAAATCGAGTGTGCGTCGTAGCCATGAAAATCTTTGCAATAGGATTGGTTGGAATTTTCCGGAGTAAGCTGGGATTTTAGATAAATTTAAAATCTGGATGTTCGGCAAAAAAAATCAAGGTGAGAATTTCTCGCTCATTTGGATTTCCACTTTTAAATTTAAATATTTAAATTTAAATTATTGGATGCATGATTGATAAATTTATAATTATTTGTGGATGGCTATATATATAGTAGTATATATACTAGTATTGGAGTGATATTCTCGCACATTATAGCGGATGAGAACCTATGCGCCCCGCGTAATAGCGGATGACCCTATATACCACGATATCCCCCTCGAAGTGGGATTGGTATTTTATTGTTATCTAATATCTGTGGATGCAGGGAAACAGGTTGAAGGGATCCAACTGGATTCCTCAAATATATTAGTTTATTTTCATATATATAAAATGCTGGATTATTGTGTGTTGTAAATTTTTAAAAATATTATAATGGCATGGAAATTAATTTTAGGTATATTAAATACCATAAATATTATTTTAAATTTTTTAGGAATTAAAAGGGGATTTTAATATAAAAATATATATATCGAAACTTTGGATTTATTTAAAAGAGATTGGTTCGAATATGAAATGGTGAATTTTTGATCGTATTAAATAATGCGGAAAATATTTTAATGTAGATTTTAAAATGAATTATATAAAGGAATTTTTAAAGACTGGATTTTAAAGTGATATTCGGGAAATCATAGAAAGAAGTCGAAATCGATATTAAAAGTAGATTGTAAAAAATAAATGGAATCTATAAGAAATTGAATTTATAAAATGGAGTTTATAAATGAGACTATTTTTAGTGAACTCAAAGGAGTTATAGAAAACTTATAAACGAAGTTTATAAATGATGGAAAGTGATATCGGATGATAAATTAGGAATATAAATTTACGGGAAGAATTTATATTTGAAATATGGAAATAGGGTGAGAAAAAAAATAGTATATACTATTTTTAAAGTGAAATGGTGCAACGATTCCGATTTTTGAGTCAAATTTAAATTGATAATTAATATAAATTTTGGATTTAATTGTAAATTAATTTGAATATTTTCCAAAATAAATAAAATTAGTATTTGTTTATTGATGATATTCTGATTTGGTAAGCCAAATGCAGAATAGATATTCAGCTTGATTTGGAGAGCTATTTCTTTGTGTGTCCATCTATTCTTTGTTGTCTCCCTGTCTAGCAAATTTCGAGGACGAAATTTTCTTAAGGGGGGGGGGGGAATTTGTAACGATCTCGTTTTTAAGTCGAATTGAATTTAGTAATTAATACAACTTTTAGAATCAAATTGTGAATTAATTGGTGAATTAATTTGAATTTTTCCAAAATAAGTAAATTTTATGGATTGGAAATTCGAAAAGAAATATCTTTATAAACATGTAAAATATAAGATAAAAGGGTTTAAAACAAAATGTATAAATTAAATAAAGAAGGGGTTTAAACATAAATTTAAGTGTTTTAACATTTGTAAGCCATGTAATTTGAAAATTTACAAGTGTTAGCTAGTAAAGACAAGTGGCAATTAATCTTCTTTTAAATTTAATTTTATGTAATATATTTCAAAAAGAAAAACTAGGTTGCTCATTTTATTTTCAGTTCAAACTCTCTCCATCTTCAAAACAAAACCTGAGATAAACTAAAACCAGAAAAAGAAAAACTGAAAAGCTGAATCAAAACAACAACTTCAACCCGAGCAAGTAGATTTCAGATTCAAACTCAACATCAAAGATTTAAATTCAACAGACAAGTTTCAGTTCAGCCTGGAAATCAAAATACAAAACAAAAGAAAATTTCAACCTGAGTTTAAAGCTTCAGGCAATCTAAACAAAATCAAAGATCAACATCAAATACAGGCTAGATCAAATAATCATCAGGTTCCAGATCTAAAACTCAAAGCTTGTCCTCTGTTCAAATATCCAGGTGAGCAAACTACCTTTATAAAATCCATTGAATCTTGATTTGGATGTGGTAATATTTAAATTTGTTTGTATAGTTATTAAATGTGTCTGCATGTCTGTGTATATGTGAAAATGATGATGTGCATGTCTGTGGAAATATTTTAAGCCTTTGTTCTTTAGTTTCAAGTTCAACTAAATCAAAATAAAATCAAATCTCTTCACATAAACAATATTAAGCCATGATCTTTGAAAGAGATTTGTTTGTATAAGACAAATACTATTTTTTTAAATATTTACAAGAATATCAGTAAGTTATTTTTACTGGAAAAAGAAAAGGTACAATGAAATCAACTCAAGTCGAAATCTTGATTTTTGAATTTTCAAGTTTGGATTGTATATTTGAATTCGTGTTGGTAAATCATGATTTTTAATATAGATATTAAAATTTCTAAGTGAGTGAGTGATGAGAATTCGTGAGATGATCAGAAAACGTATATTCGTCGAATTCCGTCGAACGACGAGATTAGGTTCTTCGAGTTTTGGTCAGAAGGTGGATTAAGCATCAATGATCATCGGAAAATTACTCGTAAATTTTCCAGAAGATCGTAGTGATTGGGCGAGATCATTTTAAGGTTTAAGACTCGTTTTTGTCAAGCTTGTTCTCGGAAGAACTGCAACGTCGTCAAGATGATTCAGGAGATCGGACCGGGGGGGGGAAGGTTCATGGGTGAGTGGCAGAGCTTTGGTCAATCTCGCGTGAATTCTGGTGATCTTGGGTGGCGTATCAAAGAGGTTTTTCGTCGAAAGGTGGGTTCCAGTATTTAATCGTGTAGCTTAAATCTCGATTTCCGATGGAATCGTCGGAATTAGGTAGTCAAGTTCGTTGTCGAGGTCAAGATGGACTAGTGGATAAGCGCGACGTTGATCGGAAGACGTCAGGCGACTTGTACATGTGCACCTGTGTACGTGTGTATCTGCTGTTATTTGAAGTTTTGGGGAAGAAAAGGATTCTCGGGTTCAAGCTCGAGAAAATGTAAGTTCAACTCGAAGCAAAAGAAAATATGGGTAACTCGAAGTAAGGCTCGGGTATTTTAGGATTTAACTTGAAGTTATCTTGGGTTTAATATTGTTGCAGTTTTAAATTTTTAAATTAAACAAGTTTTGAATGTTAAACGATTTCTTACTTAATTCTTTTATATGATGAATGTCTAATTAAGTTGAAATGTGTTAAAAGGTTTTAAAAAAAATTATTTTGAGTTTAAAGTGTTTTTAATATATAACTTTTGTTTTTGAAAAGTTTATTTTTAAATAAACTTAATATTGTGATTAAGTTATGATTAAAGGTTGATTAATGAAAGTGATTAAAGAATAATTAATTAAGGATAATTAATTAAATGTAATTAATTAAGGGTAATTAACTAAAGGATAATTAATTAATTAAAGGTTAATTAATTAATGATTAAAGGTGAATTAATTTATGATTAAAAGATAATTACTTTTATTAGTGGTTAATTTGTTATGAAATTAACTTAAGGTTAATTGATTGATGTGATTAATTAAGGGATAATTAATTAATTAAGGGATAATTAATTAAGATGGATGATTAAAGTTGATTAATTAATTTCATTAATTAATAATGGTTTTGTAATTAATATTAAGTTAAGCAGGATTGAGTAATTAATTCATAAGTAATTAATTTGGAAATTAAATTGAATTGATTAGAGATTAAACAACTAATTAATCTTGCTTAGAGATGATTGTTGTATTGAATGCTTGAATTGTTGAATATCTCTGATATGTGATTATGATACTTTGTTATTTGAATTGCTTTGTTCTGAGCTGTGACATCTGTGATATATTGCTCTGTGATTGTGAACTTCTGAATTGAAATAAAATTGTTGGCCTTTAAAACGACATTTGAATTTCGATGCGACCGGGGGTCGGATTCCAAATGGTTATCCGAAAACCACATCGAATCTTAATGGTGGATCTTTTGTTTAAAAGATTATAAATGGAAATTTGTCGTGACTTATGTATCCACGTGTTTTTGAATAAGCGCTCATTATTCGGTTAAGCCGGGAGAGGACATTAAGTCATAAAACCCATTCCGAATAGTGATACGACGAAATAGGATTGCATTTGAAGACAGTGGAGAAGACCGGGTATTTTCAAGAACGAAAGGATTACCTATCGATTGTTTCTGCACTGAGTCGCGCTGGTATAGAGATCTCCATATGTGATGGGGAGTCCGATCGGGATTGTTAATACTCGGATTTGCAAGGGCTTCTTTTGAAGTGCCTTCGGTTCCATCCAGACCCAGAATGGACTTGTATGGATGTATGTCTGACATTAAACCTTGAGATATAAAGCTGATTTCTGTCAAATACATTTATGTTTGGTGGCGGAGAATTTATTCTTTTAGCTTAACACCCTTCTCTGAGACGTACGAGCTCAGAGGTTATGTAGTTGATGGTTACTAGTGATATATTCCCAATTTGGTAATGTGGCATCATTGGTTGATCGAAGCATGGATTTTATAAAAAGCGTAGCTTTGTGGAACGAAACTTCATCGAACCTCACACCCCAAAAATGGTCGAAATAGGAAAGTTGCGGCAAGGTTATTAAGGGTAGCGCCCTTAGGGTATATCCATTTTCTTCTGGATAAAAAGTAGTATCATGGTATGGAGCCGAGATACTTAACTTATGTGGTTGCTGCAAATCTATTGCTTTGTGGTTGTTGGTGTAAAGGTACCTCGGATAAAGGTCGGTTACGACTGGGGATGGCATACTTGTGTGGTAGTTACCTAGTTACAGCTTTATTACAGCGTGAGGTAACGTCGGCCTTGTTTGGCAGAGATCCGGTTTGGTTCTCGGGGGCGTCCTTCCAGAGGCGTACCCATTTCGGTAAGGAAGTTCCTTAGCCTGGCCATTGTTGGAAATCCAAAGAAACAATACGAGCCCTGTATGGTTTTAGTTGTTTAACCCGCCATTTATTTATGGTGGTGACCTGCCGTTTGAATGGTAGCTATAGTAGGCATACTACGAAATGTGTATGCTGGCTAAGATTAATATTATACTTTCGAAATGTTTTCTATACTATGCACTAATAATAATATCAAAAGAATTTTGCGTACCAAGCATGTTTGACTATCATAATGAGAAATCTCCTCCAAGTGTGTGCTTGCATCGTGTGTGTGGCAGGAGGCCTTATGGTAGTTTTATTTTCCAAAAAGCATTGCGGAATTCTTTTTACTTCTTTTGTTAAGGATAAAACTGTTTTTGTTTTCTCATACTAGTCCCATGACTGACCTGGAGTTTATTGTTCCCTTCCTAACTCTGGGTGCCCACAATTTTTCACACGGGCAGCCTAAAGTCAGGTTTTCAGATAGTAGATGTAGATTCGATAGCCTACAGTCTTGGTTTGGAAGTTTCAATCTTTGAAGTATTTTAATTTGGGGATCGCATTTGCGCACTAGACTTGCTTAATTCAACTTGAAGGTGGTTCTTGCTTTTGGATTGGAGTCTTTGGAGTTTTGGCATTAGAGAATATATATCTTTCCGTTGCTGATGTTATCTCTTCTGCTATCTTATTATTTCTGCTATTGTGTATCTCTGATATTGATATTCATTTGTATTAGATTGTTGTATCATTGTTGTATAAAATATTGTATATCAATGATATTCGTTTCTTTTTCCGCTGTGTTGTTTACTTAATGTGTTATAAGCTCCATCCGAACTGGAGTCCGACGTTTGAATCTGGGGCATTCGAATACAAGTGAGGTATTTGATGTCGATTTTCGGACGCCGAAGCAATGCTGCACGTGCTACTTACCAGTACTACCATCATTATGGTACCATATCCATCTATTGACCGGAGTCCCCACATCGAATTGTTCCGGTCTATGACGTCATCTATATCCATCCCGAACACCTGCCATCATAGTGATTGGAGTCTTCACTCCAATTGGTGTCCGCTGAGCCCCCGCCATCACAGTGATCGAGCCAAACATTGCTTGACACGATCGGGACTCAAAGTACTGGTAGTCCTTCTAGAATGTGTCAGAAACCCTTGGATAGTAACCCGGAAAGTGGTAACGTACGTCTCATACCGCACGTTCTCACTTAGCGGTTTTCTAGCCGCTAGTCGATGCCACACCATGAAAATCATCTAAATCATCATAAGAATCACCTCATGTCATCGACGAATGGTATGAAATGCCAAACTCATCTTATCCCATCGACAAGTAAGAAATACCATAAGTCATCAATCATCATCAAATTCCATCGAAATATTTGCCTCATATCATTGGCAAAAACATCTCCATCAATATAGCCCATCATCGAATATACTCCTATTTAGGAGTTCTCGGACTATATATATATCAACCAAATAAATTGCTATGGAATAATGCCCCAATTAGGATTTAAATACATCAAAAACATACCATGAAGTGGTTGTCATCAAAGAGGAATTCAAACAATTCCCAAAAGTTGTTTCGATCGTACAAGTCCGAAATTAACCGATAAAGTAAATTCACGAGTTCCATACCTCATAATTTTACTAAACCGTTTAATTTACTTCCTCATACGTCCGAATAGAATCAAAGTGATTAAAATAAATAAAATTATTAATAAAAGATTTTACTAGAGAAAACGGGATTTTAAAACAATTTCTAGAAATTTATCTAAAGGATTTTGAGAGAAAACTCATCATTTAAAAGAATTTTAATGATTTTTGAAAGCCTAGAAAATAAAGAATAATTGTTTAAAAACCTTCAAAAATGTATAAAAACATTTATTACACAAACCATGATTTTAGAAGATTTTATGGAATTTATTCGGATTTTTAAAACTCAAGAAAACATCAATTTGCAATTTAATCGGCATAAACCGATATTCAAATTTAAATCGAATTTAAATTAAATTTAAATTCAAATCTCATCCTAACTTGACTAGTCCATTGCTGGACATAATGATCAAATTTTAGTATCAAATTTCATATAAATTTTTTTGCAAAAGAAAGCAAATGAAATTGTCGAAATCGGACAAATATATAAATATTGTGGCTGTCAATGACAGGCCAGCAGTAAAAACATCAATTTTCCACCATGTAAACAACAAAATCATACAAAACTTAAAACATAAAAGTTGTAGCACATTTTCTATGGATTCCAGAACATCTTGCATTTCAAGATTCCGATCAGTACCGTGAAAGTTATGATCGAAATACTACCTAGAAAAAAAAATTATGTGCACTGGCTATCAACACAGGCCAATGATGAAAAAGTCAAATTTTCACTATGTAGACTTAAAAATCATTCAAAACCGAAAATATAAAAGTTGTGGCATATTTCACAAGGATTTCAGAACATCTAAAATTCCTGAATTCCGATTTGAAACGCAAAAGTTATGCCAGAAATACTATTCAGCCAATAGAGCGCTATTATTATTTTCTGTGCAAATACCCTCTCGGTTTTGCAACTTTGACAGCAAACAAGGAGGTCCAAACGGACTCGAAACTCGATTAAATTTTGCATGAATGAACTATGACAAATATACTACAAACTGAACAAGTTTGACAGCAATCCGACGCCGGATGAAGAAGATATGGGCAAATGAAATTGGCACTATTTCAGCCAGATACACATATCAAAAAGATAAAAAAACAAAACATCACGGTACCAAACTTTTACACAACGAATTATTTTATATGCTTACGGTTTGCTGCAAGTTTTAACTTACAGTTAGCAGCAAAAGATGATGATTTTGGTTGCAAAATGGAGACTTTCAGCGAGGATTGGAGCTAAGAGGACCTGTAGAAGCTAAAACAAGAACATGCAAGAAGAAAAATTATCAAAACAAAACTTACAGTAACTGAACCTGAGATTTTTCATGAAGTAGGGATTATTGAGGTAGAAGATTACCTTAGATTATGTTTTTAGCAAGAGAAACTCTAGATTTTGCGAATTTAATTAGGAGATTAACAAGAAATTAGCATGGATGCCATTATTGAGTTACTGGAGTTTTCTTCTGTTTTGAGAAGATGAGAAGAAAGAGTACGAAGTGTCTGTACGTACTTCTCATTTCTCCAGAGGCCTCTTCTCAAGTGGGTTTGGGTTTGGATTCAACCCATTAGCCCAAAATTAATTACTTAGCCTAAATAATGAAGTGTTTTTATATATACAAAGGTTTTTAATTCATATCTTTCTCAATTTTCATCCTTTTTAAACGAAATAAATTGCGTCGCGATCGTTGCAACGTCTAGAATTTATTAAGATGATAAAATCATCATATTTCAGCAATTTTAAATGTTATTTTATCAATAAACTCTTATTTTTAACAAATTTACACTATTTAAAGAAATAATGCAAATTTGACATATTTTAGTTAAATAAAATACATTTTCCATCCAATAAAGTGTAAACAATTGTTTTAACATCTATAAAACATAAAACATCATTTTTCAAACATATTTAATGTAATTAATTAATTAAACAGCAATTTTCTTTGTATTTTAACAAAGAAAAGACAATTTGGTAATAAATTACAATATCACCAAATTTTACATGTTAATTGAATATAGTTGCACCACTACAATAAAATATATATATATATTTTTTCATTTTAGAATTTATTTCAACCATTTTAAATTGAAATAAATCTCATGTTCTCACGATGAAACACAATCAATTTCATTTACCCAAGATTTTATCCAATAATATTGTTTATATCAACTAAACAATATACTTCAAAATTTACTTCCAATTAAATCAATAAATTCAATATTAAATTATAATTATTATTATAATTTAATATTAGCGGTAATCTCCAACCAGGGATGTTACAAACTCCCCCCTTAACAAAATTGCGTCCACGCAATTTCTAGGGGAAAAACCGTAACACTTATGACGATACAACAAAAAGAAACAAGAAATAGCTTGAGATAATAAATTCTCACCATCACCGGAAGAAGAAAGAAAGCCAAGAAAAGATCGCTCGATAGATTCTCTGGTTTCCCAAGTACAATCGTTGGTGTTTTCAAGCCATTGAATCTTGACAAGAGGTACGTTCTTGCTTCGCAGGCGTCTCATCTCCGAATCAAGCATGCAAATAGGCTGCTAAACTATAGATAGACTCGGTGAGATCTCAAGATCAAGCTGCTCAGATGGATCAACAACGGAATCAGAGTCTCAAATGCACTTCCGAAGCTAGGAGACGTGGAAAACGTCATGAATACCAGATAAATGAGACGGAAGAGTCACTCGATAAGCAACTGGACCGATGCGCTCAGTAATCGGAAATGGTCCTATAAAACGAGGAGCCAATTTCCTTGTAGAGCTAAAGCGCATCACTCCCTTTAAAAAAGATGCTCGAATGAACACAAGATCACCGACAGCGAATTCAAGAGGCTTCCTACGGTTGTCCGCATAGGATTTCTGGCGATTTTGTGCCTCTTTCATCCTTTGTCTAATAAGAGATACCTTTTCTGAAGAATCACGAACTGAGTCTGGACCGAGTATAAACTTCTCGCCAGATTCTAGCCAACAAAATGGAGATTGGCACGGTCTTCCGTACAGTGCCTCGAAGGGAGCCATACCAATACTGGATTGATAGCCGTTATTGTAGGAGAACTCTACCAATGGTAGATGATTCTCCCAAGAACCACTGAAATCAAGAATGCATGCACGGAGATGGTCTTCAAGAATACAATTCACCCTTTCAGTCTGTCCATCAGACTGGGGATGATAAGCTGTAGAAAGATTCAGCTTTGTTCCCAAAGCTTGCTGAAAACTGGTCCAGAAATGGCTGGTAAACAAAGGATCATGATCACATATGATCGAAGAAGGAACACCATGTAATCGTACGATTTCTTTTATATAAAGTTTTGCCAAAAGAGGAGCATTCCTATTAGATTTAATAGGAACAAAGTGTGCAGACTTCATGAGACGATCCACGATAACCGAAATGCTAGAATGACCCGACCTCGAACGAGGTAAGCCGTCAACGAAATCCATCGATACCTGATCCCACTTCCACTGTGGGACCTCTAAAGGCTGAAGAAGCCCGGATGGCCACTGATGCTCGACCTTGACAAGCTGACAAGTCATGCAATTGCTTACATAACTTGCAATATCACGCTTCATGCCTTCCCAATAGTAAAGGCGATGCATATCCACGTACATCTTACTGCTACCCGGATGAATGGTATACTTAGTGCGATGACAATCATCAAGTATGTCACACCTAAGTGCTGAATCAGAAGGCACAACTATACGATTCTTCAGACGAAGACAACCGTGAGAATCAATAGAAAAATCCCGCAACTCCTCATCACGGGACCCAGATGAGCATGACTGAATGAGGTGCATAGTATAAGCATCACGCCTCTGAGCCTCTGAGATACTATCTAGAAGAGATGGTCGAGCCTCCATACTGAATAATAACACATATGAATCAGATGATGGTGCTCGATCGTGAATATCAAAGCAAGATAAGGTCTCCAAAACATCCCATTCGGCTATCATCAAAGAAACTACGGCCGAATGCTTGCGACTAAGCGCATCAGCTACACGAATACCATTTCCAGGGGTAACCATCGTTGTTGCCTCATATTCAGATCTTTTTTAGAAAAGAGATATCTGAGGGACTTGTGATCTGTATAAAGGATGAAATGCTCACCTAAGAGATAATGACGCCATATCTTCAATGAGAAGATGATAGCTGCAAGTTCCAAATCATGGGTAGCGTACCGAACCTCGTTCAGACGTAATTGCCTTGAGGCGTAGGCAACTACCCGATCCTTCTGCATCAAAACTGCACCGAGACCACTATGGCTGGCATCGGTATAAATGATAAGATCTTGATTCCCTTCAGGAACCACTAGCACGAGAGCATGTGTGAGAAGCTCCTTCAATTGCTGGAAGGAAGCCTCACACTTATCTGACCAAACATAACGAACACCCTTTCTAGTAAGGTTTGTAAGAGGAAGCACGATACGAGAGAAATCCTTAATAAAGCAACGATAATAACCGGCCAATCCCTAAAAGCTACGAATCTCGTGAACATTCTCAGGCCTCTTCCAATTCTGAATAGCCTCGATCTTAGAAGGATCGACTGAGATACCATTGGAAGATACGACATGACCTAGGAATTTCACTTGCTTTTCCCAGAAGTGACACTTAGAAAGCTTTGCCTTGAGTTGATGTTCACGGAGAGTACTCAAGACAATTCTAAGATGTCGAGCATGGTCCTCTTCGGACTTGGAATATACTAAGATATCATCAATGAATACAAGCACGAATTTATCGAGATATTCCCGGAATATCCGATTCATGAGATCGACAAAATAAGCAGGAGCGTTCGTCAAACCGAATGGCATGACAAGCCACTCATAAGAACCATAACGAGTGCGGAAAGCCATAAGTGGGATGTTGTCTTCCACAACTCGGAGTTGACGAAAACCCGTGGCAAGGTCCAGCTGAGAAAAGACCTTCGTGCCACTCAACTGATCGAACATATCATCAATTCTCGACAAAGGATAGCGATTCTTGATGGTTAACTCATTAAGCTTGCAATAGTCGACGCAAAGCCTAAGAGTCCCATCGGACTTCCTTACGAATAACACCGCGGCACCCCACTGTGAAGAGCTAGATCGAATGAAATGCTTAGCTTCGAGCTCGAGGAGTTTCTTCTTAAGTTCCTCGTTCTCCTTGGTAGACATCCTCGTGGGAGGACGACTAACTGGTTGCGCACCAGGGATGAGGTCAATACGAAACTCTATGGCCCGCTTTGGTGGCAATCCCGAAACAAGCTCAAAAATATCAACGAAGTCACAAACGATCGGAATTCGAGACACATCATTCTCATCGTCTCGAGAATCAAGAGCATATAAGGATGCTACGGACTCACAATCTGTATCCCGAAGCATAAGAGATAACTACGAAGGAGAGTCTGGATGGCGGAGATAAATGACTCTATCAGAACAAAGAATCCTGGCATCGTATCGAACTAGCCAGTCCATACCAAATGTCATATCAAAACCAAGCGAAGGAATCACGTGCAGATTCGCACAAAAAGAGAATCCACAAAGAAGAACCTCAACATTACCACAATATAAGCTAAGGGTTGCGGACCCCTCGATGGGATTCGCAATCCTCAAAGAAGTAAGCAAGCAAGAAACATCCAAAGAACATGCATCCACGAGTTCCTTCGATATGAATGAGTGTGACGCACCCGTATCGAAGAGCACTCTAATCGATCGATCATGGAAAACAATGGAACTTTCTAAGATGGAAGAAAATGTACCTTTCGACTGAGTCGCATCACTAGAATTGCTACATTGAGATTCCCCGAACGAGAACCTCTATTCTTCTTAGGACAAGCAGAAATCAAATGTCCTTCAGCTTTGCAGTAGTTACATCTCTTGGGCTTAGGACATTCTCGGACTGGATGGTTAGGAGATCCACAATTGTAACAAGCAAAAGGCTTAGCTTGAGGAGGGGCTTGAGATTGAGAAGAAGATCCGACTTGCTTCTTTTTCTTGGAAGGAAAGAACTTAGGCTTACGGAAAGGAAACTTCTTCTTCTTTAGATTAGACTGAACACCACCCTCGCCATCACTATCTTTCTCATTCTCAACTGTCTCGAGATGGAGAGCGACATCAACTAACCCTTCAAAAGAAAGCTTGAGTTGGAGCATTAAAGACTTCTTCAAATATTTCTTAA
This sequence comes from Allium fistulosum, assembly GCA_030737815.1. NCBI lineage: Eukaryota > Viridiplantae > Streptophyta > Magnoliopsida > Asparagales > Amaryllidaceae > Allium > Allium fistulosum. The sequence continues at coordinate 93,774,797 of CM060908.1, read as the reverse complement.
GTCTGGATACGAACTTAAGATTTTTCTTGTATGGGGTACTAATGAACTCCAACCCATACTTAGAGAGGGACTCAAAGGAAGAAACATAATCTGAAACTGAAGAGTTGCCCTGCTTTAACTTGATGAAGCGGTGAGTAAGAAGAGCCTTTTTAGACTGGGGTACGAACTTAAGCTCAAATCTGTCTCGGAATTTGCTACCATGTGAGGTTAGTCTCATCCACCTCAGCGATAAGAAGCTCGTACCAATCTAAAGCACGCTCTTGTAGCATACTGGACGCCACAAGAACTCGATGATGATCTGAAAGCTCCATACGTACGAATACACGCTCACAAGTGCGAAGCCAGGCTTGCACATCAAGAATTGACTCGGAGCCTTTGAATGGCTTGCCTCCGAGATGAGTAAAGTCACTACATAGTCGTGCAAATACAGACTTGCGAGGAGATGAAGAGGGAACTGGCACGGGAGACTGAGTGCTCCCAAGAAGCTCACGAATCTGATCGGTGGACATGTAAATGCCTTCGGGGCGAGAACCACTAGACGGTCTCGTAGCCGAAGGGCGAGCTCTACCTCTTCCAGACATTGCTGAAAGATAAAAATGAGAGAAGATCATTCATAGGGTAGATATATATATTTAGCAATTGAAATGCAGTAATTAAGGAATACTATGGAATAACATTTAACATTCCTAGACGTATTCCTTTCTATCTACCCCAAAGGAATTAAAAAGGATAGGGATATGACTAGGCTGGTCACGATTAAGGGATGAGATGTACAAGCGTATTATACATGATGTATGGTTCATTGTGTTCACCGTTCTGCGTTTATTTCATTTTGTTCTGAAACCTCGCTCTAATACCAAGTTGTGACATCCCAGATTCTACGCTTGAAAATTCAAACGCAGAAGTCCAGTACGCTGGAGCTTATAACACATTAAGTAAACAACACAGCGGAAAAATAATGAATATATCATTGATACACAATAGTTGATACACTATGTGATACAATATAATACAACAGATATGAACAACACTATCAGAGATAGATACAACAACAGAAAGAACAGCAGCGGAAGAAAATCTCCAATTTGATCTCCAAGAGAGAAAGAAAGAATCTAAAACTGCATCCTAATCCAAATCTCCAAACCACTAGCTCGAACCACCATCACGTTGTATTAAGCAAGGTTGGTAACTGTTGAAGTGAAACAAATGCTATCGCCAAATCCAAAGGCTGGATGCTATCGAATCTACACCTACTATTTGATTATCTAAAAAACCCAACTCTAGATTGCCCGTGTGGAAAATTGTGAGCACCTAGAGTTTAGGAATGGAACAAAAAACTCCAGGTCAGTCATGGGACTGGTATGAGCAAACAAAAACAGTTTTATCTTTAACAAAAGAAACAAAGGGAAATAAAAGAAATCCGCAATGCTTTTTGGAAAATGAAACTACCATAAGGCCTCCCTGCACACACACAATGCAAGCGCATAATTGGAGGATATTTCTCCTTATGATAGTCAAACATGCTTGATACGCAATATCCTTTTGATATTATTATTAGTGCATAGTGCAGAAAACATTTCGAAAGCATAATATTAATCTTAGCCAACATACACATTTCGTAGTATGCCTACTATAGCTACCATATTCAATAGCAGGTTACCACCACATTCCATGGCAGGTTATACAACTAAAACCGTACAGGGCGCGTATTGTTTCTTTGGATTTCCAACAAATGGTAAGGCTAAGGAACTTCCTTTCCGAATGGAAACGCCTCTGGAGGGACGCCCCGAGAACCTACCCGGATCTCTGCCAACATAAGGCCGGATTACCCCTGCCCGGAAATAACCCGAGTATTCCATCCCCCGGTCATAACCAACCTTTATCCGGGAGCTCTCAACCAACAACAACAAAGCAATAGATTTGCAGCAACCACATAGGTTAAGTATGTGGTGTTAGGAAATCAATTCTATGGTTTCGATGAAAACAACTATACAATGGAAATCAAATATGCATATATATCTATATTTACATGTAATTGATAAAGTAACATCACCAAAGAGACAAGAACAAGACTCAAAAGAAGTATCAAGAGGCTACAAGTCGATAGAATCGGAAGAGGAATGACACAGACAGAAGAAATGCAACATGCACAAGTTCAGACGTCTGAGTGCACTAGCCAGACGTCTGATTGAATTCTCTGGTTCGCAAATTAGACAGAATAAGACGTCTGGTTTTGATACTCAGACGTCTGAAAAGTAACCATATGCAAAAATATATAAAAGACAAACGTCTGAAACATTTTCCAAACGTCTGGTTTTGAACTCGGCTGCTACCATTCAAAGTACAACTGTCACAATTGAAAAGACACCTTCGCTCCTCTTCGCTGCAACTCTTCATCATCATCAGGAGCGACCATAGAACACTTGCTAATGGATGCAACTACTCAAGGAATCTCTTTACCACTATAAATAGCATCAAGAATCCAAGAGAAGAACCTACCTGACTTACTTGCGCTGTCTACTCTTATACTCTGGTATATTCTTGATCTCTAGCAATCTATACTTGTACTCTACTCTTCTAAATATACAATTCCTCATAGACAACAATCTCCATATATATATTGGAAGCATTTGCACTATATAGTCAAAATCCGTGTAATAGAGAATACACAGTTGACAAAGAAACTCTGCTATTGTAAACCTGTTCCTCCGGGTGAAGTGGGGTTATTTGGTAAAAGGAAATTCCGAAAAGGAGCTTCGGGACTGGACGTAGGACGGGAGGTCCGAACCAGTATGAAATCTCTGGTGTGATTATTCTTGTTTACATACTTTAATATTGTTACAATATAGTTTAAATTAGTCACATACTTGTCATTTGCATAATCGATCCACCATACTATAGACTTTCATCTGGGCTCCATACCATGATACCACCTCTATCCAGAATGAAATGTACATACCCTCAGGGGCGCGACCCCCGTAACCTTGCCGCATCCTTCTTTTTTCGACCATTTCCGGGGTGTGAGGTTCGACGAAGTCTCGTCCACAAAGCTACGCTTTTCACAAAAGCCATGCTTCGATCAACCAATGATCAGCAACACTCAGCATGCCACACTACCAAATTGGGAATATATTACTAGTAACCATCAATTACATAACCTATGAGCTCGTATGTCTCGGAGAAGGGTGTTAAGCTAAGAGAATAAATTCTCCGCCACCAAGCAGAAATGTATTTGATAGAAACCAGCTTTACATCTCAAAGTGTAATGTCAGACATACTGTGATGGCCCGACTTTCATTGACCAGAAAGTCGTATCGCTAATAAGAAAGAAAGGGATAGAAAGAGAAAAGAAGAGAAGAAAGAAAGGAACAACATCAGAATCTAAACAGTGGAATGAATAAATTATATTAATAGCATAAACTATTACATAGTTTCATATACAACAACTATCAGAGTTACACAATATATACAACACATACTAGACAGTTATAAACACCTGTCTAGTTTTTACAATACAAGATACAACACAGATAATAATGACTCAGAGATCAACACAGCGGAATACTATATCTACGAACGCCGAAGCCTCCTGCTCCATTGCTCCTCCAGAATATTCGTCAAAGCAAACCTGACTCCCTTGGCTACTCGTAAAAATTTGAGTACCCAAGAGTTTATATAAAACAGAAATAAACACTTGGGTCAGACATGGGTCTGGTGTGAGTAAACGGTTTAAATTGCTTAACTTCAAAACCTTTTGAAAACAAAGGTATCACGTAAGACTTCCCACACATAAACATGGGTAAGTTTTTACCTTACGCTAACCAAAACATTTGATAGGAAATTCGATTGTATTATAATAGGTCTAGGGTTTTCAAATAAATATGAAATAGCCGAAATTGTTACATTATTAAATTCCAGCATACATAAGTATACAATCAAGACCGTTATCACTTATTGGAAGTTGGATTTCCATACAATGGCAGGGCTACTGGGGTACCGCCCGTCACAGTACGTGGCCTAGATCACCGTACCGAGGAGTACGCCCGCTCCCCTGCAACACAAAGCCGGAACCATCCCTTACTGGATAATTCCGAATAAAGTCACCCCACGGTTGTGTACATCAACCGCACCACTAAGTCGAAAATAGAAAGGGACATCTAGACAGGGATGACCTTACTCTCAGTGGGCGCTACCCACGAAGCCTTGCTGCACCTCCCCTGTTTTAGCCATTCCCGGTTGATGAGGCTTGAGGTCACGATTACCTTTAATCAGAACACTTCACTTAGAATGCTCATCGTCCACCTGACGATGTTTTGAAAGCATTCAATCCATACAAGTTCGTTCCGGGTTCGAACGAAACCGAAGGCATTATCTCGTTACACTCGTTTTGGAATCACCCTCAGAGTTAACGACAATAACCCTTGCACTCTGAATCTTCATCTTCACTTGAGATTCACGACCTATCGTTAATTTGGATCGATGTGGTATTCGGGTCTCCAGACCTGGAAATCCGGTATACGGAAACCCGATCCCGGTCTCATCGAAATCCAAAACGTATCTTTTAAGGCCAAGTTGTTTAAAGGTTTAAACAATTCACTTCAATTTAATACTTGAATTCACATAGCATTAACATAGATAAATATCACACATTTATCACAAATATATCGTAGTATATCATCCAATAGATATCAACCAAATCAGACATTCTACTCAACCATCATTCATAAGCAACCATTTATTAATCTCTATTATAATCAATTTAATCAATTTAAATTAAATTAATTACTTAAGAATTAATTCCTATCTTTGCTTAATCAACCATTAATTAATTACAATCCATTTAATTAATTAATCATTAAATATTAATCACTCTTGATTAATTATTAATTACATAAAGTAATTATCCTTAATTAATTTCACAAATTAATTATCCTTAATCATTTATAGTAATTAACCTTTAATTACTCTCCTTAATTATAATAACTAATGATCCTTAATTAATTACTTCCATTAATTAATTAACTATAATTAATTACATTATTCTTTAATTAATTACATTAATTAATTATGCATTAATTAATTACTTTCATTTATCAACCTTAAATAATTACTCCAATTACATACAGTAATTTATTTATTAATTACTTACACTAAGTAACTATACTTAATCAATCTTATTAAGTAACTATACTTAATCAATTACCAAGTGACTATCCTTAATTAATTAACAAATTAATTAACTTAAATAAATCACATTCATTTCTTAAATCATAACTGAGTAACTCATCCTTAATTACCCTTTAAACAAATTAATTAATCCTTGATTAATTATTCTTTAACTATTAATTAATAAACCTTAATTATTAATCAATATCCTTTAATACAAAGTAATCAATCCTTAATTACTTTTATAATTAATTAATTAAACTTAATTAACTAATTAATTACTTCTAAATTATTAATTAATAAAAATTAATTATTAATTAACAACCTTAATTACCAATTTAATTAATCCATAATTATTTATTAATTAATCTTTAATGACAATTAATTAACCCTTAACAATAGTTAATTAATCCTTAATTAACTTTAATCAGAGATAAATAATCTCTTAATTATTAATTAAGAAAAACTTAATTATTATTTAATAAAACTTTATTAAGTACTTCTTAATTACCATTTTAATTTACTCTTAATCATTTAATTAATCCTTATCAAAATTAATTAAATAAATTAATTAAACTTAAATTTCTTAATTAACTTTATTAATTTCAACTCTTTAAAAATCTTAATTAATCTTAAGATAAAAACATTATCATTAAAAACATTTGATCTTAGAAATTAACTTACTAAATTAAGTTATTAATTAAGTTTTAAAATAATCATTAATTACTTATCTATAATTATTAATTAACAATTCTTAATTTAGAAGTTAATAAAACACTTGAAATCCTTAACTGTTAATTAATAAATCCTTAATTAATAACTAATTTAATTTAATAAATCATTCTTTATTTATCTCATAAACTATCAAATTTTAATTAAGTTTTTAAGATAAAAACATATCCTTATTAATAAATCTTTATTTTAAGTTTGAAAATAACTTAAGATTTTACTTAATATATCTAAGTTAAATAAATCATACAACTTAATTTATTTAACTATTTATTACAAAGTAATAAATTTCAAGAGAATTGATTTAACTTAATTATTTAAATTTACAACTTACCTTTACTTAAATTTAAAAACTAGTTTAACATTTACTTTGGGTTTAACCCATATGTATTTAAATCTAAGCCAATACATCTGCATCTTTATTAAAACAGAGATTTAATTTTAGATTTTAAACTGTTTTGAATTTAAAGAAAATTTAAACTGCTAACTGTTTTCACTCAGCTCACAAACATCCCGAAGGCAAACCCGAGCTAGAGCCTAATCTACACGAGACCTCCCCTGAGAAATTTAAAAACTGTTCGCTTTAAATTCCTAAAACTGTTAAAACTTTAACAGTTTCACTCGAAACTCACGTACAACCTTAAAACGACTTCGAGCAAAAACTACATCTACGCGAGATCCTCCCCGAGTACGCTCGAGTAGCTTCTTCTTCCCCACTCTAAATTACCGACACTCCAAGTCGATCGTGCACGTGCACAGTTGATCGCGACGACATCGACCACCGCCGACACCTCCCACACATCCACGATCGCTCCAGCATCCCATCGCAATCACCCAAACACTTCCAGAAGCCACGATTCAAAATCGAGCCATCAAGTTGAACTGGAACCCAAAACCACTGCCAGACATTGTCTCGAATCCATAAATTCTGACCACCGGAGGTTGAACCACTTCGTCTACGCCTTGCCGATCACCTACGCCACCAAACTTCACAACCTCGAGCCACTCGATCCATCAGAGACGAAGCATCGATAACGATTTCCACCCTCAATCAAAACTAGGTCAAAATTCTAGTTCGACCTACCGCTGTCGCCACGGTGAACTACCACCGCTCCTACTATTTTTGCCCACAACCCTGATCAATCACCTAACTCCAGCAACAAATTCGATTACCAGAAACGTTTCAGTCACCAGAAAATCCCCAAACTCTCAACTCTGATCAACTGAGAACTGCCCCCGAAATACAATTCTATAAATTGTAATTTTTGTCTTAAAAATCTTGTTTTCCAAAGATGATTCAAGACACACATTTAAATTAATAAAATTCGATATTTGGTTTTACATGTTTTAAAAGATTTCTACTGATATTTCTCACATGCAAGCATATTTTAAAACATACATACCTGTTTATATTTGTATTACCTAGATTATACTATAACTAAACTATTTTGTCTTTAATTGAAATCCTAACAGTGAATAAATAAAAAGATATGGAATTTTGTATATTGGTTATCACAAATTTCTGGATAACAGAGGCATAACATCATTCACAATTCAATATATACAAACAGTGTACAATCCATAAACATGCAAGAATGATTCATTCAGAAAACAGATGGAAACAAATTTAAATCCATTTCAGCTTTTGAAAAAGAATGTTTACTCACCAATTTAATGTTGAACAGAGAAGTGATAGACTGTAAGCTTTGAAAAACTGAATTTGCTTTGAAAACTTGAAACTGAACTTGAATTTGCTTTGAATTCATCTGCTTGTTTTGAAAACTGAAACACTTGCTTTTGAAACTTTAAAAACAGGAAGGCTCTTGAAACTCCAGATTCACTTGCATGCACTTGGAATGGTGCCAGACTTGATTTGAAACAGGCAAATGTTAACAGGCTTTTGAACTTGAGAATTAGGCTTTTTGAAGATGAATTTCAGGTTTGAGGAGATTTGATTTACAGCTTTTTGTTTACAGGACTTGATTTTTGATCAGATCAATGTCAACAGGTTTGAGAAGAATTTCAGTTTTGTTTTGAAGATGATTTCAGATTTGGTTATAGAATTTGTTTTTGAGTTTTTCTTCTTAGCTTTTGGTTTGAAGATGATTACGGTTTGATCATTTCTGGTTTTGGTTTTTGAGGATGTATGAGTTAAAACAGGAAATGAAAGAGAGGAATAATATTGTCTTAAATAAATTCATTTAGATTTACTTTAAAATTAAAGAAAATAGAAGTAAACTTATGACACATGTCTCATACATTGTTTAATTACCTTACACATGTATTTTACATGTTTTAAAAATTTAACACTTGTCATTATCCATTTATATTCTTTTTAAAAAGAGTTTTAAAACTTTTATATTAATTTCTTAATTAATAAATTCATTTCTTAATTAGGAAATGCTTTCCTATATTATAAATAAATGGAAACTTTTAAAATAAAATAAAATAATACCCATTTATATTATAATAAAATCATATATAATATATTTAAGTCAATTTAAAGTGTAAATATACCTTTTGTATTTATTTATTATTAAATAAATACTTTCTAAATTTATATACAAAATCTCTTTAAGGAAGACAAAAATAAAACAAAAGCCTTATTTTAAATAAAAGTCTTGTTCGTATATTCTTATACCCAAATATATCAAAATAATTATCTTTTAAAGATTCAAATTCAAATTTTACCTTTAAAAATCCAATTTAAAATCAACTTAACATTTATATTTTTATATAAACACATTATTAAGTTTGAACTTAATTATTTCATTTAAAAACAACTCAAGACAATATATATATATTTAAACAATACTTATTAATTTTAGAAATGATAAATCTATTAAAAATCAAATTTATAAAATAACATAATTTAAACAATTATTCTTATTACAAATCAATCTATACCATAATTAAAACATCTTATTATTATATTATTTGGTTATTTATATTAATATTATCAATTTAAATAATTTAAATTTAGAGATTATCACATTTTAAATTCCTCGAAATCCCGGGATATCACACATACGTCCATACAAGTCTGTTCCGGGTCCGAACAGAACCGAAGGCACTTCAAAAGAAGCCCTTGCAAATTCGGATAATGCCTAATCACGTCCGGACTCCCCATCACAAAGGGTGATCAAATCTCTGTACCGGGGACCAGTCGGTGTAGAGACATTCGACAGGTAATCCTTTCGCTTTCGAAAATATCCGGTCTTCACCACCGGTCTTCAAATGCTATCCATTTCGTCGTATCATTATTCGGAATGGGTTTTATGAAACAAAGGTCCTCTCCCGGCTAAACCGAATAATGAGCGCATATTTTTAAACCATATGGATATATGGGATCTTAGTTAAGTCACAACTTATTACCCAAAACCTTTGTTTCAAATGCTTTAAACAAATTACCATTTTAAATCTTTTAAACAAAAAGATTCACTTTTGAAGATACTCTTCAATTTTAAAACAAGATTTACCCAATCTTTCACAAAGATTCATTAATAGCTTTCAAAACAATTTCAATTCCAAATCTTTTATACAAAGGATACACCTTTAAGATCCTCTTCAATTTGAAAACAAGGTTCACCAATCTTTAACAAAGATTCATTCATAGCTTTCAAAACTATTTTCATTTCAAACTTGAAATCTTTTCAACCAAAAACTGGAAGTTCTTTCTTTATTTGAAAGCCATTATCATTTGAAAACAAATGCTTTTCGTTTCGGAAAAAATGTTATTTGAAGATCATTACCTAAATCTTTTCAACCCTAGAAAGATCACTATTCATTCTTTATTTGAAGCTATTATTATTTGTTTCTGTTTAGTAACAAGCTAACAAAAATTCAAGAAAAAAATTTATATCTCCAAATCTAAAAAGATTTAGGTAATGATCTTCAAATAACATTTATTAACAAATTCATTTGGCGTGATTCTAGGGTTTAAAAGATTTAGGTAATGATCTTCAAATAACATTTTTTCCGAAATGAAAAGCATTTGTTTTCAAATGATAATGGCTTTCAAATAAAGAAAGAACTTCCAGTTTTTGGTTGAAAAGATTTCAAGTTTGAAATGAAAATAGTTTTGAAAGCTATGAATGAATCTTTGTTAAAGATTGGTGAACCTTGTTTTCAAATTTAAGAGGATCTTAAAGGTGTATCCTTTGTATAAAATATTTGGAATTGAAATTGTTTTGAAAGCTATTAATGAATCTTTGTGAAAGATTGGGTGAATCTTGTTTTAAAATTGAAGAGTATCTTCAAGAGTGAATCTTTTATTTTAAAGATTAAAAGTGGGAATTTTTTTAAACCATTTGAAGGAAAGGTTTTGGGTAATAACTTGTGACTTGACTAAGATCCCATATATCCATATGTTTTTAAAAATATGCGCTCATTATTCGGTTTAGCCGGGAGAGGACCTTTGTGTCATAAAACCCATTCCGAATAATGATACGACGAAATGGATAGCATTTGAAGACCGGTGGTGAAGACTGGATATTTTCGAAAGCGAAAGGATTACCTGTTGAATGTCTCTGCACCGACTGGTCCCCGATATAGAGATTTGATCACCCTTTGTGATGGGGAGTCCGGACGTGATTAGGGATTATCCGGATTGCAAGGGCTTCTTTGGAAGTGCCTTCGGTTCTGTTCGAACCCGGAACAGACTTGTATGGTTGTATGTCTGACATTACACTTTGAGATGTAAAGTTGGTTTCTATCAAATACATTTCTGTTTGGTGGCGGAGAATTTATTCTCTTAGCTTAACACCCTTCTTTGAGACGTACGAGCTCAGAGGTTATGTAGTTGATGGTTATCAGTGATATACTCCCAATTTGGTAGTGTGGCATGCTAAGTGTTGCTAATCATTAGTTGATCGAAGCATGGCTTTTGTGAAAAGCGTAGCTTTATGGACGAGACTTCGTCAGACCTCACAACCCGGAATGGTCAAAACAGGAAGGATGCGGCAAGGTTATTTTGGGGGTAGCGCCCTCAGGGTATGTCCATTTCCTTTTGGAAAAAGGTGGTATCATGGTATGGCGCCCAGATATTTAACCTATGTGGTTGCTGCAAATTTATTACTTTGTGGTTGTTGGTGTTGAGGATCCTCGGATAAAGGTTGGTAACGACCGGGGATGGCATACTCGTGTGTGGAGTTATCTAGTTACAGCTTCATTGCACCAGAAGCGTGAGGTAACTCGGCCTTGTGTTGGTAGAGATCCGGTTAGGTTCTCGGGGAGTCCCTCCAGAGGCGTACCCATGTGGCATAGGAAGTTCCTTAGCCTGACCATTTTTTGGAAATCCAAAGAAACAATACGAGCCCTGTACAGTTTTAGTTGTATAACCTGCCTTTTACTTACGGTGGTGACCTGCCATTTAATTTGTAGCTATAGTAGGCATATTACGAAATGTCTATGCTGGCTAAGATTAATATTATACTTTCGAAATGTTTTCTGCACTATGCACTAATAATAATATCAAAAGGATTTCGCGTATCAAGCATGTTTGACTATCATAAGGAGAAATCTCCTCCAATTATGCGTTTGCATTGTGTGTGTGCGGGGAGGCCTTATGGTAGTTTCATTTTCCAAAAAGCATTGCGGATTTCTTTTTACTTCTTTTGTTAAAGATAAACTGTTTTTGTTTGCTCATACTAGTCCCATGACTGACCTGGAGTTTATTGTTCCCTTTCCAAACTCTGGGTGCCCACAATTTTCCACACGGGCAGCCTAGAGTTAGATTTTCAGATAGTCGGATAGTAGATATAGATTCGGTAGCCTTCAGCTTTATGTTTGGAATTCTTTGGAGTCTTTGGATTTTGGCAATCACATTCATGACCGACCTTGCTTAATACAACTTGATGGTGGTTCGAGCTTGACGTTTGGAGCTTTGGCATTGAAGATATCTTTCCGCTGCTGCTTAGTTATTTCCGTTGTTGTCTTGTATCTGTGATTGTATTGATATTCTGTTGTATCTTATTGCATCGGATATTGTATCCATTGTTATATCAATGATATTATTCATTTTTCTTCCGATGTGTTGTTGTACTTAATGTGTTATAAGCTCCGACGTACTGGACTTCGACGTTTGAATCTGCGGCATTCGAATACAAGCGAAGTGTAACAACCCGGTATTTTGTACCGATTTAACTATCATCTTTTGACGATTTCTTTTCCTGGTTAATCGTTGTTTGGAATTTTTGCACTTGTATATGAACGAGCTTTAACAATCTGTTAAGTGTCATGAACGTTGAAGGTTACAACCTCTTTCCCTATTTGTTCAGTTAAAAAGAAAACCCGTTTCCCCCATTCTTCACTCTTTAAAAACCCTAAATCAAACACTCAAACGAAAGAGGAGTAATAATGGCGACGATCTCCTCTTCGTTTTCTCGATCAGACTAGGGCTTGGCCTCGTTCGTTCTTTCGATGCTTGCTAGGGCTTTCGTTCCTCTTGCGCTCTGGTTTGTGGGCTTTGAAAGTCGAAGCGCGTGATTGGTTCGATCGATTTCGAGATGATCCTTTTTGCTTGCTCCTTCGATCAAGCGTGCTCTTCACTTCGAACAAGGTGAGTGTTCATCACTCACATCTAATTCATACGAAAGTCTGGATTTCGTTTATCTGAGTTCAATCCCCTCCATTTTGTTCGTATATATTGTTTGAATTCGTCAATCAAATTATTATGGCCATTGATTTTCGTATTGATGAATGAGATGATTTACGACTTGTTCAAAATCGTATATATTCGTATATTTGATACTTGTTCTCCACGACTTTGAATCTGGACTTGGTTTTGGGATTTTTCTCTGACCTTTTCATATGCATTGTTCGATCATGACACACTTGATTTTTGACCTGGTTAACACTTCGGCACTGACTTGTTTGATATTGGTCTTGGCCTTTTTGTTCCACCACTGCATCTTCATCACGGTTGTTGTTTAATAGCATTTGCACTGTGCTTCGAATATATGAGCAGTTTCACTTTGAGTTGTAACTGTCTCAACCATTTGAACTTAGTTGATGATTGGCTTGCCTTATTCATTTCTTAGTCGCACTCTAGTTCATTTTTCTTTGATACTCCCCATGTAATTTGCATTTGCATTCTTTTGGTTTGCACTACCTTGGGCTCGAGACTAGTACTGCATATTATTGGTGACTTTGGCTTGGTTCGAACTTGTTGCCACCCCTCTTGAATTTGTTTCACTGATGCATTGAGCTCGTGTGGACTTTATTTATGTGCCGTCTGCATTTTACATTGCCTCTGACCTTTGAGGCACACAGACTTCATGTTGCTCACTTGTGCCTTTGAGACCATTGCAGATTGATTACACCCAAGTTTTGAGTTCACACACATTTGATCATTGGTATATACTTCTTGCCTGTAGTGATAATTTTGCTTTCTTGACCTGGGCTTGAGTTTTGTCAATTGAACATCACTGAGTTGCATTTCCATGATTCGATCATTAAGCACTTGTCCTGTTGCATGTTGCACTTCATTGTTCATATATTAGTGACACTCTGGTTTTGTATCACTTGATGTAACTTACGTAAACTATTTCGTGTTGATCGAAGTCCTGATGCCTTTTAATCTCAGCCTCGAGCTCTGTCTTCACTTCTGACCTGTACATTTATGTTTTTGAGGCTGATTTCATACAGTTGCATTCTTTTTGCTCTTGAAGCTATTGACTTGATTTTTGTGATGTTGTTTAGCACTTCAGTTGTCTGCACTCGCTGTCTTTTGTCTGGGTTCACTACTGCCCTGTAGTGTTCATTAGTCCATTTTGTATTTGAGCATTTTGGTCCGATAAGGTTGTGGTACTATGAAGCACTTTTGTAGTTCACTGCTGTAGTTCTCTAGTCTGCTTGAAATGTTTGACCTGAACTTGATTCACTTGAACTTTTATGTAGTTGGTATCTTCACTTGAGTTGCATTTAGCTATTCACTTGTTTGAGTCTTTGAATCTTCTTCATTGTATATGTTGTACATACGAACCGTAGTGCATATGCATACTAGTACGGTAGCACTTGTTTATGATGTTTGCACTTCACTGTGTCACTGTCCATACTCGTTTGTGATAGCCTTGAATCTGCATCCATGTTCTTCATCGATGTCCCTTGTGGTGAGCTTTTGTAGTTGCTTGTGATCAGGTTTTAGTTGTCATCAGTTGCATGCATTCCTCTGCATTCATTATTGCCCACCCTGGTTTCACTGCTTTGACTTGTCTGTCCTGTGATTGCCACTGTTACTTGATCTCGCTGTGACATTGTGACTTGGTTCACTTTGGCACTGCATATCTATATATGCTTGACTTATTTCAATTTTGGTTGTACTGGGGTATACACTGCTTATCCATGTGTCATTTTCGCTTGCATCTGTTCATCCCTGAGCACTTGCTGACCTGCTGCATTTTCGTAGCAGTTTTACCCTTGTCCCTTGTGGTGACTTTATACTCTGTTGTGGCGAGGCAGTGCACGCGTGCGTGCACTGCAGCCACACCGAATTGACAGATTTTAATCGATATCTCTTTTGTTCTTAACTCATCGATCTATTGCGTAATTCGTAGGCTGTATTGGCGAGGCAGTACACGTTAGCGTGTACTGCAGCCAATTAGCATTGATATTTTTAAATTGACATTTCAATTGCTTAAACTGCGTTGGATTTCTGTTTTGTGGATTAACACTGTTTAGTGTTATATCTGCCGTTATCCAATTCTCGTATCGAGAGTTGGATATACGAAATTATTGTGACTGTCGTCTATTTAAATTATTACTGCCTATATGCACTAATAAACTGGTTTGAATTAGACTGATCCGGGTATTATTTTCTTTGAATGTAATACTCGGGTCAGACCGAGTATTTACAGGTTGTAGATTTTTAGCTTTGGGTTGCTGCTAGAGCTATGAAGACTATTTATATCAGTTGATGTGGTCTTCGTCTTGTTGTAGTAGTCAATGTGTTTGTTTTAAGATGATAATGTATTCATGTATATTAGTCGATAATGTACTTGTATATATAACTTCTTGAGTCGACAGTTGTAGTTGTATCATTTGTATTGTGTCAAATGTATTGTAACTGATATCAGTTATTGTATATATGAGACTTTTCGCTCCATCTTTATTCCGCATTTATGTTATCTGTGTTATTTTTATATCTATTGTCCTAAACTATTATAGCCACTGTGTAGTAGCTTTGAGTTTGTATCGGTATGTCGGGTTTCCTAAAAAAAAAATGAAATGCAATGTTTTATTATCTGACATATCGGTGCTCGCACAAGGCAATTACATAGATGGTCGCTCCTCAACAGCCTTATTCTCCGTGCTAGTTGACAGCACTACACCGTAGTGTTCTTGGCTAGCGTGAGTATAGAGGTGGGGCGTCACAGCTTGGTATCAGAGCCTGGGGTTTAGGACAATAATAAAACATAACTTAGATGGAACATGCGTTACAACTATTTGTCGATGTTTTATCTCTCATCTTTACATATGACTATTTTTGACTATTAGGTATGAATTCCTAACGCTTATTCTTGTGTCTTCGGCTTTGAATTGATTTAGCCGATGTTGATTTTGTTTTAATTTGGCAAATTAAAGCCATTTTGACTTTTGGACTTTGTTCCACTTTTGTTCTATGCTATGAGTGTCATTGTGTACTGTTACACTGTGATGAAAAATAGCCGGACCAGTTGCAAATTGAGTGATTTTGATTTCTCATTCACATCTAGTTTGAATCTCAGCGAGTTTTAACTCGATATTTTGTGGTTTCCTCATCTTGAATTCCATTCGACTTCGGTCACTTTGTTTTTGAGAAATTGCTAATTTCTTGATTTTCAAGACTCTGATTTTGCTTGCTGTTGGTTTCCTAATTTGATCGATTCTTGATCATTTTCCCGATTTGTTGCTATCATTTATTAGCAACTTTGATGACATTTTCTTCGGGATTTTTGTGAACATACTTTCTGATGGATTCAGTATCGATTTCTCTGGATTCCATTCACATCTTCGTATGTGAATTCTTGTGATTGATTGTTTCTACAATCATTTTTGTGATTTGTCACTTTAAAAATATAAAGGTTTTCTATACTAGTAGTAAATATTAAAATCCTTTTTTCCAAACGATTTCAAAACTATTTTACTACAAAGTTCTTTTTCTTGAACCGTTTTCCAATCTATTAGTATATACAAGCCTTTATTTCACTCGTATGAGAAATTGAATTAAACGGCCTAGTAAAACAAGTGGTATGAAACGCTTGCGTTTACTTCGTCGGTTAACTCCTGGACTTGTTCGATTGAACCTTTTGTGACAATTTTCTAGTAGAGATTTACAGTTTGTTCGTAAATATTTAAGTTAAGCAAGTGGTTATGGGACATGAAGCTAAACTTTTATATTTACTAGCTTAGTGTAATTGACACTTCTCGTTGATCATGACGATCATTTTATGATTAGACTAGCCATTGTGCGATGTCTTTTTGTTTGCGAGGTTAGACTAGACACCACTTGTGTGATTCCATTCACACATACCTTTTTGCTTTTTGGTTAGTCTAGACCTTAATTTGTGTGATTCCACTCACACATATCTTTTTGTTTGCAAGACTAGACTAGACACCACTTGTGTGATTCCATTCACACATACCTTTTTGCTTTTTGGTTAGTCTAGACCTTAATTTGTGTGATTCCACTCACACATATCTTTTTGTTTGCGAGGTTAGACTAGACACCACTTGTGTGATTCCATTCACACATACCTTTTTGCTTTTTGGTTAGTCTGGACCTTAATTTGTGTGATTCCACTCACCCATGTCTTTTTCTCTGCGAGGTTAGCCTAGACCTCAATCTGTGTGATTCCGACTCACACGCGTGGGATAGCGACCCACGGTCTTCGGACCATTCCTGTGTGAAACTTTAATGGATGGCTTCCATGAGATAGCGTCTCATCTTGTGATACCGGTATTTTGGAGTTTTCATGCTCCCATTTTGTGATAGGCATTTCCATTTTCCTTTTTATGGTTTAGACTAGCAAATGTGCGATGTCTCTTTCTCTGCGAGGTTAGCCTAGACCTCAATCTGTGTGATTCCGACTCACACGCGTGGGATAGCGACCCACGGTCTTCGGACCATTCCTGTGTGAAACTTTAATGGTTAGCCACCATGAGATAGCGTCTCGTCTTGTGAAACCGGTGTTTTGGAGTTTTCATACTCCCGTTTTCTGATAGGCTTTTTTTCCCCTTTTTATGATTTCTGGATTTCTTGTGATGATTTCTAGAATTTGTGCTTCACCAATTTTCGTGATTTCTATTGACAGGTTTTGTCAATTTTTGTGTATTGGTGAATTCAGGTGTTATTGACTTGTTATGAATACAAGTTTAGGGTATGATATCCCTTTCTATCTTTTAGAAGATTCTTGTGACATTTTTGATGAATGAAAATTCATTTGGCATTATATTTTGATGCCAATTATTTTGATGAGATTTTGACGTGTTAACTTCAATACTCGTCAATTTTGAAATGGATTTACAAGCGGTTCTCCCGCAATACTGATATTGCTAATTTAATCACGAGTTTTCAAAATTCTTTATTTTTAAAAGTTGTTTCAAAAATATAAATTAAAATTGTTTTCAAAATTTTTACAGCTTACATTTTCAAAAGAACGAGGAAGCGATTTAAACCTTTCAGAAAAATCGAGGACTATGACCCCTTTCTTTTACTGATTCGCTTAATTCCGGACTTGTCCGTTTGAGAATGTGAAATGTTATTTTTAAAACACACAATTCTGCACTTTCAAGAAAACGATAAAGAGATTTAAACGATTTAGCAAAAGTAAGGAGTATGGAACCATACTTTTACTACTTCGGTTAATTCCGGACTCGTTAATTGAATATTTATGACTTCTGATTATCGTTTTTGATAATTAGATGTTTGTGCTTCTGATTATCGTTTTTGATAATCAGATATTTGTGAAATTTGATTATCATTTGTGATAATTAAATATTTTCCAATTTAATTATCGTCTGAGATAATTAAATATTTTTCGATTTGATTAATCGAATATTTGTGTTTCTGATTATCGTTTTTGATAATCAGATATTTGTGAAATTTGATTATCGTTTGAGATAATTAAATATTTTTCGATTTGATAATCGAATCTTTGTGTTTCTGATTATCGTTTTTGATAATCAGATATTTGTGAAATTTGATTATCATTTGTGATAATTAAATATTTTCCAATTTAATTATCGTCTGAGATAATTAAATATTCTTCGATTTGATAATCGAATCTTTGTGTTTCTGATTATCGTTTTTGATAATCAGATATTTGTGAAATTTGATTATCATTTGTGATAATTAAATATTTTCCAATTTAATTATCGTCTGAGATAATTAAATATTTTTCGATTTGATTAATCGAATATTTATGTTTCTGATTATCGTTTTTGATAATCAGATATTTGTGAAATTTGATTATCGTTTGAGATAATTAAATATTTTTCGATTTGATAATCGAATCTTTGTGATTTCTGATTATCGTTTTTGATAATCAGATATTTTTGAAAATTCAATTATCGTTTTTGATGATTGAATATTTGCGATTTTGAGATTTGAGCTTCGTCTTTTTCTCTGACGATTCAGGTGAGTAATTTGATTTACTCACATTCAATTCGTGCAGTACGTGATTTCTGCTCTGATTCCTTTCTTTCAATTGCTGGAACTCGATTGATTCTTGCTTTTTGATAGTCGTCTGATTTTGATTCCTTGATCCCCACGATGTTGATCCTTTTGACTTGAAGCAGTCGAACCTTTTTGATTCTATGTCTGATACTTCCATAATTCCTATACTTCCCTGTTGATCTTTGCTTTGCTTATGCATTCGACATTGTTATGTTCTTATGGTTGTTACCTCTTTCCCACTTATCCCTTAGGATTGCGAGGACGCAATTTCTTTAAGGAGGGGAGTCTGTAACAACCCGGTATTTTGTACCGATTTAACTATCATCTTTTGACGATTTCTTTTCCTGGTTAATCGTTGTTTGGAATTTTTGCACTTGTATATGAACGAGCTTTAACAATCTTTTAAGTGTCATGAACGTTGAAGGTTACAACCTCTTTCCCTATTTGTTCAGTTAAAAAGAAAACCCGTTTCCCCCATTCTTCACTCTTTAAAAACCCTAAATCAAACACTCAAACGAAAGAGGAGTAATAATGGCGACGATCTCCTCTTCGTTTTCTCGATCAGACTAGGGCTTGGCCTCGTTCGTTCTTTCGATGCTTGCTAGGGCTTTCGTTCCTCTTGCGCTCTGGTTTGTGGGCTTTGAAAGTCGAAGCGCGTGATTGGTTCGATCGATTTCGAGATGATCCTTGTTGCTTGCTCCTCCAATCAAGCGTGCTCTTCACTTCGAACAAGGTGAGTGTTCATCACTCACATCTAATTCATACGAAAGTCTGGATTTCGTTTATCTGAGTTCAATCCCCTCCATTTTGTTCGTATATATTGTTTGAATTCGTCAATCAAATTATTATGGCCATTGATTTTCGTATTGATGAATGAGATGATTTACGACTTGTTCAAAATCGTATATATTCGTATATTTGATACTTGTTCTCCACGACTTTGAATCTGGACTTGGTTTTGGGATTTTTCTCTGACCTTTTCATATGCATTGTTCGATCATGACACACTTGATTTTTGACCTGGTTAACACTTCGGCACTGACTTGTTTGATATTGGTCTTGGCCTTTTTGTTCCACCACTGCATCTTCATCACGGTTGTTGTTTAATAGCATTTGCACTGTGCTTCGAATATATGAGCAGTTTCACTTTGAGTTGTAACTGTCTCAACCATTTGAACTTAGTTGATGATTGGCTTGCCTTATTCATTTCTTAGTCGCACTCTAGTTCATTTTTCTTTGATACTCCCCATGTAATTTGCATTTGCATTCTTTTGGTTTGCACTACCTTGGGCTCGAGACTAGTACTGCATATTATTGGTGACTTTGGCTTGGTTCGAACTTGTTGCCACCCCTCTTGAATTTGTTTCACTGATGCATTGAGCTCGTGTGGACTTTATTTATGTGCCGTCTGCATTTTACATTGCCTCTGACCTTTGAGGCACACAGACTTCATGTTGCTCACTTGTGCCTTTGAGACCATTGCAGATTGATTACACCCAAGTTTTGAGTTCACACACATTTGATCATTGGTATATACTTCTTGCCTGTAGTGATAATTTTGCTTTCTTGACCTGGGCTTGAGTTTTGTCAATTGAACATCACTGAGTTGCATTTCCATGATTCGATCATTAAGCACTTGTCCTGTTGCATGTTGCACTTCATTGTTCATATATTAGTGACACTCTGGTTTTGTATCACTTGATGTAACTTACGTAAACTATTTCGTGTTGATCGAAGTCCTGATGCCTTTTAATCTCAGCCTCGAGCTCTGTCTTCACTTCTGACCTGTACATTTATGTTTTTGAGGCTGATTTCATACAGTTGCATTCTTTTTGCTCTTGAAGCTATTGACTTGATTTTGGTGATGTTGTTTAGCACTTCAGTTGTCTGCACTCGCTGTCTTTTGTCTGGGTTCACTACTGCCCTGTAGTGTTCATTAGTCCATTTTGTATTTGAGCATTTTGGTCCGATAAGGTTGTGGTACTATGAAGCACTTTTGTAGTTCACTGCTGCAGTTCTCTGGTCTGCTTGAAATGTTTGACCTGAACTTGATTCACTTGAACTTTTATGTAGTTGGTATCTTCACTTGAGTTGCATTTAGCTATTCACTTGTTTGAGTCTTTGAATCTTCTTCATTGTATATGTTGTACATACGAACCGCAGTGCATATGCATACTAGTACGGTAGCACTTGTTTATGATGTTTGCACTTCACTGTGTCATTGTCCATACTCATTTGTGACAGCCTTGAATCTGCATCCATGTTCTTCATCGATGTCCCTTGTGGTGAGCTTTTGTAGTTGCTTGTGATCTGGTTTTAGTTGTCATCAGTTGCATGCATTCCTCTGCATTCATTATTGCCCACCCTGGTTTCACTGCTTTGACTTGTCTGTCCTGTGATTGCCACTGTTACTTGATCTCGCTGTGACATTGTGACTTGGTTCACTTTGGCACTGCATATCTATATATGCTTGACTTATTTCAATTTTGGTTGTACTGGGGTATACACTGCTTATCCATGTGTCATTTTCGCTTGCATCTGTTCATCCCTGAGCACTTGCTGACCTGCTGCATTTTCGTAGCAGTTTTACCCTTGTCCCTTGTGGTGACTTTATACTCTGTTGTGGCGAGGCAGTGCACGCGTGCGTGCACTGCAGCCACACCGAATTGACAGATTTTAATCGATATCTCTTTTGTTCTTAACTCATCGATCTATTGCGTAATTCGTAGGCTGTATTGGCGAGGCAGTACACGTTAGCGTGTACTGCAGCCAATTAGCATTGATATTTTTAAATTGACATTTCAATTGCTTAAACTGCGTTGGATTTCTGTTTTGTGGATTAACACTGTTTAGTGTTATATCTGCCGTTATCCAATTCTCGTATCGAGAGTTGGATATACGAAATTATTGTGACTGTCGTCTATTTAAATTATTACTGCCTATATGCACTAATAAACTGGTTTGAATTAGACTGATCCGGGTATTATTTTCTTTGAATGTAATACTCGGGTCAGACCGAGTATTTACAGGTTGTAGATTTTTAGCTTTGGGTTGCTGCTAGAGCTATGAAGACTATTTATATCAGTTGATGTGGTCTTCGTCTTGTTGTAGTAGTCAGTGTGTTTGTTTTAAGATGATAATGTATTCATGTATATTAGTCGATAATGTACTTGTATATATAACTTCTTGAGTCGACAGTTGTAGTTGTATCATTTGTATTGTGTCAAATGTATTGTAACTGATATCAGTTATTGTATATATGAGACTTTTCGCTCCATCTTTATTCCGCATTTATGTTATCTGTGTTATTTTTATATCTATTGTCCTAAACTATTATAGCCACTGTGTAGTAGCTTTGAGTTTGTATCGGTATGTCGGGTTTCCTCAAAAAAAATGAAATGCAATGTTTTATTATCTGACATATCGGTGCTCGCACAAGGTAATTACATAGATGGTCGCTCCTCAACAGCCTTATTCTCCGTGCTAGTTGACAGCACTACACCGTAGTGTTCTTGGCTAGCGTGAGTATAGAGGTGGGGCGTCACATGAAGTATGGATGTCGATTTTGGAGCGCCAAAATCCGAGTCGTCACAAATGGTTAAGGAGACCAGAATGGAAGTAATGTGATGGAAATCGAGAAGATTTATAAATTGAAATTTGGTTATTGAGATTTAAAAGTTTATTTTATCGATAAGTTAAATTTTTATTTTAAAAGGAAAATTCTTATTTATTAAACTATATAAATTTCAAAGTTAGTTAGTATTGAAATACTTCAGAAGTGAATTTTTAAAATACTTAGTATCTATTTTAATAAAATCTTAAATGTTTAAACCTGCTTTGAGAAAGTGATGTTATAAGAAAGTGTTTTCAATATTTTAAATAATTATTTGAATATGTCTTAAAAACAAATTATAATTTTCTTTAAATACTTATTTTTATTTACATATGTATATAGATATAGAGTTTTAAATGTTTTAAACTTATTTATAAAACTTCTCGAAAGTCTGAAAGTGGGGTTATTCAGTAGATGGGATTATAAGAAAAAAATTAAAATGGAATCTAGAGGAAAAGTAAGGAAATTTCTGAAGTAGTTGATAAAAGTGAACTTCGTAGAATGAAATGGAATTAATTAAGAGGTACAAAGGGAAATTGAAATTATAGACGAATATAATTGGTTTTGGAAATATTAAAGGGGAATTAATTAAAGAATTCCGGAATTCATAGAAGTAGTTATAAACTAGTCAAGGAATTTACAAATAAAATTATAAATGGGTTTGAGAAAAAGAAATAGGAAGTAAAATGAATACTTTCTAAGTGTTGGATATAAAATGAAGTGGAAAAAATATTCTAAGTATTGGGAAGGGTTGGAAATGTTCTGTTTCAAATATAAGGATTTGAAAAACTGTTTTCAAATGTTGAAGTACTGGAAATATATATCTAATAAAGATATTTTGGAATAAATTTGGAAAAAATTATAATAAGGTCTGATGATTGTTTATGGATGTGTATTGATAGTTAAATAACCGACTATCAATTTTGGCCAATTTCGTTACTCATTTCGAAGAGACCGGGATTGAATTTAATTATATCGAAAACCACTTCGATCTGGTGTAAACATTACGAATGAATACCGTGAAGATGATGAAGACGGTGATTCGGTTTTTCCAGACCCAGGACAACTTGTGTGGACGAATGTTATCAGAACATCGTCATTAGAGGACGATGAGCATTCTAAGAGAAATCGTTCCTTGAAAGGTAACGCTTAGCCTCGAGCCTCATCAACCGGGAATGACTAAACCAGGGGAGATGTAGCAAGGCTAAGTGGATAGCACCCAAGTAGGGTATGTTATCACCTTTCTAGATGTCCTCGGAAACACTATTTATCTTATATATGGGTACACATGAAAGAAGAAGCGCTTGATGGTAATGGTGGGAACACCCGGGGTGATAACATATTCGGTCTATCCAGGTTAGGGTTAGGCCGGTCTTGTGTAGCAGGGGATCCCGGCGTGGTCCTCGGTATATTGTTCTAGAGGTGTACTGTGACGGGCGGTACCCCAATGGCCCAGTCATTCGTTGGAATCCATTCTCTAATACGAGCTTACGATTTTGTTTATAGAGCCTAGTATGATGGAATTTAATTAATGTAATAATTTCAGCTATTTGAATAAGTATTTGTATTTAGACACTATTATAATATCACTGGATTTTCTATAAAGTGTTTTGGTTATCGTAAGGGAAAAACCCATCGTGTTTATTTGTGACGTGGTCTTACGAGATACCTATGTTTTTCAAAGGATTTTGAAAAGTTAATAATTCAAATTGAGTGTGTTTTCTCACGTTGGTTTTCCAGACTGACTCGGGTGTTATTATATTATAATGCTCAGGTCAAGCCGAGTATTACAGATTCAGAATAGGATGTTATGGAGCTCAGGGAACGAGCTGGGTGGCAAGGCGTACTTCCGTACTTGATTATTATTCCACTGTGTAAGGACAAGTTATTAAACTATCCGGATTGATTATTTCCTATTATACTCTGATGGTTGTAAGTGTATAACAGTTACAAATTTCTTGTATTTAAATTATGTTGTTATATATTATATTTTGTTCCGCTGCGATTGTGAGATTTTGTGCTGTTCTGTTTCTTTTCTTCTACCTTTTTCTTCTTCACCCCTAATGAACTGGTATTTCCGGTACTCGACCGCTCGGTATTTCATACAGTGGATGTATTGATGTCGATTTTCGAGAGTCGAAAGCCCCCGTCCGTTACAGTTGGTATTAGAGCTGAAGGTTAAGCAAGAACCTTGGCTCTGGTGGGTATTTCTCATTAGAGATAGAGTTGGCAGTACTCTAGAATGAGTTTGAGTATATTAATAGATATGAGCGCGTATTTGTTAGTGAATATAGATTGTTTTATATTATGTTGGTTGGTTTATTGAGTGGTTTATGAATTTTGGTCGGCATAGTCCGTACAAATGTAACGACAGGGGTTTCTAAGCACTTGAATAGAGTAATTCGACACAATATTTTTTTAAATGGGGTAGATGAAATAATTTTACTCGAGGATATATTTTAATAAAAGAAATAATTTTCTAAAATTATTATATATATTTGGAGTGTTTGGATGATAATATTATAATCGAATACGATTATAAAATTGAAAATGGTTTATATAACCACATGAAAATTTGTATAAGTATAAATTATACAAATGGATTTTAATTAAAATTTGATTCAAACCAGAATCTAGGAATTTAAAATCCCGAGGAGTTTGGCAAATATATTTTTCAAAGTGGTGTGGAAAATAATGATAAGGGTATTATTTTTGAGAATATTTTTGAAGAGGAAATTTGTTTTAAATGGATTTTGGAAGTGATATAGCACTGAACTCACTTCAGTCGCTAAAAAATAATCCTGTTGATGACGGCCGCATCATCAGTATTCATTTTCGAATTTCTAAGTGACGGATTGCTGCCGAAATTGATTTGATTCAGATTTGTTGTGCAAACAAGTTCGGTTCAAAAATTCCAAAGGGAATTGTTTTGGATAAAATCAGGTTGATTTTGAAATTCAAAGGAAGTGGTTTGTTAAAAAAAAGTATATATGTATGTATTGATTTCAAAGTGATTTGAAATAGATACCGGGTGTTTGAATTCTAGAAATCCCTATTTAAATGTTTTTGGAAAACATCAGAAATAAGCTTTTGAAATTATAAAGTGAGAATGATTTTGATAAGGAAGAAAAATATGGGATTTGAATTTTGGGATTAAATTTTAACTTAAGTAAGTTAAAATAAATTGTATGAATTAGAATTTAACTTAAGCCAAGTTAAGCAAAATTGGATTAAATTAGAAATGATATCGAAGGGAATTGAATATAGAGTTTGAATTATATAGTGATTATATAATTGTAAGTTATAAATTTTGAATGAAATAAAATTTAAGTGAAAATTATGGAATTGTGAATTAATAAGATTGAATAGCTTACAAAATTGGAGTCAATGAAATAAATATATATTTGAGCTATAAGTGAATTATATAAAAAAAAATTAACTGTCATCCTTAAATAACCAAATTCTATACCTAATGTAAAGTTTAAATAAAGCAAAGAAGAGTGACGTTACCCTGAAATAATCCCAGTATGTTGAACATGGGCAAGATTTTTTTCTGCCATCACTAACCCATAGCATAAGAGCAAGCCTCAGTTCCGTTAACATGCTTTGTTTTACCTTCTATTTCTTCAAAAATCTTCATCACTACTTGCTATTTTATGCTTTATATAGCACTGAATTTTATGAATGGTTGTTTAGTGTTTTGCACATAATTTCAACATCTAGATTATATCTGAATATATGAAGTAGTGGCATGATTGCGACCATTGATTATTCAATAAATAAATAAATAAATTGCATATAATGGTATGAAGTGTGATCAGCAGTCTATAGGTCAATCTCCCCTACAATTATAAATACCGGGAAGCACTTGGTGTACTAATGATGAAGATTTAACTTTGAACATTATGTGCCATCAGGAATTTAAGAATGTAAGCTAGCAGCCAACACTATTAAACACTCTAGGAAAACATTAGCGAAGCAAAAGAATGCTATGTATCTTAGTATATAACCAGATATCAGAAGTTCAAGATGGGAAACCATCAAAAATCTTAAAACTAAAGTATGCCAGTTTAGAGAGTCAGTGAAATTTTAATTTATGTAAGATCTGGTTCAGTCCATTTGAGTTATAAACAAATTCAATTTGAATGTAAATAAATTGGATACGACTTGGAATATTTATTAAATGAATTGGAGTATGAAATTAGTTTGAGGTAGATTAAATGAAGGAACTAATTAAATTAATTAGTAAATGAAAAGGAATTTGATCGAATAAGAATCAAATTAAAATGGAAATAGAAATTGGTTGCAACTAGAAATGAACTTAAGTTGTATGGTCAAAATGAATTTACTTAAGTTAATAATCTTGGATAGAAACTTGGCTTTAATAAATTTATGAAATGGTTATTTAATAAAATGAAATGGAATGATTCTGAGTTAATAAAATGGATTTAAATATAATGAATGTGGATATGAATGAAGTGTAAGAGAATTGATTGTGAAAAAATCTGAAATAGAATAGAATTGAATATAAATTGATTTGGAATCAATTAAAAATAGTTATAAGCTTAAGTGGTTATTCATTTAAATGAATAGCGCCGAATTTACATAGAAAAACTATTGTCCGACACAAACGGCAAGTAAATAAAATTATATGGATTAATAGAGGTGAATAAAATTGATTTTTAAATCAATTTGAAATGGATATGAGTTGTTTGGTATAAAAATAAAGTGATGCATGAAAATTGGGTTGTATGTCATTTTGGATTGAATGAAATGGGATATGAATCGAGTGGAAGCAATTAAATTAGTAACGAAACCTTGGAATTGATTATAAATCTTTGTTTGGCATGTTGTATATGAAATTCATGTGTTTAATTGAATGAAATGTTATTGAACTTTCATATTTTGGTACTTACGTGGTTCAAATTGAGTAAGTACAGGTAACCGAAGGTTGTCGGACGAGATTTTGGTTGCGTATTTGCATATGAAGTAAATGCTTGCTAAATAATGCTTAAAAATGCTAAATAAGGTACATTTTCGGATTAAATACTGCGAAAAATATAAATATTATTATATATTTTGTTTTCCGACCGAGTGGGTCGATGTATATATATTTATATCTCTTGTCATATTTCAAAATGTCCTCCGTACAAAGGAGACACTGCCAAAAAATTTCGAAAATTTAGGGTGTTAGAAATTTTTTTGTTAACGATGAATTGATTTCAAATTGAAATTGAAATAAAGGATTCTGGAATTAGAATTGAAAACAAATTGTTGGGTTGAAGGTAAAAGATTAGGAAAGTGAATATCAAATTTTCACTAAGTGGGTTTTGATAAGTTAATGGGTTTGAAGCATATCCTACCTTAGCAATTTCGGGGACGAAATTCTTTTAGGGGGGGGATGTAACGACCCGGATTTTTTCATTTTTGGATTGTGAATATTTAAGTGGTTTTAAATATTGAATTTGAATTATAGATTGATTTTGAATATGAAAATTTTGGGTTTATTTATAAAATAAATTCAGAATTTAAAAATAGCCATTTATTGCAAAATTTAATTATTGAAGTTTATAATTGAATATTGGTTAAATTATAGTATCTTGAGTTTAAGCCCGATAAAAATTATTTAAAGGCTTGTAAAATTTATATTAATAATAATGAAGATAATAAAAGTTTTAAAATTGAAATTAAAAGTGATTTGTTTAGATTTAAAAAAGATATCGTTTAAATTGACATTTAAATTAGCGATCTGGGACACAGTCTCAGAATCGATGAAACTAGTTCCATTGGATCCGTAATAATGTATTATTATCGGATTTCAAATTTCGAAGTATTTGGAGTTATCGTTTGATCGTACGGTATATAAACGCGTTGAAATTCATATCGAAAATTCAATATAATAATTTGGTCCAAAAAGCTATCTTCTCCATATGATCGAGTTAGGACTCGAAACCTTTTCCATTGTGTTCAAAATAGGGGTATAACATTATGAACGCCTAGTGGCACGCCTCCGTAAGGGTCCAAAATTTCAAGATAGGTATAACGAGATATTTTGGAATAAATTTATATTATAAAAATTTTAAATCAACTCAAAACGTCGTATCCATCTTTCCAGCCTACCGTGTTTGAGAAGTTTTCTTTTGTTAAAATCACATCCCTCCCTTTTCAATCGTTTAAATTGAAATTAAGTCGAAACCGAAAGGAAAAAAAAGAAATACATAACGAATCAATTCGTTCATCTCAAAAATAAAAAATAAAATAAAAAATATAGACGGTATCGCAACCCATGGATTGCCTGTAGCGCGTGCGCGCGTATAGAGAGGAAGGTGTAGGGTTTTGGGTGAAGGGTGGATCGATCGTGAAGCTCGCGCGTAGGGGAGGGATTTAGTCGCACGAGTTGGAGGCTTGAGTTCGTCGATGGTGATGTGCTCAGGTGTGGCTATAGAAGTCGAGACAGTCGCAATCGAGCATGGCGGCTAAGTGCAATTTGGAAGGCGCGACTGTGCACGTGTATGCATAGGTAGGGGAATGGGGGAACGACGACTGTTGGATTTCGATTGTGGTGGAACCAGCGGCGGCAACGGTGAGGTCATGAAGGAGTTCGATGAAGACATTATGGGTTTTGCATGGAGTCAGAAGTGAAGTCGAATTGATAAGGAAGTGATCATGTGAACGAGCAGATTTTTGGCGAGTTGGTTCTCTGAATTGAGGATAGGCCTAAGGGTAATTTCTTTAACTATTATAAGTCTAAGTTAATTATCCACTAATTTACTTCGTAGTTCAGTAATCCATATTTAATTACATACGAGGTCCGAAAATCATTAAATAAAATCGAGTGCGGTTCGTAGCCGTGAAAATTGCAATAGGATTGGTTGGAATTTTCCGGAGTAAGCTGGGATTTTAGATAAATTTAAAATTTGGATGTTCGGCAAAATAAAAATCAAGGTGAGAATTTTTCACTCATTTGGATTTCCACTTTTAAATTTAAATGTTTAAATTTAAATTATTGGATGCTAGATTGACAAATTTATAATTATCCGTGGATGGCTATATATATATATATAGTAGTATATATATTAGTATTGGAGTGATATTCTTGCACATTATAGCGGATGAGACCCTATGCGCCCCGCATAATAGCGGATGACCCTACATACTGCGATATCCCCTTCGAAGTGGGATTGGTATTTTATTGTTATCTAACATCTGTGGATGCAGGGAAACAGGTTGGAGGGATCCAACTGGATTCCTCAAATATATTAGTATTTTTTTCATATATATAAAATGCTGGATTATTGTGTATTGTAAATTTTTAAAAATATTATAATGGAATGGAAATTAATTTTGGGTATATTAAATACCATAAATATTATTTGAAATTTTTAGGGAATTAAAAGGAGATTTTAATATAAAAATATATATATCAAAACTTTGGATTTATTTAAATGAGATTGGTTCGAATATGAAATGGTGAATTTTTTATCGTATTAAATAATACGGAAAATATTTAAATGGAGATTTTAAAATGAATTGTATAAAGGAATTTTTAAAGACTGGATTTTAAAGAGATATTCGGGAAATTATAGAAAGAAGTTGAAATCGATATTAAAAGTAGATTGGCAAAAATAAATGGAATCTATAAGAAATTGAATTTAGAAAATGGAGTTTGTAAATGAGATTATTTTTAGTGAACTCAAAGGAGTTAAAGAAAATTTATAAACGAAGTTTATAAATGAAGGAAAGTGATATCGATGATAAATTGGGAATATAAATTTACGGGAAGAATTTATATTTGAAATATGGAAAGAGGGTGAGAAAAAAATAGTAGATACTATTTTTAAAGTGAAATGGTTAAGGAGACCGGAATGGAAGTAATGTGATGGAAATAAAGAAGATTTATAAATTGAAATTTGGTTATTGATATTTAAAAATTTATTTTATCGACAAGTTAAATATTTTAAAAGGAAAATTCTTATTTATTAAACTATATAAATTTCAAAGTTAGTTAGTATTGAAATACTTCAGAAGTGAATTTTTAAAATACTTCATATCTATTTTAATAAAATCCTAAATGTTTTAACCTGCTTTGAAAACGTGATGTTATAAGAAAGTGTTTTCAATATTTTAAATAATTATTTGAATATGTCTTAAAAACAAATTATTATTATTTTCTTTAAATACTTATTTTTATTTACATATTTATACATATATATAGAGTTTGAAATGTTTTAAACTTATTTATAAAACTTCTCGGAAGTCTAAAAGTGGAGTTATTAAGTAGATGCGATTATAATAAAAATTTTAAAATGGAATCCGGAGGAAAAGTAAGGAAATTTCCGAAGTAGTTGATAAAAGTGAACTTCGAAGAATGAAATGGAATTAATTAAGAGGTACAAAGGGAAATTAAAATTATAGACGAATATAATTGGCTTTGGAAATATTAAAGGGGAATTAATTAAAGAATTCCGGAATTTATAGAAGTAGTTATGAACTAGTCAAGGAATTTACAAATAAAATTGTAAATTGGTTTGAGAAAAAGAAATAGGAAGTAAAATGAATACTTTCTAAGTGTTGAATATAAAATGAAGTGGAAAAAATATTCTAAGTATTGGGAAGGGTTGGAAATGTTCCGTTGGAAATATAAGGATTTGAAAAACTATTTTCAAATTTTGAAGTGCTGGAAATATATATCTTATAAAGATATTTTGGAATAAATTTGGAAAAAATTATAATAAGGTCTGATGATTGTTTATGGATGTGTATTGATAGTTAAATAACCGACTATCAATTTTGGCCAATTTCATTAATCATTTCGAAGAGACCGGGATCGGATTTAATTATCCAAAAACCACTTCGATCCGATTTAAACATTACGAATAAATACCATGAAGATGATGAAGACGGTGATTCAGTTTGTCCAGACCCAGGACAACTTGTGTGGACGAATGCTATCAGAACATCGTCATTAGAGGACGATGAGCATTCTAAGAGAAATCGTTCCTTGAAAGGTAACGCTTAGCCTCATTAACCGGGAATGACTAAAACAGGGGAGATGCAGCAAGGCTAAGTGGGTCGCACCCAAATAGGGTATGTTATCACCTTTCTAGATGTCCTCGGAAACCCTATTTATCTTATATATGGGTACACATGAAAGAAGAAGCGCTCGATGGTAAGGGTGGGAACACCTGGGGTGATAACATATTCGGTCTATCCAAGTTAGGGGTAGGTCGGTCTTGTGTAGCAGGGGATCCCGGCGTGGTCCTAAGTATATTGTTCTAGAGGTGTACTGTGACGAGTGGTACTCCAGTGTCCTAGTCATTTGTTGGAATCCATTCTCCAATACGAGCTTACGGTTTTGTTTGTAGAGCCTAGTATGCTGAAATTTAATTAATGTAACAATTTCAGCTATTTGAATAAGTATTTGTATTTAGACACTATTATAATATCACTGGATTTTCTATAAAGTGTTTTGGTTATCGTTAGGGAAAAACCTGTCGTGTTTATTTGTGACGTGGTCTTATGAGATACCTTTGTTTTTCAAAGGATTTTGAAAAGTTAATAATTCAAATTGAGTGTGTTTTCTAACGCTGGTTTTCCAGACTGACTCGGGTGTTATTTTATTATAATGCTCGGGTTAGACCGAGCATTACAGATTCAGGATAGGATGCTATGGAGCTCAGGGAACGAGCTTGATGGCAAGGCGTACTTCCATACTTGATTATTATTCCACTGTGTAAAGACAAGTTATTAAACTATCTAGATTGATTATTGCCTATTGTACTATGATGGTTGTAAGTATATAATAGTTACAAATTTCTTGTATTTAAATTCTATTATTATATATTATATTTTGCTCTGCTGCGATTGTGAGATTTTGTGTTGTTCTGTTTCTTTTCTTCTACCTTTTCCTTCTTCACCCCTAATGAACTGGTTTTTCCTGCACTCGACCGCTCGGCATTTTATATAGTGGACGTATTGATGTCGATTTTCGAGGGTCAAAAATCCCCATCCGTTACAAGAAGAATAAGAAATACAACTAAGAGAAATAATTCTAATTATGCTAATATCCGCCTTTATATAGAGATTATTACTTGGGGTTGAAGTAATTGATTTGTGGTCATAAATCAATGCCTCATTAATTCTCCTACTCATACAGGAAACGTTTATCCATTTGTTTTTCCAATTTTCCCCAGTTTACATGCGCCTAATAAGATTCCTTCTTTAGTCAGCTAATTAGGGAATTAATAGATTACCTCAATCTCCAAAAATAATTCTTCTTCTCGTGTAGGTGATTTATTACTCTCTTTAATGCTATAAAAAGGCAATATATATTTGAGTAATTATCTCAAATATCTTCCAAATCTTCTACAATTGGAAATATTGCATCACTGAAATCAACAATATCTTCCAAATCTTCTATAATTAGAAATATTGTATCACTAAATCTTACATTTTCTATTTTTCAAAAACAGAGACCTAATTTGCATATTCATTTCTGCAGGGACTTTTCTTATAACAACACCAAAAATAGGGACCTGTAGTTTTTTCCTTGTACTTATTTTTAACATCACCAACATTTTTGTGATTTTAATTTTTAATAACCTCTAATTCAACGTTATGTAAAGCACTACTTTTAATGGGTAGAAAAATGTAAAGCTGGAATAGCTAGTTTTGTTGATTTAAAATGAATCACATAAGAAAAACTATTTTCATGTCATTAAAAAACATAAAAGAATTGCTTACAATCTATGATACGAAAAATCAAAAAACAAATTGAAATTATATATGGACATATGGATGGAAGTACTCACAAAAATCGATCAAAGACAATGGCAAAATAAAACTACTCTTAGCCCATAAGTCTTCTATAAAATAAAATTAGTGGTTTCTTCTTATATTATTTTATGGTTTTAAATGTAAAAGGAATGATGAACTTTTCCCCAACATTTGTTAGTAAAATAATAGGAAGGGTTGTAACCTAAAGTAAATTGAGGTAATTTATGATTATCTTTTAAATATAAAATTGAAATTAATAAGGAAAATACAACATGGCTAAGGTGAGAAACCTAGAAATTGCAAAATTTTGTAAAGGAGAAACTCATAAATTTTTATTATATGATTTATGTATTTTAAAAGATCGAAATTACCCTAGACTCTTCTCACCAAGCTATATCTAAGTAAACTCATTCCTCTAATTTCTATCTTTTTATAGTACTTTTTCAGACCATTTAAAATTACTAAATCTTAAAATTTCATTATTAACTTGCATAGTGTGATATCCTTTTCAAATAGTTTGACTAAAAGCTACAAAGAAACTCATTATATTTAAATTATTGATATATATTCAAATAGCACATTCGAAATGTAAATCTAAACTTCATAATTTGAAAATTATTCAAATTCAATATTTTATTTTGAATCTGATGAAAGAATACCTTATAATATATATATATAAAGGTTATTATTAAGAATTTAATGCAACTATGTTATTATTTTGGATGAATATATTTATTTTGTTTTTGTTGGTAAAGTTAAAGTTATTACATTATTGCATCCATTGGTCGAATTGATTAATTTATATATAGAAAACAAAATATTATCAGAACTCTCTACATAGCAAACATAGTTCATCTTACATTAATTTATGCCAACAATTTATAAGTTAAGAAAGACTTTCTCTTTCAAAAAATACATTCTCGGTTTATTAAGCACTTCAAAATTCATACCCAATATTGGGTTTTCTCCTAGATAACGACAGCATAAAAGAGTGTTTACGTCAATATGAAATATTTAATTACCATATGTTGAACCTCACACATTTTTAAAATAAGATATGTGACTCTCTGATGCAGCGGAATATACGAAAAATGGATACAACGATGAAAGTAGCAATCGATGGAATGAAAAATACCGAATGGCCCAAATTCGTTGATCCGAAGATACCGAATTCTAGCTATCTTCGTCATGTTGATCGCGCACGATGCCGTGAAAGAAGATCTACAATTCTTCAAGTGTTGATCAAGCGCACTTGATACCGCGAATTGGCTTTAACGATCGTTGATTCGAGCGCACTCGAACAACCGAAAGTGGAGATAGGAGATCACACTCAACTACCAATTTAATGAAAGCACAAAGCTAACAAACAAAGTTTATTTCAAAATCACCTGACTTCAAAGTTACAACATACCCACTATTTATAGCATTCACACATTCAGAACACTAGGTCGTTACGCGACCTACGACCTAACTTAGGTCGGCAGCGACCTAACTACAGTACAACATAAGCAATACATCACACGATATCACCTATTTACAACACAACACATAGGTCGGCAGCGACCTATCAATACGAGCGACTTAACAACACTTGCGACCTAAACAAACACGACTCAAAACTGTAGCGACTTAGTACATAACGACCTAACATAATGCGACTCAAGAAATCCAGGCGGCATAAGCTTCAGCGACCTATAGCACTCAGCGCCCTAAAGGAGCGGCATGTGAGTTAGGTCGTTTGCGCCCTTCTTCAGCGACCTTGGACTTAGATCGTACACGACCTAATTTTGCTTCATTTTGTACTGCATGGTTAGGTCGCTCGCGACCTAGGACTTTGTTAGCTCGCAACTCCTTATCTCGCGACCCGTTAGGTCGTTCTCGACTCAAGAATTGGTTAGGTCGCTCGCGACCTATCACTTCACCATTCTGGGCTGCATCATCCTCCCCAGGTTGAAAGGAATTCGTCATCGAATTTGCACCTTCCTCTTCCACAACATGCTCATTCCCATGATACGAAATTAAGTATTTGATGTTGAAAACATCAGAAGTATGAACATCATCTGGCAATTTCAATTGATACGCATTCTCATTGATCTTCTCCAAAATTTCTACTAGACCAATCTTTCGCGCCTTCAATTTATTGTACGTTCCACTAGAAATCGATCTTTTGTCAACACGGCGTAAACCAAATCACCTTCTCTGAAGTTCACACTCCTTCGCTTCTTATCCGCTAGTTGTTTATACTTCTCCTTCAATGCAAGCAATCGTTCATGTACAGTCTTGTGGCACTCCTGCAACTCAGTCACAAAATCACCAGCTCGTTTAACAACTCCCTTTTGATATGTCACTGTCGTCAAATCCAACGGTCCCTTTGGCAAGCTTGAATATACAACTTGAAATGGACTGAATCCAGTACTTCGATTGACTGCATGATTGTGTGCAAACTCTGCCTGACATAGCTTCATATCCCAGCTCTTCAAGTTATCTTTCACGAGACATCTCAACAAGTTCCCAACGATCTGTTAACCACCTCCGTTTGCCCATCAGATTGCGGATGGTAGGCGCTACTAAAGTTCAGTTTTGTTCCGACCATCTTCCACAAACTCAACCAAAAATGGATTAGAAATCTAGTATCTCGATCTGAAACAATCAATTCAGGTAGCCCATGCAATCGATACACCTCTTTAAAGTATAATTGAGCAACTCGGACGGCATCCGCTGTCTTCTTACACGCTATGAAATGTGCCATTTTCGAAAACCTGTCCACCACAACAAATATAGAATCATTTCCCATTTGAGTTCTAGGCAAACCCAAAACAAAATCCATGCTCACATCCACCCACGGTCTAGTAGGCACAGGTAACGGCATATATAATCCTGCATTTGTAGCGGTTCTCTTCGACACTTGACAGTTATGACATCTTTCCACAAATCTCTCAACTTCTTTTCTCATCGACGGCCAAAAATAAGATTGAGAAATTAGCTGCAATGTACGGTCTCTACCCACATGGCCTTCTTCATGTAACTCCTTCACAAACTCATCCGTCTTCCCTTTATTGACTTCATCTACGCTCTTTGCAAAGTAGGGATCATCAACAAATAATTCTGGCAACCCATCAAACCCTGTCACTTCAAACTTCATTGTAGTTAACAAATGATTTCTTCTGCTCAACGCATCCGCCACACGGTTTGTAACTCCAGATTTGTGTTTCACAACAAATGTAAACTGCTACAGATATGCAATCCACGATGCATGCCTTGCTGAAATTTTCTCCTGTCCTTGTAGATGTTTCAAAGCCTCATGATCAGTATATAACACGAACTCCTTGTGAAATAAGAATTGTCTCCAGTGTTTCACGGCTTGCACAACTGCATAAAATTCCACATTATATGTATTGTATCTCATCTTCGCTCCTGATAGCTTCTCACTGAAATATGCAATAGGACGTCCCCTTTGACTCAATACCCCTCAAATTCCAACCTTAGATGCATCATTATGTAGCTCAAACAACAAGTGAAAGTCTGGTAATACTAGAATTGGTGCTGACGTCAACAGTTCCTTGATTCGCTTAAAAGCAACCCCTGCTTCCTCCGACCACATAAACTGCTTGCCCTTCATACAATCAGTAACAGGCGCCATCACACTACTAAAGTGTGGAATAAACCTTCGATAAAATGAAGCCAACCCGTGAAAACTTCGAACTTCTGTTATCGTCTTGGGCTGTGGCCAATCTCTGATCGCTTCAACTTTACTTTGGTCCACTTATATTCCTTCTTCCGATACAACATACCCCAGAAATAAGACACTCCGCGCCATAAACACACATTTCTTTGTAGCTGCATAGAATTGTTGTTCACGAAGAATAACCAACACCTTCCGTAAATGTTGAACATGCTCCTTTATACTAGCACTATAAATCAAGATATCATCAAAGTAAACTACCACAAACTTCCCAATGTACGGCCTGAAAATTTGGTTCATCACCCTCATGAATGTACTAGGTGCATTCGATGGACCAAACGGCATGACCAGCCATTCATACAATCCTTCCCTCGTCTTTAACACTGTCTTCCACTCGTCTCCCGGTCTAATTCGAATTTGATGATAACCACTTTTAAGATCAATCTTCGAAAAGATCACAGACCCACTGATTTGATCTAACAGATCATCAAGCCTCAGCATCAGAAATCTATATCTGACAGTTATCTTGTTCAGTTCCCTGCTATCCGTACACATCCTCCACGAACCATCCTTCTTCGGCACTAACAATGCTGGTACAGCACAAGGACTTAAGCTCTCTTGTATGCGCCCCTATTCAAGAAATTCTTCTACCTGCCTTCTCAACTCCTCGTGTTCCTTCGGACTCATCCTGTAGTGTGGTTTATGTGGTAACATAGTTCCTGGAACAAGATCTATTTGGTGTTGTATATCCCTCAACGGTGGCAACTCCGTTGGCAGCTCTTCAGGAAATACATCGTCAAATTCTTCCAGCATTGGCTTTACTTCTTCAGGTATTTCAACCACTTCATTGCTCTCTCGCCCAATCAACAAGAACACTTCAGGCTCCTCTTCAACTTCTTTAACAAACTCCTTCAAAGATAGCCAAGTTTTAAGTTCTTCAATCTCCTCCAACTTGCTTTCTTCGCGTTGTCGCTTCTTAGGAATTAAAGTGATTTTAGTACCTTCAAACATGAAACTATAACTATTAGTACGACCATCATGTTGCACAGCCCTATCATATTGCCACGGTCTCCCCAACAACAGATGGCATGCATCCATATCCACAACATCACACCAAATTTCATCTTTGTATTTCTTCCCAATCGAAAAATTCACACAACCTCTTCGTCCAACCTTCACCTCCCCGCCTTTTCTCAACCAAGCTAACTTGTAAGGTTTCAGATGTTTCTCGGTCTTCAATGCCAACTTCTTCACAGCCTCTGTAGAGATAATGTTATCACAACTTCCCGCATCGATGACAAACTTGCAAACCCTTCCCAAGATAGTGCACGTTGACTGAAAGATGTTACTCCTCAACCAGCTAGTTTCCTCTTCCTGCTTTGGTGTTAAGCAATTTCTCCTTATCATCAATGAATACCCTTCATCTCCCGACACATTTTCTTCCTCCTCATCATGTAGTGAATTAGAACCTTCAGTTTCTGCCTCCTCATCTTCCACTTCAGCAAACATAGTTCTCTTCTTCGGTTTCGGACATTCGTTGCTCTTGTAACCCACTTCCTGGCAATTATAGCATTTGAAATTGGTGTTGACTTTTGGTTTAGCCACTTCATGAACAACCGGCTTACTCGATGCTTTAGGAATATTAGAACTACTACCCGCTCCTTTGTTCTGCCCTATAAAACTTGGAAACACACCTCCCCCATGTCTACCTTGTTTCTCCCAAGCCAACGCCTTTTGATGTGCTTCTGCCACAGATCTAGGGTCGAACATGTTCACTATATCCTGGATCTGTGTTCTAAGTCCACCAACAAACCTAGCGGTCAATTGTTCTTCTATCTCCATAATGTCATTTCGAGCAATCAACTGGTAGAACTCATCTGCATAATCAGTAACAGTCTCCGTCCCTTGCCTCAGATTTTGTAATCTCTGATACATTAGTGATTGGTAATTGTAGGGTAAGAAAGTAGCCTTCATCAATTTCTTCATCTTTTCCCAAGCAACAATCCTTGACTTCCCCATCCGCTCTCTAGTAAGTTTGGTTTGCTACCACCACGCCATAGCTCTCCCCCTCAACCTAGTAGCAACCAACTTCACTTTACGATCCTCCGGAACCTCCTTGAAGTCAAAAATTTCTTCAACATAAGCTAGCTAATCAAGAAACTCCTCGGCCTGCATACCTCCCTTGAATTCCGGTATTTCAGTTTTCATCCCAGACTCCCACTTGTGATCATACTCCGAATGATTTCTTCCTTGACCCCGTCCTCGTCCATGAACACTATCACCATCAAACTCCTCTTCAAAATCTAATGTATATCGATGTCTATCCCGACCACCAACGTCTCTACTACCATCATTCCTTCCACCAACATCCCTTCGATCTACATTCCTCCGATCATGCTCATTCACATTCCTATCACGACTCCGATCATTAACATTTCTATAACAATCTCGACCCAGACTTCTATGATCACTATCAACACTTCTCTCTCGATTGGAATGTGGTGAAACTCTACTTCCCCCATGGTTAGATTCAGGTGAAACCCTTCTCTGATTTTGATTCATCTCCAACATCATCTTCTCTAATCGACCAATCCCTTCATTAAGCTTCTCACTAATGTTTTCGTTAATTCTTTGCTCCATCTCATCGGCTTCTTCTCTTCTATACAATGCTTCAATATTCTAATGTCGATTGGCTCTTCTCGGAGGCATGATTGATTTTCACAAACTCAAAAATTTCAATTCTAGCTCGGTTTGGCCTAGGAACGACCTAACTCAAGCTCGGCACAACCCTTCACTTAGCTTGGCTCGAACAGAACACGACTTACTTAGATCGCGCAACTCCTTCCTTTAGCTCGCTCGACCGTTTAGCTTGCGGCTGGCTCTAACTCGCACAACCACTTCAAAATACTTTTGGCGCGCAAACAACTCCCGCGTAAAATTCAAACACCTTTCCGCCTTAGATCCAAAATGAGATGGATCGAAATCTTCACTCTTGTTGCAACTTATGATGAACACGATGAACACTAATCTTCGCAAAAATGCAAATCCAATCTCCAACTCTACAAAATTGTGCACAACTTCAACTAACCCTCGGCCGTGATCAAAATTGCATAAACCAACACTTCGACTTCAAACTCCTTGGCTCCAAGACTCGGTTTAGCTATGATTGGCTAAATCAAGCTCTGATACCAAACTGATGCAGCGGAATATACGAAAAATGGATACAACGATGAAAGTAGCAATCGATGGAATGAAAAATACCGAATGGCCCAAATTCGTTGATCCGAAGATACCGAATTCTAGCTATCTTCGTCACGTTGATCGCGCACGATGCCATGAAAGAAGATCTACAATTCTTCAAGCATTGATCAAGCGCACTTGATACCGCGAATTGGCTTCAACGATCGTTGATTCGAGTGCACTCGAATAACCGAAAGTGGAGATAGGAGATCACACTCAACTACCAATTTAATGAAAGCACAAAGCTAACAAACAAAGTTTATTTCAAAATCAACTGACTTCAAAGTTACAACACACCCACTATTTATAGCATTCACACATTCAGAACACTAGGTCGTTACGCGACCTACGACCTAACTTAGGTCGGCAGCGACCTAACAACAGTACAACATAAGCAATACATCACACGATATCACCTATTTACAACACAACACATAGGTCGACAACGACCTATCAATACGAGCGACTTAACAACACCTGCGACCTAAACAAACACGACTCAAAACTGTAGCGACTTAGTACATAACGACCTAAAATAATGCGACTCAAGAAATCCAGGCGGCATAAGCTTCAGCAACCTATAGCACTCAGCGACCTAAAGGAACGGCATGTGAGTTAGGTCGTTTGCGCCCTTCTTCAGCGACCTTGGACTTAGATCGTACACGACCTAATTTTGCTTCATTTTGTACTGCATGGTTAGATCGCTCGCGACCTAGGACTTTTTTAGCTCGCAACTCCTTATCTCGCGACCCGTTAGGTCGTTCTCGACTCAAGAATTGGTTAGGTCGCTCGCGACCTATCACTTCACCATTCTGGGCTGCATCACACTCCCATGTTGTTTAACAATTTTTTGCACTATTAATCATTTCTGAATCTCAACACATCACTTATCTTTGATTATATGTATCGCCATGTCATATCCATCCTACATTAATTAAATGGATGAATCAAATAAAATAGATATAGTAAAATGAATGCATGAGAGAAGTATCAAGAATAAGTGGTCGCACCTTAATCCATGCAAAGATCATCTTATAAATCTTGTTTTAAAAGGGGTTATCGTTATGTTAATTTAATATAACATTAAAACTCAGTGCATACACTAATGAGTTTTTTCCTTCCAATTCACATCGGATAACAGAAGAAATTTACTTGTTAAACATAAACATAAAGGTGCATATATTTAACTAAACATATCCAAATTTAGGGGAACCTCTGAAAATTGATTTTTCTATTCGTTTCAAGTTAAAAGACTAGGTGAAAACCAAGCATAAACATTCAAACTTGAATCCCCGCTATCTTTTTCTTCCATTTTCACAAAGCTCATTGTCTTAAAGTTATAAATTCTTAGCTTTTAGACTATACCTCCCTCTTCATAATCATATCCAGAGTAAAGTGAGTAGATATGGTTTTTGTAACGACCCTAGATTTTAATTTATTTAAATTGATAATTAAATGAATTTTTGAATAAAAAAATTTGTAGAATTAATTAAAATAGAAATTTATTTACAATACAAAGTAACAAAACAAAACAAGAGACAAAAACAAAAGAAAAAGTAACAAAACAAATACCAAGTAACAAAACAAGAAAATGCAAGCAAAATACAAGACATCAAAAGAGATAATTCATGTAGACAAAGAAGTAACCATATGTACCTCTTAACACCATCTCAGCCAAACTAAAGAAAGGTAGGCAAATATAATAAGTAGCCTGTAAGAAGTAATGCAGGCAAAAACAAATAAAAATAAAAATGCAAGGACAGCAAATATATTTAAGTATGGAGACTTAGGATACTTAGAAATCAATGAAAATATCTCTAGCATACAAGGGAAGGTATCAGTACACCCTAACCTTATCTTCGGCCATGCCTAGTATTATAAAACAAACATACCCTGCTGTACAAACTTGTAAAGTTTTCTTTGATAAATATTAGCCTTCTCAGTTCGTTTATCAAGCTAAGTAAATTCCATTTCCAAGCTGAGACAAACTTTAACTGAAACAAAATTCAATTTAAACCAACAACAACGACAACATCATCAATAAAAGCCTGGAAAGCAAAGAAAAAGAAAATATAGAGGCATCATTTACGTCAAAGTAGAACAATAAGATTCAGAAAAAAATAATCAACTGCAGTTTCAAAACAACAATGTTCTTCTCTATTCATTGTTCTTGTTCTCTGCCTTCACATTGCAGGTGAGTAACTTAACCCGGTATCTCCTTCTTTAGATTAGTGAGCAAACCTTCTTTTAAACTAGCCTTCTTTATATCTTTTACCTGTGAGTAAAACATGATTTTTACAAGCTTTAGGCAATTTAAATAGTTCAAGATTTATTGATAATTTGGGTTATATGTGCTTTAGTTTGAACATATGTTTTGTGATGCTCTATACTCCTCTGATGATGTATACAGGATGTATAGTTTCTTCCAAATTCGATATATTCTCATCAAATCATGATTAAGCTCAAAGTTTTCAACTGAAACAAGATGGTAAACTCGAATAAAAATTTTTAGAAGATGTTTAAACTACCTTTGAAAAGAATAACAACTGTAATACTGTTTTATAGGAAATCAAACAATAAATGGATAAATTCAATTATTTTAAAAATTTAATTCAAGTTTATAACTTGAATGCTTAGTTAAATTTATGATTTTTAAAACGAAAATGAAGATTTTTAGATTTGTATATAAGGTGTAGTTTGTGTATAACAAAGATTTCACTTTCGCAAATTTCTGGTTATCAATTCAATTAAAATTGTTGAAACTTGAATTGAAGTTGGTATGAACATCACTGACCTAAGGAAAATTATCAGATAATTTTTCCCTTTCATAATTTGTTGGGTCGAACCATTTTTAGGGTTTTATTTCTGTTTTTGCTCAAGTCAGTAAACGTGGCGTGTTCATCCTCGTTGCGTGATCGAGCTGCACGTGATTCTGGAGGGTGGAAGCTTGTCGTGTTGTCGAGGTGTGGATGAATTTTGGGCTTCCCTGGTGGTCTATGCGGCGATCGCGAGGCGTTTTAAATTGATGGTCGTGTTTATAGTTTCGAGCTGTAGGCTAACTTTCGATTCGAAATTTTTAAAGGCGATTCAAACTTGGATTTCGAATATTTGTGTGATTTGTGATTTGCCAGAGACGTGGGTGTTCGCCGGAGTTGGGTTGTGCTGCCGTGCACGTGTACGGCAGCGGTGTTGTGCATCAGCGTCCTTGATGGATGCGGGGTCTCGAGTCGATACCCGAGTAATCAAGTTGATTTCTCGGGTTGGTGTTCGAGCGTTCGAGTGATACCTGGTGCTGTTTATACATAGTTAAACCTAAACTACAGGAAAAAGAAAAAAAAAGAAGAGAAGAAGAAGGAGTAGGATGGTGGCTCGAGCAAACTGCTGTGCAACGTGTGTGGTTACTCGAGTTTGAATAGGGGAATACTCGGGTGGGCTTTGTTTCAATCTGCAATGTTTTATTTTAAAAGTAAAGTTGAGTAACAGGTTTTCATCAAGCTTTAAGCACGGTAAAACCCAATAGTGTTTAACCGTTTTAAGTTAAAATTTAATACAAGTTTAATTATGAAGTTAATGCTTTACAATATTCCTAACTCTTAATTACTATTTTAATTAAGTAATTAATTTAAATTAAGAATAAAGTTAACTAACAATTAAGTTGTAGTTAATACTGTGATTGATTTTCAAAATTTAAAAGAAGACTTCTAATGTTAATTAAGTTGAACAATTAAATCAGTTAATTAACGTACAATTGTAATTAGAGTTTGAATTAACTAATGATCAAGTGATAAATAAAATGGTAATTAATTAATTAAAGGTTAATTTATAATTAAAGATAATTAATTAAATGGTGAATTAAATAATTAAAAGTTAATTATTTAATAATTAAAGGTTGATGAATTTTAATTTAAAAGTTAATTAATTTATTACTAATGGTTAATTAATAAATGATTAAAGAATAATTACTCAAAATGATTTGTAATATTAATTTAACCCGGATTAGTAATTCATAAGTAATAAATCTGATTTGAATTAATCAGACAATTAATTGACCTTACTTATGAATGTTTGGATTCTATTGAATGGTGAATTATTTGATATCCCTGATATATGATGCATTGTGATACATCCTGATTTATGTTGTGATCTGTAATTTACTTATCTGTGATATATTATCTGTGAATCTGTGAATGAACGATAAGCGTGATAGTTAATATCGCTTATCAACTATATCTTGTATTTTGATCTGTGATGATTCATTGTGTTGCACTATTGTGTTAAACCGCTAGACTACACCATACACACACAAATATGGATTTCACGAGGAAATCGGTTAAGTCACAGATAATTTAAATTGGATGTTTTTGAAATTGAAATTTTAATTTCAATTGATTTTGAAATTGGAAATTTGGGTTTAAAGTGAAAAGCTTTTGAAATGGAATTTCAAAGATGAAAGTTATTTTGAATAACTTAGTCGAGTTTTGAAATTTAAATAATTTGATTTAAATTTGAATTCAAGTTTGAAATTGAATCCTATGATTTGAAACTAGGGATTAAAGATGATATAAATGTGTTTGTATGAATTTAAACCATTTTAAAAGTAAAATTTTGGGAATTTGAATTTAACCCAAGGATTTCAACTCGTATGAATGAATCAGATTTTCTGAAATGAAACTATTTGTTTTCAAATGATAAAAGCTTTCAGATAAGAAATGAAATTCCAGTTTAATTAAAGGAATTTCAAGTTTGAATTGAAAAATGGTTTTTCAAGTTATGAATGAATCATTTTGAAAGCTATGAATTGAATCTGTTTAATTTTAACAGATTTAAAATGATGATTTGTTTAAACCATTCGAAATGAGATTGTTTTGAAAGCTATGAGTTAAATCTTTGATTTAAAGATTTAACGAGTTAATCAAATTGAAATGGAAATTGATTTGGAAAATCTGTAAATGAATCTTTATGAAACTGGGTGAACTTTATGAATTAAATCTTTTATTTAAAAGATTAAAATGTGGAAATTGTTTAAACCGTTGAAGGTTGTTAAAATTAAATCTTTTATTTAAAAGATTA
The DNA here is from genome assembly GCA_030737815.1 of Allium fistulosum. NCBI lineage: Eukaryota > Viridiplantae > Streptophyta > Magnoliopsida > Asparagales > Amaryllidaceae > Allium > Allium fistulosum. The sequence goes on along the minus strand of CM060908.1, from coordinate 93,729,866 downwards.
AAATGGTAATTTGTTTAAACCATTTGAAAGAAAAGTTTGGGTAATAAGTTGTGACTTAATTGAAATCCCAATATCCATATTTTTTAAATATTGCGCTCACTATTCGGGTTAGCCGGGAAAGGACCTTTGGGTCGTATAACCCATTCCGAATAGTGATACGTCGTATATGGATGGCATTTGAAGACTGGTGTTGAAGACCGGATATTTTTGAAAATGAAAGGACAACCTGTCGAATGTCTCTGCACCGAGTTGCTCCGGTATAGAGATTTATATCACTCTTTTTGTGATGGGAAGTCCGGACGTGATTAGAAAATTATCCGGATTTGCAAGGACTTCTTTGGAAGTGCCTTCGGTTCTGTTCGATCCCGGAACAGACTTGTATGGATTGTATGTCTGACATTACAAATTGAGATATAAAGCCGATTTCTTTCAAATACATTTCTGTTTGGTGGCGGAGAATTTATTCTCTTAGCTTAACACCCTTCTCTGAGATGTACGAGCTCAGAGGTTATGTAGTTGAAATTTATCAGCGATATATTCCCAATTTGGTAACTTGGCATGCTGAGTGTTGCTGTGTGATGATTAGTGTTTGATCATTTGTGATATGATCATTTGTTTGATCATTTATCTTTGTGATCATTGGTTGATCATCTGTTGACCCAAAGCATGGCTTTGTGACAAAGCGTAGCTTTGTGGACGAGACTTCGTCGAACCTCACAACCCGGAAATGGTCAAAACAGGAATTGTGCGGCAAGGTTTCAGGGGTAGCTTCCCTAGGGTATGACCATTCCTTCTGGAAAAGGGTAGTATCATGGTATGAAGCCCAGATACTTACTCATGTGGACACACTTTATTTATTATGTGTGATGTTGGATTAGAGGTACCTCGTTTAAAGGTCCCAAAGGACCGGGGGTGGCATATCTGAGGTTTTGTATATTCCCCGAGAAGGGGGGTAGCCAGCCTTGTTTGGCAGAGAGCGGTTTGTCTCTCGGAGCGTCCCGCCAGAGGCGTTTCTTTCGTGGAATAGGAAGTTCCTTAGCCTGACCATTTGTTGGAAATCCATCTTCCAAATACGAACTTTGTACGGTATTAGTTGTAGAACCTGCCATCTACTTATGGTGGCGCCCCACTGTTTGGATGGTAGCTATAGTAGGCATAGTTCGAAATGTCTATGTTGGCTAAGATTGATATACTACTTTCGAAAATGTTTTCTACACTATGCACTAGTAATAATATCCAATGATTTGATTTTGCGTAGTAAGCATCTTTGACTATCATAAGGAGAAATCTCCTCCAATTCTGCGTTTGCATTATGTGTGCGGCGGGAGGCCTTATGGTAGTTTCATTTTCCAAAAGCATTGCGAATTGACTTTAAATTCTTTTGTTGTTCGTTTTTAAAGATAAACTATTTTTGTTGCTCACACCAGTCCCATGACTGATCCGGAGTTTATTGTTTCTTTCCTAAACTCTGGGTGCTCAAAATTTATCTACACGAGCAGTCTAGAGTTGGGTTTTTCAGATAGTCAGGTTCAGTAGATTATCTGGAGCTAGTTCAGTCTTTGGATATGGACTGCACTTGCTTATCTTTGTGCGTCGTTATTGAGAGTTCAAGATATTTCTGGATTGGCGTTTTGAAGATGGAGATTATCCGCTGCTGATGTTATCGTTTTCTTTTCCGCTGCTATTTCTTGTATATATCTCTGATGTATATAGATATTCATTGTATCATCATTGTATCTGGATATTGTATTAGTTGTTGTATATCTATATTCTTTTTATTCCGCCGTGTTATTTACTTAATTGTGTTATAAGCTCCGGCGACTCGGATTTGAACGGTCGAATCTATGGCATTCGAGTACGATGTAAAGTATGGATGTCGATTTTCGAATGCGAAAATCCGTATCGTTACATTTGGTATCAGAGCTAAGGTTGAACTTTAGCTCAGGAGTATAACACGTTAAGTAGCTCATTAGAGATAGATTGAAGTAAACTCTAGAATGAGTAATCCCTAAGATATCTGTTCGAACATCTCAGTAAATTCTCTTACTATCCACTGATAGTGAGTATGAGTGCAAGAAGAGGACGAGATAGGGGACAAGGGAAATACGACTATAAATGGTCAATACCCTGCAACAGTGGAAACAACTTTCTTATCAATCTTCTTTGATTCGTCTTTCAAAATTCTTTTGATTGCTTCGTATCAGCTACAAGAAGAAGTTTCGGTGTAATGGTGGCCCTACGAACCGTTGTAGGAAATCCTTACTTAGTATCTTCATCGGTTTCTTATCAGCTTTTTGATTTAAACTTTAATGAATTTGAAATTGGAAATTTTAATTTGAGGTAAATTGATTAATAGAATATGAAGCTAAATTTGAATTATATCAATAAAACGATATCGTTTTGAAACCAAATTTGAAATTCTATTGTAATTTCTTGTGAATACCAAAGTCCGAAGAGGGACAAATTGGTATGTATTCTGAGATATTCCGACTTGAGTTTGGAATTCGTATCTTGTGTTCGAGGAATTATAGGAGATCAAATCTGTCTATCTCTGTGTTGTTTTCGTGCCTGCGAATTTCGAGGATGAAATTCTTTTAAGGGGGGAAGTTTGTAACGACCCTAGATTTTAATTTATTTAAATTGATAATTAAATGAATTTTTGAATAAAAAAATTTGTAGAATTAATTAAAATAGAAATTTATTTACAGTACAAAGTAACAAAACAAAACAAGAGACAAAAACAAAAGAAAAAGTAACAAAACAAATACAAAGTAACAAAACAAGAAAATGCAAGCAAAATACAAGACATCAAAAGAGATAATTCATGTAGACAAAGAAGTAACCATATGTACCTCTTAACACCATCTCAGCCGAACTAAAGAAAGGTAGGCAAATATAATAAGTAGCCTGTAAGAAGTAGTGCAGGCAAAAACAAAAATAAATAAAAATGCAAGGACATCAAATATATTTAAGTATGGAGACTTAGTGTACTTAGAAATCAATGACAATATCTCTATCATACAAGGGAAGGTATCAGTACACCCTAACCTTATCTTCGGCCATGCCTAGTATTATAAAACAAACATAACCTGCTGTACAAACTTGTAAAGTTTTCTTTGATAAATATTAGCCTTCTCAGTTCGTTTATCAAGCTAAGTAAATTCCATTTCCAAGCTGAGACAAACTTTAACTGAAACAAAATTCAATTTAAACCAACAACAACGACAACATCATCAATAAAAGCCTGGAAAGCAAAGCAAAAGAAAATATAGAGGCATCATTTACGTCAAAGTAGAACAACAAGATTCAGAAAAAAATAATCAACTGCAGTTTCAAAACAACAATATTCTTCTCTGTTCATTGTTCTTGTTCTCTGCCTTCACATTGCAGGTGAGTAACTTAACCCGGTATCTCCTTCTTTAGATCAGTGAGCAAACCTTCTTTTAAACTAGCCTTCTTTATATCTTTTACCTGTGAGTAAAACATGATTTTTACAAGTTTTAGGCAATTTAAATAGTTCAAGATTTATTGATAATTTGGGTTATATGTGCTTCAGTTTGAACATATGTTTTATGATGCTCTGTACTCCTCTGATGATGTATACAGGATGTATAGTTTCTTCCAAATTCGATATATTCTCATCAAATCATGATTAAGCTCAAAGTTTTCAACTGAAACAAGATGGTAAACTCGAATAAAGATTTTTAGAAGATGTTTAAACTACCTTTGAAAAGAATAACAACTGTAATACTGTTTTACAGAAAATCAAACAATAAATGGATAAATTCAATTATTTTAAAAATCTAATTCAAGTTTATAACTTGAATGCTTAGTTAAATTTATGATTTTTAAAATGAAAATGAAGATTTTTAGATTTGTATATAAGGGGTAGTTTGTGTATAACAAAGATTTCACTTTCGCAAATTTTTGGTTATCAATTCAATTAAAATTGTTGAAACTTGAATTGAAGTTGGTATGAACATCATTGACCTCGGGAAAATTATCATATAATTTTTTCCTTTCATAATCTGTTGGGTCGAACCATTTTTTGGGTTTTATTTCTGTTTTTGCTCAAGTCAGTAAACGTGGCGTGTTCATCCTCGTTGCGTGATCGAGCTGCACGCGATTCTGGAGGGTGGAAGCTTGTCGTGTTGTCGAGGTGTGGATGAATTTTGGGCTTCCCTGGTGGTCTATGCGGCGATCGCGAGGCGTTTTAAATTGATGGTCGTGTTTATAGTTTCGAGCTGTAGGCTAACTTTCGATTCGAAATTTTTAAAGGCGATTCAAACTTGGATTTCGAATATTTGTGTGATTTGTGATTTGCCAGAGACGTGGGTGTTCGCCGGAGTTGGGTTGTGCTGCCGTGCACGTGTACGGCAGCGGTGTTGTGCATCAGCGTCCTTGATGGATGCGGGGTCTTGAGTCGATACCCGAGTAATCAAGTTGATTTCTCGGGTTGGTGTTCGAGCGTTCGAGTGATACCTGGTGCTGTTTATACATAGTTAAACCTAAACTACAGGAAAAAGAAAAAAAAAAGAAGAGAAGAAGAAGGAGTAGGATGGTGGCTCGAGCAAACTGCTGTGCAACGTGTGTGGTTACTCGAGTTTGAATAGGGGAATACTCGGGTGGGCTTTGTTTCAATCTGCAATGTTTTATTTTAAAAGTAAAGTTGAGTAACAGGTTTTCATCAAGCTTTAAGCACGGTAAAACCCAATAGTGTTTAACCGTTTTAAGTTAAAATTTAATACAAGTTTAATTATGAAGTTAATGCTTTACAATATTCCTAACTCTTAATTACTATTTTAATTAAGTAATTAATTTAAATTAAGAATAAAGTTAACTAACAATTAAGTTGTAGTTAATACTATGATTGATTTTCAAAATTTAAAAGAAGACTTCTAATGTTTAATTAAGTTGAACAATTAAATCAGTTAATTAACGTACAATTGTAATTAGAGTTTGAATTAACTAATGATCAAGTGATAAATAAAATGGTAATTAATTAATTAAAGGTTAATTTATAATTAAAGATAATTAATTAAATGGTGAATTAAATAATTAATAGTTAATTATTTAATAATTAAAGGTTGATGAATTTTAATTTAAAAGTTAATTAATTTATTACTAATGGTTAATTAATAAATGATTAAAGAATAATTACTAAAAATGATGTGTAATATTAATTTAACCCGGATTAGTAATTCATAAGTAATAAATCTGATTTGAATTAATCAGACAATTAATTGACCTTACTTATGAATGTTTGGATTCTATTGAATGGTGAATTGTTTGATATCCCTAATATATGATGCTTTGTGATACATCCTGATTTATGTTGTGATCTGTAATTTACTTTTCTGTGATATATTATCTATGAATCTGTGAATGAACGATAAGCGTGATAGTTAATATCGCTTATCAACAATATCTTGTATTTTGATCTGTGATGATTCATTGTGTTGCACTATTGTGTTAAACCCCTAGACTACACCATACACACACAAATATGGATTTCACGAGGAAATCGGTTAAGTCACAGATAATTTGAATTGGATGTTTTTGAAATTGAAATTTTAATTTCAATTGATTTTGAAATTGGAAATTTGGGTTTAAAGTGAAAAGCTTTTGAAATGGAATTTCAAAGATGAAAGTTATTTTGAATAACTTAGTCGAGTTTTGAAATTTAAATAATTTGATTTAAATTTGAATTCAAGTTTGAAATTGAATCCTATGATTTGAAACTAGGGATTAAAGATGATATAAATGTGTTTGTATGAATTTAAACCATTTTAAAAGTAAAATTTTGGGAATTTGAATTTAACCCAAGGATTTCAACTCGTATGAATGAATCAGATTTTCTGAAATGAAACTGTTTGTTTTCAAATGATAAAAGCTTTCAGATAAGAAATGAAATTCCAGTTTAATTAAAGGAATTTCAAGTTTGAATTGGAAAATGGTTTTTCAAGTTATGAATGAATCTTTTTGAAAGCTATGAATTGAATCTGTTTAATTTTAACAGATTTAAAATGATGATTTGTTTAAACCATTCGAAATGAGATTGTTTTGAAAGTTATGAGTTAAATCTTTGATTTAAAGATTTAACGAGTTAATCAAATTGAAATGGAAATTGATTTGGAAAATCTGTAAATGAATCTTTGTGAAACTAGGTGAACTTTATGAATTAAATCTTTTATTTAAAAGATTAAAATGTGGAAATTGTTTAAACTGTTGAAGGTTGTTAAAATTAAATCTTTTATTTAAAAGATTAAAATGGTAATTTGTTTAAACCATTTGAAAGAAAAGTTTGGGTAATAAGTTGTGACTTAATTGAAATCCCAATATCCATATATTTTTAAATATTGCGCTCACTATTCGGTTTAGCCGGGAAAGGACCTTTGGGTCGTATAACCCATTCCGAATAGTGATACGTCGTATATGGATGGCATTTGAAGACTGGTGTTGAAGATCGGATATTTTTGAAAATGAAAGGACAACCTGCCGAATGTCTCTGCACCAAGTTGCTCCGGTATAGAGATTTATATCACTCTTTTTGTGATGGGAAGTCCGGACGTGATTAGAAACTTATCCGGATTTGCAAGGACTTCTTTGGAAGTGCCTTCGGTTCTGTTCGATCCCGGAACAGACTTGTATGGATTGTATGTCTGACATTACAAATTGATATATAAAGCCGATTTCTTTCAAATACATTTCTGTTTGGTGGCAGAAAATTTATTCTCTTAGCTTAACACCCTTCTCTGAGACGTACGAGCTCAGAGGTTATGTAGTTGAAATTTATCAGCGATATATTCACAATTTGGTAACATGGCATGCTGAGTGTTGCTGTGTGATGATTAGTGTTTGATCATTTGTGATATGATCATTTGTTTGATCATTTATCTTTGTGATCATTGGTTGATCATCTGTTGTCCAAAGCATGGCTTTGTTACAAAGCGTAGCTTTGTGGACGAGACTTAGTCGAACCTCACAACCCTGAAATGGTCGAAACAGGAATTGTGCGGCAAGGTTTCAGGGGTAGCTTCCCTAGGGTATGACCATTCCTTCTGGAAAAGGGTAGTATCATGGTATGGAGCCCAGATACTTACTCATGTGGACACACTTTATTTATTATGTGTGATGTTGGATTAGAGGTACCTCGTTTAAAGGTCCCAAAGGACCGGGGGTGGCATATCTGAGGTTTTGTATATTCCCCGGGAAGGGGGGTAGCCGGCCTTGTTTGGCAGAGAGCGGTTTGTCTCTCGGAGCGTCCCGCCAGAGGCGTTTCTTTCGTGGAATAGGAAGTTCCTTAGCCTGACCATTTGTTGGAAATCCATCTTCCAAATACGAACTTTGTATGGTATTAGTTGTAGAACCTGCCATCTACTTATGGTGGCGCCCCACTATTTGGATGGTAGCTATAGTAGGCATAGTTCGAAATGTCTATGTCGGCTAAGATTGATATACTACTTTCGAAAATGTTTTCTACACTATGCACTAGTAATAATATCCAATGATTTGATTTTGCGTAGTAAGCATCTTTGACTATCATAAGGAGAAATCTCCTCCAATTCTGCGTTTGCATTGTGTGTGTGGCGGGAGGCCTTATGGTAGTTTCATTTTCCAAAAGCATTGCGAATTGACTTTAAATTCTTTTGTTGTTCGTTTTTAAAGATAAACTGTTTTTGTTGCTCACACCAGTCCCATGACTGATCCGGAGTTTATTGTTTCTTTCCTAAACTCTGGGTGCTCAAAATTTTTCTACACGAGCAGTCTAGAGTTGGGTTTTTCAGATAGTCAGGTTCAGTAGATTATCTGGAGCTAGTTCAGTCTTTGGATATGGACTGCACTTGCTTATCTTTGTGCGTCGTTATTGAGAATTCAAGCTATTTCTGGATTGGCGTTTTGAAGATGGAGATTATCCGCTACTGATGTTATCGTTTTCTTTTCGCTGCTTCTTCTTGTATATATCTCTGATGTATATAGATATTCATTGTATCATCATTGTATCTGGATATTGTATCAGATGTTGTATATCTATATTCTTTTTATTCCGCTGTGTTATTTACTTAATTGTGTTATAAGCTTCGGCGACTCGGATTTGAACGGTCGAATCTATGGCATTCGAGTACGATGTAAAGTATGGATGTCGATTTTCGAACGTGAAAATCCATATCGTTACATTTGGTATCAGAGCTAAGGTTGAACTTTAGGTCAGGAGTATAACACGTTAAGTAGCTCATTAGAGATAGAGTGAAGTAAACTCTAGAATGAGTAATCCCTAAGATATCTGTTCGCACATCTCAGTAAATTCTCTTACTATCTACTGATAGTGAGTATGAGTGCAAGAAGAGGACAAGATAGGGGACAAGGGAAATACGACTATAAATGGTCAATACCCTGCAACAGTGGAAACAACTTTCTTATCAATCTTCTTTGATTCGTCTTTCAAAATTCTTTTGATTGCTTCGTATCAGCTACAAGAAGAAGTTTCGATGTAATGGTGGCCCTACGAACCGTTGTAGGAAATCCTTACTTAGTATCTTCATCGGTTTCTTATCAGCTTTTAGATTTAAACCTTAATGAATTTGAAATTGGATTCCAACCAAACCAACCAAAATCATAAATAAACACATCACTGACCGTGGCAATAAATAATTTTCCATGGTAGTAGTAGTAATGGACATTTTTAAAGCTATCAAATTCAGGATGTTGCACCAACGCCAATTATTACATCCTAATATAAAATCCTTTTAGCATAGTCTATCACAATAAAACAATTATTCCAAGACTCACCGGGATCCGTAGTTAGGTAAACATTAGTTTGGTTACTATTTATATGTGGAGTGAAAGTATAGTCCATCCAATTCTTGAGATTTGGAAGGTCGATAGCGGTATTAGTGAGTTGGTTGAAAAACAACACACAAGAATTCCAAAGATTAAACAAAACTAGCCAACCACGAGAAGAGCCGATACAAATTATTGTTTGGTTTTTGTCTATGAATGAAGATATATTGGCAAATCCAATAATTCTAGCATAGGGGTAACTTGGTTGGTTTCCAAAAGGATATGAAAAAAGTTTAAGTAATTAAAAGATATATCAGAATATATTCGGTTGTACATTATCAGCCAAGTAATTTGTGGACTCTTAGGAACTGCAAAATGCCAAGATTTACAAACTGATTGGAACCTTATATAATTAGGAGGGAATTCTAATTTCTTTTCAATATACTCAAGTTCGTATTTTGAGAGTGCCATGGTAAGTTTATTTTTATTTAGGAACAGAGACTTTTAGAAGAAGAGGAAATCTCAGAATACAAGATAGACATATGTTATACACGAATTGTTGTGTATATTTAGAGAAGGTAAGGGTCTAAATTCTTAATGTTATTCATTTATATTCATTAATATTTAACCGTTAACATTGTATTGATATTAAAAAAAATTATTTGATTGGTAGAAAATTTTATGGCAAAGTGTTTTGTGAACAAATGTTCCAATATAAATGTTTAAGGTACTATTGATGGGATATTAATTAAACGTATGTATTGTTTTCTAAATGCATGTTTCGACCTAATTAATTTTATGTAAATTAGGTCCATGACCATGTCTTTCTTTCTCAATCACCTGTTATTCTCATGCCCATATTACTATTTCATATCTTATTTTAATTTCAGAATTTAAAATGCAATAATTTTTTATAAAAATATCATATCAACGCTTTGTTTTCACCATTAAATCGAAAAATATATTATCTTTTAAATGACATGTGTTATGCATATGTAAATATCTAGTCATTTATGTTTATTGAAAAATTGTAGCCTTTTCATATAAATAACATATTTATGACTGCATCTTTCAAATGCAACTATTACTGCATCATTTAAGCATATAAGTTTAAAAATAATAATTATGCAATTTAAAGTCAATTTCGTATTTGATGTGTGTGTGTGTCTATATATATATATAAAGTTATAATTATAACTGCATTTTCTTAATGCAGTTAAATTATAACAATATTAAGATAGAATAAAAGTATGAAAGCAACCAAAATTATTACTTCATCACATAAATGTAGTTAAAATATTCAAATGCAATCATAATTTCATAATTCAAAAAATATAGCTAAATAACAACTTCATTTCTTAATGCAGTTAAACTAAAACTATATTAAGTTTGAATAAATCATCAAATACAACCAAAATTCTTACTACAACACATAAACATATTTAAAACATTCAAACGCAACCATGCTTAATTCAAAAAAATGCTATTAAATTATATTGGTAGTTTTTTATTGTGGTTAAATTATAATAACATTAAGATTGAAAAAATATCGATTGTAGCCAAAGTTAACTGCATCACATAATTTTTGTTAAAATCTTCAAATATATTAAAATTAATTCAAAACACGCTGTTAAATTATAAATGTTTTTTCTTAATGCAGTTAATTTATGATCGCATTCTTTTTTTTTCATTTTAATGGCAGCATCTCCCTTTTTTCCCGCCTCGTCACTTCTCACACACTCTCTCTCTCTATTCCCATGCTTCCCCATCCATACCGATTCCCTGTCCTCCTCCACCTAGCCTACCCTCCACCATCCACTTCTCCTTGCTCTTCTATCCCTTCGACTGCTCATGTTCCTCCCTCCTCTATTGTTAATTCAGCCATCCTCTCTTCTTCCTCTATCCCTTCCCCTCCTCTTGAACAAGCTTGGACTTTCCTTTTTAAGCATCTTCCCCGCAATGCAGGAAAGTACACGCATGTTTAGTTGGATATGAATTATAATAGTGAAACCATCACCGTTCCTCCTGATTTAATTTCAGCCGGTTCCGCTATTTGGAATGATTATGTGGTTGGCTTCTTCTTAGATAAGCCGCTATCCTATACTTCTATAGTTGAGCATCTTAAAAAGATAAGGAAACTTAGAGGCAACAATAAAGTTAAATTTGATGGCAACATTTTCCTCTTCCTATTTTCTGATGAATCTGAAAGGAACGAAATTATTCAGAGTGATCCCATTATAATAAAGGACAAACTTTTCATATTGAAGCAATGGGATCCTTGTGTCAACAATGTTTGTTGTACAATCATGGCAGTTCTAGTATGAGTACAACTATACAACATTCCCATATTTGCTTGGTCTCAAATTGGAATAAATTTGCTTATTAATCGCTTGGGTAAACTCATTTACTTGGATGAATCTACTGAGAGACTTGATCGAATTTAATATGCCAAATGTTTGATTGAAATTATCCCTTTTCAAGAACTTGTTAGTTCCTTTACAATCCAGCTTCCTAATGGTGCAACTTGGTTGATTTATGTAAATTAGCAATGGAAGCTTGATATATGTGTGCAATCCAAAGTTTTTGGTCATTCTACTGAAAACTGTCAAAAGTGCTGCTTGCAGGATGAAGTTAATATCCTAGGTAATAATAAGAATGGAGATAAGTAAGTCAAGCCAAAAGCACCTATTGTTGAATTGAAGTCCTCTGCCAGACATTTTGTTGGTGTTGAAAAGAAAAAAGTTTGTTCACTATAAGAAAAATATGATTAATAGTAATGAAGCCTCTCAAGCAACTCAAAAACAAGACAATTCTGTGCAAATTCAAGTAGAAAGTGGAAAGATAAATAGCATGGATTCTGCTGCAAATGATAGTTCCGTCTCTGATGATAAAGGTGATTTTGAAGTTGCCCTTTCAGTAATGAATTTGAGGCTCTAAATTCGATTAATTGATTGCCTCAATCTCCAAAAATAATTCTTCTTCTCACGTAGGTGATTTATTTCTCTCTTTAATGCTATAAAAATGCAATATATATTTGAGTAATTATATCAAATATCTTCCAAATCTTCTACAATTGGAAATATTGTATCACCAAATCTTACATTTTCTATTTTTCAAAAACAGAGACCTAATTTGCATATTCATTTCTGCAGGACTTTTCTTATAACAACACCAAAAATAGGGACCTATAGTTTTTTTCTTGTACTTATTTTTAACATCACCAACATTTTTGAATGATTTTAATTTTTAATAACCTCTAATTCAACGTTACGTAAAGCACTACTTTTAATGGATATAAAAGTGTAAGGATGGAATAGCTAGTTTTGTTGATTTAAAATGAATCACCTAAGAAAAACTATTTTCATGTCATTAGAAAACATAAAAGAATTGCTCACAATCTAATGATACGAAAAATCAAAAAAAATTGAAATTATATATGTACATATGGATGGAAGTACTCACAAAAATCGATCAAAGACAATGGCGAAATAAAACTACTCTTAGCACATAAGTCTTCTATAAAATAAAATTAGTGGTTTCTTCTTATATTATTTTATGGTTTTAAATGTAAAAGGAATGATGAACTTTTCCCAACATTTGTTAGTAAAATAATAGGAAGGATTGTAACCTAAAGTAAATTGAGGTAATTTATGATTATCTTTTAAATATAAAATTGAAATTAATAAGGAAAATACAACATGGCTAAGGTGAGAAACCTAGAAATTGCAAAATTTTGTAAAGGAGAAACTCATAAATTTTTATTATATGATTTATGTATTTTAAAAGATCGAAATTACCCTAGACTCTTCTCACCAAGCTATATCTAAGTAAACTCATTCCTCTAATTTCTATCTTTTTATAGTACTTTTTCAGACCATTTAAAATTACTAAATCTTAAAATTTCATTATTAACTTGCATAGTGTGATATCCTTTTCAAATAGTTTGACTAAAAGCTACAAAGAAACTCATTATATTTAAATTATTGATATATATTCAAATAGCACATCCGAAATGTAAATCTATACTTCATAATTTGAAAATTATTCAAATTCAATATTTTATTTTGAATATGATGAAAGAATACCTTATAATTTATATATATGTATATATATAAAGGTTATTATTAAGAATTTAATGCAACTATGTTATTTTTTTGGATGAATATATTTATTTTGTTTTTGTTGGTAAAGTTAAAGTTATTACATTAATGCATCCATTGGTCGAATTGATTAATTTATATATAGAAAACAAAATATTATCAGAACTCTCTACTCAACAAACATAGTTGATCTTACATTAATTTTTGCCAACAATTTTTAAGAGAAGAAAGAAATTCTCTTTCAAAAAAATACATTCTCGGTTTATTAAGCACTTCAAAATTCATACCCAATATTTGGTTTTCTCCTAGACAAAGACACCATAGAAGAGTGCTTACATCAATATGAAATCTTTAATTACCATATGCTGAACCTCATACATTATTAAAATAAGATATGTGACTCTCCCACGTTGTTTAACGATTTTTTGCACTATTAATCAATTCTAAATCTCAACATATCACTTATCTTTGATTATATGTATCGCCATGTCATATCCATCCTACATTAATTAAATGGATGAATCAAATAAAATAAATAGAGTAAAATGAATGCATGAGAGAATTTTGGCAGAGTCTCCCTTGTACGGAGAGGCTTTTGGAATATGACAAGAGAGATAAATATATATACATCGACCCACACGGTTGGAAAACAAAATATATAACAATATTTTATATCATAGTATTTAATCTGAAAACGTATCTTATTTTAGCATTTTTTAGCAAGCGGCTTATTTTATTTTGCAATTCGCGCAACCAAAGTCAAGCAAAACAGCTCCAGGTACCTGTACTTACTCGATTTAAACCCGTAAGTACCAAAACATGAATTTAAATAACATTTCACTTATTTAAATGGTTAAAACACATAAACTTCATAACTCCACCATCCAAACAAGTATTATAAGAAATTATAATTTTCCGACACTAATTCAATTGCTTTCAATCGATCCATATATCATTTTATTCAATTTAAATGATTTACAACTCACTTTACATGCATTCAATTAATTTTTTTAAACCAAACAAGCTCATACCCATTCCAAATTGGTTTAAACATTAATTTTATTCACTTCAATTAATTCATAGAATTCTATTTATTTCCGTTTTGCGTCGAACGACAATTTTTCTATGCAAATTCAGCGCTACTTATTTAATAAAATAGTTTTTTTTGAGCTTATATTATTTTAATTTGATTCCAAATCAATTTATATTCAATTCTATTCCATTTCAAATTGATCTTAAATCAATTTACTTACATTTCCTTCATAACCACTTTCATTACTTTCGAATCCATTTTAATTAGCTCAGAATCATTCCATACTACTTTATTTAATGAATTCTTTACAAATTTATTTGAATCAAGCCTCCATCCAAATATTTACCTAAGTTAATCCATCTATTTACAATTAATTCAATTAATAACTTAAGTTTATTTCCTTTGCGACCAAATTCCATTTCAAAGTTTTATTTTTGATTTAATTTTTATTCAATAAAATTCATCCCAATTACTAATTTATTTAATTAGTTCATTCATTTTATCCACTTCAAATTTTAATTCCATACTCGAATTCAATTTCGAATTTATTTAACGATATTCAAGGCTATATTCAATTTATTCATACTCAAATTGGATTTACTTGTAACTTAAGTCATTTCTATTTCAATCAAATTTCTTTTTATTCGATCACACTTCCAATCATATTTAATTCACTTACATTTTAAGTCGAATTTTATTTATAACTCAAGTTTCGTTTCCAAAATCCATTTTTAATTCACAATCCAATTTCAACTCAACCAAGTTAAATTCCATCTTCATATTCATTTAACTAATTAATTATCTAATTAGTTCACTTCACTTTTCAATTTTATAAGTTATACGACTTATTTTTCACATTTCTATCAATTCTATACTCGAATATATTCACATTTTATTTTAACTCGAGATTCACATTTATTTATAGCCTAAATATATTTTTATTCCATTAATTTCAATTTTTACAAGTTATTTAAATTTATTTATTCACAATTCCAATTCTTCGCTTGAATTTTTTTTCATTCAAAATTTATCCATATGGTTATATAGTTATTTCACAACTCGAAATTTATATTTTTATTCAATTCGACATTATTTCTAATCCAATTCAAATTCAACTCCATTTTATTTAACTTAGCTTAAGCTAAGTTTTTATTCATTCTAACTTACTCAAGTTAAAGTCTATTCTAAAATTCAATTTCTATATTTTCCTTTCCTTATTTAGAATCATTCTCAATTTATAAGTTTACAACTTATTTCCTGATGATTTCTAAATTATTTAAATAAGAATTCTAGAATTCAAACACCCGGTATTAATTTTAAATTACTTTGAAATCTCAATATTCCACATCATACTTTTTAAATTTAAACCAACCCTTGTTTTTATCCAAAACAATTCCCTCAGAATTTTCAAAACAATCACTTGTTTTCACCGAAAAATCCCCATATCAGTTTACTATGATAGCAATCTATCACCTAAAAACTCGAAAATGAACACCGATGATGTCAAGATCATCATCGGAATTATTTTCCAGTGGCCGAAGTGGTTTCAGTGCTACATCCTTTCAAAAATCCATTTTCAAAACATCTTCCATTTAAAAATATTTCAATAACATTACTATTATTCATTCCTAAAAATATTTTCAAAATGGTACCACCCCATAACGCTTCTGAAATCATCTCCAAAAATCTCCGGGATTTAATTTTCCAAATTCTGGTTTGAATTCGTTTTTAGTTTTATTCACTTGTATAATTCATTCTTATACAATCCAATTTGGTTTTAATGAACCATTTCCAATTTTATAATCTTGTTTTGATTATATAATAATAACCAAACACACTACTATAATAATTTTCAGAAAATTATTCCTTTTATATCAAAATATAGTTTGGGTAAAATTATTTTATTTACCCGCTTCAAAACCATACTGTGTTAGTTTATCGCGTTCAAGCGTTTAGAAACTCCTATCGATTTAGTGGCGTCTCACTATTCGACCAGAATTTATATACCACTCAACAGATAAATTAACACAATATAAAACCATTTATATTCACTAACAAATACGCGCTCATATCTATTATTACAATCAAATCATTCTAGAGTACTACTGAATCTATCTCTAATGAGTAATCCCTACCAGAGCCAAGGTTCTCGCTTAACCTTCAGCTCTGATACCAAATATAAAGACCCGTAAATCCATACCTCTTGAATCGACCATAATTCACAATAGTTTGATCCAAATTGAACGGAAAATACGAATCTTTAGAGTGAAGAAGAAAAAGGTAGAAGAAAAATAGAACAACAACACAGAATCTCACAATCGCAGTGGAACAAAGTATAATATATAATAACAGATTTTAAATACAAGAACTGTGTTGTTAATGTACATACCATTATCAAAGTACAATATACAACAATCAATCTGGACAGTTTAATAACTTGTCCTCACACAGCGGAAAATACAATCTACGGAAATACGTCTTGTCATCCAGCTCGTTCCCTGAGCTCCACAGCATTCTACCTGAATCTATAATACTTGATTTGACCCGAGTATTATAATAGAATAACACCAGAGTCAGTCTGAGAAACCAACGTGAGAAAACACACTCAATCTGAACTATTAGAGTTATCAAAATCCTTTGAAAAAACAAAGGTATCTCGTAAGACCGCGTCACACATAAACACGACGGGTTTTTCCCTTATGATAACCAAAACAGTTTATAGAAAATCCATTGATATTATAATAGCGTCTAAACACAAATACTTATTCAAATAGCAAAAATTGTTACATTAATTAAATTCCAGCATACTAGGTTCTACAAACAAAACTGTAAGCTCGTATTAGAGAATGGATTCCAACGAATGACTGGACCACTGGGGTATCGCCCATCATAGTACACTTCTAGAACAATGTACCAAGGACCAGGCCGGGATCTCCTGCTACACAAGACCGACCTACCCCTAACTTGGATAGACCAAATATGTTATCACCCCGGGCGTTCCCACCCTTACTATCGAGCGCTTCTTCTTTCATGTATACCCATATCTAAGATAAATAAGGTTCCGAGGACATCTAGAAAAGTGATAACATACCCTACTTGGGTGCGACCCACTTAGCCTTGCTGCATCTCCTCTGTTTTAGTCATTCCCAGTTGATGAGGTTCGAGGCTAAGCGTTACCTTTCAAGAACAATTTTTCTTAGAATGCTCATCGTCCTCCAATGACGATGTTCTGATTACATTCGTCCATACAAGTTGTCCTAGGTCTGGACAAAACGAATCACCATCTTCATCATCTTTATGGTATTCATTCGTAACGTTCAAACCGGATCGAAGTGGTTTTTGGATAATTAAATCTGATCCCGGTCTTTTCGAAACGATTAACGAAATTGGCCAATATTGATAGTCGGTTACTATCAATTAAAAATCCATAAGCAGTCACTAGGCCCAATTTTATAAATCTCCAAAATATTTATTCCAAAACATCTTCACCAAGATATATATTCAATCTCTTCAAAATTTCTGTATTTGAAACAATTTCAACACTTGTATCCATAACCGGATATTTCACTATTTCCAATACTTAGAAATATTTCCATCTTCCATTTTTATAACACTTAGAAATTATTTCTATTCCAAATCATTCTCTACTAAAAACATTTCCAAAACCTTCCTTTCAATACTTAGGAGAATATTTATGCGTATAATTTCCAAAATCATTTTAATATTAAACTTGGGAATATTCCATAACTTATTCCATAAGTCTTCGAAATTTAATAAATTCTTCCTACGCTTTCCCAGACCGATTATACTCATTTATAATCCCAACCAACCATTTATAACTCATTTAAATGAATTCAATTCCTTTTCGAAGTTATCGCATCTAACATTGGAAATTTTCCTAAGTCTCTAGAATTCCATTTATAAGATTTCTCTTATAAAATCTCATCTTTAAAATCAAACCCTGTCTACACATCTTGAGAGAATTTATAAATAAATTTGCAATCACTTCAAAACTATATATATAACGAGTAATTTCTTTTAAGAATAGTAATTTATTAATAATATGTTTAAGTTATTATTTAAAATATTGTAAACACTTTTATAACATCTATAACTCATTTTTAGATGAACAAATAAATTTCCAAAGCTGAATTTAAAAGTTAGAATTTATTAAATAAATACTTAACATTTGAAAATCTACTTACCGAAGTATTTCAATCTCAACCGTTTAAAATTCCATAGTTTTTAAAATAATAAAATTTTCCTTTAGCAAACTCACTTCTTAAAAATTAAATATATATTTTTAAAATCTAAACAACCAATTCAACTTATAAATTCCTCTCGATTTCCATCACATCGCTTCCATTCCGATTTCCTTAACCATTTTCACTTTCAAAAATAGTATCCACTATTTTTCCTACCATATTTCCATATTCTTATATAAATTCACCCTATAAATTTTATATTCCCAATTTAGCATCCTGATATCGATTTCCTATATTTATAAAAGTCGTTTCTAAATTTTTATAACTCCTTTGGTTTTACCTTTTTATAAAACCAATCTTATTTATAAATTCCATTATATAAATTCATTTCTTACAAATTCCGTTTATACCACCAATCTATTTTTTTAATATCGATTTAACTCCTTTTCATATTTTCAAAATACCATTTACAATTCCTTTATAAAACTAATTTTTAAAGTCCCTATTTAAACTCATTCATGAATAGTTATGTACAATCCAAAATTAATATATTTTATTCCCAGTTCCTTTTCTTAAAAATAAATTCAATTTCCAATATAAATATTTTTATATCGAAAATCCCCTTTAATTCTTTAAATTTTAAAAGTATATTTACGGTATTTTAAAATATTAAATTCAAGCCAGTGCTACAATAACATCCAATAATTTCAGTCACTACAATAATCTATACTAGAGTATTCTACACAATTCATACATCACTATATATAAAAAATAAACAACATATTGAGGGATCCAGTTGGATCCCTCCAACCTATTTCCCTGCATCCATAGATGTTAATTCAACATAAAATACCAATCCCATATCGAGGAGGATATCGTGGTATATAGGGTCTTCCTTTATTATGCGGGCGCATAGGGTCTCATCCGCTATAATGTGCGGGAATATCACTCCAAATACTAATATATATACTACTATATATATTATATCATCCAACCGATAATTATGATTCATCAATTTAATCCACATCCAATAATAAAATTTAACTATTTAAATTTAAAATTTGGAAATCCAAATGAGTGAGAATTTCTCATCTTTGATTTTTTATTTGCAGTCCATTCCAATTCCGACTTGATTTCATGATTTTTAAACCTCGTATAAATGAATTTCGAATTTTATAAGATTTTCAATTCAATAAGTAAATTAACTAATTCAACTAAACAGCATTAAAATAAATATACCTAATTAAAAACTCACTGTCATTCCAGGTCGCTTCTTTTCCTTACGCGATTCCTCCTCCATAACGTGATGGTCGCTCCTTCTCGAGCCTCCGCCAATCGACTTTCAGATAACCAAAGTCGCTTTGACTTTTAGAAAAAAAAACAAAGTCGCGATCGACTTTCAGAGAGTCGAAGTCGCGTTTGATCACCGGCCCCCTTCCATCGATGTCGAGCCTTCGCCAATCGCTATTGCCCCTCACCCTGCACTCATCTGCTACCAATCACCACTTCCTTCACGCGCACGTACGAGCGCTGCCACCAATCGCGACTACCATTAGAACCCGTGCTCCCACTGACGTCGACCACGACAGTCGCAATCCCAACCCCTATTCGCGCTCGCTTGTGAATGCCGCCTCCTCAAGCCCCCCATCGAACTCATGACCATTTCCTTTTATATATATATATATATATATATATATACGTCGATTTCGTGAATTATGAACTGAAGCGAATGGAGGAAAAGGGGCGAGACTGGGTTTCATTTTTATTTTCCATTTTCACTGTGTTCGGTTGCATGAGCTAAAAGGAAGAGGGAGATGTGATTTTGGCGTGTAGGTTTGCATCTACAGTACCCTGAAGTAAAGGGAAAACAAGTTGATGGAAATAGGGTTTTGACCTTGATTTGATTTCATATAAATTTAATTTTATTTCAATTATATCACAACACATACCGTGAAATCTCGGCCTCCTATTGAGGCATGCCGCTAGGCGTTTATAATGTTATACCCCTATTCCGAACGCAATGGAAAAGGTTCCGAGTCCTAACTCGATCGTATGGAGAAGATAGCTATTTGAACCAAATTATTATATTGAATTTTCGATAGAGATTCCAACACGTTTATATCCCGTACGACCAAACGATAACTCCAAATGCTACGAAATTTGAAATCCGATAATAATAAACTATTACAGATCCAATGGAACTATTTTCGTCAAATCCCGAGACTATGCCTCAGAAGGCTATTTTTAAATGTCAATTTAAACAAGCTATTTTTAAAATAGAACAGATCACTTTTAAATTCAATTTTAAAACTTTTATTATCTTCATTATTGTTAATATGAATTTGATAAGCCTTTAAATTATTTTTATCGTGCTTAAAACTCAAGATACAATAATTTAACCAATATTCAATTTTAAAATTCAATAATTAAATTATCCAATAAATCGCTATATTTAAATTCTGAGTTTATTTTATAAATAAACCCAAGTTTTCATATTCAAAATCAATCTATAATTCAAATTCAATATTTAAAACCATTTAAATATTCCTAATCAAACGTTGAAAAATCCGGGCCGTTACACGGCGTAACCCTTTGTACTATTCCTTTGATATTATATATTATCGTTTCATTATGAGATTTTGATGTTATGTTCTCTCTTTCTTATTATATTCTTCTTTTCTTTTTATTTTTCCCTAACTTTATATCTTTTCGACACTTGGGTCTTCGGCACATGAATACCATGGATGTATTTAGTATCGATGTTCGAGGGTCGAAAAGTCGAGTCATTACATTTGGTATCAAAGCTCAAGGTTGAGCAAACGCCTTGGCTTTGGTTGGGTTTGGCTCATTAGATAAAGGTAAGCGGCACCCTAGAATAAGTCGAGTGTGTTATACAAATGAGAGCGTATTTTTATTTTGAAAACTAGACTTCTAAAAATATTCTTTAGGAGTACCTCTTTCTTAGTAATTCTCTCTTAGTATTTTTCCCATGAAATAACTCTATCCTTTAGTGTCCTAAAGAAATTTTGCTTTGATTAGGTAATAAAAACTATGAATACTAGGGCTTCTAATGCTGAAGGAAATGTAGTAGAAGAAGCGGTGCAGGTTCGACCATAAAAAGACTTTGCTTCGATATGGTGCGAGTTTGAGATATCGGGCAGAAAGAAGTTCAATGGCACCGAGACTATCATTAAGGTCTAGGCTTGGATTGGTTTGTGCAACATGGTATCTAAGGACATGACAGGTCATATCTAGTGAGCATTCAAGTAAATTATAAGTATGGCTTTTTGGTTCGAGGGTTTGGCTCCAAAGCCATCTATATCTGCACCAACGGGAGGCAACAAGCGAGAGTTTCAGCCGCTGAGAGATATTTCTGGTTTAACTTGCCATAGATATAGATAGAACGGTCATTTTTCTAGGAATTATAAGACAAAAGGAGAAGGATAAGTAGCTAAGGAACTGATGGCTAATATACCAATGTTTGAGCCAGCAATAACCAAGGCACAGTTGGGATCAAGGATTTGCTACAACTGCCACCAGCCAGGTCATTTTGTCAGCGATTGTTTGATGCTTTAAGTAGGACAATAACCTAAAGCTTTTGCAACTACTTCAACACCTTCTGTTGAATATGCATGTATATGATTTTTGTTTGATGATAATAAACATATATACATTCATTTAAATGTATTTGATATTGTACTATTTTATTTTGCACAGATAAAATAAATATTTGCTGAATAAAATAAATAACACAGAATTGGAATTCAAACGAATATTTTATTCAAACAAATATTTATTACAATTTTGATAGTACAATTTCAAGCTCTCACTATAACTATACAATTTCAGTCACAGTACAATTACATCAATTTCAGTCACAATACAATTACATCAGTTCCTCACTACATATCACTCACACTCGTATTCATCTTCAACTTTATTCCAATGTGAATCCGACATCTGAGAAATCTGCAAAAATATACACTAATGCGGTAAAATTGAAAATAAAATATTTTTGCAATATAAAATAAAATATGGATTTCAAAAATAATATTTGCCTCAGTTATTTGGGTTGTTCGTCATCATTTATATTTGAATTCATCATACACGAATAGCTTGTGACCTGCACAGTGTATCACTGTACATGCCACAAGGCCGTGCACACCGAAATGTACACTTGATAATGTTATAGGGACAGGTGAGCACAGGTCAAACCCAAATTATCGGATTCAACTCAGGTGCAATAAAACAATGTCACAATTTTCAGCACAAGGTCAAACCCGAGCTGTTAGCTGGATTCAACACAGGTGCAATTCAAAATACAAATATTTCGAGTGAAACAAAGACCATGCAAGCTATATACAGTTTCAAGCTAAAGACTGCAACACTATGACAACTACGAGTGATCAAACAATACAAGTGCAGACTATACAAAAGTAAAGCAACTCGAAACTGCAAATACCAAAGTCGAGACAAGAAGTGAGACCAGACTCAAGTGAAACCAACCAACCAACCAACAAACAAAAGAATCAAGACTCGAGCAAAACAGAGATGACCATACCACCAGACTATTTCTTAACGCAAATGCACAAAATGAAAACTGGCAGTGACAACATACAATGATGACTACAGCCTGGAAACATGATTAACAAAAGCATCAAAAGCTACAAACATACAGCAGCCATCGACATGAAACCATATTAGATACACGAGGATGCAAATAACATATGAGCATGAATATGCAACAGAGTCGACACAAAGTAGAGCAACATCACAAAAAGGCCAAATGAAGACATACAATGCTACAGAGAACAGTGACTCAAACCGGACTTATACATGAATGCAGACTGAACAACAAAGTGTGCACTTGACAATGAACAAATAAGCAGCAAAAACCATGGCAAGTTCGAAATACAAAACAAAACCAGACTCAATTGAATCAAGTACATCTTCAAGACCAGATAAATAAAACAAAGTATAGACTGGCATTAAAACCATTTCAGCAATCAAGTACAGAAAGCACAAAAGCACAATCCAGTCCAAATGCAACAACTATAAACAAAGTCAAGTGACTGAAGTCAACAACTCAAAGTTCCAAATCAAAGAGTTAAGCCAATGTCGAAGACAACCAAAAACAAGCTCCAGATGGTGTATAAGTGGTGCACATGAACAAACAAACTCAAGTCTGCAACTCAAGACCAGTTCAGGTATGAAGAAAAGCAAAAGTCGACAATGCAAACAAGATAAAATAAAAGGAAAGCCTCATCATCAACATGACCAGACTCGAGTGTTGGTGAAGTGCACACGACTGGAACAAATGCCACTGTGATCTCGACAAATCAAGACAAGTCAGTGCAAGCAATCAGGTGAAAGCAGCAAAACTTAAACCAACAAACAGCAGGTCGAAAAGTGCTCAGGGATGAACACGAAAATGGACAGAGTCGAAGTACACAAGGGGCTTAAATCAACATCATCAGAAAAGGTCAAAGCCGAAGACAGGGATGAACTCGAGATTATCTATATGCGATGTAGACTATACTTGAAGCCAGAAGAAATATAAATGTAGACCAAAGAATCAACGTAGTCTAAGTTAATTATCAACTAATTTACTTCGTAGTTCATTAATCCATATTTAATTACATGTGAGGTCCGAAAATCATTAAATAAAATCGAGTGTGGGTCGTAGCCATGAAAATCATTGCAATAGGATTGGTTGGAATTTTCCGGAGTAAGCTGGGATTTTAGATAAATTTAAAATCTGGATGTTCGGCAAAAAAAATCAAGGTGAGAATTTCTCGCTCATTTGGATTTCCACTTTTAAATTTAAATATTTAAATTTAAATTATTGGATGCTTGATTGATAAATTTATAATTATTTATGGATGGCTATATATATAGTAGTATATATACTAGTATTGGAGTGATATTCCCACACATTATAGCGGATGAGAACCTATGCGCCCCGCATAATAGCGGATGACCCTATATATCGCGATATCCCCCTCGAAGTGGGATTGGTATTTTATTGTTATCTAATATCTGTGGATGCAGGGAAACAGATTGAAGGGATCCAACTGGATTCCTTAAATATATTAGTATTTTTTCATATATATAAAATGCTGGATTATTGTGTGTTGTAAATTTTTAAAAATATTATAATGGCATGGAAATTAATTTTGGGTATATTAAATACCATAAATATTATTTTAAATTTTTTAGGAATTAAAAGGGGATTTTAATATAAAAATATATCTATCGAAATTTTGGATTTATTTAAAAGAGATTGGTTCGAATATGAAATGGTGAATTTTTGATCATATTAAATAATGCGGAAAATATTTTAATGGAGATTTTAAAATGAATTATATAAAGGAATTTTTAACCATTGCCTCCGCCCGGACCCAATCAACCTCTCTGTATCGAGATCCCCGCCGCCAAGACTTACGCCCAGGTAGCGGGTTCCGCTCCTCGCTCCCCTCTCCTACCCAATCCTCCAGCCAAGCGTCGCCACCCCTTGCCGCAATTCAAAAACGTTCGCCAAACGGTTGAATTTCTGAAGCAGGAAAACCGTTGCCTTCGCTATGCTGGCCTTAGACACGTGGCGCAGTTTTGTCGAGACGCAAAGATATGCTATAAGTGCGGATTTTTTGGGCATCCCCAATCGCACTGTCCCGATAAAATCCTCAATCAGACTCTGGTTCGTAAAATCAGCAAGGTCCATTCCTCTCCCACTAAAGACAAACCAACCTCTGCTCGCTGGGTCCCAAAGTCACATCTCCACTCAGCTCAAACGAAACCTTTCAGCTCCCCAATGGAACCCATATCCCCTGTAGCTACACATAGTCTGCCCCAATCCCCGAAGCAACATCATAACACATTCTCGAATTCCAAAACATTCTCAATGGCGGACCCAGCATTGCTCCTCATCGCTAACATCATCTCTGGCACATGGTCTATAGACTCTCTTCACCAAACACTATCCTCCACCTTCCATCACAGAGACTGGCCGATTTGGCTTCAGACCAACACCAACTTCATCTTCTACTGCCCTACATTCTCAATCAGAGACCAAATCCTCCAGCGATCGACCATCTCTAGGGCCGGAGGAACCATGCAATTCCAGTCTTGGTCTGAGCTCGACCGTCCTACGCCATCCTTGGACCCTCCATCGTGGGCGAGAATCTCAGGTTTCCCGGAGCTCCTACGCTTCAACCCAGAAGCCATCTCTGAAGCAGTCAAGCCAGTGGGTAGATTCCTGGCCCAAGATGACTGTGAATGGGCGGAACTGGATCATTGCTTTTTATACATTCAAATACAATTCTTCAGTGGCATCATCACTCCATCATCCTTTGTCACCATCCTCAACAACTCGGAATACCTCCTAAATATCGAAAGATGGGAGCACGAACACCCAAACAGGCGCCCGGAGAACCACCTACTGGGGTTGGACTACGAGAGAAATTTCCCCCTATTTGAGCACCACATCCCGATCGAAGACTTAGAGTCGGAAGACAGATTCGACGTCATGAATTACTCCCCAATCTTCTCTGGCTCCCCGCCGGCGCCTGGCCAACACTATGATCAGTCATTTGAAGTGGTGGGTCCAAGGGGCTGGGACCCATGGCCAGTCCAAGAGCATAGGTGGGACCCTTTCTCTGATTTAGACCTCTCATCCCCGTTCTTCCATCAGATCCCAACCCCCCCTGATGCCACATCCCCACCCCATCTGCCACGTATTTCTACCCCTCAAATTGATACCCAATCCCTCCCGGTGCAGATCCAAAACACCACCCCCCAAGCTGACCCCCAATCTCCCATTCACCAGTTCCCCGTTCCTAGCCCAGTAGAATTTAGCCAAGCGGCCCGCCCAAGGACTAGTCAAGGGTCTCAGCCAGCCACTCCAGCGGCCGCTCAATGGTCTCAGCCAATCACTCCAACGGCTGTGCGCCGTAGCTCCAGACTGGACAGAGCAGCATCACATCCTGGTAGTTTCTTTAAACATGTTGTCTTTTCCTCTCTTAATAAAAGCTTAAATAAGAAAATGGCCGTTGCATGGGAGTGAACTTGCATGGAGAACACTACACCTCCATGCAGGCACTAGAATCGGAGCGCTTATCGTTCTCCCAATGAAGCTAATTTCCTGGAACACACGGGGGTTGAGGGACCCCAGTAAAAGACATTTTGTTAGCCTTGTCTTATCCCCACAAAAAGTAGACATTCTTTTCCTGCAAGAATCCAAACTGTCAGACCCAACCCCCAACACACTCAGACAGATCGGTGGGCCTTTCCTAACTGGGTGGGCCCACATAAATGCTGTCGGTTCAAGCGGAGGTATTTTGACAGCCTGGAATGAATCCGTGCGGTCCCACTGCCAAACCTTCTACCACACAGCAGCCCTACATGTATCCCTTCGTCACTTACAAACTGGAACAATCTTCTTCTTCTCCAATATCTATGGCACACAAAACCCTCGAGATCGAAATGAACTTTGGTCGAACTGTCTCACCTTCTCCTCTCACATTAATGGCCCTTGGGTTGTCGGAGGCGATTTCAACATCACCAAATCCCCATCATAAAGGAGCTCGGGCAACCTTTCCCAAGACTCTGAAGCCTTCAACCATTTCATCAACCTTTGCTCCTTGATAGACCCACCCATCTGTAACCGCCTCTACACTTGGTCTAACCGCAGATCAGATCCCTCACTAGCTAAATTGGACCGCTTCCTCTTCAACCCGGTCTGGGAGGATTTACACCCTCTCTCCACTGTCTCGGGCCTAGCCACAGTTATCTCCGATCATTGCCCACTCCTCCTAGACACGGGATCCCCCACATGTCACATCAGACCCTTCAGGTTCGAACGCCTCTGGCTCCTAGAGCCATCATTTGATAACTTCATCAAAGAAATCTAGTCCCAGCCCTCCCCCATCCAATCAGCCACTGCCAGGGTCGTCTCCAAACTCCGTTCCCTCCGAAAAATCATCAAACCCAGGGCCAAATCAGTTTGGGGCTCCATCCGCTCGCGCATCTCCGCTATCCAAGATGAGATTCTAGACCTAAATATCCTGGAAGAATCCTCTCCTCTTTCCGAATTAGACCGATCTCGCCTGAGAAAACTGGAAGCTGATCTGGACAGATTGTCACTGCAAGAAGAAATAGGTTGGAAACAACGTTCCAAAGCGAAATGGATTGAGGAAGGCGACAAGAACACTGCTTACTTCCACCATCTCGCAAACGGCAGACGTAGATCCACTTTCATTCCTGAAATCACCCACGACAACAACACCATCTCAGACCAATCAGACATCGTTAAACTATTCACCGACTACTACCGAACCATTCTAGGCAAACACCACCCCCTCTTCCTCCAATTGATTGGAACCTGCTCTACCCGGAGAACCCTCCCATCCCCCTTGACCACCCCTTCACAGAAGCAGAAATTTGGGCGGCGCTTAAGAGCATGTCTGACGACAAGGCTCCTGGCCCAGACGGATTCGGCCCTCTATTCTTCAAACACTATTGGGAAACAGTCAAATGCGACATCATCGAAATGTGCTCTGAATTTCATGCCGACCCTTCATCCGTGGCCCGCATCAACTATGCAAATATCATCCTCCTCCCCAAATCCCCTGGCGCCACTTCCCTTTCGTCCTTCCGTCCTATTAGTCTCCTAAACACAACCTTCAAGATCATTACCAAAGTCCTAGCCAATCGCCTTCAAGCCTTCGTCGCCCCTCTAATTGGAAGTGAACAATCCGCTTTCATCTTGGGCCGTAACATCATGGACTGCGTAGCAATGACCCAAGAGGTCATCTCCTTCTGCCACTCTACTTCAACACCAGGTATGCTCCTCAAACTAGACTACTCCAAAGCTTTCGACTCAGTCAACTGGCAATTCATCTTGGAGCTTATGAAACATAGAGGCTTCCCCGCAAAATGGTGCAACTGGATACATTGTATTCTCAATTCCAGCCTATCCGCTATAGTCATTAATGGGTCCTTGGGGGGTCTAATCAAATCGGCCCGTGGACTGCGGCAAGGAGACCCACTTTCTTCTCTGCTTTTCATTCTGGTGGCCGATGTGTTCAACCGTATGATCAAGCTAGCGATTTCGAACAACATCTTTCAAGGCATCAAACTTCCCAACTCAAATCTGGTCATATCCAACCTTCAATTTGCCGACGACACCATTCTATTCGCATCACCCATGATCAACCACATCCACTGCCTCAAAGTAGCTCTATACTCTTTCGAACTCATCTCAGGCCTATCCATAAACTTTAGTAAAAGCTCTATCATCATGCTCGAAAAAGCTGACCATCTCGGGCAAATCGGTTCCAGCCTGCTTAACTGCAAGATCGCTCACTTCCCTATCTCCTACCTCGGGGTCCCCCTCCGTCCAACTAAATTACACAGATCTGATTGGTTCCCCCTTATCGCCAAAATCGAAAACAGACTACATTCATGGAAAGCTCACTCCCTTTCCTCAGCCAGACGCCTAGTCCTTGTTAAATCTGTCCTATCAGCAATCCCCACTTACTGGATGTCACTATACAAGCTTCCATCCTGGGTTATCAAAAAAATTGACTCGATCAGAAGCTCCTTTCTTTGGAATGGTAGTAAAATAAAGAGACTCGTGAACTGGCGGACTGCTTGCCTGCACTCGAAAAACGGCGGCCTTGGAATCGTTAATCTTCATGACTTCAACATCGCGCTCCTCGCCAAATGGCTCTGGCGGTTCCTAACTCCTGGCTCCTACCTCTGGAAATCTTGGATTACCTCTCTTCACTACCACTCAAACCCTCATCTTGTCCTTCATGCCCACACCAGAAACATACCATCCCCCTTCTGGTCCGGTGTCTTATCAACCCTACCACGCGTCAAACGGCTCTTCCACATCAACCTGGGTAATGGGGCTAATTGCCTCTTCTGGTTGGATACATGGCATAGCCAGCTTCCCCTCTCCTCCACCCTTCCCAACCTCTTCTCTCACATAACTAACACCTTCGCTTCCACCCTGGACATTTCTACTTCGGGCCCAGATCATCTTCTCCCGACCTCCTACTTCGACCTCGCCACCCTTGCCGAGCTTCACCTTGCCGCCTCTATCCTCCGTAGCATCCATTTCAACCCCCGGCCAGATACCTTCACCTGGGCCCCTAACCCATCAACCGGCTTCTCTGTTGCCTCCTGCTATGCTCACCTGAACAACCCCGGATGCCTCTTCACCTTCCCCAGACTTTGGAAGTGCCGGATCCAGCCCCGCTTCGCCTTCCTGCAATGGTGCCTTATCCACGGGCGCATCAACACAAGAGACAGGCTCCTTCGTCATAATATCGTAGTTGACCCCTGCTGTGCCTTATGCTCCACCACAACAGAAAGTTTGCAGCATCTATTCTTCGAATGCGATTTTGCTGTCAGGGTTTGGGCTGCGACGACTGTTCACATTCTTGGTCACATACCCACATTTAACTCGTTTTTCGACCACTGGCAATATAACCCCCCCAACTACCACCTAGACCTCGTTGTAGCTATATTCACTTGGTGCATTTGGGCCGAGCGAAATGCACGGGTGTTTTGCAAGCCCGTATCAAACTTCGATGGAACTTGTAGACGTATTATTCACTATTTCTCATCTGTATCAGGACGCAGCTTCTCCGCGCCATTCAGGCTGAGATTGCCATTCCCCAGCTCTCCACCAGCTGAATCAACAGGCAGCACAACAGCAGCTCACTCTGATAGGCATCGAGGACATCAGTAACCGCTATGTAGTTCTAGCCTTTTTTCATTTCTGTTGTTTGCAACATGTACTTTGT
Source organism: Allium fistulosum (assembly GCA_030737815.1). Lineage (NCBI taxonomy): Eukaryota > Viridiplantae > Streptophyta > Magnoliopsida > Asparagales > Amaryllidaceae > Allium > Allium fistulosum. Next base: position 93,699,934 of record CM060908.1, on the reverse strand, counting down.
ATATAAAACTCTGTCTCGTAACGACTAGCTTGCTGTTTCCTACTACTTTTTGGCGAGCGATCAGGCTTGTTGATCGCGCTATTTACCTATTAGTATGATATCTAATCGGCTGTGTAGTATCACGCTACACAACCGTTTTGCTCAAAAAAAGACTGGATTTTAAAGTGATATTCGGGAAATCATAGAAAGAAGTCAAAATCGATATTAAAAGTAGATTGGCAAAAATAAATGGAATCTATAAGAAATTGAATTTATAAAATGGAGTTTATAAATGATATTATTTTTAGTGAACTCAAAGGAGTTATAGAAAACTTATAAACGAAGTTTATAAATGATGGAAAGTGATATCGGATGATAAATTGGGAATATAAATTTACGGGAAGAATTTATATTTGAAATATGGAAATAGGGTGAGAGAAAAAATAGTAGATACTATTTTTAAAGTTAAATGGTGTAACGATCCCGATTTTTGAGTCAAATTTAAATTGATAATTAAATAAATTTTGGATTTAATTGTAATTTAATTTGAATATTTTCCAAAATAAATAAAATTAGTATTTGTTTGTAGATGATATTCTGATTTGGTAAGCCAAATGCAGAATAGATATTCAGCTTGATCTGGAGAGCTATTTCTCTGTGTGTCCACCTATTCTTTGTTGTCTCCCTGTCTAGCAAATTTCGAGGACGAAATTTTCTTAAGTGGGGGAATTTGTAACGATCCCGTTTTTAAGTCGAATTTAATTTAGTAATTAATATAATTTTTAGAATCAAATTGTGAATTAATTGGTGAATTAATTTGAATTTTTCCAAAATAAGTAAATTTTATGGATTGGAAATTCAAAAAGAAATATCTTTATAAACATGTAAAATATAAGATAAAAGGGTTTAAAACAAAATGTATAAATTAAATAAAGAAGGGGTTTAAACATAAATTTAAGTGTTTTAACATTTGTAAGCCATGTAATTTGAAAATTTACAAGTGTTAGCTAGCAAAGACAAGTGGCAATTAATCTTCTTTTAAATTTAATTTTATGTAATATATTTCAAAAAGAAAAACTAGGCTGCTCATTTTATTTTCAGTTCAAACTCTCTCCATCTTCAAAACAAAACCTAAGATAAACTAAAACCAGAAAAAGAAACTCTGAAAAGCTGAATCAAAACAACAACTTCAACCCGAGCAAGTAGATTTCAGATTCAAACTCAACATCAAAGATTTAAATTCAACAGACAAGTTTCAGTTTCAGCTTGGAAATCAAAATACAAAACAAAAGAAAATTTCAACCTGAGTTTAAAGCTTCAGGCAATCTAAACAAAATCAAAGATCAACATCAAATGCAGGCTAGATCAAATAATCATCAAGTTCCAGATCTAAAACTCAAAGCTTGTCATCTGTTCAAATATCCAGGTGAGCAAACTACCTTTATAAAATCAATTGAATCTTGATTTGCATGTGGTAATATTTAAAGTTGTTTGTATAGTTATTAAATGTGCCTGCATGTCTGTGTATGTGTGAAAATGATGATGTGCATGTCTGTGGAAATATTTTAAGCCTTTGTTCTTTAGTTTCAGGTTCAACTAAATCAAAATAAAATCAAATTTCTTCTCATAAACAATATTAGGCCATGATCTTTGAAAGAGATTTGTTTTTATTAGACAAATACTATTTTTAAAATATTTACAAGAATATCAGTAAGTTATTTTTACTGGAAAAAGAAAAGGTACAATGAAATCAACTCAAGTCGAAATCTTGATTTTTGAATTTTCAAGTTTGGATTGTATATTTGAATTCGTGTTGGTAAATCATGATTTTTAATATAGATATTAAAATTTCTATGTGAGTGATTGATAAGAATTCGTGAGATGATCAGAAAACGTATATTCGTCGAATTCCATCGAACGACGAGATTAGGTTCTTCGAGTTTTGGTTAGAAGGTGGATTAAGCATCAATGATCATCGGAAAAATACTCGTAAATTTTCCAGAAGATCGTAGTGATTGGGCGAGATCATTTTAAGGTTTAAGACTCGTTTTTGTCAAGTTTGTTCTCGGAAGAACTACGACGTCGTCAAGATGATTCAGAAGATTGGACCGGGGGGAAAAGGTTCATGGGTGAGTGGCAGAGATTTGGTCAAGCTCGCGTCTGGTGATCTTGGGTGGCATGGCGAAGAGGTTTTTCGTCGGAAGGTGGGTTCCAATATTAAATCGTGTAGCTTAAATCTCGATTTCCGATGGAATCGTCGGAATTAGGTAGTCAAGTTCGTTGTCGAGGTCAAGATGGACTAGTGGATGAGCGCGACGTTGATCGGAAGACATCAGGCGACTTGTACACGTGCACCCGTGTATGTGTGTATCTGCTGTTATTTGAAGTTTTGGGGAAGAAAAGGATTCTCGGGTTCAAGCTCGAGAAAATGTAAGTTCGACTCGAAGCAAAAGAAAATATGGGTAACTCGAAGTAAGGCTTGGGTATTTTAGGATTTAACTCGAAGTTATCTCGGGTTTAATATTGTTGCAGTTTTAAAATTTTAAATTAAACAAGTTTTTAAAGTTAAACGATTTCTTACTTAATTCTTTTATATGATGAATGTCTAATTAAGTTGAAATGTGTTAAAAGGTTTTAAAAAAATTATTTTGAGTTTAAAGTGTTTTTAATATATAACCTTTGTTTTTGAAAAGTTTATTTTTAAATAAACTTAATATTGTGATTAAGTTATGATTAAAGGTTGATTAATGAAAGTGATTAAAGAATAATTAATTTAGGATAATTAATTAAATGTAATTAATTAAGGGTAATTAATTAAAGGATAATTAATTAATTAAAGGTTAATTAATTAATGATTAAAGGTGAATTAATTAAAGGTTAATTAATTTATGATTAAAAGATAATTACTTTTATTAGTGGTTAATTTATTATGAAATTAACTTAAGGTTAATTGATTGATGTGATTAATTAAGGGATAATTAATTAATTGATGATAATTAATTAAGATGGATGATTAAAGTTGATTAATTAATTTCATTAATTAATAATGGTTTTGTAATTAATATTAAGTTAAGCAAGATTAAGTAATTAATTCATAAGTAATTAATATGGAAATTGAATTAAATTGATTAGAGATTAAACAACTAATTAATCTTGCTTAGAGATGATTGTTGTATTGAATGCTTGAATTGTTGAATATCTCAGATATGTGATTATGATACTTTGTGATATGAATTGCTTTGTTCTGAGCTGTGACATCTATGATATATTGCTATGTGATTGTGAACTTCTGAATTGAAATAAAATTGTTGGCCTTTAAAACGACATTTGAATTTCGATGCGATCGGGGGTCGGATTCCAAATGGTTATCCGAAAACCACATCGAATCTTAATGGTGGATCTTTTGTTTAAAAGATTATAAATGGAAATTTGCTGTGACTTATGTATCCACGTGTTTTTGAATAAGCGCTCATTATTCGGTTAAGCCGGGAGAGGACATTAAGTCATAAAACCCATTCTGAATAGTGATACGTCGAAATAGGATTGCATTTCAAAACAGTGGAGAAGACCGGGTATTTTCGAGAATAAAATGATTACCTATCGATTGTTTCTGCACTGAGTCGCACCGGTATATAGATCTCCATATGTGATGGGGAGTCTGATCGGGATTGCGAATACCCGGATTTGCAAGGGCTTCTTTTGAAGTGCCTTCGGTTCCATTCAGACCCAGGATGGACTTGTATGGATGTATGTCTGACATTACACCTTGAGATATAAAGCTGATTTCTATCAAATACATTTCTGTTTGGTGGCGGAGAATTTATTCTTTTAGCTTAACACCCTTCTCTGAGACGTACGAGCTCAGAGGTTATGTAGTTGATGGTTACTAGTGATATATTCCCAATTTGGTAATGTGGCATCATTGGTTGATCGAAGCATGGCTTTTGTAAAAAGCGTAGCTTTGTGGAACGAAACTTCATCGAACCTCACACCTCGAAAATGGTCGAACCAGGAAAGTTGCGGCAAGGTTATTAAGGGTAGCGCCCTTAGGGTATGTCCATTTTCTTCTGGATAAAAAGTATTATCATGGTATGGAGCCCAGATACTTAACTTATGTGGTTACTGCAAATCTATTGCTTTGTGGTTGTTGGTGTAGAGGTACCTCGGATAAAAGTCGTTTACGACCGGGGATGGCATACTTGTGTGGTAGTTACCTAGTTACAGCTTTATTACAGCGTGAGGTAACGTCGGCCTTGTTTGGCAGAGATCTGATTAGGTTCTCGGGGGCGTCCTTCCAGAGGCGTACCCATTTCGGTAAGGAAGTTCCTTAGCTTGGCCATTGTTGGAAATACAAAGAAACAATACGAGCCCTGTACGGTTTTAGTTGTATAACATGCCATTTACTTTTGGTGGTGACCTGCCGTTTGAATGGTAGCTATAGTAGGCATACTACGAATTGTGTATGCTGGCTAAGATTAATATTATACTTTCGAAATGTTTTCACTATGCACTAATAATAATATCAAAAGGATTTTGCGCACCAAGCATGTTTGACTATCATAAGGAGAAATCTCCTCCAAGTGTGTGCTTGCATCGTGTGTGTGGCAGGAGGCCTTATGGTAGTTTCATTTTCCAAAAAGCATTGCGGAATTCTTTTTACTTCTTTTGTTAAGGATAAAACTGTTTTTGTTTGCTCATACCAGTCCCATGACTGACCTGGAGTTTATTGTTCCCTTCCTAAACTCTGGGTGCCCACAATTTTCCACACGGGCAGCCTAGAGTCAGGTTTTCAGATAGTAGATGTAGATTCGATAGCCTACAGTCTTGGTTTGGAAGTTTCAATCTTTGAAGTCTTTTGATTTGGGGATCGCATTTGCGCACTGGACTTGCTTAATTCAACTTGAAGGTGGTTCTTGCTTTTGGATTGGAGTCTTTGGAGTTTTGGCATTAGAGAATATATATCTTTCCGTTGCTGATGTTATCTCTTCTGCTATCTTATTATTTCTGATGTTGTGTATCTTTGATATTGATATTCATTTGTACTAGATTGTTGTATCATTGTTGTATCAAATATTGTATATCAATGATATTCATTTCTTTTTCCGCTGTGTTGTTTACTTAATGTCTTATAAGCTCCATCCGAACTGGAGTCCGACGTTTGAATCTGCGGCGTTCGAATACAAGTGAGGTATTTGATGTCGATTTTCGGACGCCGAAGCAATGCTGCACGTGCTACTTACCAATACTACCATCATTATGGTACCATATCCATCTATTGACCGGAGTCCTCACATCGAATTGTTCTGGTCTATGACGTCATATATATCCATCCCGAACACCTTCCATCATAGTGATTGGAGTCTTCACTCCAATCGGTGTCCGCTGAGCCCCCGCCATCACAGTGATCGAGCCAAACATTGCTTGACCCGATCGGGACTCAAAGTACTAGTAGTCCTTCTAGAATGTGTCAGAAACCCTCGGATAGTAACCCGGAAAGTGGTAACGTACGTCTCATACCGCACGTTCTCACTTAGCGGTTTTCTAGCCGTTAGTCGATGCCACACCATGAAAATCATCTAAATCATCATAAGAATCACCTCATGTCATCGGCGAATGGTATTAAATGCCAAACTTATCTTATCTCATCGACAAGTAAGAAATACCATAAGTCATCAATCATCATCAAATTCCATCGAAATATTTGCCTCATATCATTGGCAAGAGCATCTCCATCAATATAGCCCATCATCGAATATACTTCTATTTAGGAGTTCTCGGACTATATATATATCGACCAAATAAATTGATATGGAATAATGGCACCAATTAGGATTTAAATACATCAAAAACATACCACGAAGTGGTTGTCGTCAAAGAGGAATTCAAACAATTCCCAAAAGTTGTTTCGATCGTACAAATCCGAAATTAACCGATAAAGTAAATTCATGAGTCCCATACCTGATAATTTTACTAAACCGTTTAATTTACTTCCTCATGCGTCCGAATAGCATCAAAGTGATTAAAATAAATAAAATTATTAATAAAAGATTTTACTAGAGAAAACGGGATTTTAAAACAATTTCTAGAAATTTATCTAAAGGATTTTGAGAGAAAACTCATCATTTAAAAGAATATTAATGATTTTTGAAAGCCAAGAAAATAAAGAATAATTGTTTAAAAACCTTTACAAATGTATAAAAACATTTATTACACAAACCATGATTTTAGAAGATTTTATGGAATTTATTCGGATTTTTAAAACTCAAGAAAACATCAATTTGCAATTTAATCGGCATAAACCGATATTCAAATTTAAATTCAAATCTCATCCTAACTTGACTAGTCCATTGCTGGACATAATGATCAAATTTTAGCATCAAATTTCATATAAATCTTTTTGCAAAAGAAAGCAAATGAAATTGTCGAAATCGGACAAATATATAAATATTGTGGCTGTCAATGATAGACCAGCAGTAAAAACATCAATTTTCCACCATGTAAACAACAAAATCATACAAAACTTAAAACATAAAAGTTGTAGCACATTTTCTAAGGATTCCAGAACATCTTGAATTTCAAGATTCCGATCAGTAACGTGAAAGTTATGATCGAAATACTACCTAGAAAAAACATTTATGTGCACTACCTATCAACACATGCCAGCGATGAAAAAGTCAATTTTTCACTATGTAGACTTCAAAATCATTCAAAACCGAAAACATAAAAGTTGTGGAATATTTCACAAGGATTTCAGAACATCTAAAATCCTAAATTCCGATTTGAAACGCAAAAGTTATGCCAGAAATTCTATTCAGCCAATATAGCACTATTATTATTTTCTGTGCAAATACCCTCTCGGTTTTGCAACTTCGACAGCAAACAAGGAGGTCCAAATGGAATCAAAAGTCGATAAAATTTTGCAAGAATGAACTCTAACAAATATACTACAAACTGAACAAGTTTGACAGCAATCCGACGCCGGATGAAGAAGATATGGGCAAATGAAATTGGCACTATCTCAGCAGGATACACATATCAAAAAGATAAAAAAAACAAAACATCACGGTACTAAACTTTTACACAACGAATTATTTTATTTGTTTACGGTTTGCTGCAAGTTTTTACGTAAAGTTAGCGGCAAAAGATGATGATTTTGGTTGCAAAATGGAGACTTCCAGCGAGGATTGGAGCTAGGAGGACCTGTAGAAGCTGAAACAAGAACATGCAAGAAGAAAAATCATCAAAACAAAACTTACAATAACTGAACCTGAGATTTTTCATGAATTAGGGATTATTGAGGTAGAAGATTACCTTAGATTATGTTTTTAGCAAGAGAAACTCTAGATTTTGCGAATTTAATTAGGAGATTAACAAGAAATTAGTATGGATGCCATTATTGAGTTACTGGAGTTTTCTTCTGTTTTGAGAAGATGAGAAGAAAGAGTATGAAGTGTCTGTACATACTTCTCATTTCTCCAGAGGCCTCTTCTCAAGTGGGTTTGGGTTTGGATTCAACCCATTAGCCCAAAATTAATTACTTAGCCTAAATAATGAAGTGTTTTTATGTATACAAAGGTTTTTAATTCATATCTTTCTCAATTTTCATCCTTTTTAAACGAAATAAATTGCGTTGCGATCGTTGCAATGTCTAGAATTTATTAAGATGATAAAATCATCATATTTCAGCAATTTTAAATGTTATTTTATCAATAAACTCTTATTTTTAACAAATTTACACTATTTAAAGAAATACTGCAAATTTGACATATTTTAGTTAAATAAAATACATTTTCCATCCAATAAAGTGTAAACAATTGTTTTAACATCTATAAAACATAAAACATCATTTTCCAAACATATTTATTGTAATTAATTAATTAAACAACAATTTTCTTTGTATTTTAACAAAGAAAAGACAATTTGGTAATAAATTACAATATCACCAAATTTTACATGTTAATTGAATATAGTTGCACCACTACAATAAAATATATATATTATTTTTTTAATTTTAGAATTTATTTCAACCATTTTAAATTGAAATAAATCTCATGTTCTCACGATGAAACACAATCAATTTCATTTACCCAAGATTTTATCCAACAATATTGTTTATATCAACTAAACAATATACTTCAATATTTACTTCCAATTAAATCGATAAATCCAATATTAAATTATAATTATCATTATAATTTAATATTAGCGGTAATCTCCAACCAGGGTTGTTACAGACTCCCCCCTTAACAAAATTGCATCCACTCAATTTCTAGGGGAAAAACTGTAACACTTATGACGATACAACAAAAAGAAACAAGAAATAGCTTGAGATAATAAATTCTCACCGTCACTGGAAGAAGAAAGAAAGCCAGGAAAAGATCGCTCGATAAATTCTCTGGTTTCCCAAGTACAATCGTTGGGGTTTTCAAGCCATTGAATCTTGACAAGAGGTACGTTCTTGCTTCGCAGGCGTATCATCTCCGAATCAAGCACGCAAATAGGCTGTTGAACTATAGATATACTCGGTGAGATCTCAAGCTCAAGCTGCTCGGATGGATCAACAACGGAATCAGAGTCTCAAATGCACTTCCGAAGCTAGGAGACGTGGAAAACATCATGAATACCAGATAAATGAGACGGAAGAGTCACTCGATAACCAACTGGACCGATGCGCTCAGTAATCAGAAATGGTCCTATAAAACGAGGAGCCAATTTCCATGTAGAGCTAAAGCGCATCACTCCCTTTAAAGGAGATACTCGAATAAACACAAGATCACCGACAGCGAATTCAAGAGGCTTCCTACGGTTGTCCGCGTAGGATTTCTGGCGATTCTGTGCCTCTTTCATCCTCTGTCTAATAAGAAATATCTTTTCTGAAGAATCACGAATTGAGTCTAGACCGAGTATAAACTTCTCGCCAGATTCTAGCCAACAAAATGGAGATTGGCACGGTCTTCCGTACAGTGCCTCGAAGGGAGCTATACCAATAATGGATTGATAGCTGTTATTGTAGGAGAACTCTACCAATGGTAGATGATCCTCCCAAGAACCACTGAAATCAAGAATGCATGCACGGAGATGGTCTTTAAGAATACGATTCACCCTTTCAGTCTGTCCATCAGACTGGGGATGATAAGCTGTAGAAAGATTCAGCTTTGTTCCCAAAGCTTGCTGAAAACTGGTCCAGAAATGGCTAGTAAACAAAGGATCACAATCACATATGATCGAAGAAGGAACACCATGTAATCGTACGATTTCTTTTATATAAAGTTTTGCCAAAAGAGGAGCATTCCTATTAGATTTAATAGGAACAAAGTGTGCAGACTTCGTGAGATGATCCACGATAACCAAAATGCTAGAATGACCCGACCTCGAACGTGGTAAGCCGTCAACGAAATCCATCGATACCTGATCCCACTTCCACTGTGGGACCTCTAAAGGCTGAAGAAGACCGGATGGCCGCTGATGCTCGGCCTTGACAAGCTGACAAGTCATGCAATTGCTTTCATAACTTGCAATATCACGCTTCATTCCTTCCCAATAGTAAAGGCGATGCATATCCGCGTACATCTTACTGCTACCCGAATGAATGGTATACTTAGTGTCATGACAATCATCAAGTATGTCACGCCTAAGTGCTGAATCAGAAGGCACAACTATACGGTCCTTCAGACGAAGACAACCGTGAGAATCAATAGAAAAATCCCGCAACTCCTTATCATGGGACCCAGATGAGCATGACTGAATGAGGTGCATAGTATAAGCATCACGCCTCTGAGCCTCTGGGATACGATCTAGAAGAGATGGTCGAGCCTCCATATTGAATAATAACATAGGTGAATCAGATGATGGTGCTCGATCGAGAATATCAAAGCAAGATAAGGTCTCCAAAACATCCCATTCGGCTATCATCAAAGAAATTATGGCCGAATGCTTGCGACTAAGCGCATCAGCTACACGGTTACCCTTTCCAGGGGTATACTCGATATCGAAATCAAATGAGGCGAGGAACTCTAACCATCGCTGTTGCCTCATATTCAGATCTTTTTGAGAAAAGAGATATCTGAGGGACTTGTGATCTGTGTAAAGGACGAAATGCTCACCTAAGAGATAATGACGACATATCTTCAATGAGAAGACGATAGCTGCAAGTTCCAAATCATGGATAGCGTACCGAACCTCGTTCGGACGTAATTGCCTTGAAGCGTAGGCAACTACCCGATCCTTCTGCATCAAAACTGCACCGAGACCACTATGGTTGGCATCGGTATAAACAATAAGATCTTGATTCCCTTCAGGAACCACTAGCACGGGAGCATGTGTGAGAAGCTCCTTCAATTGCTGGAAGGAATCCTCACACTTATCTCACCAAACATAATGAACACCCTTCCTAGTAAGGTTTGTAAGAGGAAGCACGATACGAGAGAAATCCTTAATAAAGCGACGATAATAACTGGCCAATCCCAAAAAGCTACGAATCTCGTGAACATTCTCAGGCCTCTTCCAATTCTGAATAGCCTCAATCTTAGAAGGATCGACTGAGATACCATTGGAAGATACGACATGACCTAGGAATTTCACTTGCTTTTCCCAGAAGTGACACTTAGAAAGCTTTGCCTTGAGTTGATGTTGGCGGAGAGTACTCAAGACAAATCTAAGATGTTGAGCATGCTCCTCTTCGGACTTGGAATATACTAAGATATCATCGATGAATACAAGCACAAATTTATCGAGATATTCCCGGAATACCTGATTCATGAGATCGACAAAATAAGCAGGAGCGTTCATCAAACCGAATGGCATGATGAGCCACTCATAAGAACCATAACAAGTGCGGAAAGCCGTATGTGGGATGCTGTCTTCCGCAACTCGGAGTTGACGAAAACCCGTGGCAAGGTCTAGTTGAGAAAAGACCTTCGTGTCATCCAACTGATCGAACATATCGTCAATTCTTGACAAAGGATAGCGATTCTTGATGGTTAACTCATTAAGCTTGCGATAGTCGACGCAAAGCCTAAGAGTCCCATCGGACTTCCTTAAGAATACCACCGCGGCACCCCACGGTGAAGAGCTAGATCGAATGAAGTGCTTAGGTTCGAGCTTGAGGAGTTGCTTCTTAAGTTCCTCGTTCTCCTTGGTAGACATCCTCATGGGAGGACGACTAACTGGTTGCGCACCAGGGATGAGGTCAATACAAAACTCTATGGCCCGCTTTGGTGGCAATCCCGAAATAGGCTCAAAAATATCAGTGAAGTCACAAACGATCGGAATTCGAGACACATCATCCTCATCGTCTTGAGAATCAATAGCATATAAGGATGCTATAGAATCACAATCTGTATCCTAAAGCATAAGAGATAACTGCGAAGGAGAGTCTGGATGGCGGAGATAAATGACTCTATCAGAACAAAGAATCTTGGCATCGTATCGAACTAGCCAGTCCATACCAAATATCATATCAAAACCAAACGAATGAATCACGTGCAGATTCGCACGAAAAGAGAATCCACAAAGAAGAACCTCAACATTATCACAATATAAGCTAAGGGTTGCGGACCCCCGATGGGATTCGCAATCCTCAAAGAAGTAAGCAAGCAAGAAACATCCAAAGAACATGCATCCACGAGTTCCTTCGATATGAATGGGTGTGACGCACCCGTATCAAAGAGCACTCTAATCGATCGATCATGGAAAACAATGGAACGCTCTAAGATGAAAGAAAATGTACCTTTCGACTGAGTCGCATCACTAGAAATTGCTACATTGAGATTCCCCGAACGAGAACCTCTATTCTTCTTAGGACAAGCAGAAATCAAATGTCCTTCAGCTTTGCAGTAGTTACATCTCTTGGGCTTAGGACATTCTCAGACCGGATGGTTAGGAGATCCACAATTGTAACAAGCAAAATGCTTAGCTTGAGGAGGGGCTTGAGATTGAGAAGAAGATCCGACTTGCTTCTTTTTCTTAGAAGGAAAGAACTTAGGCTTACGGAAAGGAAACTTCTTCTTCTTTAGATTAGACTGAACACCACCCTCGCCATCACTATATTTCTCATTCTCAACTGTCTCGAGATGGAGAGCGGCATCAACTAACTCTTCAAAAGAAAGCTTGAGTTGGAGCATTAAAGACTTCTTCAAATATTTCTTAAGTCCGGATACGAACTTAAGATTTTTCTTGTATGGGGTACTAATGAAGTCCAACCCATACTTAGAGAGGGACTCAAAGGAAGAAACATAATCTGAAACTGAAGAGTTGCCCTGCTTTAACTCGATGAAGCGGCGAGTAAGAAGAGCCTTTTTAGACTCGGGTACGAACTTAAGCTCAAATTTGTCTCGGAATTGCTGCCATGTGAGGTTAGTATCATCCACCTCAGCGATAAGAAGCTCGTACCAATCTAAAGCACGCTCTTGTAGCATACTGGATGCCACAAGAACTCGATGATGATCTGAAAGCTCCATACGTACGAATACACCCTCACAAGTGCGAAGCCAGGCTTGCACATCAAGAACCGACTCGGAGCCTTTGAATGGCTTGCCTACGAGATGAGTAAAGTCACTGCATAGTCGTGCAAATACAGACTTGTGAGGAGATGAAGAGGGAACTGGCACGGGAGACTGAGTGCTCCCAAGAAGCTCACGAATCTGATCGGTGGATATGTAAATGCCTTCGGGGCGAGAACCACTAGACGGTCTCGTAGCCGAAGGACGAGCTCTACCTCTTCCAAACATAGCTGAAAGATAAAAATGAGAGAAGATCATTCATAGGGTAGATATATATATTTATCAATTGAAATGCAGTAATTAAGGAATACTACGGAATAACATTTAACATTCCTAGACGTATTCCTTTCTATCTACCCCAAAGGAATTAAAAAGGATAGGGATATGACTAGGCTGGTCATGATTAAGGGATGAGATGTACAAGCGTATTATACTTGATGTATGGTTCATCGTGTTCACCGTTCTGCGTTTATTTCATTTTGTTCTGAAACCTCACTCTGATACCAAGTTGTGACATCCCGGATTCTACGCTCAAAAATTCAAACGCAGAAGTCCAGTACGCCGGAGCTTATAACACATTAAGTAAACAACACAGCGGAAAAAGAATGAATATATCATTGATACACAATAGTTGATACACTATCTGATACAATATAATACAACAGATATGAACAACACTATCAGAGATAGATACAACAACAGAAAGAACAGCACCGGAAAGAAAATCTCCAATTTGATCTCCAAGAGAGAAAGAAAGAATCTAAAATTGCATCCTAATCCAAAGCTCAAAACCACTAGCTCGAACCACCATCACGTTGTATTAAGCAAGGTTGGTAACTGTTGTAGTGAAACAAATGCTATCGCCAAATCCAAAGGCTGGATGCTATCGAATCTACACCTACTATTTGATTGTCTGAAAAACCCAACTCTAGACTGCCCGTGTGGAAAATTGTGAGCACCTAGAGTTTAGGAAGGGAACAATAAACTCCAGGTCAGTCATGGGACTGGTATTAGCAAACAAAAATAGTTTTATCTTTAACAAAAGAAACAATGGGAAATAAAAGAAATCCGCAATGCTTTTTGGAAAATGAAACTACCATAAGGCCTCCCCGCACACACACAATGCAAGCGCACAATTGGAGGAGATTTCTCCTTATGATAGTCAAACATGCTTGATACGCAAAATCCTTTTGATATTATTATTAGTGCATAGTGCAAAAAACATTTCGAAAGTATAATATTAATCTTAGCCAACATACACATTTCGTAGAATGCCTACTATAGCTACCATATTCAATAGCAGGTTACCACCACATTCCATTGCAGGTTACACAACTAAAACCGTACAGGGCGTGTATTGTTTCTTTGGATTTCCAACAAATTTTCAGGCTAAGGAACTTCCTTTCCGAATGGGAACGCCTCTGGAGGGACGCCCCGAGAACCTACCCGGATCTCTGCCAACACAAGGCCGGATTACCCCTGCCCGGAAATAACCCGAGTATGCCATCCCCCGGTCATAACCAACCTTTATCCGAGAGCTCAAAACCAACAACAACAAAGCAATAGATTTGCAGCAACCACATAGGTTAAGTATCTGGTGTTAGGAAATCAATTATATGGTTTCGATAAAAACAACTATACAATGGAAATCGAATATGCATATATATCTATATTTACAGGTAATTGATAAAGTAACATCACCAAAGAGACAAGAACAAGACTCAAAAGAAGTATCAAGAGGCTACAAGTCGATAGAATCGGAAGAGGAATGACACAGACACAAGAAATGCAACATGCACAAGTTCAGACGTCTGAGTGCACTAGCCAGACGTCTGATTGAATTCTCTAGTTCGAAAATCAGACAGAATCAGACGTCTGGTTTTGATACTCAGACGTCTGAAAAGTAACCATATGAAAAATATATAAAAGACAGACGTCTGAAACATTTTCCAGACGTCTGGTTTTGAACTCGGCTGCTACCATTCAAAGTACAACTGTCACAATTGAAAATACACCTTCGCTCCTCTTCGCTGCAACTCTTCATCATCACCAGGAGCGACCATAGAACACTTGCTAATGGATGCAACTACTCAAGGAATCTCTCTACCACTATAAATAGCATCAAGAATCCAAGAGAAGAACCTACCTGACTTACTTGCACTGTGTACTCTTATACTCTGATATATTCTTGATCTCTAGCAATCTATACTTGTACTCTACTCTTCTAAACATACAATTCCTCATAGAAAACAATCTCTAGATATATATTGGAAGCATTTGCACTATATAGTCAAAATCCGTGTAATATAGAACACACAGTTGACAAAGAAACTCTGCTATTGTAAACCTGTTCCTCCGGGTGAAGTGAGGGTTATTTGGTAAAAGGAAATTCCGAAGAGGAGCTTCGGGACTGGACGTAGGATGGGAGGTCCACACCAGTATAAAATCTCTGGTGTGATTATTCTTGTTTACATACTTTAATATTGTTACAATATAGTTTAAATTAGTCACATACTTGTCATCTGCATAATCGATCCACCATACTATAGACTTTCATTTGGTATCAGAGCAAGGTTTGATCAAATTACAGTAACACGTTTTTGAATCATTTTGATATGGCAAGTATTTTTCAAGAAGGAAAATCCACAGCACGACCACCACTTTTTAATGGCTCTAACTATGCATATTGGTCAACACGTATGAGAATTTTTATGGAAGCTAATGGTCTAGAAATTTGGTCAACCACTCAAAATAAATATGAAGCACCTACTACTGCTATGAACACATGGACTGATGCACAAAAGACCTCGGCATCAAACAATGCTATAGCTATGAACGTTTTATTTTGCTCTCTAGATAAAAATGAATTTTCACGTGGCATGTTATGTACTACTGCATTTGACATTTGGCGTACTTTACAAATCACACACGAAGGTACAACAAAGGTCAAACAAACTAAGATTTCAATTTTGCAAAACCAATTTTCGTCATTTAAAATGAAGCAAAATGAAACTATTGTTGATATGTATTCTAGATTTCGAACTATCCAACATGATCTTATGGCATTAGGAGTTAAATTTACCGATTTTGATTTAGTTTCTCGAATACTCAACTCTTTAACATCAGATTGGGAAAGGAAAGTATTAGCTATTGAAGAAGCTAATGATCTCTCTACTCTCAAAACTGAAGAGTTGATAGGAAATTTAATGTCATATGAACACTACGCCATAAATGGCCTTCTGCAACACAAAAAAAATGTTGGGTCAGGCCCAAAAAATGTTGCCATAGGTCTATGGCAACACTTTTTGGGTGATGCAATTTTTATCGTTGCCTTAGACCTAAAAGGCAACATTTTGACTATCTAAGGCAAAATAAGTAATATTGTTGTAATAGAACCATATTTGGGTCTATAGCAACACCCATAGGTATCTGTAGCAACATTCCAAAAATGTTGCTATAGATATTAACTTTCTGAAGTTGTGGGGACCACAATGTAGAGCATATTTGATTTTTTAATAGAAATAAATATTTATTTAATAAAATGCTATTGCACAAAATTTGATATTCAAACAGTAATTTATTTAAATAAATATTTTATTTCAACATTTGAAATAGTACAAATTCCTGACTCCACTATTTTACAATTCACTACGCCATATATTGCATACTGCAATACCAAAGAAGTGATGCAGGAAGTGCCAAAAAATGTTGTTGTAGGCTAAAAAAGGGCAAAGGCAACACTTTCTCGGTGATGCATTTTGCCGCGTTGCCGCAGACCTCAAAGGCAACATTTTGACTATCTAAGGCAACATAAGAAATATTGTTGCAATAGAACCCTATTTGGGTCTATGGCAACATCCATAGGTGTCTGTACCAACATTCCAAAATATTGCTATAGATATTAACTTTCTGAAATTGTGGGGCCCACAATGTAGAGCATATTTGATTTTTTAATAGAAATAAATTTTTATTTAATAAAATGCTATTGCACAGAATTTGATATTCAAACAGTAATTTATTTAAATAAATATTTTATTTCAACATTTAAAATAGTACAAA
The DNA here is from genome assembly GCA_030737815.1 of Allium fistulosum. Classification (NCBI taxonomy): domain Eukaryota; kingdom Viridiplantae; phylum Streptophyta; class Magnoliopsida; order Asparagales; family Amaryllidaceae; genus Allium; species Allium fistulosum. The sequence goes on along the minus strand of CM060908.1, from coordinate 93,683,396 downwards.
TTCCTGACTCCACTATTTTACAATTCAATGATAAATAACACCGATATTCACATATACAGATATTCCTCACTACATCACTCAGTTCACTCATTACATATGCAGTTTCAATTTATACAGACACCGACACTGACAAATATATGACGAGCCGAGCCGAAGGCGAGCCGAGTGCCGAGCCGAAGGCGAGCCGAGTGCCGAGCCGAAGGCGAGCCGAGTGCCGAGCCGAAGGCGAGCCGAGTGCCGAGCCGAAGGCGAGCCGAGAAGCGGGTCCGGGCGCAGCGCCGGCGGGGGTCCGGGGCACCGCAGTCCCGGCGGGGGTCCGGGGCACCGCCCGATTCATCCGATTTCGGAAGATCGGGCCTTCTTTGAAACGACGTAAAATGATGCACAAATGAACACCTCCTGCGAATTTGAACACCTCCTCGATGATTGACTTTTGCAACTCTTTCATGGCTTCTTCTGAATCATCCGACCTTTTTCCAGCCATCATTCTTAGCAAATTGTTCAGTGAAAACTGAAATAACCTTGCTTTTAGCTCTGCCTTGGTAAAAGACCTGAAACCATGATAAATAAAAGTTGACATTTCATCGAACATGTTGCGTGTTAATAAGTAATACATTACCCTTCCTCTACAATCTGTCACAACCAATTCGCATCTCCTCACTAACCCTATGCCTTCACCATCATTTGATTCATTAACATTTGTTAATCTTTCACCATCTACCATGTATTATTAGCAAGGAAAGGTAGCCATCTATCTGTTTTTATGTATTTGTTGACGTTTTGTATACAGAGAGAACCCGACAATAAGATTTTAATACATAGCCGAGAATAATGATACAGGAAGCATTTTTCATGACAATGAATCTTTCATTTTGGATGTCGAAAGACAGCTCACAAATTGCAATACTAAAGCTTCCAATTATATAATTTCTGTTTTTCTTTTTCTTTTGAAAACAACTATGCCTCGGATAATACAGAGCAACCATACGTAACCCAAAGCACAAATAAAATGAGTGTAATATTCAAAGACAGCTCAGAAAGTGGCTTTCAAATCCATAATTTCTTTTACTATTAGTTTTAAAAATTATCCATACATCTGTTTGTACAGAGCACCAGTACACCCAATGACTTGAAATACAACAATGACTGTAAAATCTCAAACTAGATAAGAAATTAAAAGGAAGACAACAAGATCAGCAACGCTTCCACAACTGCACCAAATTAAGAACTGAAGCAGTGGGAGGTCAAGAGAGCTGATGATACTGACATTAGCATAACAGCCACATAACATACCTGCCTTCTCCGACAACCCGAACTACCCCTACACCCTAACTTCCTCACCAATCAAACTGAAAACCAACCTGTTAAAAACTCCTCCAAATCGTGAACCCACCAGCGCCTCCCATATTAAATTCACCAACCGCAATTTCAGCAACCCATCGACCAGAACTAGGGTTTGGAAATTAGGGATTTTGTTTTTGGAAGGACGAGATTTTGTTTTTGGAAGAAAAAAAAAAGAAACGAAAATATGATTTGGAAATTAGGGATTTGGAAATTGGGGGTGAGAACGAAAATGATATGAAAAGTAAAGCGGGAAAACGAAAATTTGGAGCAAATTGTAGCGGTGATCCAGTTTAACAATCGAATTAAATGTAGACCGTTGGATCGTATTCACGCGGATTGCTAATTTTATTAATTTTTTAATTTGAATACATCTATAGCTACTACAACATCTTGTTGATACCTATGCTAACACCTTGAAGCGAGTGTTGTAATAGACAAAAATCAGCATACCTATCGTTACATTATAGCTAGCAACACCATGTAATTTCGTTGCAGTAGGCCATCTATGGCGTAGTGATTCAATGATATATAACACTGATATTCACGTATACAGATATTCCTCACTACATCACTCAGTTCACTCATTACATATGCATCCATGGTCACATGTATGTACAATTTTGATGTGTAGAATCGGCCATAATTGAGTCAATAGAACTATATTCGCTGATCATTGGTCCATTGCTCTCATTAATTTCTTTGATAAGTTTATCCAGATACTCTTTGTCTGCATCTATATAATCATCACATGTGCTATCATCGGCTACAGTCGGGTCCATATATCGAAACTGATCACAGCTATTGGAGTTTGTATTGCTGATTAATGATCCATGATCGCTCTTGTCTATCGATATCTGATGGCATAAATTCTTTCTAACTGCCTGCAAATGACTGTTGACTTGCTCATATTTTAAGTCAGGATCCTTCATTAATGTCAATATGTTTGTGGGTGTACATGTAGCCTCTGCATAACATCAAAATTATGTATCAGAATATATTTCATGCATTGTTATGTAAAATAAATCAAAGTATATATATTTACTACTTTGACTGATTAGATAATAAAATCTTACTTTCAAGGCCACCCAATTCCTCCACTACTTCATTGAATTTAGCTTTCTGTCGACCATAATCGTCTCATCCTTTTTAGAGGGCGAGGAGGAATATGACACTCGGTAATATTAGATCCATTCGATTTTGTTGTAATATTTGAAGGTGAACTAATGGCTTGAGATGGATTTGCTGCAGATAAACGGTTTGGCTCATATGCTCTTTGTTTACCCCTTTCTTTCTACATTTTTATAAATGAAATTCTGTCAGTGCATGAAAAACCATTTGAAAATGTTAGCTTGCTAGACATGTAATATTCAAGCACGTATATTATCTTCTTGAATTATTTTGACCTAAATAACATATATAACATATACCTGAATGTGACTATTAACCATGTTGTAGGTCAGTTCAGGGCATTCCGACTTTAACAGTTCAAGTACAATGTTAGGCTTGGCATCTGCATAAAATTCAGAAGAGAAAATCTGCTTTCTACTCCTTTAATTCCTATCCTCCATCTCCTCGCCTAAATCTGCTTGAATCCCCTACGGCCAAACACCAAAACTCTATTGCAAACTCTTTTCAATTTCCAATCACCACATTAGCTTCTCTCCTTAACCAATACACAGCAGCACTCTACCATTGTCAATACAAACAATCTCCAAAGCCTCACAGTTGCATGCTCCTCCATCCCCCTGTTTCACCAACATCACTTCTTCAAACAAGCAAAACAACAACTCACTTTCAAAAAGCTACAATTGCAACCACCCTTCACCATATTACAACTTTCCCAAACTTCCCAAATTTCACCAACCTTCAATACTCTATAAACACCAGAACACTCAACATCATTCAATCCACACTTAGTCAACATCCCACCAATATCCTAAAACCTACCACCTCTTACAACTTACCTTTAATCCTCCACTTTCACACTCTTGCAATATCAAACTCCAAACTCCGTCTACATCTCTCTGCCAACATTCAGGTACCACACTACCAACTGAAACTCCTTTGCATCACCTACTTCCACCATCACTTCCATAACTTACCAAACCAACCAACCTTCAACCAATACAACTACATCCAGATTCAATGGTGAACCAACCAACCTTAATGCTTGGATGAGATCACTCTGCACTCAGTCCGAGTTATGAACTTGCGATGGAGGCACAGGCCATCCAGAAGCAGTAGATACCCAGCCAGATTCTGAAACATTAAAAAGTTCCAAAGGAGCATTTGCACAAACATATAAGGGGCGTACTACCTTATTGAAATTACCAGTACCATTCCCATGCTTATCCTTAATAATGTCATCATCTTGCAATCTATTACCATTAGCAGATAAGTTTTCAACAAATAAATCATAATTTTCCAAACATCACACCAAAGGCCTTCAGTACCAAGTGAAGCAACCGCAATCATAGGGGAAAGTACGAAGAGATCGGCCTGGGATGTACCTGATATAGGAGCCGTGGACGGATTAATTTTTGCGAGAATGACAGCTAAATCTCGAAGAACATTCGAAGGATCAACTAACGGATTAACAAAAATTACAAGAACCACTGTCGCGTAGCTTCGCCTAAACCCAAATACGTCATACAATCACAACCCTAACTCTGACAACTTAAATACGAATTTTAATTTGGGACTTCGATTTGCTGATTTGGTTCGATTGAGGAATCAATCTAATTATTGGGTTTCTGATTTTCCATTTTGAGTCTGCATTTTTAATTTGATTTTGCGTTTCATCGGAGAGAAAAAGTGGAGAAGTCGATAATTTACCCAGAAAACTGAAAGGGGGATCGATGGGAAAACGAAAATTTAGGACAAATTGCAGTGGTGATCCGTTTTAACAATCGGATTAAATGTGGATCATTGGATCGTATTCACACGGATTGCTAATTTTATTAATTTTTTAATTTGAATACATCTATAGCTACTGCAACATCTTGTTGATACCTATGCTAACACCTTGAAGCGAGTGTTGCAATAGACAAAAATCAGCATACCTATCGTTACATTATAGCTAGCAACACCTTGTAATTTCATTGCAGTAGGTCATCTATGGCGTAGTGGAAGCTAATTTGCAGGCACGAAAGAACTAAATTCGAAAAAGAAGAACATAGCATTTCCAGCAACAAAAAATGATGACTCTGATTTAGATGAAGAAGAGATAGTCTTCATTGCCAAGAATTATAACAGATTCAAGAAATTTAGAAAGATGACAAAATTACAAAAAGAAGGGAAGTCCAACACAATAAACTTACCTCAAATTAAGTGCTATGAATGTGATTAATACGGACATATGAAGAAGGATTGCCCTAAACTCAATAATGATAAAAAGAAGAACAAATTTGAAAAATTCAAAAAGAAGAAGGCTTTCAAAGTAACATGGGAAGACTCGGATTCTTCATCATCTGCAAGTGATAGTGATAGTGATAGTGATGGAGAACAAGCTAATGTGTGTTTTATGGCACAAACTGATGAGGTATGTCCGGAACATAACTATGACGAATTATTGGAACTTAGCATGGAATTAGATGATAAATTTAGACAAATTAAAAAATTGAACAAAGAATATATAGCTAAAATAAATAGATTAGAACTTGAAGCAGGAATGTTAAAAGATGAAAAAATTATCTTAGAATAAGAACTAGAATTATCTCAAGAAAAAATTAAAAATAATTTGATAGAAAGTAAGGCTATTACTATTGATTTTGAAAACACTAAAATAGTAAAGGATGATTTACTAAAAGAAAAAGTCAACTTGAAAAGCAATATTGAAATATTGAAAATTGAAAATTTAGAATTAAAAGAAAAATTAGATAAAATTACAAATAATGTGTCAAAATTCAATAAAGGGAAACAAGATTTCGAAAATCTTATCTATTTTCACAAAAATGGGCAAACACCTCCAAGTCGTATGATTTAGTTGATTTTATGTTGTTTTTAGTGATTTGGGAGATTTATGCAAATATATAAAAAGCAGGGACTAAACTGTAAAAGACACGCAGATTTATAGTGGTTCAGCCAGAATATGCCTACGTCCACTTTATATATTATTTCTCTTTTCTTGTTCAGATTACAAGTACAAAGCTTTGATACAAGTATATGAAAGTTGTTTGAAAACTCTATCCGTGCTTGAGCTCTCCAACTTCTGTCGCATTGCTGTACCCCTACCCCTCTATTTATAGAGTGAGGCAATGGGTAGGGGTCTAGGATGTATACAGCTGCTGGTGGGCTTGGGCTGATGTAATCTGGCCTGGCCAGGTTGGTTCGGTTGTGAATGGAGTTGTGATTGGTCCGGTGGTTCTGGTCCGGTGATGAGCTGTGAGGAGTGGTCCGGTGAAGAGTTGTGAGGAGTGGACCGGTAGGGTGGAGCAGGTTCGGTTTGGAGTTGGTTCGGCAGTGGAGTTGGTTCGGCTTGGAGTTGGTCCGGTAGTGGATAGGACATGTGTTGGTTCGGTAGAGAGGTGGGAGACAGGTTGGTTCGGTAGGCACTCTGGTTCGGTATTGCTTGGAAGTGGACTTTGGACCGGCAATGCTTGGTGGAAAGATGGTTCGGCGGAAAATACCCTCAACACTTGCCCCCCAAAGTGGGGCATATGCATGTATATGTCTCACTTTGCTTTAGCTTGGGTGTTTTAATTCGGTCCTATGTGCTGGAACATCCGGTCCGGTCACCCGGCGTTTGCCTATAAGTAGGGGTGTTATGCCTTCGTCATTCCTTATCGAGTGAGATAGCCGAACCAACTAAGTGCAGAATCAAGCTTGACTGAATCAACTGAGTACCGAGTCCCACTTTACTGCCGATCCAGGTGAGTTTACTTCTGCCGAACGAACTTTCAGGGCTGGACTACCGAATGGATAGGGGGTTCGAATACCGAATGAACTCATACCTTTAAACCACCGGATGGACCCGGGGATTCCGAGCACCGAATGAACTTTTATATTTGAACTGCCGAATGAAACTTGGGGATTTGAGCACCGAGCCTCACTTGCATACTTGAATTGCCGGATGGAACGCGTGCTCGAATCACCGAACGAGAACGGGGAGTATAAGTGCCGAACGACATTTCGGCCTTGAACTACCAAATGTTCTTCGGGCGAAACCCCTTTCTGTATGTACCTGCCCGCTTACTTCTCCTGTTCTAACGATGTACTTTTTTGCGTTGCAGATAAATGTCTCATAAGGTGGAAACTCGATCAGAAAAGAAGAAATCACAGGACAGAGAAGAGCCTTCCACAGTGCCCCCTGCTCAATCCGGATCTGTCCATCATGGGCCCGTCCCGAGATCACTAGTAGATGGGTACGGTCCTCAGGAGCTTTTGAACTCTCCTCCTGACTGCTTTTCTAGCTCTCTCAAAGGCGAGCAGCTTGATGTTATTTCTCGCTCCTTTGGGATTGATAGAGCATGTATGCTACTACCGGGGGAAGGAGTTATGCCGTACGATCCCCCTGAAGGCTATTTCGCTTACAGTAGGTATCACTGTATGTGTGGTGCCATCCCGCCTCTCAACGCCTGGATAGTCAGCTTTGTCACATATCTGAAGGTGGCTCCATTCCAGCTTCAGCCTAACTCCTACGCCATTTTGGTGAGCCTGTTTGTCATTTTCCAGAGGAGATACGGGCGTCCTCCCTCCAACCGGGAGATCCGGTACTTGTACAATTTGAGAGGCTATAAGAAGGGGTCTCCATACATCAGCTTGGAATCAGCCGTATCTTTCAAGCCTGTCATGGACTTATATTCGAAGTTCAGTATGTTTAAGAAAGAATGGTTTTTTATCAGGGATGACTCTGTTTCCATCCGACGCTTCACCTTCGGCTGTAAGTTTGAAGCTTTATTTATAATTTCCGTTATAACTGCAATGCCTCTTCTCATGTGTTTTGATTCCTTGCTAGCGACAGGTGGCTTTGCGGTCGTGGAGAATGATCACCTGGTTCAGATGGCTATGGAAATAGAAACCATTACGGGAAGGGACAGGTCGGCTTCTTACTTGATTACGAATGCTACACTTCTGGGGCACAACCTGATCCTTCCACATCAGTCCGTAGTTAAGCAGAGAGACACGGAGGAGGAGAGAGCTGCCAAAGTTACAGGAGGGGCCACGACGAAAAGCAGCAAAAGGAGACCCTTCTCGATGCATCCAGTTGTCGGGGGGAAGAAACTCAGGAAGTCCGATGGACCCTCTCCCAGCACACATCCAGATGCTCAGGATGAGGAAAAAGGTAAGGATGAAGGGGGTGAGGCGGAGAGAGAAAGTGGTAGAGAAGGTAACGGTGATCGTCATGGCGATGATGGTGGCAAAGGACAGGGCGGTGATGGCACCAAGGCTTTGCCTCCCGGGCAGGCGGCCGTGATTCAAGAGTGGACGGATGACGCTCTCCGCCAAGCCTTCGAAGAGTTGGAGGAAACAGAGAGGTCCAAGAAAGCTGGTAAGGTCGGGACCGGCGCCGATTTACCTTCCGGAAGCGCTTCTACTGAGGCAACTTCTGCGATTCAAGGTGAATCTCTCTTTATTCTTTTTAATTCTCAAATGATGGCTCAATGCATGCTGGTGACACTTGATTTTTATTCCAGGAGCGGGCAAAACGGCCAAGACCTCAGATCTTCGGCATAGGCTTGAACAATACAAACTCCTCAAAGCTTCCGCCAAGCCGAAGCCTCCTACTAACCGTCTTGGAGACGTAGTCGGCTATCGTCCTCTTCTTGGAGTTATTGAAGAAGATATACAAAAGAGGAAGAGGAGTCGATCTACGTTTGAATCTCTTCCTGGCCCTTCGGCCCCACTCCAGCCTATTCATGATATTAAGGAGGAGGACGCCGAATTTATACCTTCCCCACATACGTCTGAGAATCCAACCTTCACCCCGATAGATCACCCTGGCTTGGTTCGTAACCCGTTTGCGGGTCATCCAGACCTGGATCCGGCCTCTCATGACATCTCCTTCGATGAGGTTACTGGTGAGCATCTTCTCCCTCACAATCCTATGGTACGGGTGCTTGACAAAGCTAGGTCCTTGGACCTTGATTTGCTTACTACCTGGGTTGTAACTCTGGGGGATGAGGCTAAGGCAAATATTGACCGGGTTGCTGAGGAGACCAGGAAATTGATGGGGCACCACGCCCGATTGGTCAAGGCTGGGGAAGAGATAGGGAGCGCCAACATTCGGCTACGGTTGATGGTTTCCGACCAGGCTAAACAACTTTCCGACCAAGCCATCCAAATCTCTCAGCATGAGGCCACATCCAGGCAACTGAAGAAGACGATGGAAGAGGCCAGCAGGGCAGAGTTGCGAAAAATGGAGGCCGCCTGCAAGGAGAGAATTGACATGGGCATCACGACGGTGGATGAGGTTCGACAGGCGGACCTCGAGCGGGCACGGGAATTGTCGGGTAGACTCGAGGCCGCGGAGCTTGCTCAGTCAAGGTTGAAGGAGGAGATGGAGGCGATGAGGATATCCCTTCAGGCGAACCGCTCACGATACCGATCGGAGAGGGATGCTGCCGTTGCTAAGCTGCGTGCTTTTGAGGCCCGAATGAGGGAGCTTGAGGAAAACGAGGGGATAATGGATGAGATGCTCCAGGATATGTATTTCCGTACTTGGAAGCAGGGTAACTTATCCTGGATGGATGATTACCCCCGAGTCATGGCCAGGATTTATCTCCGGGCTCTGGAGGAGGCTAGGGCTGATGCGGGTAAAGAGGGTGGCGCGGTCTTCAGCATGGATGTGGTCACTGCCCAGTTTACCAAGGAGGAGAAGGTGGCGGTGAAGGAGGGTATGCGGCTGCTTGCTACTGAGGAGGCAGGTGTGCAAGTAGAGGATGATGACCAGGATGGTCAAGAAGCAGGTGCTGGTAAGTCTTCCTTTCTAGTCTTTCCGTTAACTTGGTTGCTTATCACTAATGAATTCTTTCTTTGACCGGACAGGTGGGCAACATGGCAAGGATAAAACTCCGACTCAGCCGGCTCCATGATTGGACCTGGATATCTTTTGGTGGACTTGACATTGTTGTATATGTTAGTCTCAAAACAGTAACGTAACTCTTAGGTTGTAATTATGCTACTTGTAATAAACAACACTATTCTTGACGTGTAATTTTTTAACTTAAGCTGATTCTGTCGTTTTTTGCATGTTTTTGCTATTTTGACATGTTATATGAGAAATATGGCTATGCGTATGCTTGTAATTCAATTGCGTTTGATGTCAAGTTCTTGTTTAAAACATAATTTCATGTCTTGCAGTGTTAGTGTGATGTGTGAATAAATTATAGCCACGTGTTTATTCATGAAAGAAGAAAATACCGCCATTCATATTCTACTTGTAGATGGCAGCTTTGAATGTCCTGTGTGACCGAGTATGGAATGCGGTCCAGTGTCTTGCTGTGAGTACCCGCTTTCATTAGCGAATGTCTCCTATTCTGTGTCCTGTACTTTAGGGATTGTTACAGAGGATAGGAGAGAAGCTTTTTAAATAAAATTGAAATATGAGAAAAAGTAAAACTTCCAATCACGGAAGGCCTTCGATGTGCTTAAGTTCTTGGCAAACAGGCTTTGTAGTCACTTTCCCTAGTTGTGGGTCTTGGAGACATTTGTCACCCATCTTACGCCTCCGCGGGGAGTTAATTCTTTTTTACCACAACCGCACTTAAGACACATTGGAGCCGAGATCGCGCACAGTAACTACCCGGGCCATTATGGCCCGTAATCGTGGGTATTATTCGATTTACTATGGCCGGCTAGCATGGGTGCCGATCGTCAACCGTGAACTACCCCTGGCTGGCCACACCTTATGTTGGGGCTTATAGTCGGTTCACAGTTGCTGGCGAGCCGAACGCCATAATGAGCAGCCTTGGCTATAGTCGGCCTTGTCGGTGGCTTATAATCGGCTCATTATAGTTGGCTTTTAGGGCCGTCGCGAGCAATGAGTTAACCCGCAGCAGAGGGATGCCGGAGCAAAAGTGTCTCATTGGCGAGGGCATAGATTCGCATAGTACCTGTTAGGTCTTGTTCAGGTGAAGTTGCGCTGTGGAGTGCTTTGAATGGAAATGCTATATGCTCAGGATTTTGTTCAATAGAAAAGGATAAAGTTAACAAGCACCCAAGATACAAAGGAACAAGTTAAAAAAGAGACAAGGTTTTTTAAAGTGGTTCGGCACGAAAATGCCTACGTCCACTAATTCTCTTTGTTAATTCACTTCATATGGGCAGTACAAGTTAAGAAAAGTATCGACGGAGGTGTTGGATGTTCCATGCCCTCTGGAACACCTCTCCGTCCACTGTTGACAAAATATAAGCTCCATTGTGGAGATCTTTATGAATTACATATGGTCCATCCCAGATTGGATCTAGTGCTCCGGGGTGAGGGAAGATTCGCTTGAGGACAAGATCTCCTTCTTGCAAGGTATGATGCTTGACTTTGGAGTTGTAGTGTGCTGCCACTTTTTGCTTGTGGGCTGCTGCTTTGAGGGCTGCATCATTTCTTCTCTCCTCAATTAGATCCAAAGACATGTGAAGGAGTTCTTCGTTCTCTTCTGGGTTATAGTGGATCCTACGGTGGGAAGGCACGATGGTTTCAACTGGGAGCATAGCCTCCGATCCGTATGCCAAAGAGAAAGGAGTATGCCCCGTTGATGTTCTTAAAGATGTGCGATAGGCCCACAGTGCCATAGGGAGTTCATCCACCCAAGCGCCCTTTGACTTTTCGAGTTTCTTTTTTATTAGAGTTTTCAAAATTTTGTTGACGGCTTCGACTTGTCCGTTTGCCTGGGGATAAGCTATGGATGAGAAGCTCTTGTGAATTCCGTGCTCTTGGCACCAGTTGGTGAACTCCTCGCTGTCAAACTGAAGTCCATTGTCCGATATAATTTTGAATGGGCCTCCGTACCTGCATAGAACATTTTTGATCAAGAAGTTAATAACTTTCGCTGATGATACTTTATTTAGGGGTTCTGCTTCCACCCATTTAGTGAAATAGTCGACCGCCACTATAGCATATTTGGCCCCACCTCGGCCCATTGGCAGCTCGCCAATCAAGTCAATTCCTCATACTACAAAGGGCCAAGGGCTGGTCATTTGAGTAATCTCAGTTGTTGGTAGCCGTGGAATCTTAGCAAACTTTTGGCATCTGTCACATTTTATGACGAAATCTAAGGCGTCCTTGCTTAAGGTGGGCCAGAAATATCCATATCGGAGTACCTTTTTGGCCAAAGTCTGCCCTCCGGTGTGATCTCCGCAGCTTCCTTGATGAATGTTGGATAAGATTTCCTTGGCTTCCCTTCCAGCGACACACCTTAATAAGGGGTTAGAGAAGCCGTGCCGATAGAGGGTGCCCTCTTGTATTGTGTAGCGGGAAGCTTTCCTCAAGATTTTCCTGATTTAGTTACGCCCGTTGGGTAGTGTGCCATTTTGTAAGTAGTCTCGGATGGGAGTCATCCAAGTTGCTTCTTCGGTTGCAGCTATCAGATTCACTTGCTCAAAACTTGGGGTCAGTTGCTTTGAGATGGCTACTGCTCCGGAAATAGCGCCGCCTCTCATGCTAGCTTGCTTTGCCAATTCGTCATCCTCTTGGTTCTCTTCCTGAGAGATGTGTTTGACTAAGTAGTGGTCCAATCGACTGAGAAGTAACTTGGTCTTCCTTAAATATGCTATGAGTCGTTCTTCTCGAGCCTGGAATTCTCCTAGTATTTGATTAACAATAAGTTGAGAATCGCTATGAAGACACAAATAATTGGCTCCAATTTCTAAGGCAAGTTCTAATCCAGCTATCACTGCTTCATATTCTGCATCGTTGTTGGTGGCAGCGAACTCCAATCTTATAGCATAGTGCAGCTTATTTCCCCGGGGAGTGATTATTACCACACCTGCCTCCGAGCCTTGTTCGTTTGACGCACCATCCACAAAGAAATTCCACTTGATGTCTTCTGCTATTTCCGATTGCTCCTTACCTTCGTTGGTAGTGAATTCTGCAATGAAATCGGCCATGGCTTGTCCCTTGATAGCGGTGCGAGGGTGGTAGGTGATATCATATTGACTTAGTTCAATGCACCATTTAAGTAGTCGCCCAGAAGTGTCGGGACGATGGAGTACCTGCCTTAGTGGTTGATCGGTCAGAACTTTGATGGAATGAGACTGGAAGTAGTGACTTAGTTTCCGTGATGTGATTAGCAAGCAGTATGCTAGCTTCTCAAGTTTAGGATATCTGACTTCTGCCCCCGTAAACCTCTTACTTACAAAGTAGACTGGCCGCTGCGTGCGGTTGTCTTCTCTTACCAAAGCAGCGCTTAGAGCGTGAGATGATACAACAAGGTACAGGTATAACTCTTCGCCTTCGTTTGGAGTTGAGAGTATCGGTGGTTTCTGGAGGTGTTCAATTAGGTTAAGGAAAGCTGCTAAGCATTCATCAGTCCATTCAAACTTTCCTTTGTATTTCTTTAGAGCTTCGAAGAAGGGGACGCACTTGTCCGTTGCTTTGGAGATGAATCGGCTTAGGGCGGCCACTTTCCCGTTCAGACTTTGCATTTCCTTTCGAGTGGTAGGTATCTTGATATCTCTCAGAGCTTGGACTTGTTCAGGGTTTGCTTCAATTCCTCTGGCATGGACGATGAATCCTAGGAACTTTCCTGATGATACTCCGAAGGAGCACTTTAGAGGATTCAACTTCATTCCATACTGGTGAAGTACTTGAAACATTTTGCCTAGGTGGCTTACATGACTGTCGGCTTCCCTTGACTTTACCATCATGTCATCCACATAAACTTCCATAGTTTGTCCTATTAGCCCTGCAAACATCTTATTGACGAGGCGCTGATAGGTGGCTCCTGCGTTTTTAAGTCCGAAAGGCATTACCTTGTAGCAGTACAATCCCCGGTTAGTGATGAAACTAGTGTGGTCTTGATCGGGAGCATGCATAGGAATTTGGTTATATCCTGAGTATGTGTCCATGAAAGATAAGAGTTCGTGCCCAGCTGTGCTGTCTACAAGCTGATCGATTTGGGGAAGTGGGAAGCAATCCTTCGGGCAGGCGTCATTTAAGTTGGAGAAGTCAATGCATGTTCGCCACTTCCCATTAGCCTTCTTTACCAGCACCGGGTTGGCGATCCACTCTGGGTAGATGGCTTCTCGTATGAAGTCATTGGCAAGTAGGTTCCTTACTTCTTCATCGAGGGTTGCTGATCGTTCTGCCCCCATGCTTCTCTTTCTTTGTTTTACGGGCATCTTGGTAGGATCAATGTTTAGTACGTGACATGCTATGTCAGGGGAGATTCCGGTCATGTCAGCATGTGACCATGCAAATACATCCAAGTTGTGGCGGAAAAAGTCAATGAGTTGTTCCTTCAACTCTGCTTTTAGTTAGGACCCGATTTTCAATAGTCTTCTCGAGTCATGTTTGTCTACAGATAGAAATTCCATAGCCTCTGCAGGCTCGGCGGTGGCCTCCTCCTCTTTGTCCCTGGGGTCTAATTCATTGAAAGGATCGCTGGTATATCGAAGAGGAGGGGCTTTCTTTAGTTGCTATGCTTCCAAACTTTTTGTGCAGAGGGCAACCTCTACACTCTTCCCTTTATCCTTCCTGTGGTTGTTGCGAAGTTCAGTTACATAGCAGTCTCGAGCAACGTCCTGGTCTCCTTCTACTTCCCCTATTCCATTGTCCGTTGGAAATTTCATCTTTAGGCACCATGGGGCCAGGACAATTTGGAAGTCAGACAAGGCTGGCCTTCCTAAGAAGGCGTTGTAGGCCGAGTGGTTTTCTATCAGCACAAATGTCTGTTTCCGCACAGCGAAGCGGGGATGACTTCCAATTTCAACAAAGAGGTCCAGTTGCCCGAGGGGCATCTTCGCATCTCCAGTGAAACCGTGTAGTGGTTAATTGCAGGGAGAAACGTCCTTTATTGATAGCTTCATTTTGTCAAATGCATGCTTGAATAGGATATTTACTGAGCTTCCAGTGTCTACTAGAATTTGGAAGACTTCGGTTGGGCCGAGCCGGGCAGAGATAACCATGGGATCCATATGAGGGTACTGCCTTCCCTCTAGGTCACGCCTACTGAATGTGATGTCGTCACTCTCTTTCCGCTTCGGGTGACGTTCTTCTATAACAGAGTTAACACAGTCTTCATTGTTTCTAAGCGACTTTCCAAATCTTTCCATTTCTGCCCAGCTTCTGTCGGCGATGTGCGGTCCTCCCGAAATGGTATGGACCACTATCTTCTCTTGACTGGAGCCGCTAGTGTTGCGATTTCCTCTGCCTACCTCTGGTGAGGGTAGCCTTGGGTTCTCATTGGCAAGAGCTGGAGTCCTGTTCTGACCTTTTACATAGAGTTTCAGTCTCTTCCTTCTGATGTGTTCTTCAATCAAGTCTCGAAGATGAAGGCATTCATTGGTGTCATGCCCATGAGACTCGTGGAAGCGGCAGAACTTTCCAGATTTTTGTGCGTTATCTGATTCCTTCTTGTAAGGTGGGCGTTTGTATCTAATTTCATCTTGGGTGGAAAGGAAGATGTTTTCAATGGTTTCATTCAAAGGAGTATAAGTGTCGAATCTCGGTCCTGGCCGATATATGCGCTTTTCTCCCTTCTTGCCCCCAGCATTGTCCCTATAATCATTTCTTCGAACGTCCTTCGCTGCAGCGGGCGCGTTGCCGTGAGCAGCCTTATTTTGTTGCCCTGACTGCCCTTTAGTAGCAGCATCTTCAAGCCTCATATATTTCCCGGCTTCATGGAAGAAATCGGGTAAGGTAGCTGGTTTTTCTTTTGTCAATCTTCTAGCAAATTTAGTATCCGGATGCACACCACTACAGAGAGCCATTAGGATAAGCTTCTCATCGACATCTTGGACTACGGCCGCTGTGGCATTGAATCGGGTTAGGTATTGCTGCAGCTTCTCTCCAGGTTTCTGTTTGATAATGGATAAGGAATAAGCGTCCTTGGGTTGTTCCACATGAATGCGGAATTGACTGATAAACTTTTCTTTCAACATTTCCCATGAGCTGATGGATCCCTGGGGTAAATGACAGAACCAGGAGGTAGCTAGATCTGCTAAGAATAGTGGAAAGCATTTGCACAGTACTCCCTCTGTTGCTCCACTCATGAGCATATGCTGTGTGTATCTTTGTAAGTGTACAACGGGGACGGCGGTTCCTTTGTAAGGTTCCATTGTTGGCATTTTCCATTCTCGGGGGGTGATGGAAATTTCGATATTGCGGGCGAATGGGCTGGTTACCCTAGCGCCTATCCCTCGATCTCTTTGATCTCGTTGGATGCACTCTTTGAACAAGCGTGCCATCCTTTCATCAGAATTTGGAGCAGACAGGAATGAGTTCGGTTCTGCTCTATGGGACTGATTCCGTCCGGATGACCTGTAGGGATGGTATCGCCTATCATTCCTGATATTTTCCAGTGGCTGTCTTTGGTCTTCTGGGAGCATGCTAGGATCAGCTACAGCTGGTCCTTGCCTCGATCTTCCCCTGCTGGGTTCTGATCTAAGCACTTCCTTGGGTCCAACTTCGGGCTGGACTCTAGTTCGGCCCCGTTCACTGGCGTTTCCGTGGTTAGGCAGTACGACAGGCTCAGCTACGGTTGACCTCCGCCCGGTACCTCCCCCGTTGGGTTCGGTTCCAAGCGTTTCCTCAGGCGTAACTTTAGGGCTGTGCTCGGTCTCGGCTCCTACCATGGCCGCTTCTGTTGTTATCTCCTTCGAAGAAGGAAGATCTTTGATGTCTCCGAGATCCTCCGGACTGGGACTCTCCCCATGATTCAGTGTTGCGGTTGGACTCTTCAGCATCCCTTAAGCGGGACATGAGATGGTCCACCAAGGCTTCCTGCTGGGATGTGAAGCGGTTAGTCACTTCCTCCACAACCCTGTCTAGATCTGCCCTAGTAATTGCTGTCGGCTGTTTTGAGGTTGGGGTTGTCGGATTTGCTTGACCTTCATCTGGTACTGCCGCTGGAAGGGGACGATTCACCTGGTTTGCGGCCGCTAGATCTGGAAGACTGCTGGTTGCGATTGTTTTCCCTTTGTTAACATCTTTCCTTTGCTTGGGAGGCATGTTTTCCAAGCAATGAACGATGCTGTTAGGAAGAAGGTTAAGTGGAAGAAGCTGAAGCTTCGAGCTTTTATTTCTTAGTTAAAGCACCAAAAATGTTTGCACAAAAAATGGGCAAACACCTCCAAGTCGTATGATTTAGTTAATTTTATGTTGTTTTTAGTGATTTGGGAGATTTATGCAAATATATAAAAAGCAGGGACTAAACTGTAAAAGACACGCAGATTTATAGTGGTTCAGCCAGAATATGCCTACGTCCACTTTATATATTATTTCTCTTTTCTTGTTCAGATTACAAGTACAAAGCTTTGATACAATTATATGAAAGTTGTTTGAAAACTCTATCCGTGCTTGAGCTCTCCAACTTCTGTCGCATTGCTGTACCCCTACCCCTCTATTTATAGAGTGAGGCAAGGGGTAGGGGTCTAGGATGTATACAGCTGCTGGTGGGCTTGGGCTGATGTAATCTGGCCTGGCCAGGTTGGTTCGGTTGTGAATGGAGTTGTGATTGGTCCGGTGGTTCTGGTTCGGTGATGAGCTATGAGGAGTGGTCCGGTGGTTCTGGTCCGGTGAAGAGTTGTGAGGAGTGGACCGGTAGGGTGGAGTAGGTTCGGTTTGGAGTTGGTTCGGCTTGTAGTTGGTCCGGCAGTGGATAAGACATGTGTTGGTTCGGTAGCGAGGTGGGAGACAGGTTGGTTCGGTAGGCACTTTGGTTTGGTATTGCTGGGAAGTGGACTTTGGACCGGCAATGCTTGGTGGAAAGATGGTTCGGCGAAAAATACCCTCAACATTATCAAAACTTAAAAACCATCAGGCAATAGAAATGGAATAGGATTTAAAAATATTTCTAAACAAAAAGGAAATGATGCAAAAAAAAAATTGTATACAAAAACTAAAGGTTTACCTATGTCTAGTATGAATATCAAAACTATGAAAATTTGGATTCCTAAGACAAATAATAATTTGATTAAACAAAAACATATTAATAATTTCTTAGAGAATGTAGTCTATAATAAAAATTATATTTATAAAGGTACCAAACCATAATGGGTATGGCTACCTTCTCCTAACAATTAAGACCCTAACAAAAGTATATGAGTACCAATTAAAACATCTTTTATTTTGCAGGTACCCAAAATAAAACATAAGGAGAAATGGATACTAGATAGCGGATGCTCCAAGCATATGACCGAAAATTCAAAAATGTTATCAAATATAACATACATCGATGGTGGAACGGTAACCTTTGGAAATAATTCAAAAGGATATGTCGTTGGCACTGGAGAAGTCAACAATTATGGTATTTCTAACTCTCCTATTATTACAAATGTTTTATTAGTAGAAAATCTAAAACACAATCTACTAAGCATTAGTCAATTATGTGACAAAGGCTTTCAAATAAATTTCGAAAAAGATAGATGTAATATTTTAGATAATAACAAACAACTTATATTTGAATTTTTAGAAACAAAAATATCTATGTATTAAACATGAATATAAATAAAAATTCAAATTTATGTTTAACCGCCAAACATAATGATCCATGGTTATGGCGTAAACGTTTTTGTCACATCAATTTGAAAAGTATTAATAAATTGGCAAAATATGAGTTAGTTAGAGGTTTACCTAAAATAAATTACAAAGTAGAAAATTTATGTGACGATTGTCAAATTGGAAAACTAAAGAAAACCTCTTTTAAATCTAAAAATAATATTTCTACAAAACAACCATTAGAATTATTACATTTAGATTTATTTGGTCCAACACAAATACGATCTATAAATCACAACAAATATGTTTTCGTCATAGTTGATGATTTTTCGAGGTATACATGGACCTTGTTTTTAAAACATAAAAGTGATACTTTTGAAATGTTTAAAATATTTGCTAAAAGAATTAGAACACAAATGGACTTGAAAATTAAAAATATTCGAAGTGATCATGGAGGAGAATTCGAAAACGATCTTTTTACTAATTATTGAAATAAGAAAGGAATAAGTCATAATTTTTCTTTTCCTCGCACACCTCAACAAAATGGTGTAGTAGAAAGAAAAAATCGTACGTTACAAGAATGTGCACGAACACTACTAAATAGTAGTGGTTTACCAAAACACTTTTGGGCGGAAGCTATTGCCACAGCTTGTTACGTATTAAATCGAGTAACCATACGTCCTATGACTAAACAAACTTGTTTTGAAATATTTTTTGAAAGAAAACCTAAAGTATCGTACTTTAAAACTTTCGGTTCAAAATGTTTTATATTAAATACAAAAAATAACTTAGGAAAATTTGACCCGAAGGCCGATGAAGGTATCTTTGTAGGATATTCTGATCGTAGCAAAGCATATAGAATTTTTAATAAACGAAATAATACTATTGAAGAAAGTTTACATGTTTCGTTCGACGAAAATCTATTTAACAATCATACTAATGATGAAGAAGAGACTATTCCAATAACAAATTCAACAAATTCTATTAATAATGAAACAAATGTGCAAAATAACACTTTAATATTATCCCCTAGAATTCTTAAGAATCATCCAAAAGATAATATCATTGGAGATCTCAATTCTAGAGTAACTAGAAATCAACTTAATCAAATATGCCATGTAGCATTTGTGTCAAATCTTGAACCAAAAAATTATAAAGAAGCTTCAAATGATAACTTTCGGATAATGGCTATGCAAGAAGAATTGAATCAATTTGAACGTAATAATGTTTGGGAACTAGTTTCAAGACCTGAAGACCAATCGGTTATAGGAACAAAATGGGTATTTAAAAACAAAGCAGACGAGAATGGAAATATTGTAAGAAATAAAGCATGCTATGTTGCTCAAGGTTATAATCAAGAAGAAGGTATCGACTACGATGAAACTTTTGCACCAGTAGCAAGACTCGAGGCCATATGAACATTACTCGCTTTTGCAAATCATCACAATTTTAAACTGTTTCAAATGGATGTTAAAAGTGCTTTCTTAAATGGTTTTATCAAAGAAAACGTATATGTTGAACAACCTCCACTACTTACTCACGAAAAATATCCCGATCATGTTTTTAAATTACAGAAAGCTTTATATGGTTTAAAACAAGCTCCCCGAGCTTGGTACGAACGACTTAAAAATCACTTAATTACATCGGGTTTTCAAATAGGTAAAATTGATACAACTTTATTTATTAAACGAGAAGATAATAGTTGTGCAAATTTACGTAGACGATATTATTTTTGGTTCAACTAATGAAAATCTTTGTAATCATTTCTCAAATATTATGACCAATGAATTTGAAATGTCTCACATGGGAGAATTAAATTTCTTTTTAGGTTTACAAATAAAAAAACTTGAAAATGGTATTTTTATTCACCAAGAAAAATATTGTAACGACCTATTACGACGCTTTGGAATGGATAAAATTTCAAGCAAACCAATACCGATGAGTACTACTATTCACTTAGAAAAAGATGATAACGGAAAATATTTTGATGAAAAATTATATCGTAGCATGATTGGTTCTTTACTCTATTTGACGGCTAGTCGACCCGATATTATGATGAGTGTATGTCTTTGTGCTCGATTTCAAGCAAAACCAAACGAATCTCATCTAAGAGCTGTTAAGCGGATTTTACGTTATCTATATAGTACTAGACACTATGGTTTGTTTTACCCTAAAGGATCATCGTTTGAACTAGTTTCATATAGTGATGCGGATTTCGGAGGGTGTAGAACAGATCGGAAGAGTACTAGTGGAACATGTCACTTTATTGGACAATCATTAGTTTCATGGTTTAGCAAAAAGCAAAATTGTGTTTCTTTATCTACTTGTGAAGCCGAATATATCTCAGCAGCTCTAGCATGTGCACAAGTAATATACATGCAACAAACACTTACGGACTTCGGCAAAATTATCAATAAATCTCCAATATATTGTGATAACACGAGTGCAATAAATTTATCAAAAAACCCTGTCAATCACTCACGAACTAAGCATATAGATATACGACATCATTTTCTACGAGACAATGTTGAAAAAGGAAATATCTCATTAGAATACGTAAATACCGAAAATCAAATAGCAAACATCTTTACAAAACCACTAAATGAACAAACTTTTATGAAACTCCGACGTGATTTAGGGATTTACTCTCTTCATGATCTTCTTACTGAATAATTCCTGCTTCATCTAGCCTATATTTAGTCAAGTGCTTTTCTATCCACAAATTATTATCAGTAATTCATACACCCTTTGTTTTATAGATAGTTAGTTTCTCTATAAATAATTTTTTAACGTATATATAAACAGTTATACTTCAAGAAAAATTATATACACACAATTCATATTTTTCTCAACAAACAAAATATAGCCATGTCTTCTGATAACTCTTATATTTCCATCTCGATGCCTACGCCAGATAGCTCGGTTGATACACCCCAGCGACTTCCTACACCCACACCAATTCATGAACCGACGCATAGGTGGTCCTCATATCATACGGGATTTACTCCCGATAGCAAGAAGACCAAAAGATCTCTGTTTGTATCTCCTAACACAAAAGAGAAAATTGATGAAATTCATCATTATCAGAAACAACATATAGATCTTCAACGAGAACTATATTTTGAGCAAAAAGTCACAGCACGTCGCCTAAGCTCTTTGGAACAAGTAGCAATGAAGTTTTGTTCGTCATGAAAGAAAGATGTCCATGAACCACTCCCAAAACCTTGTAGTTCTTTGGATCCCTCATCTTCATATCGTACTCCTTCGGACCCTTCACCAAGACGATATTCTGGCTCTCCGAGAACCCATGAACGTGGAAATATATGGTCTCCACTTAAACCATGGATGGATGACAAGTCAGGAGATCGCAAAACTCCATCGCCTTCTAAATAAATTATATTTGTATGTATCTATGCTTATTTGTTATTTTATTTCACAACAATAAAATTAATTGTTACAAAAATTCGAGAAATAAGCAAAACCATCAAATTTTAGGCTATTTTTAGCCACACTGCTTATTTCAGACGTCTGATTATGGCCTTCAGACGTCTGACACAATGATATACATCTAAAATTTAAGCATTGTGCATATGTCAGACGTCTGATATACCCCCCAGACGTCTAAATTTTTGCTCTGTCTTCTCCAAATAAAAATCAAAGCATTTCAGATGTCTGAAATAAGATTCAGACGTCTGCCTTAGTTCTCTGCCTCTCCAATTTTACAAAATTCGATCAAACCAGACGTCTACATCAAAAACCAAACGTCTAATTTTATCTGCTGCACTCAATTTAGGGCAAACCAGACGTCTGATTTCCAATCCTAACGTCTGATTCCCAATCGACCATTTAAATTGGCCCAGATAACGTCATTTTTTCTTTTATCTCAAAAGTTATTATAACCTACGATTTTCTCAGAGACGATTGTCTTTCCAAAGCATCATCTTTAAGCAAATCTAATCATAATGCCTCCTCGCACTAAGAATCCCAAGATGTCAAAAAGAAAACAAGACCAGCCGGCCTCATCTTCAAATCCATAGGTGTGCTCCGATGAACAGATCGAAAGGTGGATGAATAAAGCACCACATTCAATCAAAAGGTACGAAGATATACAAAAGAGAAAACTCCACATAGGTCCATTCTACAATCTCCTTAAATTTCCTATGTATGATTTGGATGAACTATGTGAAAATGCCGGGTTGGAAACCCTAATTTCTTTTACTTCTAATGATGTCCAAATAGACCAATTAGCCATATTTTTATTCTATGCGAATTTAGACAGTACTTCGGTGTGGAACACTGAAAATGAGGATAACTGGCTCTGGTCTAGCATGTATGGGAACACGATTAGATTAACTCCAGGCATAATAGGTCGAACCTTAGGATGCTCTGACACAAGGGAAGATCTATACAACATTTCGAATATGCGCTTCAAGCCACGGAACAGTATAACTCATCAAATTTGGGAGGACGAAATGCCAAAATTTGCCTCCAAATTTCTACGTCCAAAAGCTCGATTCCTAACTCGAATGATAATTAACACAATTGTTCCACGAATGGGAAGTCATGAGCAAATCACCGAATTGGAGCACAAAGCCCTATATGCTCTATTTAGTGGAATAAGAGGAAATTGGGCCAAATTCATCTTCGACGAGCTAAAGCATTTTTGGACTCGATCTAGGCCGTTAATTATTTACCCAACTTATATTATGAGACTTCTTCGTGCACATAACATTCCATCCTACCTATCGACATTCGAAGAAATCTCGCCTAAATATGCTTCCACCAAATTCTTCTCTCTGATGCACCTACCCGAAATCCCTCCAGAATTCCTATCCTTCGAAGATTGGACGCACAATCGTCAATCTAGAAGAGTTGAGCCTCCTCCTCAACCACACATTGATCCATCCCAAGAGGAGGAACAACATCGAGAAGCCACTCCTCCTCCTCCCGCACCATTTGATTATCCGGGACAAGATGAAATTATGGAGACTCGAAC
The DNA here is from genome assembly GCA_030737815.1 of Allium fistulosum. Classification (NCBI taxonomy): domain Eukaryota; kingdom Viridiplantae; phylum Streptophyta; class Magnoliopsida; order Asparagales; family Amaryllidaceae; genus Allium; species Allium fistulosum. The sequence continues at coordinate 93,660,465 of CM060908.1, read as the reverse complement.
GGATACAAATCCAAACGAAAGTGTTCGAGATCTCACTCTTCGAAACTAACAAATTCTATCTCAAAATCAAAAGCTTTTAGCTAAGCGAATTAACAACTTCGAAACATCATTTGCTACATGCCTAGCCACAGTTGAAGAATCCCTTTCCACTGCCTTGTCGGTTCTTAAAGAAGTACTACAACGGGTTTGTGGTCAAACACCACCTTCTGAAGATTGGCCAACCCCAGTACCTTCTCCTCCGGCAAAACATTCCAAACTCTCTAAGGATGAACCTCTCAAGGAAGCTTTAACATCTCCTACAAAGGCTAGCACTTCTGAAAAAGAAGAACCAAAGGAAGATGATCAAAATAAAGCTTCTCCAAAGGAATCATAGATTTTGGGAATCATAGACTTTAGGTTTTTGGAATATCAATTTTTGTACAAATCTATGTTTGTAATCACACTTCAAGTTTAATGAAACTTTCTTTTTTGACGATTGGCTTCAATTTTATAATTCTTTTTGATAATGCCAAAGGGGGAGAAATATAAGTATAATCATAAAACATTAAAAATAAGCACATATTCAGGGGGAGATTTATAATCTATATATAAGTACATTGAATAGTTGTCATCATCAAAAAGGGGGAAATTGTTAGGAAATCAATTCTATGGTTTCGATGATAATAACTATACAATGGAAATCAAATATGCATATATATATCTATATTTATAGGTAATTGATAAAGTAACATCACCAAAGAGACAAGAACAAGACTCAAAAGAAGTATCAAGAGGCTACAAGTCGATAGAATCGGAAGAGGAATGACATAGACACAAGAAATGCAACATGCACAAGTTCACACGTCTGAGTGCACTAGCCAGATGTCTGATTGAATTCTCTGGTTTGCAAATCAGACAGAATCAGACGTCTGGTTTTGATACTCAAACGTCTGAAAAGTAACCATATGCAAAAATATATAAAAGACAGACGTCTGAAACATTTTCCGGACGTCTGGTTTTGAACTCGGCTGCTACCATTCAAAGTACAACTGTCACAATTGAAAAGACACCTTCGCTCCTCTTCACTGCAACTCTTCATCAACATCAGGAGCGACTATAGAACACTTGCTAATGGATGCAACTACTCAAGGAATCTCTCTACCACTATAAATAGCATCAAGAATCCAAGAGAAGAACCTACCTGACTTACTTGCGCTGTCTACTCTTATACTCTGATATATTCTTGATCTCTAGCAATCTATACTTGTACTCTACTCTTCCAAATATACAGTTCCTCATAGACAACAATCTCTAGATATATATTGGAAGCATTTGCACTACATAGTCAAAATCCGTGTAAAAGAGAACACACAGTTGACAAAGAAACTCTACTATTGTAAACCTGTTCCTCCGGGTGAAGTAAGGGTTATTTGGTAAAAGGAAATTCCAAAGAGCAGCTTCGGGACCAGACGTAGGACGGGAGGTCTGAACCAGTATAAAATCTCTGGTGTGATTATTCTTGTTTACATACTTTAATATTGTTACAATATAGTTTGAATTAGTCACATACTTGTCATTTGCATAATCGATCCACCATACTATTGTGACGCCCCACCTCTATACCCACGCTAGCCAAGAACACTACGGTGTAATGCTGTCGACTAGCACGGAGAATAAGGCTGTTGAGGAGCGACCATCCATGTAACTTCTTTGCACGAGCACCGATATGTCAGATAGTATAGCATGCATTTCATTTAAGGAGGAAATTCGACATACCGATACAAACTCAAAGCTATCACACAGTGGCTATATATAATCTTCGAAAACAAATATAGAAATAAACATAACACAAACTAGTCACAGACATCCATATCACAAAGGCGGAAAAAGATATGAATATATAACACATGAAAGTGTACATCAGAGTAGTGGTCAGAAAGATCCACGATAATACAAAAGAGTAGCTACAAGCTACACAAAAGAATAAGTATACATTTCGGAGTCTATATCTCAAATGTATACAACAAAAACTACTAGTCTAAGTGGCTAGCCAAAAGTCATAGTAGTAAATCCCTAGGGAGAAGTCAAGCAGAAGCACTTGTAACATCTCGGTCTGACCCGAGTATTATTTATAAGAAAATAATAAACGGATCAGTCTAGCTATAATTATCAGATGATATGGTATAGAATAAAAGATATGGCATGAACATATAAATACCATAATGGCATACTACTATAAGTATGTAATTGAAAATCAACAAGAGATCAATCAATATCAAAAGAATATTCTCAAAGATCCAAATCCACAAAAAGGTAATGACACACGAATTCACCAATGCACAAAAATTGATAAATCATATCAATGAAAATCTCTAAAATTGGTGAAGCACAAAATTCCAGAAATCGTCATAAGAAATCCAGAAACCACATAATTCGGAGCAACGACGTTGTACAGCGTAACGTCCGGTGATCTAGAGACACAATAAATAGGAACAACAACGTCGTATAGCGTAACGTCCGATGAACTGAAGCACAATAAAAAGGAACAACGATGTCGTACAGCGTAACATCCGATGAACCAACACATAGGAAAATGGAACATTGACGTCGTACAGCGTAACGTCCGATGAACCAACACACGATAAAAAGGAACAACGATGTCATACAGCGTAACATCCGATGAACCAACATGTAGTAAAATGGAACAACGACGTCGTACAGCGTAACGTTCGATGAACCAAATCACGATAAAACGGAACAACGACGTCGTACAGCGTAACGTCCGATGAACCGAATCAAAGAGACATCGCTCAATCGCTAGTCTAAATCACAAAAATGATCGTCATGATCATTAAGAAGTGCCAATCACACTAAGCTAGTAAATATATGAGTTTAGCTTCATGTCCCATAACCACTAGCTTAACTTAAATATTTACGAACAAACTATAGATCTTCACTAGGAAATTGTCACAAAATGTTCAATCGAACAAGTCCAAGAATTAACCGACGAAGTAAACGCAAGCGTTTCATACCACCTGTTTTGCTAAGCTGTTTAATTAGATTTCTCATCCGAGTGAAGTAAAGGCTTGTATATACTAATAGATTGGAAAACGGTTTAGGAAAAGAGCTTTGTAATAAAATAGTGTTGAAATCGTTTTGATGAAAGAGTTTTGATATTTACTACTAGTGTTGAAACCTTTATATTTTTAAAGTGACAAGTCACAAAGATGATTGTAGGACAATCGGTCATAAAAATTCACATTCGAAGATGTGAATAAAATCCAAGGAAATCAGCCCAAAATGCATCAAAGTAGAAATAGGTGGTGCGGCCTAGCATGCCGAGCGACCTAACGAAATACAGGTCAAACGACCTAAGTATGAAAAGACGAGCGACCTAACATCATAACAAGGTCGTGCGACCTAACGGGTTACGACCTAGCGTTCGAGCAATAAGGGTCAGGCGACCTAAAGAAAATAAGGTCTAACGACCTAAAGGATGTATGGTCAAGCGACCTAAGATAGGTGCACGAGGCCAATGAGCAAGCGACCCAGCGAGCTGACCGCTTAAGGAGTAGCACACGACCTAGTGGTGCGACCTAAGCTGGCGAACGACCTAAGGGAACAGGCCGAGCGACCTAAAGGAAACGAGCTAGGCATGTCAAACGACCTAGCAAGCTAACGGCCCAAGGAATGAGGCTGAGCGACTTAGGGGTTACGACCAACTAGGCGAGCGACCTAGTGGTAGTACAACGGGCCGAGCATGCGACCTAACGTGATCGACCTATAGATGGCGCGACCTAGCGGGTAACGTACTAGGCAAGCAAGCTAACAGAAAACAGGTCGAGCGACCTAAAGGGGCGACAGGTCGAGCGACCTAAGAGAGTGGACATGAGGCCGAGGTGGTGCGACCCAAGGGGTACGCGGCCTAAGGAGTACGCGACCTAATGGAGGTGCGACCAAGGGCTAGCGACCTAACATGGTTAATGACCTAAATCGGTCGCGACCTAAAGTGGAGAACGACCCAGTGTGGAACGAGCTATCTGTCGAACGACCTAACTCATGCGAACGACCTAGGGGTTACGACCTTATGCCGAGCGACCTAAGGCCCAGAATGAGCTATAAGCTGGCAGAGACTTCTCCACGCGAGCGAGCTGGCAAGGCAGAACGACCTAAGACCGAGGTGGCTTTTCCTCCAGAATGACCTAAAGCCCAGAAATTCTCCAAGAACACTAAAAACTGGAGTTTTTCGCCAATTCGATTCAAACCAAAAGCAAGCGTACAAGCTAAAGTGGTAGGAATTCATTTCCAACAATCCAAGATAGTTATAGACAAGAATGTGAGATAAAAATCTCACATTTTCACGGAAATTGATGGAGATGAAGCTTGAAAGCAAAGCAAGAACAATAACAAGCTTGAATCAATGTCTTCACTTGAATTTGGAGTAGATGTTGGATTAGCAATGAAGACTAAGGCTTTGGAGTTTTAATTTCCCATTCCCTCCACCATTTTTGAAGAATCTTTAGAGTTAGGAATTTATGAAGAAGGAAGTGGTGAAGAGGAGATGGGTTGGGACTGAGTTAGTAAGTGGTTCAGCCCAAACCAAAGCCATAAGCGAAAAAGTGGCGAAAATTCCACTATCTCCAAACATATCAAAGTTTATACTTAAAAAGATCGCAAACGTCATTTTGAACTCAATGGAGGTGGTCTCGAGCCCTAATTTGACCGTAGGCAAAAAGTAGCTTTTCGGACTAAGATCCGACTTACGATTAAATATTTAAATAAAATATTTAAATACAAAAATCGATAAATATGCGGGTTGTTACAACTATAGACTTTCATCTGGGCTCCATACCATGATACCACCTCTATCCAGAAGGAAATGTACATAACCTCAAGGGCGCGACCCCCGTAACCTTGCCGCATCCTTCCTGTTTCGACCATTTCCGGTGTGTGAGGTTCGACGAAGTCTCGTCCACAAAGCTACGCTTTTCACAAAAGCCATGCTTCGATCAACCAATGATCAGCAACACTCAGCATGCCACACTACCAAATTGGGAATGTATTACTAGTAACCATCAATTACATAACCTCTGAGCTCGTACGTCTCAGAGAAGGGTGTTAAGCTAAGAGAATAAATTCTCCGCCACCAAGCAGAAATGTATTTGATAGAAACCAGCTTTACATCTCAAAGTGTAATGTCAGACATACGTCCATACAAGTCTGTTCCGGGTCCGAACAGAACCGAAGGCACTTCAAAAGAAGCCCTTCAAATCTGGATAATCCCTAATCACGTCCGGACTCCCCATCACAAACGGTGATCAAATCTCTATACCGAGGACCAGTCGGTGCAGAGACATTCGACAGGTAATCCTTTCGCTTTCGAAAATATCCGGTCTTCACCACCGGTCTTCAAATGCTATCCATTTCGTCGTATCATTATTTGGAATGGGTTATATGACATAAAGTCCTCTCCCAGCTAAACCGAATAATGAGCGCTTAATTTTAAAACCATATGGATATATGGGATCTTAGTTAAGTCACAACTTATTACCCAAAACCTTTCTTTCAAATGCTTTAAACAAATTACCATTTTAAATCTTTTAAACAAAAAGATTCACTTTACAAAGTTCACCAATCTTTCACAAAGATTCATTCATAGCGTTCAAAACAATTTCAATTCCAAATCTTTTATACAAAAGATACACCTTTAAGATCCTCTTCAATTTGAAAACAAAGTTCACCAATCTTTAACAAAGATTCATTCATAACTTTTAAAACAATTCCATTTCAAACTTGAAATCTTTTAAAAAACTGGAAGTTCTTTCGTTATATGAAAGCCATTATCATTTGAAAACAAATTCTTTTCGTTTTGGAAAAATCCGATCAAATATGCACAAGTTATAGCTTTTAAAGTATAAACTTGGGTTAAATTTAAATTCCCAAAATAATACATTTTAAAATACTTTAAAGATGGTTTAAAAATCCATATATATTATATAATTTGTATAAACCTTTCAAACCGAATTTCCAAAACAATTTCAAAACTTAAACAAGATATATTATATTCAAACTAGATCTCAATTTCAAATTTCCTTTCCAAAATCTTTTCATATTCGACTCAATTTTACTTCCAAACCAATTGGATTTAAAATTCAACTTTAAAACAAAATAATATTTAAATTTTAAATATCTGTGACTTAACCAATTTCCTCGCGAAATCCATATTTGTGTGTGTGTGGAGTAGTCCAGGGGTTTTACACACAACAATACAATATCATCAATCGTCACAGATTCAAGCACAACAATATTGATAAGTGGTATAATCGTATAACGCTTATCTTCATTCACAGATTCACGGATAAATAATATAAATTCATCCCAGATAAATAAATTACATTCATCACAGCTCAAATCAAGACAATTCATATCACAAAGCATCATTCATCAAGGATATAAAAAATTCAAAACATTCCATACAATTCAAACATCTATAAGTAAGATTAATCAATTACCTGATTAATCTAAATCAGATTAATTACTTATAAATAAATTACTAATCCTGGTTAATTAACATTAATTAATTACAAACCGTTTTAATTAATTATCCTTTAAACATTTATTAATTAACCTTTAATAATAAATTAATTAACCTTTAATTATTTATTAATTAACCTTTAATTAATAAATTAATCAACCTTTAATCATTAAATAATTAACCTTTAATTGTTTAATTATCTCTTAATTAATTTTCCTTAATAAATTAATTAACCTTTAATTAATTACCATTTAATTAATTATCCTTAATTAATTATAATAAGTGATTATCCCTAATCAATTTCATTAATTAATTAACCTTTAATTAATCATCCTCAAATTAATTACCTTACTTAATTATCCTTTAATTACTAATTGATTTATCCTTAATTAATTACATTAATTAATTAACTCTTAATAAATTATCTTTTAATTAATTACCATAATAAATTAACCTTTAATTAATCGCATTGATTAATTAATCACCTACCTTAAGTAATTAATTATTAAATTCCATTTGAATGCATTTAGAAATTAATTACATAATTAACCTAACATATATTACTTTAAAAATAAATCAATTTTAAACATTTAACTTAAAACTTAAAACTTTGAAACTTTGTTAAAAACTTGTTTAATTTTCATTTTAGCTTATAAAACATAGTTAATATATTTTGAAAACTTGATTAAATTTACCATTACCTTTTTAAACTTTGTTCCCCTTCTCGTGTTCGTTAAAAACTTGATTTAAACATTTATATTATTTAAAACTTTGTTAAATATTTACTTTAAATCTTGAAACCATGCTGTATTATCAACAACCCGAGCCAAACCCTTGTTTACCCGAGCTCAACTTCGGGTAACTCACACGCTTCTCTTCTCCGAGTATTTTTCACGATTTCCTCGAGTCGAACCCGAGTACTTCATCTTCTCCCCAAAATCCACAACTTCAACTGATACAACAGTCGCACGTGCACGTGTACACTCAAATTGGCCGCCTCCGATCAATTACGACACCATCAGCAAGTCATCGCCGACCACCACTACCCAATCGACCACCCAGATCCTACAATCTCGTCGTAGATCGACATCGAGCTTCTCGACCAAATACTGGAACCTGACCTGCTCCACCAAAGCCACTCGCCACCACGATTCTGACCATCGGAACACACGCCATCCCACCAAAACCTCCGCCGTAGTTCCCTTCTTCAATTTCCCCAGGACCGGATTACTCCGATCAACCCTCGACGTTACACGAGCACGACGAACAACATCGATCAAATTGGGTCCTTAAACCCTAGAATCACGTCGTGCAATCACCTCGTTCATTAATAAATTTAACTGTTATTTTTTTGGTGATCCCTAAACCCTCGACCACCCCCAGCATCAACACCGATGATCACTTCGTCGCCGATCATCGAGAATTAATAAAAAAACCCCGATTCAGACCAACTCGAAATCCCTCGCTCATTACAATCTTAAAAATCTTGAATTTTCATAATTTTCCACAACTAATCTGATGGTGAAATCCAAACTTGAAATTGTGATCATAAATTTTTACTTATATTTGATTACTCCACTGTATTTTCCTATTTTCGAATTGATTACTTAATATAAATTTTCGAACCCATTTTTAAAATTTGAATCAGGTGAATACAGTCAAATGTTATTTGAAGATCATTACCTAAATCTTTTTAGATTTGGAGATATAAATTTTTTTCTTGAATTTTTGTTAGCTTGTTACTAAACAGAAACAAATCTATACATACATACAGGCATGCATTCAACATTATATAGATATATACACACAGACATGCAGGCATCATATATCTCACAATAACTTCAAGTATATATCATCAGAGATCGCAGTAGATTCAATTTTAAAATGATGGTTCGCTCACCTCAAAATGAAGAACAAAGAAACCTGGCTTTTGAAAACTTGAAGACTGGAAATTGATTATTTGAAAACTGGGTATTTTTGATCTGCTTTGATGTTGATCAGCTCTTGATCCTTATCTTTGCATTTGATTTCAGGTTGATCTTTGTTTTAATTCAACTTGCTTTTGCTTTGAATTTTAGTTTCCTGGTTTGAGATAATTTATGTTTTTACTGGGTTTTTTTTCTGATCTTTGTTTTGAGTTTCAATTACCAGGTTTTGAGAAAATTGAGCCTGGTTATTTTCTTTTGATATCTATGTTTTTAAATTTTTATAAAAGCATTTTGACACTTGTTTGTTTCATAACACAATTATTTTACAAGTGTTATTCATGTTATAATTTTATGTACAAGTGTTACAAGTATGTATTTTTATGTTTAAATCCCTATTTATAAATCTTTGTTTTAACCCTTATGTCATTATAAATTATGTAATGTATTTTTATAAATATGGTTTTATGTTTAAACATGCTTTTATGCATTTATATTTTTAAATGTTATATACTTATAAATCTTTTATTGTTTTTTTAGTCCTTACTTTAATCCAATTCTTCCGGGGTTCAGAGAGTTTCATAAAACGTTCTTGGTGGAAAAAAAATTACAAACCATACTTATATAACTTTTTAAAAGAAGGAATCATTAAACCTTGTATTCTTAAAAATATTTATCCATATACATTTACTTTTATATTTATTTATCTTAGAAATTTTCATATTAATTCACCAATAAATTCACAATTTAACTCCAAAAATTAAATTAATTACCAAATTAATCTTGGCTTAAAAACAGGAATGTTATAATTAATTATAATTAATAAAAATAACTGTAATTACTAAATAGGGTTAGGTAATTTATTACAGTCAAGTAAATTATTAATCTTGTTTGTGATTGTATTGAATGAATGAATTGATTGTTACCTTTGATCTGAGATATTCTATGATGTAAATTTCTGTTAATTATGTTGTGTGTGTATATTACTTATCTGTAATGTATTCACATATTTATCTGTAACTCTGTGAACGGAAGATAAGCGTTATAGGATTATACCGCTTATCATTATTACTGTGCTTGAATCTGTGATGATTGATGATATTGTATTGTTATGTGTAAAACCCCTAGACCACACTCACACACACACAAATATGGATTTCACGAGGAAATTGGTTAAGTCAGAGATATTTTAAATTTAAATATTATTTTTTTTAAAAGTTGAATTTTGAATCCAAATGATTTTGGAAATGGAATTGGGTTGAATATGAAAAGCTTTTGAAAAGGAAGTTTGAAATTGAAATTTAGTTTGAATATAATATTTTTTTTTAAGATTTGAAATTTAGTTTGGAAACTTTGTTTTGAAAGGGTTATATAAGTTATATAATATATATATGGATTTTTAAACCATCTTGAAAGTATTTTAAATGTATTATTTTGGGAATTTAAAAATTCAACCCAAGTTTATACTTTAAAAGCTATAACTTGTGCATATTTGATCGGATTTTTCCAAAACGAAAAGCATTTGTTTTCAAATGATAATGTCTTTAATATAAAGAAAGAACTTCCAGTTTTTGGTTGAAAAGATTTCAAGTTTGAAATGAAAATAGTTTTGAAAGCTATGAATGAATCTTTGTTAAAGATTGGTGAACCTTGTTTTCAAATTGAAGAGGATCTTAAAGGTGTATCCTTTGTATAAAAGATTTGGAATTGAAATTGTTTTGAAAGCTATTAATGAATCTTTGTGAAAGATTGGGTGAATCTTGTTTTAAAATTGAAGAGTATCTTCAAGAGTGAATCTTTTATTTTAAAGATTAAAAGTGGGAATTTGTTTAAACCATTTGAAGGAAAGGTTTTGGGTAATAAGTTGTGACTTAACTAAGATCCCATATATCCATATGTTTTTAAAAATATGCGCTCGTTATTCAATTTAGCCGGGAGAGGACCTTTGTGTCATAAAAACCATTCCGAATAATGATACGACGAAATGGATAGCATTTGAAGACTGGTGGTGAAGACTGGATATTTTTGAAAATGAAAGGATTACCTGTTGAATGTCTCTGCACCGACTGGTCCTCGGTATAGAGATTTTATCACCCTTTGTGATGGGGAGTCCTGACGTGATTAGGGATTATCCGGATTGCAAGGGCTTCTTTGGGAGTGCCTTCGGTTCTGTTCGAACCCGGAATAGACTTGTATGGATGTATGTCTGACATTACACTTTGAGATGTAAAGCTGGTTTCTGTCAAATAGATTTCTGTTTTGTGGCGGAGAATTTATTCCCTTAGCTTAACACCCTTCTCTGAGACGTACGAGCTCAGAGGTTATGTAGTTGATGGTTATTAGTGATATACTCCCAATTTGGTAGTGTGGCATGCTGAGTGTTGTTGATCATTGGTTGATCGAAGCATGGCATTTGGGAAAAGCGTAGCTTTGTGGACGAGACTTCGTCGGACCTCACAACCTGGAATGGTCGAAACAGGAAGGATGCGGCAAGGTCGTTTTAGGGGTAGCGCCCTCAGGGTATGTCCATTTCCTTCTGGAAATAGGTGGTATCATGGTATGGAGCCCAGATATTTAACCTATGTGGTTGCTGTAAATTTATTACTTTATGGTTGTTGGTGTTGAGGATCCTCGGATAAAGGTCGGTAACGACCGGGGATGGCATACTCGTGTGTGGAGTTATCTAGTTACAGCTTCATTGCACCAGAAGCGTGAGGTAACTCAGCCTTGTGTTGGTAGAGATCCGGTTAGGTTCTCGGGGCGTCCCTCCAAAGGCGTACCCATGTGGCATAGGAAGTTCCTTAGCCTGACCATTTGTTGGAAATCCAAAGAAACAATACGAGCCATGTACGGTATTAGTTGTATAACCTGCCTTTTACTTATGGTGGTGACCTGCCATTTAATTGGTAGCTATAGTAGGCATAGTACGAAATGTCTATGCTGGCTAAGATTAATATTATACTTTCGAAATGTTTTCTGCACTATGCACTAATAATAATATCAAAAGGATTTCGCGTATCAAGCATGTTTGACTATCATAAGGAGAAATCTCCTCCAATTATGCGTTTGCATTGTGTGTGTGCGGGGAGACCTTATGGTAGTTTCATTTTCCAAAAAGCATTGCGGATTTCTTTTAACTTCTTTTGTTAAAGATAAACTATTTTTGTTTGCTCATACCAATCCCATGACTGACCTGGAGTTTATTATTCCCTTTCTAAACTCTGGGTGCCCACAATTTTCCACACGGGCAGCCTAGAGTTAGATTTTCAGATAGTCGGATAGTAGATATAGATTTGGTAGCCTTCAGCTTTCTGTTTGGAATTCTTTGGAATCTTTTGATTTTGGCAATCACATTCATGACCGACCTTGCTTAATACAACTTGATGGTGGTTCGAGCTTGAAGTTTGGAGCTTTGGCATTGAAGATATCTTTCCGCTGCTGCTTAGTTATTTCTGTTGTTGTCTTGTATCTCTGATGGTATTGATATTCTGTTGTATCTTATTGCATCGGATATTGTACCCATTGTTATATCAATGATATTATTCAATTTTCTTCCGATGTGTTGTTGTACTTAATGTGTTATAAGCTCCGGCGTACTGGACTTCGACGTTTGAATCTGCGGCATTCGTATACAAGTGAAGTATGGATGTCGATTTTCGAGCGCCAAAATCTGAGTCGTCACAAATGGTTAAGGAGACCGAATGGAAGTAATGTGATGGAAATCGAGAAGATTTATAAATTGAAATTTGGTTATTGAGATTTAAAAATTTATTTTATCGATAAGTTAAATTTTTATTTTAAAAGGAAAATTCTTATTTATTAAACTATATAAATTTCAAAGTTAGTTAGTATTGAAATACTTCAGAAGTGAATTTTTAAAATACTTATTATCTATTTTAATAAAATCCTAAATGTTTAAACCTGCTTTGAGAAAGTGATGTTATAAGAAAGTGTTTTCAATATTTTAAATAATTATTTGAATATGTCTTAAAAACAAATTATAATTTTCTTTAAATACTTATTTTTATTTACATATGTATATAGATATAGAGTTTGAAATGTTTTAAACTTATTTATAAAACTTCTCGAAAGTCTGAAAGTGGGGTTATTCAGTAGATGGGATTATAAGAAAAAATTTAAAATGGAATCTAGAGGAAAAGCCAGGAAATTTCTGAAGTAGTTGATAAAAGTGAACTTCGAAGAATGAAATGGAATTAATTAAGAGGTATAAAGGGAAATTGAAATTATAGACGAATATAATTGGTTTTGGAAATATTAAAGGGGAATTAATTAAAGAATTCTGGAATTTATAGAAGTAGTTATAAACTAGTCAAGGAATTTACAAATAAAATTATAAATGGGTTTGAGAAAAAGAAATAGGAAGTAAAATGAATACTTTCTAAGTGTTGGATATAAAATGAAGTGGAAAAAATATTCTAAGTATTGGGAAGGGTTGGAAATGTTCCGTTTGAAATATAAGGATTTGAAAAACTGTTTTCAAATGTTGAAGTACTGGAAATATATATCTAATAAAGATATTTTGGAATAAATTTGGAAAAAATTATAATAAGGTCTGATGATTGTTTATGGATGTGTATTGATAGTTAAATAACCGACTATCAATTTTGGCCAATTTCGTTACTCATTTCGAAGAGACCGGGATTGAATTTAATTATATCGAAAACCACTTCGATCTGGTTTAAACATTACGAATGAATACCGTGAAGATGATGAAGACGGTGATTCGGTTTTTCCAGACCCAGGACAACTTGTGTGGACGAATGTTATCAGAACATCGTCATTGGAGGACGATGAGCATTCTAAGTGAAATCGTTCCTTGAAAGGTAACGCTTAGCCTCGAGCCTCATCAACTGGGAATGACTAAAACAGGGGAGATGTAGCAAGGCTAAGTGGGTCGCACCCAAGTAGGGTATGTTATCACCTTTCTAGATGTCCTCGGAAACACTATTTATCTTATATATGGGTACAAATGAAAGAAGAAGCGCTCGATGGTAAGGGTGGGAACACCCGGGGTGATAACATATTCGGTCTATCCAGGTTAGGGTTAGGCCGGTCTTGTATAGCAGGGGATCCCGGCGTGGTCCTCCGTACATTGTTCTAGAGGTGTACTGTGACGGGCGATACCCCAGTGGCCCAGTCATTCGTTGGACTCCATTCTTTATAACGAGCTTACGATTATGTTTGTAGAGCCTAGTATGCTGGAATTTAATTAATGTAATAATTTCATCTATTTGAATAAGTATTTGTATTTAGACACTATTATAATATCACTGGATTTTCTATAAAGTGTTTTGGTATCGTAAGGGAAAAACCCGTCGTGTTTATTTGTGACGTGGTCTTACGAGATACCTATGTTTTTCATAGGATTTTGAAAAGTTAATAATTCAAATTGAGTGTGTTTTCTCATGTTGGTTTTCTAGACTGACTCGGGTGTTATTTTATTATAATGCTCAGGTCAGGCCGAGTATTACAGATTCAGGATAGGATGCTATGGAGCTCAGGAACGAGCTGGGTGGCAAGGTGTACTTCCATACTTGATTATTATTCCGCTGTGTAAGGACAAGTTATTAAACTATCCAGATTGATTATTGCCTATTGTACTCTGATGGTTGTAAGTATATAACAGTTACAAATTTCTTGTATTTAAATTATGTTGTTATATATTATATTTTGTTCCACTGCGATTGTGAGATTCTGTGCTGTTCTGTTTCTTTTCTTCTACCTTTTTCTTCTTCACCTCTAATGAACTGGTATTTCCGGTACTTGACCGCTCAGTATTTCATACAATGGACGTATTGATGTCGATTTTCGAGGGTCGAAAGTCCCCGTCCGTTACAGTTGGTATTAGAGCTGAAGGTTAAGCTAGAACCTTGGCTCTGGTGGGGATTTCTCATTAGAGATAGAGTTGGCAGTACTCTAGAATGAGTTTGAGTATATTAATAGATATGAGCGCGTATTTGTTAGTGAATATAGATTGTTTTATATTGTGTAGGTTGGTTTATTGAGTTATTATGAATTTTGGTCGGCACAGTCCGTACAAATGTAACGACAGGGGTTTCTAAACACTTGAATAGAGTAATTCGACACAATATTGTTTTAAATGGGGTAGATGAAATAATTTTACTCGAGGATATATTTTAATATAAAAGAAATAATTTTCCAAAATTATTATATATATTTGGAGTGTTTGGATGATAAAATTATAATCGAATACGATTATAAAATTGAAAATGGTTTATATAACCACATGAAAATTTGTATAAGTATAAATTATACAAATGGATTTTAATTAAAATTTGATTCAAACCAGAATCTGGGAATTAAAATCCCGAGGAGTTTGGGAAATATATTTTTCAAAGTGGTGTGGAAAATAATGATAAGGGTATTATTTTTGAGAATATTTTTGAAGAGAAAATTTGTTTTAAATGGATTTTGAAAGTGATATAGCACTGAACTCACTTCAGTCGCTGGAAAATAATCCTGGTGATGACGGCCGCATCATCAGTATTCATTTTCGAGTTTCTAAGTGACGGATTGCTGCCGAAATTGATTTGATTCAGATTTATTGGACAAACAAGTTCGGTTTAAAAATTCCAAAGGGAATTGTTTTGGATAAAATCAGGTTGATTTTGAAATTCAAAGGAAGTGGTTTGTTAAAAAAGAGTATATATGTATGTATTGATTTCAAAGTGATTTGAAATAGATACCGGGTGTTTGAATTCTAGAAATCCCTATTTAAATGTTTTGGGAAAACATCAGAAATAAGTTTTTGAACTTATAAAGTGAGAATGATTTTAATAAGGAAGAAAAATATGGGATTTGAATTTTGGGATTAAATTTTAACTTGAGTAAGTTAAAATAAATTGTATGAATTAGAATTTAACTTAAGCCAAGTTAAGCAAAATTGGATTAAATTAGAAATGATATCGAAGGGAATTGAATATAGAGTTTGAATTATATAGTGATTATATAACTGTAAGTTATAAATTTTGAATGGAATAACATTTAAGTGAAAATTATGGAATTGTGAATTAATAAGATTGAATAGCTTACAAAATTGGAGTCAATGAAATAAATATATATTTGAGCTATAAGTGAATTATAAAAAATAATTAACTGTCATCCTTAAATAACCAAATTCTATACCTAATGTAAAGTTTAAATAAAGCAAAGAAGAGTGGCGTTACCCTGAAATAATCCCAGTATGTTGAATAAGGGCAAGATTTTTTTCTGCCATCACTAAACCCATAGCATAAGAGCAAGCCTCAGTTCCGTTAACATGCTTTGTTTTACCTTCTATTTCTTCAAAATTCTTCATCACTACTTGCTATTTTGTACTTTATATAGCACTGAATTTTATGAATGGTTGTTTAGTGTTTTGCACATAATTTCAACATCCAGATTATATCTGAATATATGAAGTAGTGGCATGCTTGCGACCATTGATTATTCAATAAATAAATAAATTGCATATAATGGTATGAAGTGTGATCAGCAGTCTGTAGGTCAATCTCCCCTACAATTATAAATACCAGGAAGCACTTGGTGTACTAATGATGAAGATTTAACTTTGAACATTATGTGCCATCAGGAATTTAAGAATGTAAGCTAGCAGCCAACACTATTAAACACTTTAGGAAAACATTAGCTAAGCAAAAGAAGGCTATGTATCTTAGTTTATAACCAAATATCAGAAGTTCAAGATGGGAAACCATCAAAAATCTTAAAACTAAAGTATGCCAGTTATGAGAGTTAGAGAAATTTTAATTTATGTAAGATCTGGTTCAGTCCATTTGAGTTATAAACAAATTCAATTTGAATGTAAATAAATTGGATACGACTTGGAATATTTATTAAATGAATTGGAGTATGAAATTAGTTTGAGGTAGATTAAATGAAGGAACTAATTAAATTAATTAGTAAATGAAAAGGAATTTGATCGAATAAGAATCAAATTAAAATGGAAATAGAAATTGGTTGCAACTGGAAATGAACTTAAGTTGTATGGTCAAAATGAATTTACTTAAATTAATAATCTTGGATAGAAGCTTGGCTTTAATAAATTTATGAAATGATTATTTAATAAAATGAAATGGAATGATTCTGAGTTAATAAAATGGATTTAAATATAATGAATGTGGATATGAATGAAGTGTAAGAGAATTGATTGTGAAAAAATCTAAAATAGAATAGAATTGAATATAAATTGATTTGGAATCAATTAAAAATAGTTATAAGCTTAAGTGGTTATTCATTTAAATGAATAGCGCCGAATTTACATAGAAAAACTGTTGTCCGACGCAAACGGCAAGTAAATAAAATTGATTTTTAAATCAATTTGAAATGGATATGAGTTGTTTGGTATAAAAATAAAGTGATGCATGAAAATTAGGTTGTAAGTAATTTTGGATTGAATGAAATGGGATATGAATCGAGTGGAAGCAATTAAATTTGTAATGAAACCTTAGAATTGATTATAAATCTTTGTTTGGCATATTGTATATGAAATTCATGTGTTTAATTGAATGAAATGTTATTGAACTTTCATATTTTGGTACTTACGTGGTTTAAATTGAGTAAGTACAGGTAACCGAAGGTTGTCAGACGAGATTTTGGTTGCGTATTTGCATATGAAGTAAATGCTTGCTAAATAATGCTTAAAAACGCTAAATAAGGTACGTTTTCGGATAAAATACTGCGAAAAATATAAATATTGTTATATATTTTGTTTTCCGACCGAGTGGGTCGATGTATATATATTTATATCTCTTGTCATATTTCAAAATGTCCTCCGTACAAAGGAGACACTACTAAAAAATTTCGAAAATTTAGGGTGTTAGAAAAATTTTTGTTAACGATGAATTGATTTCAAATTGAAATTGAAATAAAGGATTCTGGAATTAGAATTGAAAACAAATTGTTGGGTTGAAGGTAAAAGATTAGGAAAGTGAATATCAAATTTTCACTAAGTGGGTTTTGATAAGTTAATGGGTTTGAAGCATTTCCTACCTTAGCAATTTCGAGGACGAAATTCTTTTAAGGGGGGAGGAATGTAACGACCCGGATTTTTTCATTTTTGGATTGTGAATATTTAAGTGGTTTTAAATATTGAATTTTAATTATAGATTGATTGTGAATATGAAAATTTGGGTTTATTTATTAAATAAATTTAGAATTTAAAAATAGCAATTTATTGGATAATTTAATTATTGAAGTTTATAATTGAATATTGATTAAATTATTGTATCTTGAGTTTAAGCCTGATAAAAATTATTTAAAGGCTTGTAAAATTTATATTAATAATAATGAAGATAATAAAAGTTTTAAAATTGAAATTAAAAGTGATTTGTTTAGATTTAAAAATAGATATTGTTTAAATTAGCGATGTGGGACACAGTCTCGGAATTCGACGAAACTAGTTCCATTGGATCCGTAATAATGTATTATTATTGGATTTCAAATTTCGTAGTATTTGGAGTTATCATTTGATCGTACGGTATATAAACGCGTTGAAATTCATATCGAAAATTCAAAATAATAATTTGGTCCAAAAACCTATCTTCTCCATACGATCGAGTTAGGACTCGAAACCTTTTCCATTGTGTTCAGAATAGGGGTATAACTTTATGAATGCCTAGTGGCATGCCTCCGTAGGGGTCAAAAATTTCAAGATAGGTATAACGAGATATTTTGGAATAAATTTATATTATAAAAATTTTAAATCAACTCAAAACGTCGTATCCATCTTTCCAGCCTACCGTGTTTGAGAAGTTTTCTTTTGTTAAAATCACATCCCTCCCTTTTCAATCGTTTAAATTGAAATTAAGTCGAAACCGAAAGGAAAAAAAAGAAATACAGAACGAATCAATTCATTCATCTCAAAAATAAAAAATAAAATAAAAAATATAGACGGCATCGCAACCCATGGATTGCCTGTAGCGCGTGCGCGCATATAGAGAGGAAGGTCGCGAGGCAAACTGAGGAGTTTTGGGTGAAGGGTGGATCGATCGTGAAGCTCCCGCGTAGGGGAGGGCTTTAGTCGCACGAGTTGGAGGCGTGAGTTCGTCGATGGTGATGTGCTCAGGTGCGGCTATAGAAGTCGAGACAGTCGTAATCGAGCATGGAGGCTAAGTGCAATTTGGAAGGCGCGATTGTGCACGTGTATGCATAGGTAGGGGAATGGGGGAACGACGACTGTTGGATTTCGATTGTGGTGGAAGCAGCGGCGACAACGGTGAGGTCAGGAAGGAGCTCGATGAAGACAGTATGGGTTTTGCGTGGAGTCAGAAGTGAAGTCGAATCGATAAGGAAGTGATCATGTGAACGAGCAGATTTTTGGCGAGTTGGTTCTCTGAATTGAGGATAGGCCTAAGGGTAATTTCTTTAACTATTATAAGTCTAAGTTAATTATCAACTAATTTACTTCGTAGTTCAGTAATCCATATTTAATTACATACGAGGTTCGAAAATCATTAAATAAAATCGAGTGCGGTTCGTAGCCGTGAAAATCTTTGCAATAGGATTGGTTGGAATTTTCCGGAGTAAGCTGGGATTTTAGATAAATTTAAAATCCAGATGTTCGGCAAAATAAAAATCAAGGTGAGAATTTCTCACTCATTTTTATTTCCACTTATAAATTTAAATGGTTAAATTTAAATTATTAGATGCTAGATTGATAAATTTATAATTATCTGTGGATGGCTATATATATATATATATAGTAGTATATATATTAGTATTAGAGTGATATTCCCGCACATTATAGCGGATGAGACCCTATGCGCCCCGCATAATAGCGGACGACCCTACATACCGCGATATCCCCTTCGAAGTGAGATTGGTATTTTATTGTTATCTAACATCTGTGGATGCAGGGAAACAGGTTGGAGGGATCCAACTGGATTCCTCAAATATATTAGTATTTTTTTCATATATATAAAATGCTGGATTATTCTGTGTTGTAAATTTTTAAAAATATTATAATGGCATGGAAATTAATTTTGGGTATATTAAATACCATAAATATTATTTTAAATTTTTAGGGAATTAAAAGGAGATTTTAATATAAAAATATATATATCGAAACTTTGGATTTATTTAAAAGAGATTGGTTCGAATAGAAAATGGTGAATTTTTTATCATATAAAATAATGCGGAAAATATTTAAATGGAGATTTTAAAATGAATTGTATAAAGGAAGTTTTAAAGACTGGATTTTAAAGAGATGTTCGGGAAATTATAGAAAGAAGTTGAAATCGATATTAAAAGTAGATTGGCAAAAATCAATGGAATCTATAAGAAATTGAATTTAGAAAATGGAGTTTGTAAATGAGATTATTTTTAGTGAACTCAAAGGAGTTATAGAAAATTTATAAACGAAGTTTATAAATGAAGGAAAGTGATATCGATGATAAATTGGGAATATAAATTTACGGGAAGAATTTATATTTGAAATATAGAAATAGGGTGGGGAAAAAAATAGTAGATACTATTTTTAAAGTGAAATGGTTAAGGAGACCGGAATGGAAGTAATGTGATGGAAATAAAGAAGATTTATAAATTGAAATTTGGTTATTGATATTTAAAAATTTATTTTATCGACAAGTTAAATATTTTAAAAGGAAAATTCTTATTTATTAAACTATATAAATTTCAAAGTTAGTTAGTATTGAAATACTTCGGAAGTGAATTTTTAAAATACTTAATATCTATTTTAATAAAATCCTAAATGTTTAAACCTGCTTTGAAAACGTGATGTTATAAGAAAGTGTTTTCAATATTTTAAATAATTATTTGAATATGTCTTAAAAACAAATTATTATTATTTTCTTTAAATACTTATTTTTATTTACATATGTATACATATATATATATAGTTTGAAATGTTTTAAACTTATTTATAAAACTTCTCGGAAGTCTAAAAGTGGGGTTATTCAGTAGATGGGATTATAATAAAAATTTTAAAATGGAATCTGGAGGAAAAGTAAGGAAATTTCCGAAGTAGTTGATAAACGTGAACTTCGAAGAATGAAATGGAATTAATTAAGAGGTATAAAGGGAAATTGAAATTATAGACGAATATAATTGGCTTTGGAAATATTAAAGGGGAATTAATTAAAGAATTTCGGAATTTATAGAAGTAGTTAGAACTAGTCAAGGAATTTACAAATAAAATTGTAAATTGGTTTGAGAAAAAGAAATAGGAAGTAAAATGAATACTTTCTATGTGTTGAATATAAAATGAAGTGGAAAAAATATTCTAAGTAATGGGAAGGGTTGGAAATGTTCCGTTGGAAATATAAGGATTTGAAAAACTATTTTCAATTGTTGAAGTACTGGAAATATATATCTTATAAAGATATTTTGGAAAAAATTATAATAAGGTCTGATGATTGTTTATGGATGTGTATTGATAGTTAAATAACCGATTATCAATTTTGGCCAATTTCGTTAATCATTTCGAAGAGACCGGGATCGGATTTAATTATCTGAAAACCACTTCGATCCGGTTTAAACATTCCGAATGAATACCGTGAAGATGATGAAGACGGTGATTCAGTTTGTCCAGACCCACGACAACTTGTGTAGACGAATGCTATCAGAACATCGTCATTAGAGGACAATGAGCATTCTAAGAGAAATCGTTCCTTGAAAGGTAACGCTTAGCCTCGAGCCTCATCAACCGGGAATGACTAAAACAGCGGAGATGCAGCAAGGCTAAGTGGATCGCAACCAAATAGGGTATGTTATCACCTTTCTAGATGTCCTCGGAAACCCTATTTATCTTATACATGGGTACACATGAAAGAAGAAGCGCTCGATGGTAAGGGTGGGAACACCCGGGGTGATAACATATTCGGTCTATCCAGGTTAGGGGTAGGCGGTCTTGTGTAGCAGGGGATCCCGGCGTGGTCCTAAGTATATTGTTCTAGAGGTGTACTATGACGAGTGGTACCCCAGTGTCCTAGTCATTTGTTGGAATCCATTCTCCAATACGAGCTTACAGTTTTGTTTGTAGAGCCCAGTATGCTGAAATTTAATTAATGTAACAATTTCAGCTATCTGAATAAGTATTTGTATTTAGACACTATTATAATATCACTGGATTTTCTATAAAGTGTTTTGGTTATCGTTAGGGAAAAACCCGTCGTGTTTATTTGTGACGTGGTCTTATGAGATACCTTTGTTTTTCAAAGGATTTTGAAAAGTTAATAATTCAAATTGAGTGTGTTTTCTCACGCTGGTTTTCCAGACTGACTCGGGTGTTGTTTTATTATAATGCTCGGGTCAGACCGAGCATTACAGATTCAGGATAGGATGCTATGGAGCTCAGGGAACGAGCTTGATGGCAAG
The DNA here is from genome assembly GCA_030737815.1 of Allium fistulosum. NCBI lineage: Eukaryota > Viridiplantae > Streptophyta > Magnoliopsida > Asparagales > Amaryllidaceae > Allium > Allium fistulosum. The sequence continues at coordinate 93,638,652 of CM060908.1, read as the reverse complement.
GCGTACTTCCATACTTGATTATTATTCCACTATGTAAAGAAAAGTAATTAAACTATCTAGATTGATTATTGCCTATTGTACTCTGATGGTTGTAAGTATATAACAGTTACAAATTTCTTGTATTTAAATTCTATTATTATATATTATATTTTGTTCTGCTGCGATTGTGAGATTTTGTGGTGTTCTGTTTCTTTTCTTCTACCTTTTTCTTCTTCACCCCTAATGAACTGGTATTTCCTGCACTCGACCGCTCGGCATTTTATAAGTGGACGTATTGATGTCGACTTTCGAGGGTCAAAAATCCCCATTCGTTACAAGAAGAATAAGAAATACAACTAAGAGAGATAATTCTAATTATGCTAATATCCACCTTTATATAGAGATTATTACTTGGGGTTGAAGTAATTGATTTATGGTCATAAATCAATGCCTTATTAATTCTCCTACTCATACAGGAAACGTTTATCCATTTGTTTTTCCAATTTCCCCCAGTTTACATGCGCCTAATAAGATTCCTTCTTTAGTCAGCTAATTAGGGGATTAATAGATTACCTCAATCTCCAAAAATAATTCTTCTTCTCACGTAGGTGATTTATTACTCTCTTTAATGCTATAAAAAGGCAATATATATTTGAGTAATTATCTCAAATATCTTCCAAATCTTCTACAATTGGAAATATTGTATCACTGAAATCAACAATATCTTCCAAATCTTCTATAATTGGAAATATTGTATCACCAAATCTTACATTTTCTATTTTTCAAAAAACAGAGACCTAATTTGCATATTCATTTCTGCACGGACTTTTCTTATAACAACACCAAAAATAGGGACCTGTAGTTTTTTTCTTGTACTTATTTTTAACATCACTAACATTTTTGAATGATTTTAATTTTTAATAACCTCTAATTCAACGTTATGTAAAGCACTACTTTTAATGGATAGAAAAATGTAAGGCTGGAATAGCTAGTTTTGTTGATTTAAAATGAATCACATAAGAAAAACTGTTTTCATGTCATTAAAAAACATAAAAGAATTGCTTACAATCTAATGATACGAAAAATCAAAAAACAAATTGAAATTATATATGAACATATGGATGGAAGTACTCACAAAAATCGATCAAAGACAATGGCGAAATAAAACTACTCTTAGCCCATAAGTCTTCTATAAAATAAAATTAGTGGTTTCTTCTTATATTATTTTATGGTTTTAAATGTAAAAGGAATGATGAACTTTTCCCCAACATTTGTTAGTAAAATAATAGGAAGGGTTGTAACCTAAAGTAAATTGAGGTAATTTATGATTATCTTTTAAATATAAAATTGAAATTGATAAGGAAAATACAACATGGCTAAGGTGAGAAACCTATAAATTGCAAACTTTTGTAAAGGAGAAACTCATAAATTTTTATTATATGATTTATGTATTTTAAAAGAACAAAATTACCCTCGACTCTTCTCACCAAGCTATATCTAAATAAACTCATTCCTCTAATTTCTATCTTTTTATAGTACTTTATCAGAAAATTACTAAATCTTAAAATTTCATTATTAACTTGCATAGTGTGATATCCTTTTCAAATAGTTTTACTAAAAGCTACAAAGAAACTCATTATATTTAAATTATTGATATATATTAAAATAGCACATTCGAAATGTAAATCTAAACTTCATAATTTGAAAATTATTCAAATTCAATATTTTATTTTGAATCTGATGAAAGAATACCTTATAATATATATATATAAAGGTTATTATTAAGAATTTAATGCAACTATGTTATTATTTTGGATGAATATATTTATTTTGTTTTTTTGGTAAAGTTAAAGTTATTACATTAATGCATCCATTGGTCGAATTGATTAATTTATATATAGAAAACAAAATATTATCAGAACTCTCTACGTAGCAAACATAGTTGATCTTACATTAATTTATGCCAACAATTGCTAAGTGAAGAAAGACTTTCTCTTTCAAAAAAATACATTCTCGGTTTATTAAGCACTTCAAAATTCATACCCAATATTGGTTTTCTCCTAGATAACGACACCATAAAAGAGTGTTTACGTCAATATGAAATATTTAATTACCATATGTTGAACCTCACACATTATTAAAATAAGATATGTGACTCTCCCACGTTGTTTAACAATTTTTTGCACTATTAATCATTTCTAAATCTCAACATATCACTTATCTTTGATTATATGTATCGCCATGTCATATCCATCCTACATTAATTAAACGGATGAATCAAATAAAATAGATATAGTAAAATGAATGCATGAGAGAAGTATCAAGAATAAGTGGTCGCACCTTAATCCATGCAAAGATCATCTTATAAATCTTGTTTTAAAAGGGGTTATCGTTATGTTAATTTAATATAACATTAAAAGTCAGTGCATACACTAATGAGTTTTTTCCTTCCAATTCACATCGGATAATAGAAGAAATTTACTTGTAAAACATAAACATAAAGGTGCATATATTTAACTAAACATATCCAAATTTAGGGGAACCTCTGAAAATTCATTTTTCTATTCCTTTCAAGTTAAAAGACTAGGCGAAAACCAAGCATAAACATTCAAACTTGAATCCCCGCTATCTTTTTCTTCCATTTTCACAAAGCTCATTGTCTTAAAGTTATAAATTCTTAGCATTTAGACTATACCTCCCTCTTCATAATCATATCCAGAGTAAAGTGAGTAGATATGGTTTTCTTCACAACTAGGATACTTGCTAGCAGTAAGAATAAATATATTTCTCAGGCTAAAACATAATGTTTTGCCATCCAAGCGTTTTAGCTCCCCCAACATAACAAGCTTCCATCCAAACTCCACTTTTAATATCTTGAATTCGTCTAAATATGAGATATGGGATTGGTTAGCAAGAATAAGCAAAAGATCCCCATTTGACTCCACCAAGAAAGACTCCACAATTCTAAATAGGATGTTTCTTAATCTAGTATTGTTCGAATAGATAGAAAACATCGTACAAATACTTGGATTCCAACCAAACCAACCAAAATCACAAATAAACACATCACTGACCGTGGCAATAAATAATTTTCCATGGTAGTAGTAGTAATGGACATTTTTAAAGCTATCAAATTCAGAATGTTGCACCAATGCTAATCATTACATCCTAATATAAAATCCTTTTAGCATAGTCAATCACAATAAAACAATTATTCCAAGACTCACCGGGATCTGTAGTTAGGTAAACATTAGTTTGGTTACTATTTATATGTGGAGTGAAAGTATAGTCCATCCAATTCTTGAGATTTGGAAGGTCGATAGCGGAATTAGTGAGTTGGTTGAAAAGAAACACACAAGAATTCCAAAGATTAAACAAAACTAGCCAACCACGAGAAGAGCCGATACAAATTGTTGTTTGGTTTTTGTCTATGAATGAAGATATATTGGCAAATCCAATATTTCTAGCATAGGGGTAACTTGGTTGGTTTCCAAAAAGACATGACAAAAGTTTAAGTAATTAAAAGATATATCAGAATATATTCGGTTGTACATTATCAGCCAAGGAATTTGTGGACTCTTAGGAACTGCAAAATGCCAAGATTTACAAACTAATTGGAACCTTATATAATCAGGAGGGAATTCTAATTTCTTTTCAATATACTCAAGATCGTATTTTGAGAGTGCCATGGTAAGTTTATTTTTATTTAGGAATAGAGACTTTTAGAAGAAGAGGAAATCTCAGAATACAAGATAGACATATGTTATACACGAATTGTTGTGTATATTTAGAGAAGGAAAGGGTCTAAATTCTTAATGTTATTCATTTATATTCATTAATATTTAACCGTTACATTGTATTGATATTACAAAAATTATTTGATTGGTAGAAAATTTTATGGCAAAGTGTTTTGTGAACAAATGTTCCAATATAAATGTTTAAGGTACTATTGATGGGATATTAATTAAACATATGTATTGTTTTCTAAATGCATGTTTCGACCTAATTAATTTTATGTAAATTAGGTCCATGACCATGTCTTTCTTTCTCAATCACCTGTTATTCTCATGCCCATATTACTATTTCATATCTTATTTTAATTTCAGAATTTAAAATGCAATAATTTTTTATAAAAATATCATATCAATGTATTGTTTTCACCATTAAATCAAAAAATATATTATCTTTTAAATGACATGTGTTATGCATATGTAAATATCTAGTCATTTATGTTTATTGAAAAATTGTAGCCTTTTCATATAAATAACATATTTATGACTGCATCTTTCAAATGCAACTGTTACTGCATCATTCAAGCCTATAAGTTTAAAAATAATAATTATGCAATTTAAATTCAATTTCATATTTGATGTGTGTGTGTGTATAAAGTTATAATTATAACTGCATTTTCTTAATGCAGTTAAATTATAACAATATTAAGATAGAATAAAAGTATGAAAGCAACCAAAATTATTACTTCATCGCATAAATGTAGTTAAAATATTCAAATGCAATCATAATTTCATAATCCAAAAAAAATACAGCTAAATAACAACTGCATTCGCTTAATGCAGTTAAACTAAAACTATATTAAGTTTGAATAAATCATCAAATACAACCAAAATTATTACTACGATACATAAACATATTTAAAACATTCAAACGCAACCATGCTTAATTCAAAAAAATGCTATTAAATTATATTGGTAGTTTTTTATTGTGGTTAAATTATAATAACATTAAGATTGAATAAATATCGATTGTAGCCAAAGTTAACTGCATTACATAAATTTTGTTAAAATCTTCAAATATATTAAAATTAATTCAAAACACGCTATTAAATTATAAATGTTTTTTCTTAATGCAGTTAATTTATGATCGCATTCTTTTTTTTCATTTTTAATGGCAGCATCTCCCTTTTTTCCCGCCTCGTCACTTCTCACTCTCTCTCTCTCTCTCTATTCCCATGCTTCCCCATCCATACCCATTCCCTGTCCTCCTCCACCTAGCCTACCCTCGACCCTCCACTTCTCCTTGCTCTTCTATCCCTTCGACTGCTCATGTTCCTCCCTCCTCTATTGTTAATTCAGCCATCCTCTCTTCTTCCTTTATCCCTTCCCCTCCTCTTGAACAAGCTTGGACTTTCCTTTTTAAGCAACTTCCCCGCAATGTAGAAAAGTACATGCATGTTTAGTTGGATATGAATTATAATAGTGAAACCATCACCGTTCCTCCTGATGTAATTCAGATGGTTCTGCAATTTGGAATGATTATGTGGTTGGCTTCTTCTTAGATAAGCCACTATCCTATACTTCTATAGTTGAGCATCTTAAAAAGATAAGGAAACTTAGAGGCAACAATAAAGTTAAATTTGATGGCAACATTTTCCTCTTCCTATTTTCTGATGAATCTGAAAGGAACAAAATTATTCAGAGTGATCCCATTATAATAAAGGACAAACTTTTCATATTGAAGCAACGGGATCCTTGTGTCAACAATGTTTGTGGTACAATTAGGGCAGGTCTAGTATGAGTACAACTATACAACATTCCCATATTCGCTTGGTCTCAAATTGGAATAAATTTGCTTATTAATCGCTTGGGTAAACTCATTTATTTGGATGAATCTACAGAGAGACTTGATCGAATTTAATATGCCAAATGTTTGATTGAAATTATCCCTTTCCAAGAACTTGTTAGTTTCTTTACAATCCAGCTTCCTAATGGTACAACTTGGTTGATTTATGTAAATTAGCAATGGAAGCTTGATATATGTGTGCAATCCAAAGTTTTTGGTCATTCTACTGAAAACTGTCAAAAGTGCTGCTTGCAGGATGAAGTTAATATCCCAAGTAATAATAAGAATGGAGATAAGTAAGTCAAGCCAAAAGCACCTATTGCTGAATTGAAGTCCTCTGCCAGACATTTTGTTGGTTTTGAAAAGAAATTTTTTTGGAAAAGGTTTGTTCACTATAAGAAAAATATGATTAATAGTAATGAAGCCTCTCAAGCAACTCAAAAACATAATAATTCTGTGCTAATTCAAGTAGAAAGTGGAAAGATAAATAGCACGGATTCTGCTGCAAATGATAGTTCCTTCTCTGATGATAAAGGTGATTTTGAAGTTGCCCTTTCAGTAATGAATTTGAGGCTCTTAATTCGATTAAGGAAGTTGAAATAGATGAAGAGAATGCTGTTGATAATGAAAGTGTTGAATTAATTGATTGCCTCAATCTCCAAAAATAATTCTTCTTCTCACGTAGGTGGTTTATTACTCTCTTTAATGCTATAAAAATGCAATATATATTTGAGTAATTATCTCAAATATCTTCCAAATCTTCTACTATTGGAAATATTGTATCACCAAATCTTACATTTTCTATTTTTCAAAAAAAGAGACCTAATTTGCATATTCATTTCTGCAGGACTTTTCTTATAACAACACCAAAAATAGGGACCTGTAGTTTTTTTCTTGTACTTATTTTTAACATCGCCAACATTTTTGAATGATTTTAATTTTTAATAACCTCTAATTCAACGTTACGTAAAGCACTACTTTTAATGGATATAAAAGTGTAAGGCTGGAATAGCTAGTTTTGTTGATTTAAAATGAATCACATAAGAAAAACTATTTTCATGTCATTAGAAAACATAAAAGAATTTCTCACAATCTAATGATACGAAAAATAAATAAAAAATTGAAATTATATATGGACATATGGATGTAAGTACTCACAAAAATCGATCAAAGACAATGGCGAAATAAAACTACTCTTAGCACATAAGTCTTCTATAAAATAAAATTAGTGGTTTCTTCTTATATTATTTTATGTTTTTAAATGTAAAAGGAATGATGAACTTTTCCCAAAATTTGTTAGTAAAATAATAGGAAGGATTGTAACCTAAAGTAAATTAAGGTAATTTATGATTATCTTTTAAATATAAAATTGAAATTAATAAGGAAAATACAACATGGCTAAGGTGAGAAACCTAGAAATTGCAAAATTTTGTAAAGGAGAAACTCATAAATTTTTATTATATGATTTATGTATTTTAAAAGAACGAAATTACCCTAGACTCTTCTCACCAAGCTATATCTAAATAAACTCATTCCTTTAATTTCTATCTTTTTATAGTACTTTATCAGACCATTTAAAATTACTAAATCTTAAAATTTCATTATTAACTTGCATAGTGTGATATCCTTTTCAAACAGTTTTACTAAAAGCTACAAAGAAACTCATTATATTTAAATTATTGATATATATTCAAATAGCACATCTGAAATGTAAATCTATACTTCATAATTTGAAAATTATTCAAATTCAATATTTTATTTTGAATATGATGAAAGAATACCTTATAATTTATATATATATGTATATATATAAAGGTTATTATTAAGAATTTAATGCAACTATGTTATTTTTTGGATGAATATATTTATTTTGTTTTTGTTGGTAAAGTTAAAGTTATTACATTAATGCATCCATTGGTCGAATTGATTAATTTATATATAGAAAACAAAATATTATCAGAACTCTCTACTCAGCAAACATAGTTGATCTTACATTAATTTTTGCCAACAATTTTTAAGAGAAGAAAGGAATTCTCTTTCAAAAAAATACATTCTCGGTTTATTAAGCACTTCAAAATTCATACCCAATATTGGGTTTTCTCCTAGACAAAGACACCACAGAAGAGTGCTTACGTCAATATGAAATATTTAATTACCATATGCGGAACCTCATACATTATTAAAATAAGATATGTGACTCTCCCACGTTGTTTAACGATTTTTTGCACTATTAATCAATTCTAAATCTCTACATATCACTTATCTTTGATTATATGTATCGCCATGTCATATCCATCCTACATTAATTAAATGGATGAATCAAATAAAATAAATATAGCAAAATGAATGCATGAGAGAATTTTGGCAGAGTCTCCCTTGTACGGAGAGGCTTTTAGAATATGACAAGAGAGATAAATATATATACATCGACCCACACGGTTGGAAAACAAAATATATAAAAATATTTTATATCATAGTATTTAATCTGAAAACGTATCTTATTTTAGCATTTTTAAGCAAGCGGCTTATTTTATTGCAATTCGCGCAACCAAAGTCAAGCAAAATAGCTCCAGGTACCTGTACTTAGTCGATTTAAACCCGTAAGTACCAAAACATGAATTTAAATAACATTTAACTTATTTAAATGGTTTAAACACATAAACCTCATAACTCCACCATCCAAACAAGTATTATAAGAAATTATAATGTTCCGACACTAATTCAATTGCTTTCAGTCGATCCATATATCATTTTATTCAATTTAAATGATTTACAACCCACTTTACATGCATTCACTTAATTTTTTAAACCAAACAAGCTCATACCCATTCCAAATTGATTTAAACATTAATCTTATTCACTTATATTAATTCATAGAATTCTATTTATTTCCGTTTTGCGTCGAACGACAATTTTTCTATGCAAATTCAGCGCAACTTATTTAATAAAATAGTTTTTTTTGAGCTTATAACTATTTAAATTGATTCCAAATCAATTTATATTCAATTCTATTCCATTTCAAATTGATCTTCAATCAATTTACTTACATTTCCTTCATAACCACTTTCATTACTTTCGAATCCATTTTAATTAGCTCGTAATCATTCCATACAACTTTATTTAATGACCCCTTTACAAATTTATTTGAATCAAGACTCCATCCAAATATTTACCTAAGTTAATCCATCTATTTACAATTAATTCACTATATAACTTAAGTTTATTTCCTTTGCGACCAAATTCTATTTCAAAGTTTTATTTTTGATTTAATTTTTATTCAATCAAAATTCATCCCAATTACTAATTTATTTAATTAGTTTATTCATTTTATCCACTTCAAATTTTAATTCCATACTCGAATTCAATTTCGAATTTATTTAACAATATTCAAGGATATATTCAATTTATTCATACTCAAATTGGATTTATTTGTAACTCAAGACATTTCTATTTCAATCAAATTTCTTTTTATTCGATCACACTTCCAATCATATTTAATTCACTTACATTTTAAGTCGAATTTTATTTATAACACAAGTTTCATTTCCAAAATCCATTTTTAATTCACAATCCAATTTCAACTCAACCAAGTTAAATTCCATCTTCATATTCATTTAACTAATTAATTATCTAATTAGTTCGCTTCACTTTTCAATTTTATAAGTTATACGACTTATTTTTCACATTCTATCAATTCTATACTCGAATATATTCATATTTTATTTTTAACTCGAGATTCACATTTATTTATAGCCTAAATATATTTTTATTCCGTTAATTTCAATTTTTACAAGCTATTTCAATTTATTTATTCACAATTCCAATTCTTCGCTTGAATTTTATTTCATTCAAAATTTATCCATATGGTTATATAGTTATTTCACAACTCGAAATTTATATTTTTCTTCAATTCGACATTATTTCTAATCCAATTCAAATTCAACTCCATTTTATTTAACTTAGTTTAAGCTAAGTTTTTATTCATTCTAACTTACTCAAGTTAAAGTCTGTTCTAAAATTCAATTTCTATATTTTCCTTTCCTTATTTAGAATCATTCTCAATTTATAAGTTTACAACTTATTTCCTGATGATTTCTAAATTATTTAAATAAGGATTCCACAATTCAAACACCCGGTATTAATTTTAAATCACTTTGAAATCTCAATATTCCACATCACACTTTTTAAATTTTAAACCAACCCTTGTTTTTATCCAAAACAATTCCCATAGAATTTACAAACAATCATCCCCATATCAGTTTACTATGGTAGCAATCTGTCACCTAAAAACTCGAAAATGAACACCGATGATGTCGCGATCATCATCAGAATTATTTTCCAGTGGCCGAAGTGATTTCAGTGCTACATCCTTTCAAAAATTAATTTTCAAAACATCTTCCATTTAAAAATATTTCAATAACATCACTATTATTCATTCCTAAAAATATTTTCAAAATAGTACCACCCCATAACATTTCTGAAATCATCTCTAAAAATCTCCAGGATTTAATTTTCCAAATTCTGGTTTGAATTCGTTTTTAGTTTTATTCACTTGTATAATTCATTCTTATACAATCCAATTTGGTTTTAATGAACCATTTCCAATTTTATAATCTTGTTTTGATTATATAATAATAACCAAACACACTACTATAATAATTTTAGAAAATTATTCCTTTTATATCAAAATATAGTTTGGGTAAAATTATTTTATTTACCCGCTTCAAAACCATACTGTGTCAGTTTATCGCGTTCAAGCGTTTAGAAACTCCTATCGATTTAGTGGCATCTCACTATTCGACCAGAATTTATATATCACTCAACAGATAAATTAACACAATATAAAACCATTTATATTCACTAACAAATACGCGCTCATATCTATTATTACAATCAACTCATTCTAGAGTACTACTGACTCTATCTCTAATGAGTAATCCCTACCAGAGCCAAGGTTCTCGCTTAACCTTCAGCTCTGATACCAAATATAAAGACCCGTAAATCCATACCTCTTGAATCGACCATAATTCACAACAGTTTGATCCAAATTGAACGGAAAATACGAATCTTTAGAGTGAAGAAGAAAAAGGTAGAAGAAAAATAGAACAACAACACAGAATCTCACAATCGCAGCGGAACAAAGTATAATATATTATAACAGATTTTAAATACAAGAACTGTGTTGTTAATGTACATACCATTATCAGAGTACAATATACAACAATCAATCTGGACAGTTTAATAACTTGTCCTCACACAGCGGAAAATACAATCTACGGAAATACGTCGTGTCATCCAGCTCGTTCCCTGAGCTCCACAGCATTCTACCTGAAACTATAATACTTGGTTTGACCCGAGTATTATAATAGAATAACACCAGAGTCAGTCTGAAAAACCAACGTGAGAAAACACACTCAATCTGAATTATTAGAGTTATCAAAATCCTTTGACAAAACAAAGGTATCTCGTAAGACCGCGTCACACATAAACACGACGGGTTTTTCCCTTATGATAACCAAAACAGTTTATAGAAAATCCAGTGATATTATAATAGCGTCTAAACACAAATACTTATTCAAATAGTTGAAATTGTTACATTAATTAAATTCCAGCATACTAGGTTCTACAAACAAAACCGTAAGCTCGTATTAGAAAATGGATTCCAACGAATGACTGGACCACTAGGGTACCGCCCATCACAGTACACCTCTAGAACAATGTACCGAGGACCAGGCCGGGATCTCCTGCTACACAAGACCGGCCTACCCCTAACTTGGATAGACCAAATATGTTATCACCCTGGGCGTTCCCACCCTTACTATCGAGCGCTTCTTCTTTCATGTATACCCATATCTAAGATAAATAAGGTTCCAAGGACATCTAGAAAAGTGATAACATACCCTACTTGGGTGCAACCCACTTAGCCTTGCTGCATCTCCTCTGCTTTAGTCATTCCCAGTTGATGAGGTTTGAGGCTAAGCGTTACCTTTCAAGAACAATTTTTCTTAGAATGCTCATCGTCCTCCAATGACGATGTTCTGATAACATTCGTCCATACAAGTTGTCATGGGTCTGGACAAAACGAATCACCATCTTCATCATCTTTACGGTATTCATTTGTAACGTTCAAACCGGATCGAAGTGGTTTTTGGATAATTAAATCTGATCCCGGTCTTTTCGAAACGATTAACGAAATTGGCCAATATTGATAGTCGGTTACTATCAATTAAAAATCCATAAGCAGTCGCTAGGCCCAATTTTATAATTCTCCAAAATATTTATTCCAAAACATCTTCACCAAAATATATATTCAATCTCTTCAAAATTTCTGTATTTGAAACAATTTCAACACTTGTATCCATAACCGGATATTTCACCATTTCCAATACTTAGAAATATTTCCAACTTCCATTTTTATAACACTTATAAATTATTTCTATTCCAAATCATTCTCTACTAAAAACATTTCCAAAACCTTCCTTTCAATACTTAGGAGAATATTTATGCGTATAATTTCCAAAATCATTTTAATATTAAACTTGGGAATATTCCATAACTTATTCCATAAGTCTTCAAAATTTAATAAATTCTTCCTACGCTATCCCAGACCAATTATACTTATTTATAATCCCAACCAACCATTTATAACTCATTTAAATGAATTCAATTCCTTTTCGAATTTATCGCATCTAACATTGGAAATTTTCCTAAATCTCTAGAATTCCATTTATAAGATTTCTCTTATAAAATCTCATCTTTAAAATCAAACCCTGTCTACACATCTCGAATTTATAAATAAATTTGCAATCACTTCAAAACTATATATATAACGAGTAATTTCTTTTAAGAATAGTAATTTATTAATAATATGTTTAAGTTATTATTTAAAATATTGTAAACACTTTTATAACATCTATAACTCATTTTTAGATGAACAAATAAATTTCCAAAGCTGAATTTAAAAGTTAGAATTTATTAAATAAATACTTAACATTTGAAAATCTACTTACCGAAGTATTTCAATCTCAACTGTTTAAAATTCCATAGTTTTTAAAATAATAAAATTTTCCTTTTAACAAACTCACTTCTTAAAAATTAAATATATATTTTTAAAATCTAAACAACCAATTCAACTTATAAATTCCTCTCGATATCCATCACATCGCTTCCATTCTGATTTCCTTAACCATTTTCACTTTCAAAAATAGTATCCACTATTTTTCCCACCATATTCTTATATAAATTCACCTTATAAATTTTATATTCCCAATTTATCATCCTGATATCGATTTCCTTTATTTATAAAAGTCGTTTCTAAATTTTTATAACTCCTTTGGTTTTACCTTTTTATAAAACCAATCTTATTTATAAATTCCATTATATAAATTCATTTCTTACAAATTCCATTTATACCACCAATCTATTTTTTTAATATCGATTTAACTCCTTTTCATATTTTCAAAATACCATTTACAATTCCTTTATAAAACTAATTTTTAAAGTCTCTATTTAAACCCATTCACGAATAGTAATGTACAATCCAAAATTAATATATTTTATTCCCAGTTCCTTTTCTTGAAAATAAATTCAATTTCCAATATAAATATTTTTATATTGAAAATCCCCTTTAATTCTTTAAATTTTAAAAGTATATTTACGGTATTTAAAATATTAAATTCAAGCCAGTGCTACAATAACATCCAATAATTTCAGTCACTACAATAATCTATACTAGAGTATTCTACATAATTCATACATCACTATATATGAAAAATAAACAACATATTGAGGGATCCAGTTGGATCCCTCCAACCTATTTCCCTGCATCCACATATGTTAATTCAACATAAAATACCAATCCCACTTCGAGGAGGATATCATGGTATATAGGGTCTTCCTCTATTATGCGGACGCATAGGCTCTCATCCGCTATAATGTGCGGGAATATCACTCCAAATACTAATATATATACTACTATATATATTATATCATCCAACCGATAATTATGATTCATCAATTCAATCCACATCCAATAATAAAATTTAACTATTTAAATTTAAAATTTGGAAATCCAAATGAGTGAGAATTTCTCATCTTTGATTTGTTATTTGCAGTCCATTCCAATTCCGACTTGATTTCATGATTTTTAAACCTCGTATAAATGAATTTCGAATTTTATAAGATTTTCAATTCAATAAGTAAATTAACTAATTCAACTAAACAGCATTAAAATAAATATACCTAATTAAAAACTCACTGCCATTCCAGGTCGCTTCTTTTCCTTACGCGATTCTTCCTCCACAACGTGATGGTCGCTCCATCTCGAGCCTCCGCCAATCGACTTTCAGATAACCAAAGTCGCTTCGACTTTTAGAAAAAAACAAAGTCGCGATCGACTTTCAGAGAGTCGTAGTCGCGTTCGATCACCAGCCCCCTTCCATCGATGTCGAGCCTCCGCCAATCGCTATTGCCCCTCACCCTGCACTCATCTGCTGCTAATCGCCACTTCCTTCACGCGCACGTACGAGCGCCGCCACCAATCGCGACTACCACTAGAACCCATGCTCCCACTAACGTCGACCACGAAAGTCGCAATCCCAATGCCTATTCACGCTCGCCTGTGAACGCCGCCTCCTCGAGCCCCCCATCGAACTCGTGACCATTTCCTTGTATATATATATACATCGATTTCGCGAATTATGAACTGAAGGGAATGGAGGAAAAGGGGCGAGACTGGGTTTCATTTTTATTTTCCCTTTTCACTGTGTTCAGTTGCATGAGTTAAAAGGAAGAGGGAGATGTGATTTTGGCGTGTAGGTTTGCATCTACAGTACCCTGAAGTGAAGGGAAAACAAGTTGATGGAAATAGGGTTTTGACCTTGATTTGATTTCATATAAATTTTATTTTATTTTATTTCAATTATATCACAACACATACCGTGAAATCTCGGTCTCCTATTGAGGCATGCCGCTAGGCGTTTATAATGTTATACCCCTATTCCGAACGTAATGGAAAAGGTTCCGAGTCCTAACTCGATCGTATGGAGAAGATAGTTTTCTGAACCAAATTATTATATTGAATTTTCGATAAAGATTCCAACACGTTTATATCCCGTACGACCAAACGATAACTCCAAATGCTACGAAATTTGAAATCCGATAATAATACACTATTACGGATCCAATGGAACTGTTTTCATCGAATCCCGAGACTATGCCTCAAAAGGCTATTTTTAAATGCCAATTTAAACAAGCTATTTTTAAAATTGAACAGATCACTTTTAAATTCAATTTTAAAACTTTTATTATCTTCATTATTGTTAATATGAATTTGATAAGCCTTTAAATTATTTTTATCGTGCTTAAAACTCAAGATACAATAATTTAACCAATATTCAATTTTAAAATTCAATAATTAAATTATCCAATAAATCGCTATATTTAAATTCTGAGTTTATTTTATAAATAAACCCAAGTTTTCATATTCAAAATCAATCTATAATTCAAATTCAATATTTAAAACCATTTAAATATTCCAAATCAAACGTTGAAAAATCCGGGCCGTTACACGGCGTAACCCTTTGTATTATTCCTTTGATATTATATATTATCGTTTCATTGTGAGATTCTGATGTTATGTTCTCTCTTTCTTATTATATTCTTCTTTTCTTTTTATTTTTCCCTAACTTTATATCTTTTCGACACTTGGGTCTTCGGCACATGAATACCATGGATGTATTTAGTATCGATGTTCGAGGGTCAAAAAGTCGAGTCATTACATTTGGTATCAAAACTCAAGGTTGAGCAAACACCTTGGCTTTGGTTGGGTTTGGCTCATTAGATAAAGGTAAGCGGCACCCTAGAATAAGTCGAGTGTGTTATACAAATGAGAGTGTATTTTTATTTTGAAAACTAGACTTTTAAAAATATTCTTTAGGAGTACCTCTTTCTTAGTAATTCTCTCTTAGTATTTTTTCCATGAAATAACTCTGTCCTTTAGTGTCCTAAAGAAGTTTTGCTTTGATTAGGTAATAAAAACCATGAATACTAGGGCTTCTAATGCTGAAGGAAATGTAGTAGAAGAAGCGGTGCAGGTTCGACCATAGAAAGACTTTGCTTCGATATGGTGCGAGCTTGAGATATTGGGCAGAAAGAAGTTCAATGGCACCGAGACTATCATTAAGGTCTAGGCTTGGATTGGTTTGTGCAACATGGTATCTAAGGACATGACGGATCATATCTAGTGAGCATTCAAGGATATTATAAGTATGGCTTTTTGGTTCGAGGGTTTGGCTCCAAAGCCATCTATATCTGCACCAACGGGAGGCAACAAGCGAGAGTTTCAGCCGCTGAGAGATATTTCTGGTTTAACTTGTCATAGATATAGATAGAACGGTCATTTTTCTAGGAATTATAAGACAGAAGGAGAAGGACAAGTAGCTAAGGAACTGATGGCTAATATACCAATGTTTGAGCCAGCAATAACCAAGGCACAGTTGGGATCAAGGATTTGCTACAACTGCCACCGGCCAGGTCATTTTGTCAGCGATTGTTTGATGCTTTAAGTAGGACAATAACCTAAAGCTTTTGCAACTACTTCAACACCTTCAACTTCTGCAGCTGAAAAGGGGAAGCGGGTTCTTGAGGGTAAACTATTTCTTTATAGTTTACCTATTCGTTTTTGGTTTGATATTAGTGCTTCTCATAGTTTAATATCTCGTAACCTTGATTGTTCAGTCATGCTCAGCATGTTGGGAACATTGAGTATCATTTGTTATAGATTTGTGCTCAACCAGTTTCTGAGCAGTTTTACCTTTCTATATCATAGGGTGGGTAGAAAGTAATTGTGGCTACATTGAACGTACACCTTGTGAATTAAGTTTCACGGTTTGACTATAAGGCATTCGGTGATAATGTCGAGTAAGAAGTTAAAATTTAGTAAAAGATGTTTACTATAAAAAAAAGGAAAGATAAAATATTTTAGAAATAAATATTTGAGAATATTTATATAAGAAAATGATTTTATATAAGTAAGTTCATAATATATGGTTTACCAATAAAAAAAGAATTTGAATAGTGAATTTGAGAACTTGAACCCATGTATCTCAGAAAATGATTCTAAATATTTTGGCAAAAATAATAATATTATTATTTGAAAATAAATATTTGGAAAATTGGTTTAGAAGATTGTGGTCATGATACTTAGTATTATTATATGAAGTATTTGATACCGCTTTAAAATGATTTTTTTTTAATTTCAAAAGTATGGTTTAGATGTACTGAACTCACTTCTGTCGCTTGAAAATAATTTCAGTGATGAATGCAACATCATCTACATTCATTTTCGTGTTTCTAAATGTAGGATGCTACAAAGTTGTTTTAGTCAAATGAATTTTTATTTAATCCCAAAGTAAGATTTGATATACAATATATATATATATATATATGTATGTATGTATGTATGTATATTATTTTAAGATGATTTGAAATGAAAACCAGTGTTTAGTTCTGAAGTTCTCTTGTTAAGTTATTTCATGGGCACATCTAGCTTATGCATTAGGAAAGCATGGTATGTGCATCATGATATGATATGTTGTTTGATAGTTTTGTTAAAATGAAATGGAATTTTTCGATGGTTTTGGATAGTCAGAAACTTTCGAATTGTTATAGAACTTGTAGTAAGTGTTTTTAAAACTATAAAGTTGATTTTATATAACATTGTAATTTGAAAATATAGTAAGTTAAAACAAGTTCAAATTGTTGATCATACTTATTAAGTAGAACAAAATGATGTTTTGTATATGCTCTTAGGATGTACTAGAGTATTATACAAGTATGAACTTAAGTTATAGAATGTGGATAAACTTGAACTTATGTTTTATGAAATGATTCATAATTGATTTTAGTATTAAAAGACTTACCATTTTCATAAATGAATGTGATTAAAAGGTAATTGGTATAGCTAAGAAGCCAATATGTAGGTACGTAAGTTGTACGTAGATAGTTTTATTCACATGACCACTCTTGATTTGGTATTCGAGTACATGTTTTTGAGATGTTTACACTGGCCTGAACAAGGATTTTTCACTTGATTCTTGACGGGAACACTTTATATGGGTTCGGGGTATGATCCCCATGTTTTCTATCATAGTATGTGGTTGTGCAAGGAGAATGGAGGTTTTTAATCATGGAACCAAATCAGAGTCCGCACGAGAGAGGTCAAGTATCTATACTAGTTGGGAAGTGAAATTTGTGTAATTAAACAAGTGATTAGATTAGATATTTTGTACGGATGATATATGTACATCGGATGGACTTTAGTAAATTTGTATGGTATGTTATGTTGGCTTATGAAGAGTTTGGGTAATGACCCTTCAATTTTTTATGAGGCAGCAAGAATAATTATCTATGTAATAACCTAAGGCAGTTGAGTGTAAAGTATGCTTAGTAGATTGTTTATCGTCCCTGGACGATGGGAGAGTTTTGAACCTGAGCAAACAATGAGCTTTGCTTGCTAGTGATTATGAATGCTATTCAAGTATTTGTGTGCTTATTCCTTGTTTAGGTTAGAAGTGCCATTGTAACAACCCGCATATTTATCAATTCTATATTTAAATATTTTATTTAAATATTTTATAGTTAAGTCGGATGTTAGTCCAAAAAGCTACTTTTTGCATACGGTCAAATTAGGACTCGAGACCACTCCCATTGAGTTCAAAATGACGTTTGCGATCTTTTTGAGTATATACTTCGACATGTTTTGAGTAAGTGGAAATTTCGTCACATTTTCCCGCCTTTGACTTTGGTTTGGACCGCACCTTCTTAATTCAGCCCAACCCTCTTCCTCACTTTATCAAACACTTCAAGCTTTGTCAAAAATGGTGGTGGGAAAGAGAAATTAAAACTCCAAGCTCAAATTCTATTTCAAATCCGAGATTCAACTCCAAATTCAAGTAGAAGATAGTGGATTCAAGCTTTGGATTGTTTCTCCTTGCTTTCAATCTCCATCTTCATCCATTTTAGTGAAAAGGTGAGACTTTTGATCTCACATCTTGCCTATAAATGTCGTTGGGCTGTTGGTAATGATCCCCTATTGCGTTTATATGAATATCTGCATTTGGTTTGGATTGGATTGGCGAAAAACACCAAATTTCAGTGTGTTGGTGAATTTCCTGGAGTTAGGTCGCACTGTCTCGGAACTGGCTCGATCGGAGTTAGGTCGCATGACTTTAGGTCGTAGGTCGCTCTGGCGTGGATAACAGATACAAGCTCGTTCTGGACTTAGGTCGCACACTTCATTAGGTCGCACACTTCCTTAGGTCGCACACTTCCTTAGGTCGCTCGGCTTGCTTGCCTAGGTCGTTCGCTTTAGGTCGTGAGCCTTTAGGTCGTGAGTTTTAGGTCGCGTGCCTTTAGGTCGTGAGTTTTAGGTCGCGTGCCTTTAGGTCGTGAGTTTTAGGTCGCGTGTCTTAGGTCGCGAGTCTTAGGTCACGCGTTTTAGGTCACGTGTCTTAGGTCGCGTGTGTTAAGTCGCGTGCTTTAGGTCGCTTGGCCTTGCTGCATTTAGGTCGTTGGACCTTAATCTATTAGGTCAATGGGCCTCATGTTTCTTAGGTCGCTAGACCTCACAACTCTTTAGGTCGTTGGGCCTTAATCCACTAGGTCGCATGTCTCGCCCATCTGACCACGTTAGGTCACGAACCACCTTAGGTCGCGAACCACCTTAGGTCGCGAACCAAGTAAGGTCGCGTATCCACTAGGTCGCTCGACCCTACAACAGTTAGGTCGCTTGCTCCAGTTAGGTCGCTCGGCCACCATGTTAAGTCGCTCGTACCCCTTAGGTCGTTTGGCTTCTCGAGGTCTCTTGTCTTCACTAGGTCGTACCGTTTTGACGGGGCGCTGCCTCCTGGACCGCCGCGACCTGACCGGGCAGGTCGAACCCCGTACCCCTCTTCGTAGGGGATCTTATCTGAAAAACATTCAACAGAAATTCCTACTTTGATGGTTTTGGGATTGATTTCTTTGGACTTTACTCACGTCTTCGAACGTGAATTTATGTGATTCGATTTGTTTCAACAATCGTTTTGTGACTTGTCACTTTAAAGATATGAAGGTTTCAATATTAGTAATAAATATCAAAACTCTTTCATCAAAGTGATTTCAACACTATTTTAAATATCAAAAGTTCATTTTCTCAAACCGATTTCCAATCTACTAGTATATACAAGCCTTTACTTCACTCGGATGAGAAATCGACTTAAACGACTTAGTAAAACGAGTGGTATGAAACGCTTGCGTTCACTTCGTCGGTTAATTCTTGGACTTGTTCGATTGAACCTCTTGTGACAATTTTCTAGTGTAGATTTACAGTTTGTTCGTAAATATTTAAGTTAAGCAAGTGGTTATGGGACATGAAGCTAAACTTTTATATTTACTATCTTAGTGTAATTGACACTTCTCGTTGATCATGACGATCATTTTATGATTTAGACTAGCAATTGTGCGATGTCTCTTTGTTTGCAAGGTTAGACTAGACCGCATTGGTGTGATTCCGACTCACACATATCTCTTTGTCCGCAAGGTTAGTCTAGACACCACTTGTGTGATTCCACTCACACATACCTTTTTGTTTGCGAGGTTAGGCTAGACACCACTTGTGTGATTCCACTCAAACATACCTTTTTGCTTTTTGGTTAGCCTAGACCTCAATCTGTGTGATTCCGACTCACACATATGGTGTAGCTCCCCATGGTCTTCGGACCGTCATGTGATAGGCCTCTTTCTCTTTTTATGATTTCTGGGTTTCTTGTTTTGATTTTTGGATTTTTATGTCATTGACTTGTTATGAGTACAAGTTTAGGGTATGATGCCCTCTTTGGATCTTTGAGGAGATTCTTGTGATATTGATCATTTCTCATCGGTTGATCTCCTGTTGATCATCATTTTCATACTTATAGTAGTATGTCAGTATGGATATTTTATGTTTATGCCATATATTTTATTTTATATCATGTCATCTGATATTTATAGCTAGACTGATCCGTTTATTATTTTCTTAAATAATACTCGGGTCAGACCGAGATGTTACAGGTGCTTCTGCTTGACTTCCTCCCGGGATTTGCTACTCTGACTTTTGGCTAACTATTTAGTTTAGCAGTTTTTGTTGTATACACTTGAGATATGGACTCATAGTTGTATCCTTTTGGTATAGCACGTGTTGCTATTCTTTTGTATTATTGTGGATCTTTTTGACCACTACTCTGATGTACACTTTCATGTGTTAGTTATATATTCATATCTTCTTCCGCCTTTGTGATATGGATAGCTGTTACTGATTTGTGTTATGCTTATTTCTATGTTTGTTTCCGAAGATTATTTTATAGCCACCGTGTGATAAGCAATTACATGGATGGTCGCTCCTCAACAGCCTTATTCTCCGTGCTAGTTGACAGCACTACATCATAGTGTTCTTGGCTAGCGTGGGTATTGAGGTGGGGCGTCACAGCTTGGTATCAGAGCCAAACTTCGGAACAATGTAGAATAACTTAACAAGGATCATCGTCCTAAGTCTACCTTAGGAGTTATGTCTTAGGATTAATTTGAGTCGTTGTACCGATTCATCCTATATCCTTTATGATTCCTTGTTCTATCCATCAAGATTGCTTGGTATATATTGGTGAATAACCTTCTTCTTTCTCTTCTTTATTTTTAAAGGAAGAGAATGTCAAGACCAGGCCGTCCTAGAGCTGGACCTTCTACTGCTGCTCCTCGAGATGGAGTTTTTATGACAACTCAACAGTTTCTTGAATTAGTGACGAACGCTCAAGCAGCTGGAGCTAACCCGGAACCTACTCACCCAAAGTCGGGATTTGCACGGTTGTGCAGCGATTACATTAATTTGGGTGGGAAGCCCTTCAAAGGTTCTGAACCTATTATCAAGGTTCAAGCTTGGTTAAAATCATGCGATCGAATCTTCTCTCGCATGAACCTTATCGATCTGCACCATGTTCAAGTGGCTTCTAGTATGCTCCAAGAGAGAGCATTGGATTGGTATGAACTTCTTACTTCCGAAATTAATGAAGCGGATCTCACCTAAGAGCACTTCCGGGAACGCTTCGAATCGAAATTCGTACCCGAGGCTGAAATGGTAACTTTGGCTCGGCGATTTATTGACCTTGTTCAAGATCAGGCTTCTGTGGCGGACTACGTCGCATCATTCGAATCCCTTTCCAAATATGGGGTCGAATATATAAATACTCCACTAAAGAAGAACCCAAGGTTCGTTTATGGCTTAAACAAAAGCCTCAAAAAGCCATTACTTCTGAAGTTAGAAGTTCCTTTCGACCAAATTGTAGATATCGCTCTTCGTCTTGAAGAGGCTGATAGAGAAAGTGATGTTGAAATAGTAGCTTCCAAACCCAGCTTTAACAACAAAAAGAGGCCCAACAAATTTAAAGGCCCTTATCCCAACAAAAAAGGTAAGCAAGCGATTCTTTCTGCAAAGGCTCCTTCTCCTAGTGACGCGAGATGCTTCAACTATGGATCTGGGGATCATTTTGCGTACAAGTGTTCAAAGCCCAAATCTTGTCGCTATTGTAAAAGCCCAGATCATTTTATACATCAATGCCTCAAACATGAAGGCAAGAAGGAGGGAAAGTTAAACGTTGCTCAAGCCCCTGGCAACACATCTCGTGATCAAGGTATGTCTCATTCCATTCTTGACGGTGTTATTGTATTTCATGATCAACCTATTAGAGTTCTCTTTGATACGGGTGCATCCCATTCGTTTATATCAAAGGAACTTGTAGACACTTTTTCTTTAAGTGTTGTTGCTTTAATGACTTCTCTAAGAATTGCGAATCCGGTTGGTGGATCCGCAACTCTTAGTTTGCTTTGTAAAGATGTGGAGATTATCTTGTGTGATTTTTCTTTCCTAGCCGATTTGCATGTCATGCGTTACTTAGGTTTTGGAATGATTTTGGGTATGGATTGGCTTACTCGTTATGAAGCTCATATCCTATGTCCTGAGCGGACTATTTATCTCCGTCATCCGCAATCTGTTAATCAGATTTCTATTGTTCTTAAAGATTAGGATTCCGCTTTGGTTGCATCTTTATATTCTTTAAATCCTCGTGATGATGATAATGATGACGAGGAGGATGTCATTTCCCTTATTCGCGTCGTTCGTGAATTTTCCGACATCTTTGAGCCCGTTTTAGGACTACCACCTAAGCGAGCAATTGAGTTCAAAATTAATCTTATACCTGGAGCTCAACCTATTACCCGTCCTCCTTATCGCATGTCCAATAAGGAGAATGAAGAGATGCGCAAACAATTATCCGAGTTAGAGACGAAGCAACTTATTCGCTCTAGTTCCTCGCCTTGGGGAGCTTAAGCTATTTTCGTAAGTAAGTCCGATGGTACACTTAGGCTTTGCGTCGACTACCGCAAGATTAATGATCTTACTATTAAGAATAAATATCCTTTACCTCGGATTGATGACCTGTTTGATCAACTTAGTGGTGCTAGAGTCTTTTCACAATTGGACTTAGCTACCGGTTTCCATCAGCTTCGTATTGCAGAGGATAGTATTCCTTTGACTTCTTTCCGTACTCGATATGGATCTTATGAGTGGCTTGTTATGCCATTCGGTTTAACGAATGTTCCGGCTTATTTCGTTGACCTCATGAATCGAGTTTTCAAAAATTTCCTCGATCGGTTTGTTCTCATCTTTATTGATGATATTCTTGTGTATTCTAAAACCGAAGAGGAACATGAAAAGCATCTTCGGATTATATTGGAAACTCTTAGGAGTAATCAGTTAAAAGCAAAATTTTCTAAGTGCCACTTTTGGCAATCTAGTGTGAAGTTTCTCGGTCATATTATTTCCGAATCCGGAATATCCGTGGATCCTTCAAAGATTGAAGCGATTCAGAATTGGAAGAGACCAGAGAGTGTTACGGAAATCCGTAGCTTCCTTGGATTGGCGGGTTATTACCGTCGTTTCATTAAGGACTTTTCTAAAATTGTCGTTCCTCTTACTGGCTTAACAAAGAAAGGTGTTAAATACATTTGGTCGGACAAATGTGAAACTTCTTTTCAGAAATTAAAAGAACTTCTTTCTGATGCTCCTATTCTTATTATTCCCGAAGGGAATCAAGATTTTGTCGTTTATACTGATGCTAATCGCGTTGGTTTGGGTGTCGTTCTTATGCAAAAAGAACGTGTTATTGCTTATGCATATAGGCAATTGAAGCCGGCTGAGACTAGATATGCCACACATGATTTAGAACTTGCGGCTATCGTTTTCGCCCTTCGAATTTGGCGACATTACCTTTTGGGAGAAAAGTTTATACTTTATACTGATCATAAGTCTTTGAAATATTTATTCTCTCAAAGGGAACTTAATTTGCGTCAACAGCGTTGGCTCGAATTCCTTGCCTCTTATGATCTTGATATTCTTTATACTCCCGGAAAGGGAAATCGAGTAGCTGACGCACTTAGTCGAAAACAACAAGCGGTTGTTTCCATGATGATATCTGAATGGAACGATCTTGAACTTTTATCCACTTGTGAAATTCAAGATCGTGTTTCCGAATTATGTTCATCTCTTGTTTTATGTAGCCTTGGGGCTCATCCTTCTTTATTAGACTGCATTCTTGAAGCTCAAAGGCTAGATCCTGAATTGGCTTTGCTTAGCCAGAATATTAGGGATAAAACCGATATTGAAGGTTTGAAAGACTTTGATATTGATTTTCGTGGTGGCATTCAAAAATTTGGTAGATTGATCGTACCAAATATTAGTGATCTTCGTAGAGACATTCTAGAAGATTCTCATCGTTCCAAGTATTCCATTCATCCCGATAGCAGTAAAATGTACGCTGATATGAAGCGACTTTATTATTGGGAAGGAATGAAATCTGATATCGCTAACTTTGTTAAGTGTTGCATGACTTGCCAACTTTTTAAGGTTGAACATCAAAGGCCCGGTGGGTTATTACAACCATTGGAAATTCCAGTATGGAAGTGGGATCAAATTTCCATGGATTTTATTGATGGCCTTCCCCGTTCTCGTTCGGGTCATAGTAGCTTATGGGTGATTGTTGATAGACTTACTAAATCTGCCCATTTTATTCCTGTTCGGTCGAACCGAACCGTTCCTCTTCTGGCCAAGCTCTTTATTGAAGAAATTGTTAAACTACATGGAGTTCCTTCTTCCATTGTTAGTGATCGTGATCCATTGTTTACTAGTGGATTCTGGAAGAGTCTTCAAAAAGCTTTGGGAACGAAGCTTAATTTTAGCACCGCTTATCACCCCCAGTCCGATGGACAAACTGAGCGTGTGAATCAAACACTTGAAGATCTTCTTCGTGCTTGTGTTCTTGACTTTGGTGGAAGTTGGGAAGATCATATTTCACTTGTTGAGTTTTCCTATAATAACAGCTTCCAATCTAGTATTGGTATGGCTCCTTTCGAGGCACTCTATGGAAGGCCATGCCGATCTCCTTCTTGTTGGCTTGAGGCCGGTGAGAAACTGGTTTTAGGACCAGACTTTATTCGAGATTCCACAGAAAAGATTGAACTTATTCGACATAGGATGAAAGAAGCCCAGAGTAGACAAAAATCCTATGCCGATAACCGAAGAAGGAAATTAGAATTTTCTGTTGGTGATCTTGTATTTATTCGTGTTTCACCAATGAAGGGTGTTGTACGTTTCAGTCGATCGGGAAAGTTAGCGCCTCGATATATTGGGCCATTTCCTATCACTGAACGTATTGGTTCCTTGGCTTATCGCCTTTCATTACCGGCTCAGTTTTCTGCTATGCATGACGTGTTCCACGTATCTCAATTACGGAAGTGCCTTCGGGATTCCGATTCCATTCTTGAGTCCGGTGTTGTGGAAGAGATAGAAGTTTCACCTAATTTAACTTATGAGCAGCATCCTATTCGAATTATTGCTTTGGAGATCAAACGACTTCGAAATAAAGATGTTCCGCTTGTTAAAGTTCAATGGTCCTCAAATCCTAAGGATTGCTCTTGGGAAACTAGAGAATTCATCGAGCGTACACATCCGGAATTACTTTCTCATGCTCTTTGAGGTAAACTTCTTATTTCAAATTCCTTTTGTGTTAATATGCATTTTAAGGTTGTTACTTTTTATTTTTGTCTTATATATTGCGAGGACGCAATTTCTTTAAGGAGGGGAGTCTGTAACAACCCGCATATTTATCAATTCTATATTTAAATATTTTATTTAAATATTTTATAGTTAAGTCGGATGTTAGTCCAAAAAGCTACTTTTTGCATACGGTCAAATTAGGACTCGAGACCACTCCCATTGAGTTCAAAATGACGTTTGCGATCTTTTTGAGTATACACTTCGACATGTTTGGAGTAAGTGGAAATTTCATCACTTTTTCCCGCCTTTGACTTTGGTTTGGACTGCACCTTCTTAATTCAGCCCAACCCTCTTCCTCGCTTTATCAAACACTTCAAGCTTTGTCAAAAATGGTGGCGGGAAAGAGAAATTAAAACTCCAAACTCAAATTCTATTTCAAATCCGAGATTCAACTCCAAATTCAAGTAGAAGATAATGGATTCAAGCTTTGGATTGTTTCTCCTTGCTTTCAATCTCCATCTTCATCCATTTTAGTGAAAAGGTGAGATTTTTGATCTCACATCTTGCCTATAAATGTCATTGGGCTGTTGGGAATGATCCCCTATTGCGTTTATATGAATATCTACATTTGGTTTGGATTGGATTGGCGAAAAACTCCAAATTTCAGTGTGTTGGTGAATTTCCTGGAGTTAGGTCGCACTGTCTCGGAACTGGCTCGATCGGAGTTAGGTCGCATGACTTTAGGTCGTAGGTCGTAGGTCGCTCTGGCGTGGATAACAGATACAAGCTCGTTCTGGACTTAGGTCGCACACTTCCTTAGGTCGCACACTTCCTTAGGTCGCTCACTTCCTTAGGTCGCTCGGCTTGCTTGCCTAGGTCGTTCGCTTTAGGTCGTGAGCCTTTAGGTCGTGAGTTTTAGGTCGCGTGCCTTTAGGTCGTGAGTTTTAGGTCGCGTGTCTTAGGTCGCGAGTCTTAGGTCGTGTGTTTTAGGTCGTGTGTCTTAGGTCGCGTGTGTTAAGTCGCGTGCTTTAGGTCGCTTGGCCTTGCTGCATTTAGGTCGTTGGACCTTAATCTATTAGGTCGCTGGGCCTCATGTTTCTTAGGTCGCTAGACCTCACAACTCTTTAGGTCGTTGGGCCTTAATCCACTAGGTCGCATGTCTCGCCCATCTGACCACGTTAGGTCGCGAACCACGTTAGGTCGCGAACCAAGTAAGGTCGCGTATCCACTAGGTCGCTCGACCCTGCAACAGTTAGGTCGCTTGCTCCAGTTAGGTCGCTCGGCCACCATGTTAAGTCGCTCGTACCCCTTAGGTCGTTTGGCTTCTCGAGGTCGCTTGTCTTCACTAGGTCGTACCGTTTTGATGGGGCGCTGCCCGGCACCCTGCCGGGGGCGCTGCCCCCTGGACCGCCGCGACCTGACCGGGCAGGTCGAACCCCGTACCCCTCTTCGTAGGGGATCTTATCTGAAAAACATTCAACAGAAATTCCTACTTTGATGGTTTTGGGATTGATTTCTTTGGACTTTACTCACGTCTTCGAACGTGAATTTATATGATTCGATTTGTTTCAAAAATCGTTTTGTGACTTGTCACTTTAAAGATATGAAGGTTTCAATATTAGTAATAAATATCAAAACTCTTTCATCAAAGCGATTTCAACACTATTTTAAATATCAAAAGTTCGTTTTCTCAAACCGATTTCCAATCTACTAGTATATACAAGCCTTTACTTCACTCGGATGAGAAATCGACTTAAACGACTTAGTAAAACGAGTGGTATGAAATGCTTGCGTTCACTTCGTCGGTTAATTCTTGGACTTGTTCGATTGAACCTCTTGTGACAATTTTCTAGTGTAGATTTACAGTTTGTTCGTAAATATTTAAGTTAAGCAAGTGGTTATGGGACATGAAGCTAAACTTTTATATTTACTAGCTTAGTGTAATTGACACTTCTCGTTGATCATGACGATCATTTTATGATTTAGACTAGCAATTGTGCGATGTCTCTTTGTTTGCAAGGTTAGACTAGACCGCATTGGTGTGATTCCGACTCACACATATCTCTTTGTCCACAAGGTTAGTCTAGACACCACTTGTGTGATTCCACTCACACATACCTTTTTGTTTGCGAGGTTAGGCTAGACACCACTTGTATGATTCCACTCACACATACCTTTTTGCTTTTTGGTTAGCCTAGACCTCAATCTGTGTGATTCCGACTCACACATATGGGGTAGTTCCCCATGGTCTTCGGACCGTCATGTGATAGGCCTCTTTCTCTTTTTATGATTTCTGGGTTTCTTGTTTTGATTTCTGGATTTTTATGTCATTGACTTGTTATGAGTACAAGTTTAGGGTATGATGCCCTCTTTGGATCTTTGAGGAGATTCTTGTGATATTGATCATTTCTCATCGGTTGATCTCCTGTTGATCATCATTTTCATACTTATAGTAGTATGTCAGTATGGATATTTTATGTTTATGCCATATCTTTTATTTTATATCATGTCATCTGATATTTATAGCTAGACTGATCCATTTATTATTTTCTTAAATAATACTCGGGTCAGACCGAGATGTTACAGGTGCTTCTGCTTGACTTCCTCCCGGGATTTGCTACTCTGACTTTTGGCTAACTATTTAGTTTAGCAGTTTTTGTTGTATACACTTGAGATATGGACTCATAGTTGTATCCTTTTGGTATAGCACGTGTTGCTATTCTTTTGTATTATTGTGGATCTTTTTGACCACTACTCTGATGTACACTTTCATGTGTTGTTATATATTCATATCTTCTTCTGCCTTTGTGATATGGATAGCTGTTACTGATTTGTGTTATGCTTATTTCTATGTTTGTTTCTGAAGATTATTTTATAACCACTGTGTGATAAGCAATTACATGGATGGTCGCTCCTCAACAGCCTTATTCTCCGTGCTAGTTGACAGCACTACATCGTAGTGTTCTTGGCTAGCGTGGGTATTGAGGTGGGGCGTCACAGCCATGGAGCGAGGATGCTTGAGGAGGTACCAAGAAGATGGATAACTTGAAGGAGTTCTATCCAGTGCTGTTTTAAACTAGGGTTTCCTTCTTATCTTAGTATTGTACAACTTTTTCCGTGTACTTACCAATTGAGGTGGAGTCACCATGTATGCATTTAAGTTTGCAGTTTAACTTATATACAGTTTTATCAGAACTTTATATATGTATCATGTTTCATATATCTTCTTTGATTATCTTTCTTATTTTAATTCGAGGACGAAATGTGCTAAGTGAAGGAGAATGTTGCGACCCGAAAATTCGAACACTTCATCTTCGAATATCGTAGTATTTTGTAATATAATTAAATGTTATAAATATGATTTTATAGCAATGTTAGACATCAATTAATTAATAGGTAATGATAAGAAACTTATTTTTGAAATTCTTTTACAAAAATACAGTCTCTGAAAAATATTGATAATGTCTGAAAATCGTCTTATCGATAAACAGCTTTTTAACCGTTAAAATTGGTTTAGAATTTTTTCTAACATACACTTATTTTCTTAGGAAATCAAATAAATGAAAGAAAAACTTTTTACCATTTATGGAAATAAATGTTTTGGATTGTGTCATGGGTGATGTCATCAAAGATATTTCAAAATGAGCTTAAATGGAAACACTTAAGTATTAAGAGATGATAAAGGAGAAGTGATGGAATGTAAGCCTTAAATAACATGAAAAGGGGGTGAGAACAATCTTAGGCAGAACTATGTTGAGCCCATATAAGGAGGGGTATATCCTTAGGAATAAATCACTAATTTCCAAAGCTAAAAACAAGCTCTTTAATGTCTTCTTCTTCTTCCTCCTCTCTAAATTCCTATAACAAAATATTTGCAAATCAAATCCAAATCAACTCAAATTTAGAGTGAAGCCTTGGGAGAATGTTATAACACCTTCCACCTAGTTAGAAGTTTCATAAGTTAAGCCAAACTCCTCATGGAAGCTTCGGCCGTGAGCTATTAGAAGGTTGTGGAGGCTAGGGAAAGTGAAAGCAAGGAGGAAGAAGAGAGGAAAGGTGGTTGTAAGGTAGGGTTGGATTAGGGTTGCTATGATCTTGGTTGTTGCTGGGTTAAAGATGAGTTAACACACCTCTTTGAATGGAAAATATAACATATATATGTTGTGTTTTGATTGTGTTTAAGTTGTTGGATTGTTATTGACATTGTTAAAACATTGGTTTGATTCTTGTTTTGAAAACAAGAAACATATGTGATCCATGTCTATGGACTTGGAATGGACTTGTATGACTTATGAGAACACCTTAGAATAAAGTACATAGGTTATAGATGGACTTTGGTTTAGATTGGACTCGGATTTAAAAGTGCACTTATAGAGATAGTCGCTATAGATGAAGTTCAGAATTGCCTTATTTTTTGCTTCATGTATGGAGCTTTGTAGAGAGATCCTTATGGGTTTCTCACCATATTTATAATGTTATATATGTATTTTTATTGCTATTAAAATCTTGGATAGTAAAACGTTAAGTAACATTTTGAAAAGTAGCCAAAACTTCACTTGTGTAAAACTGCCCCGTTTGGACTTGATTTTTGGACTTTAAAGGTTTGAAAAGATATATAAATTTAATTATTTTATTTCATTCTTTTTACAAGCATTTAATATTAGAGTATTTCAAAAGTGCTTTGAGATATTTATGAATTTTTAAGAATTAGTTGTGAATTTTTAAAGAAGAGGATTTTATAATAAGAACTTGTTTTTCCAAGTTTTCAAGGAAATTGTAAAGTTGTTATTTTCAAGTAATATTTTGGATAAATATTTTAAAAACTATTATAAGTATTTTAAAGTATTTTAGAAACATTTTTAAGTATATATAGTTTGTAGAAAATGCGTTGACTATTTTATATCTTATGTAATAAAATATCTTTTGACTTGTTTATTTACATATCACGTTTTGGTAAATAAATTACTATGCATATATATGATTTTAAATAAAGGGTTTTAAAAGTATAAAACAAGATTTAGATAGGAGTTGGAATTGCTTATTTGCTAAATAGTTAATTGTTTAATTACTTGTTTGAAAAGTAATTAACTATGCTTAACACTAAAATCCAATTAAGTAAGGCTTATCTATTTATGAGAGTTAGGATTGATGTTCGAGTGGAGGTGGAGCAATAGAGCTCTAACCTACCGGCTTCTCTCTTGGCCAAGGAATCATAAGTCAAAAAATGTCAAAAACATGTTAATTTTGTTGATTTCTTCCTTGTTTATGGAAACCATTAATAACTAAACACTAAAAGCCGATGAGGTAGACTTATTTGTTTGTGAGCTTAAAGAATAAAGTGTTTAAGCAAAGATTTGATGCAAGAAGTGCTCTTACTTATCTGGCTTCACTCTTGGACGTGGAATAGTTAAGTTGGAATGTTGAAAACAAGTTAAATATATGAACATTGATTTTTATAAGCAATTGTTTTTAACCACATAATCGATTAGTCGATTATCGACCTTGACTTAGTATTCACTTAAGAAGTTATCGAAAGGCTTCGCGATTTCATACCAATGAGAACCCCAGGGTGGAGCATTAGTATGAAACGTCTCTAGTTTCACTTACATCTGAGAGAACCGGAATTGAGTTAACTGGAAATTCATCGATTGGTTTTGGAGAGTCCAGTAAGCGGGAAGAGTGTACTTATATGAGATGACTCAAACCCGTAATCACTTCTATACCATATACGCAATCTATGTTGTCGAAGCAGTAGTGAAGTGAAATATTATAGAGTTCAACAGTCTATCCTAAGGTTATGTCCGTGGGAGAGATCAACGTTAATGTTTCAAACACTATTATTGTGTGGGACTGTCTATCTTGAGAAGTATTCTAAGAGAGAGGATAGAGTTAGCATTCGTTGGAGGAATTATGTGGGAAATCTATATGGAGGTTCGAGATCTGTTCGAGATGCACGAATCCATGTAGTGATTCGTTATCTGTCTGAGATGAAGGAATCAACTTAGGGATTCGTGTTTTGCTTAAGTGATGAAGACTCGTGTGAAAGATGCCGAACGTAGTCTCGATGTCAGAAATGACTAAAACCAAAGCAAGATACACAATCTCAGGTTTAGCTTACCCATAAGGGTATATCAACTCTAGATCTAGATTATGCTTATCAATATGTTGCGTGCATGAGTTATTGATACTTGGTGCCACATAGTTCATGGACAGTTATAAAAATGTGTGGATAATTAGTAAACTCAAAGATAATTATCAACAAATCACTACTGATGTTTTACATGTGGGGGACTCAAGTTAATTTACACATTTGTTTATGTATGTAACTAGGTGTCTATAAGACTTCTTTCATGGAACTAATTAAAAATAATGAAAAAACCATTCAGGACACCTGTATTATAGTGGGTGATTTCAACTTTCTACTAAAAACAAGAAAAGAAAGGTAAACTTACCTTATAAGTTTCACAAGTAATTGATTTCAATAACTGCATGCTTACAAGTGGATTTCCATATGCTTTCCACATTGATTTAAATACACATGATGAAATGGTCAAATCAGGACTTGTAGATTAGATGAAGCACTAATCGATTAGTTAGTGAGATATATGTTTCCTCCTAATCTTAAAATGTCTATTATACCATGTTAAACAAGTGATCATTGCTCACTCTTAGTCGATGTCAATAACATAAGTAATGTCAAGAAGGGAAACGATTGAGGTATGCAAATTTCTTCGACTAATGCGACGGCTACAACTAGCTAATTGATTTCAAAATTTTGGATAAATTTCAGGGCAACAACATATTCGTTTCTACCATGGTTTTGAAATCATGAAGCTTAGATTAACGGAGTGGAATATAACAAAGCAAAAAACAAATGATTAGACAAACATACCTTAAAATTCATGTGTCCTTGTTAAGAAGCTATACAAAATGATCCTTTTAGCGATCTCCTAAACAATGAGAACTATTGTATATAAAGCAACAAAAGCATGCACTTAAACTACACGCAATTAAGTTAAAATACATATAAAAGGAGAATTTTTTGCTTGAAGGGAATTAGTACAAAAAATTCAGTCACTAAAATTTAATACAAAGATGATGGAATTGAACATTACCCTATGGGCAATTATTTAATTTTACTACATTACTTAACCCTTATAAGAAGTCTCACCAAAATAAAAGTAAGATTTTTTTCTTTATTTCTAATATACATAAATATAAATAATGTTGAGAGTAATTTTATAACATATAAGTAGAAATTCCTAGGATAACCCAAACTGATGAACCGTGGGTAAGCTCCTTTATGAATACTCGCTGCGCGAAAGTGTAAGAACCCAACGTTCTATTACCCAAGATCGATATCTAGTACTATCCACTACCGTTTGTATGTTGATACTTAGTGTTTTCCAACTTTGTGGCCAAGCTATAACTAGACAAGTCAGAACGATCGGATGGTCGGGTAGTAGTTCAGAAATCTAGAATGATAACCCTTGATTTCAATTTCCTAGTGAAGCTCAAGAGATATAGTAGTAAAGTTGCCAACATGAAGATCGCCTACTCATCAGAATAGTCTAGATGGCCAAAGCCTAGTATCCAAGATCCAAGGCTAATCTTAGATCGGTACCGATTTGAGCCTTTCCGATCGGTACCAAACCATGAAAACCAATCAGAGCCAAACCCATATTCAAGCCAATTGAAATCCAAAAGAAAGAACTAGCAACATGATCTAGGAGGCCTATTCAAGAGTGGAAAGGCTTCAACTTATACATCTTAAATAAGCATGTTTAAGGCAAGCAATCCAAAGGTTCTTAGATCATCATCGATCCAAGGGAAAAAGTCAGAAATAAAGCCAACTTCAAGTTAGCTAAAGTCCAGGGACAAACGATCTAAGAAGTATAGATCACCACCAATCCATAACACCAACTTCAAATAACAAAGCATCAATGCAAAGCATAGCAAGCCAACTTCATGGATCTCCACCAATCTGGGGCACATAGATTAGTACTGATCTATGAAGCTACTTGCTAATCCGACTATGATTTCTTCAAGCAGCCTTCTTCAAAATGTGGAGATGTGGGGAGAACATGGTGAAAACAAATTCGTTGATCTTCGTTTATAAATAATGGATGAGGGACACTATTTCAGGATCTTTTTTCGGCATTCTAAAATTCTGTACTATTTAGCAATTTCTTGGGTCATTGCCGATCTGAGACCGCCGATCCACAAAATCTCACTTGTAAAACTTTGCAGAAATCATTAACAAAGATTAAGTGGACATAGGTCGGAGTCTAATCAAACCATTATGAATCATTGTGTGTTTTTACTCGTTTTCCCTTTTCTTCCTTCATTTTTATTTTATTATTTAATTTATTCTGGTGTTTGTCCACTTTATGATGGAATCATTTTGCTGCTTTCACTACGAAATTCAACTTTTCGTTGTTTAGGTCTTTTTTTAACTCTTGGATTCCTTGAATGCATGAAGTAGATTTACAAGTTCTATTTAAGAGGTCCATGATTATTCAATTTTCACCAAAGTCTAACACATGATCTACTAAAGTAATGGCTCCAAGGAATATCAAGGAAAAATCAACTGCCTCCAGGACCACCGATGATGTTGTGAATGCTGGCTCCTAGCATAAAGAAGAAACCAACCCGAATTTTTTAAATCCAAAGTGCTTTAGATATAATCACCAAGGTTGATTTGGTTAAGATGATGAAAGAAATGAATGATAAGCTATTTGAAAGTGAGAATGCTAAGATGAAAAATGAAATAAAACTTAGATTTGATGGCCCAGCTGTCCCAGGGTCGTAGAAGGAACATGAAGGAATTTTTACCTTCCAATTCAATAGAAGATTGTTCCTCTTCATCTAGCATAAATGATAGAGAAGAAAAGAGGAAAATGAAGAGGAAAGGGACTGGAATTTTGAAAGCTTGAGTAGGCAGAACTCGTGTCGGCAAAGTACAGGTCGGTGCTGAACCATCCCCTCAAATCAGTACCGATCTGACTCATCGTGTCTTGAATGATGAGAACTTTATTGATTTGCATGATGATGTTAATAATGGAGATGGCCTTACTGTGGTTGGCCAGAATGCTGGAGTTCAAGCGCCCACTGCTGACCTATGACATAGAGATCGTAGAAATTGATCGACTGGACGAACGGTTCTTATAGAGCCAGGATAATCCTGATATCATGGAATTAACTGAGATCATTTGTAGAAACAAGCACTAGGGGCTGGCCATGATGATCATCGTTCAAATAACAAGATAGAAGCGGAGTTTTTAGTGGATATGGTAAGAAAGCTGGTAAACGAGAACTGGTATAGAAATAATGATGATTGGGGTTCTTCCCCTAGTAGGAACCGTTCACCGAGAAGATACTGCCAAAAAGGTACCGCTAGAGGTTTACCACGTCCATAATGTCATCTTATAATGGAATGATTGATCCGAGATAGAATTTTCTAAAGTATGAATGACATATTGATAACTGCAGAGCTACTGATGTTGTACATTGCAGATGTTTTCCGATATTTTTGAAGGAGTGGCTACAATATGGTATACTCTACAGTCGCAGAGATCCATATCTTCATTTGATCAGTTAGCTAGGAAGTTCGTAGAGTAGTTTAGGTTGCATGCTATCCGCTCGAAGGATGCAATGTTGTTATCTAAATTTTTTTAGAATTTTAGAGAATCTTGAATGTTTTTTGGGTAGATTAATATGGTTGTGACATATGTAAGCAATACTAAGGATGACATTGTTTTAATGGCTTTGATTAGAGGAATACATCCCAGTATGGTTTTCGCAAATGGTTGAAGATGAAACCTCCACCGACCATGGACGAATTTTACAGAAAAGTAACTCAATATTAGCGCTTGGAAGAGGCAAATACAACTGCTGGAAAGGCTAGTGTAAGGCAACCAAATGAGGTGGTTCAAAGTAATGTGGTTGTGAAACAAACCAGTGAGAGTATTATGAATGTTTCTGTTAATGTGGGAAATAAGAATAGCAATTATAAGAGAGGTAATCAAGGTAATGAAGGTAGGAAATTGGATTTTAAGAAACGTCCGAGATTCCCTAAGCATGAGGAATACACACCGCAAATTGATATAGTTGAGAATATCTACCTTGCGATGTAGGGTACAGAGTAGGAACGGTAATGGGGCGGGTTGGAGAGGGTTTTTTGTGCCCAGAACCAACCTAGGATTTTTAATCCCCACCACTGACCCGTCTCGTAGACCTAGTAAGGGTCTGTATTTTCTCTCCGAACCCAGAACCCGTACGGGTCTGGGTAGACCTGCCCTGCCCCAAGACCCGGTGTGGCTCGATGTATCAGTTCAAAATTATGTACTAATGTATCTATATATTTATTTATATTTGTAAGAGGGATTGTCACTAAAGGATACATTAAATACACATAATAATGTGTTTACAATGATAATGGGAGATAATAAGAATGAGGTGTACAATAACAATTAAAAAAATATGCATATGTTATTGTATAATTATCAATGACGCCAATTAATACTATAAATTTATTATAGCTTATTTAATGGAACTTTATAATATTCATGTCATAATCACTTATATCTAAAAATATTATAAATCATCGTTATAGTGATAAAACGCCATCATGAGATCTCAATAATGCAGGTTGGGTGGGTCACCGAAGCCCTAACCCTAGACCTAGAGCTCTCAAGAACAGGTTATGGGTCTACCAACCCCCAATGATCCAATGGTGTGAATCTTGGAATGTCAAAACATGGCGGGTCGGGTCTACCATGTTCATACCCTAGACTCGCCCATTGCTATCCCTAGTACTAAGCACTACAAGAAGCCGGCTCGAAGAGAGTCGATTGGAAGAGAGAAAATGTCTGGAAAGTACTGCCACTTCCACAAAACACATAGTCATAACACTAATAAATGTAGGAAATTGCGAGATGTGATTGAGGGTTTAATACAGAAAAAGAAACTTCAATAGTATGTGAAAGCCCCATAGGTTGGCAGGCAAGGGAATGCTCAACCCAGGGGTAGTTGTGACAACCTACATTTTAGAACCCCATAACTACACAACGAAGTCCTGAATCGACGAGTCGTTGGAAGAAAATACATATTGATATTGACGCAGCGGATTAAACAAAAACAAGGTAGATCGATGAAAGTAGCAATCGGTGGATTGAGAAATACTGAAATGCCCAAATTCGTTGATCCGAAGATACCGAATTCTAGCTATCTCTGACACGTTGATCGCGCACGATACCGTGAAGAGAGATCTACAATTCTTCGAGCATTGATCAAGCGCACTTGATTCCGCGAATTGGCTTCAACGATCGAAGATTCGAGCGCACTCGAATGTCGAAGATGGAGATAGGAGATTACACTCAACTACCGATTTTAATTGAAAGCACAAAGCTAACAAACAAGAATTTTATTCAAAAATCAATCCCCTCAAAATGTACAACACACTCCCTATTTATAGCAGTTTCACCCTGACCCTTAAGTCGTATACGACTTACGACTCAACTAGGTCGTCAACGACTTAACGGCTCAGCAGTTCCACCGACTCAACATAACTAGTATTACAATCCACACAACATCACAAATTTACAACACTTAGGTCGTATTCGACCTATCATAAGTCGTTAGCGACTTAACAGATACAAGTTACAACACATCATCACAACGACTTATATTACAACATAGTTAACGACATACGACTCAAACATGCACGACTTAGTATAGGTCGTCGACGACTTAACATACGAGTTACGACCTAAACAAATGAACGGCTTCCCCATCAGCGACCTAAAAGAAGCGGCTTCAGAAAATCTTCACGACCTAAGTCTTCACGACCTAAGGCCTCACGACTTATAGTGAGCGACCTATCTCTCCACATCTCCCCGCGACCTAACTTAGGTCGTTCCTTTTCTCTGCGACCTAACATAGATCGTAACTCGTTAGGTCGTAGCACCTTATTCTTCAACTCGTTAAGTCGTAGCAACCTGTTAGGTCGTTCCAGCGACCTATCCCTTAACTCGTTAGGTCGTACACGAGTTAACTCGGTAGGTCATTCCAGCGACCTATTTCCCAGATGAAGCTCGCTAGGTCGTTCCAGCGACCTATCCCTTAACTCGTTAGGTCGTACACGACCCAAAAACATGTTAGGTCGCTTGCGACCTAATACTTGGTCATTTTGCGCTGCATCATCCTCCCCTGGTTGAGAAAAATTCGTCCTCGAATTTGCGCCCTCCTTTTCCACAACAAGTTCATCTCCATAATATGGTACGAGATGCTTAACATTGAACACGTCAGAAGTGTACACATCCTTCGGCAGCTTCAACTTATAAGCATTTTCATTAATCCATTTCACGACTTCTACAGGACCAATTTTTCTGGCTTTCAACTTGTTATAAGCGCCCACTGGAAAACGGTCCTTTGTTAACACAGCATATACCATATCTCCTTCATTAAATCCAACATTTCTTCGCTTCAGATCTACAGATCGTTTATACTTCTCATTTGCCTTTTCCAATCGTTCCTGAACGATTTTATGACATTCAGTCAACCCATCAACAAAATCAACAGCTCGTTTAACCGTCCCCTTTGGTTATGGTACTACCGTTAAGTCCAACGGTCCCCTTGGCAAACTTGAATATACAATCTGGAATGGACTGAAACCTGTGCTATGATTTACCGCATGATTATGAGCGAATTCTGCTTGACATAACTTCACATCCCAGCTTTTCAGATTATCTTTCACCAGACATCGCAATAAATTCCCCAGCGATCTGTTAACCACTTCCGTTTGCCCATCAGTTTGTGGATGGTAAGCGCTACTAAAATTCAGCTTCGTTCCGACCATCTTCCACAAACTTAGCCAAAAATGACTCAGAAAACGAGTATCCCTATCCGACACAATAGATTCTGGCAATCCATGAAGTCGATATATCTCTTTGAAAAATAACTAAGCAACATGAACAGCATCCGCCGTCTTCTTACAAGCAATAAAATGTGCCATTTTCGAAAATCGGTCAACCACCACATAAATGGAATCATTTCCCCTTTGAGTTCGTGGTAACCCCAAAACAAAATCCATACTCACATCAACCTAAGGCTTATTTGGTACAGGTAACGGCATATATAATCCGGCATTGGTCGCAGTTCATTTCGACACCTGACAGATATGACATCTCTCCACAAACCTTTCCACTTCTTTCCTCATTGATGGCCAAAAATAAGATTGAGAAATCAGCTGTAGCGTATGGTCTCTACCCACGTGGCCTTCTTCATGTAGCTCCTTCACAATCTTCATACGTAAGCTGCACTCCGGTATACATAATCGATTTCCTTTAAAAAGAAAACCATCCACCATTACAAACTCATCCGTCTTCCCCTCCTTGACTTCAACAACAAACTTTGCAAAGTAAGGATCATCGACAAATAATTCTGGCAACACATCAAACCCCGTCACTTCAACCTTCATTGTTGTTAACAAATGATTCCTTCGGCTCAACGCATCTGCCACACGGTTTGTAACTCCAGATTTATGCTTCACCACAAATGTAAATTGTTGCAGGTACGCAATCCACGATGCATGTCTCGCTGAAATCTTGTCTTGCCCTTGTAAATGCTTCAACGCCTCATGATCAGTGTAAAGAACAAACTCTTTCTGAAATAGATAGTGTCTCCAGTGTTTAATGGCTTGTACAACAGCATAAAATTCCACATCATAAGTACTATATCTCATCTTCGCTCCCGATAGATTCTCACTAAAATATGCAATAGGACGTCCCCTCTGACTCAACACTCCTCCAATCCCAACCTTGGATGCATCAGTATGAAGTTCAAACACTAACTGAAAATCTGGTAACACTAGAATTGGTGCTGACGTCAAGAGTTCTTTAATTCGCTCAAAAGCAATCCCTGCTCCCTCCGTCCATGCAAACTGTTTACCCTTCATACAATCAGTCACAGGTGCCATCACACTACTAAAGTGTGGAATAAACCTTTGATAAAATGAAGCCAACCCGTGAAAACTCCGAACCTCCGTTATCGTCTTGGGTTGCGGCCAATCTCTGATAGCTTCAACTTTACTTTGGTCCACCTGTATTCCTTCTTTCGATACAACATACCCCAGAAATAAAACACTCATCGCCATAAAAACACACTTCTTCGTAGCAGCGTAGAATTGTTCTTCACGAAGGATAATTAACACTTTCCTCAAATGTTGAACATGCTCCTCCGTACTAGCACTGTAGATCAGAATATCATCAAAGTAAACTACCACAAATTTTCCAATGTATGGCCTAAAAATTTGGTTCATCACCCTCATGAAGGTACTTGGTGCATTCGATAGACCAAACGGCATAACCAGCCATTCATACAATCCTTCCCTCGTCTTGAATGTTGTCTTCCATTCGTCCCCTGGTCTAATTCATATCTGATGATAACCACTTTTAAGATCAATCTTCGAAAAGATCACAGACCCACTAATTTGATCTAACAGATCATCAAGCCTCGGCATTGGAAATCTGTATCTGACCGTTATCTTGTTCAATGCTCTACTATCTGTGCACATTCGCCATGATCCATCCTCCTTTGGTACCAACAAAGCTGGTACTGCATAAGGACTCAAACTCTCCTGAACTCGCCCTTGTTCCAGTAATTCCTCCACCTGTCTCCTTAACTCTTCGTGTTCCCTTGGACTCATCCGATAGTGTGGTCTATGAGGCAATGCAGCACCTGGCACCAAATCAATCTGATGATGTATGTCTCTAAGCGGTGGTAACTCCTTCGGTAACTCTTCTGGAAAAACATCATTGAATTCCTCCAACACTGATTTCACTTCCTCTGGAACTTCAGTAACTTCACTGCTTTCATGTCCAATCAACATAAAAACTTCAGGACTCTCTTCTATCTCTTCCACGAACTCCTTCAATGTCAACAAAGTTTTCAATTCCTTAATCTCCTCCAGCTTATTCTCATTCTGCTGTCGCTTTTTCGGAACTAAGGTGATCTTCGTGCCCTCGAACAAGAAACTGTAACTATTCGTTCGACCATTATGTTGTACTTCACGATCGTACTGCCACGGCCTTCCCAACAGCAAATGGCAAACACCCATGTCAACTACGTCACACCAAATCTCATCCTTGTATTTCTTTCTGATAGAAAATGGAACATGAGCTCGCCTTTCTACCTTTACCTCTCCTCCTTTCCTCAACCAAGCAAGTTTATATGGACTAGGATGTTTCTCCGTTTTCAGTTTCAACTTTCTCACAGCTTCCGTTGAAATGATATTATCACAACTCCCAGCATCAATGACAAATTTACATACCTTTCCCAAAATAGTGCACGCTGACTGGAAAATGTTACTTCTCAACCAACTCAACTCTTCCTCCTGCTTCGGTGTTAAACAAGATCTTCGTAGCATCAGATTACATCCTTCGTCTCCTGACACTTCTTCTTCCTCATCACGCTGTGAATTGAGATCTTCTTCGACATCCTCATCCTCCACTTCAACAATCATAGTTCTCTTCTTCGGGTTTGGACATTCGCTGCTCTTATGACCCACTTCCTGGCAATTATAACACTTGAAATTGGTATTGACTTTAGGTTTAGCCACTTCATGAACAACTGGCTTATTCGATGCTTTAGGAAGATTAGAACTACTACCCGCTCCTTTGTTCTGCCCCGTAAAACTTGGAAACACACATCCCCCACGTCTTCCTTGTTTCTCCCAAGCCAACGCCTTTTGATGTGCTTCGGCCACAGATTTGGGGTCGAACATGTTCACCATATCTTGGATCTGTGCTCTAAGTCCACCGACAAACCTCGCGGTCAATTGTTCTTCTCTCTCCATGATATCATTCGAGCAATTAACTGGTAGAACTCATCTGCATAATCAGCAACCGTCTTCGTTCCTTGCCTCAAGTTCTGTAATCTCTGATACATTAGTGATTGGTAATTATAGGGCAAGAACGTAGCCTTCATCAATTTCTTCATCTTTTCCCAAGCAACAATCTTTGACTTCCCCATCCGTTCTCTAGTAAGCTTGGTTTGCTGCCACCATGCCATAGCTCTCCCCCTCAGTCTAGTAGCAACCAACTTCACTTTACGATCCTCCGAAACCTCCTTGAAGTCAAATATTTCCTCAGCATAAGCTATCCAATCAAGAAATTCTTCGGCTTGCATACCTCCTTTGAATTCTGGTATTTCAGTTTTCATCCCAGATTCCCACTTGTGATCATACTCCGACTAATTTCTTCCTTGTCCACGTCCTCGTCCATGAACACTTCCACCATCATACTCTTCTTCAAAATCCGATGTATATCGATGTCGATCCTGACCACCAACATCTCTACTACCATCACGTCTTCCACCAACATCCCTTCTATCTGCATTCCTCCGTTCTCGATCATTCACATTCCTATCACGCCTTCGATCATCATCATTTCTATAACAATCTCGACTCGCACTTCTATGATCGTTATCAACACTTCTCTCCCGATTGGAATGTGGTGAAACTCTACTTCCTCCATGGTTGGATTCAGGTGAAACCCTTCTTCGATTTTGATTCATCTCTAACATCATCTTCTCTATTCGACCAATACCTTCATCAAATTTTTCATGCATACGTTGCTCCATTTGATCGGCCTCTTCCCTCCGATACAATGCTTTAATATTTTGATGGCGGTTAGCTCTCCTCGGCGGCATGGTTCAAACTTCTCAAATGCTTCACAAATCAGACACAACTTCAACTCGGCAATATGCAATGACCTAAGGCTTAGGTCGGCTCGGCTTTAACTTCAAAATTCTCGGCTCCAAGACTCGATTTAGCTATGATTGGCTAAAACAAGCTCTGATACCAAACTGACGCAGCGGATTAAACAAAAACAAGGTAGATCGATGAAAGTAGCAATCGGTGGATTGAGAAATACTGAAATGCCCAAATTCGTTGATCCGAAGATACCGAATTCTAGCTATCTCTGACACGTTGATCGCGCATGATACCGTGAAGAGAGATCTACAATTCTTCGAGCGTTGATCAAGCGCACTTGATTCCGCGAATTGGCTTCAACGATCGAAGATTCGAGCGCACTCCAATGTCGAAGGTGGAGATAGAAGATTACACTCAACTACCGATTTTAATTGAAAGCACAAAGCTAACAAACAAGAATTTTATTCAAAAATCAATCCCCTCAAAATGTACAACACACTCCCTATTTATAGCAGTTTCACCCTGACCCTTAAGTCGTATACGACTTACGACTCAACTAGGTCGTCAACGACTTAACGGCTCAGCAGTTCCACCGACTCAACATAACTAGTATTACAATCCACACAACATCACAAATTTACAACACTTAGGTCGTATTCGACCTATCATAAGTCGTTAGCGACTTAACAGATACAAGTTACAACACATCAACACAACGACTTATATTACAACATAGTTAACGACATACGACTCAAACATGCATGACTTAGTATAGGTCGTCGACGACTTAACATACGAGTTACGACCTAAACAAATGAACGGCATCCCCATCAGCGACCTAAAAGAAGCGGCTTCAGAAAATCTTCGCGACCTAAGTCTTCACGACCTAAGGCCTCACGACTTATAGTGAGCGACCTATCTCTCCACATCTCCCCGCGACCTAACTTAGGTCGTTCCTTTTCTCTGCGACCTAACATAGATCGTAACTCGTTAGGTCGTAGCACCTTATTTTTCAACTCGTTAAGTCGTAGCAACCTGTTAGGTCGTTCCAGCGACCTATCCCTTAACTCGTTAGGTCGTACACGAGTTAACTCGGTAGGTCGTTCCAGCGACCTATTTCCCAGATGAAGCTCGCTAGGTCGTTCCAGCGACCTATCCCTTAGCTCGTTAGGTCGTACACGACCCAAAAACATGTTAGGTCGCTTGCGACCTAATACTTGGTCATTTTGGGCTGCATCAGATATGCAGAGAGAGCATAAAACAATAACTATGCTAATTGAAAATTTTCATAGTCTCACAACAAATGGTCACAAAAAATATCATATTACAAAAAAATATATGTTTAATTACATATTTGATACCACAACATAAGTCCGTACAATCCAAATTCAATCAACTTCACATACTATCACGTCATGTCTTTGATACACACATTATTTACAACAAGTATATATGCACGTCCAAATGGACATG
This sequence comes from Allium fistulosum, assembly GCA_030737815.1. Classification (NCBI taxonomy): domain Eukaryota; kingdom Viridiplantae; phylum Streptophyta; class Magnoliopsida; order Asparagales; family Amaryllidaceae; genus Allium; species Allium fistulosum. The sequence continues at coordinate 93,594,790 of CM060908.1, read as the reverse complement.
CATCTAATCACAATTTGCATGCACTAGTTCAATAATGCATTTCAAAGAATGTATAATTTTTTGTTTATAGATATGGTATACATTTTCTCGGTTCATGTCGTAATGCCTATAAATTACTAAGTGAGAGTCACTATCAAAAATGATGAAAGTCATAAATATAGGCAGCAAAATCAAAAGATATAACCACATCGTAAAAATATATAGGATTCAACCAGAATTAAAATACATACGGTTCAACCATAATTGAATGTTTGAAGCCATAACATTCGCTCTACATCCGATTTGGATAATGCTAATCGAATATAATTTAAATTGGTTATATGCTGCTATTTGGTTTTATATTTTCCAATAGCTTGGATGATTTTAATAGTAGTTCTGTGTCCCATGTTTCCAATAATTTTTTTACCATATTTTATTTTTCAACTTTGTGCTTCACTTAGTTTACAGGCTTTCACCTCTATGGGCTTTATTGTTTACTCTAATTGAATTTTGACGAAAACAACAAATTCCTCTTTTTTTCACTGAAAATCTTATTTTTTAATATTGGTTTTTGTCTTTTTATAATATTTAAAATTTTAGGAATTTTTCCATAGAAAAATCTTTCAAGTTTAGCAATTTGAGAAGCGTAATATTTAATTTGCAAAAGTGCTTTATTTTTTACCAAATGGTGTACTGAAATAAGTCTTGAACATTTGTTTCATTCAGCTGCTTTCCTTTGTGTGTTGTTATAACTTTGACCAAACCTGCTTTTTCTTCTACGTTCTGTCCTCAGGCTTGAGTTGAATTTTCCAGCAATCATGATATTTTTAAGTTTTACAGTATGTTCCGATCAGCTTTGCTTTGAGTGTATTTAAAATCTTAGTTTGTGTTGTCGTTACTTTAGCTAATTACAGCTTTGAACACATTCATTTTGAATTCTTTTTCCCATACCCGCCCTCTGTACCTGTATTTGTCATGCATAACAAAAAAAATTTCTCACTCTGTTATAAGGCCATATTGTGTAATGTATCATCTGATTTGTTTTAGTGCTAAAGAAGTACATATCAAATATGCTTCCACAAATTTTATGGTTGAATTTTAGACATGGCCTCACAGATCATCCATAAATAAAGCCTTGTACACTAACTGTACAGTTGTTTTTTAAGCAGTTTTACTATGTCTGAAACAATTAATACATAATGCAAATAGAATGAACGAAGGCGTTTGTCAATTGTGATATGAATCGCACCACCTTTAATGAGCTTGATTTATTGTGCTAAAATAAGTTCTAAAAAATTAGTGAATATATGTCATAATAGCTGGTGAATACAATCTTTGTATAATGTATATTGTTGAAAATTCTTTTCTCGCCTTATCCACAATTACAGTTGCATTCATATAGCAACACTGCATATTCAATCCTCATACATGTGTTATATTCCCCAACACTCATTATATTATAGGTTCCCGAGTATTTAAATTCTAATTGGCTTTTCATTTGGGTGTATTTGAGTAGTGAGTTTTCTACAACCAATATTAGTCTCACATCGTCTAATATATAACTATTGTTGATGTATATAACCTAAGAGATGAATCAACAATTAAATGATGTTGAGAAAGTTGGCGTGCCACTTTTGTGGATGGCACGTGCAAATTGAGAAACGTTTGAAAAACTTTTTAAAGTAATTTCAGCATTCATATAGCAACATTGCATATTCATTCCTCATACATGCGTTATATTTCCCAACACTCATTTTATTATAGGTTCCCAAGTATTTAAATCCTAATTGGCTTTTGATTTGGGTGTGTTTAAGTAGTAACTATTGTTGGTACCTAAGAGATGAATCAACAATTAGATGATGTTGAGAAAATTGGCGTGCCACATTCGTGGATGGCACGTGCAAATTGAGAAACGTTTGAAAACTTTTTAAAGTAATTTCAGCTCGCTCGCCTTGCCTCCCTTTACTTCAATCGAGAACCATAGGTCCACCACATATGTGCAAAAGGCAATTTCGGAATTTCAAAAGGACACCATGCAAATCTATTCGTTGAATTCTCTTTATTAGTAGTAGAGATATATACAATATATATAAATCCATATCTTCTGATCCATCTTCTCTCCAAACTCTATCATCTTGGATAATATAGATAAAAGAAAAGATAGGAGTTTGTCAGACATATGTCTATGTGAATGATGCAAATATAATATAGGTATACTACTGTTATAGTGATATAACATAATTTAACCTTAAGCATAATATCTTATGGACCTATCTACGCTATGCTACATAACAATATTATACTGTCTACAAATGATCCAGTCTAGAACCTCTACAGTAAAAGATTCCGTGAACGTAATCCTGTCTCGCAACTCGTAGTAAAGGATTACAGGTCTATAACTATCTAATCTCGCCTCCTGTGGTAAATGATAGTTATGTACTGGACTCATGCCAGGTCCCACCGCATGTGCTACAAGTCGACAGTTGTCCACATCAAACCCCTACTAGACCAGCCATGATGTTGTACCATGAATCAAAGACCCATAGCATTCAAGTACATTATTGTTCAAACTCTGTACTTATACTACTCTAAATTACGAAATCCAAAACCATACATACAACATTCAAATCTTGTCATTTCCATCCAAGTCTTACATACTTGCCTAGTTGCCAAAACTACATACTCAAATTTTGAGCCTCGTCATCGTCAAGCTACTCACCATATATGCCTCGAGAATTTAACAACCATTCCAAACTACACATAGTGCATCCATACATCATTTCTCCATCGATCAATACATCAAAAAAGTAGCCAACCAAATTGTTAACCAAAAAATGGATCAACACCCTGGATCAAGTGTGAAAGCACCTGTGCAGATAATCAGCAGCACAAATCTCGGATAAACAACAAATAAACAGCAGAAGTAAGAAAAGAGACATAGGATTATTATAGTGGTTCGGTTGACTCTAGCCTACTCCACTTTAATCAATCTTTATTATGATTGTACTTGTTGAATCTCTCTAGATATCAACTAGTTAGTCCTTAAATCTAAGTTACAATGAGTTAGAATAAGTCATAAGTACAAGGGTTGAATGGAGAATTAGAGTAACCCCCCTTGATGACTGTTGTGAGGAAGAAGAAAGTTGAAGAAGTGAAGGAATTCCAGTAGAGTAATGGAAGCTCTCTCTTCGGAAAAAGATCAATTTTTAGTTGCAGGTAGGTGAGTATTTATAGGGGAATTCAGTGAGTGTTAGGCTAGAACACCAAGTGCAGAAGAGTCCAATTGTTATGCCAAGTCATCACCAAAACATCAAATCAATCTGAGTCATTTCTATGGATCGCTAGCTATCCATAAACGATAGATCGCTTGCTATCCATAGGGGATGGATCACTAGCTATCCATCAACTTAGCAAATTTTTCTACCAGAAGCCTTTACGTAGTGCTACGATGGAGCTCGGAAAGTTTAAGGGCGATCCGACCTATCTTGATGGATCGCTAGCTATCCATAGGGGATGGATAGCTAGCTATCCATCCACTTAGCATATTTTTGAGTGATCTTTGTTTGGTTATCTTCCTATCTTCTATTTAAGTGTCTTGTCCAAATATCAGGTCGTTTGGAGTTAGTTTGATCATCCATCTTCATAGGTCATTTGGTCCAGAAGAACCATCCATAACTCGCTCAAATCTTAACGAAATTGAACGAAACTTTGTAGGAACACTCTAAAGGGTGAGACCCACCATAAAATTTTGAGGTGGTGAAGCCCAATCTAGATGGATTGCTAGCGATCCATCTAGTTAGGTCGCTAGCGATCCATCAAATCAACTCCAAATTATCTCCTTTTTGTGAGCCTTCTTCTATGTTTTCTAAATGTTCTCCCAAAATTTCAAGTCAATCCGACTTGTATGAATTTTATATGTCCATTTTAAGTTAGATGCTTTTGGTCAAATAGCTTGAATCAGGTGAGTCTTCATTTCTCGAGCTAGATTATTTGGCATGCTATGAAACTTAGCAAGCGTCTCTAGGGAACATATTAGATTATGGTGCAAGAGGATTGAAGGATCCATGGGCAAGCTTTATGGATCGCTAGCGATCCATAGCCTTAGCTTGTTTTGGCATTTTTCTTCTTTGGTCTTTCTCTTCTTTTCCTTCTAGACTTCTTGGTCGATCCTTGAGATATTTTGACTTGTTGTAGATGTTCTAGTTCCCTTTGAATTCTATTGGGTTAAAAACCCAGTTAACACTTTCCCTTTAAAGTACGCTTTTTGAATGAAAGGTGTGCTTTGCTCCAGAACAAGTTCCAGTAACGAGTCTTTGATTGTTGAGCTTTCCAATGGCTTTAGCCTCTGCAAATCATCCAGTTCCTTTGGATTCTTTTGTCAATTACAAGTCGTTCTGAACCTGTTATATCCTAGGACTCTAACTATGCTTAAGTGTAGTCTACACAACACAATCATTCCGATTTCATTCGAATTTATTACATCATATATCTCTAATTAAATCACATGTTTCCAATTATATCACATATCTCCATTCACATCACATATCTCTAATTGTCTCATGTTCATTCGGGATTTACATCACTATCAATTTTTGCTTCACATCAAAATCACATTATATATCAAAATCACATCATATATCAGAATCACATCATATATCATATATCACAACATATATCGAAATCATCATGTGTTCATCTAGGATTTATCAGTTTTATTCTATTTATAAGACATTCAAATCCTTTATTAAATCAAATCTGTTTTAAGGCTCGATCTCTCCTAATCGTTTAAGTAATGCGCGATCTCTTTGGATCATTTAATGTTTAGTTTAATGCGTGATCTCTCTGTATCACTTAATGTTTTGTTTAATGTGCGATCTCTCCAGATCGTTTAATGTTTTAAGTTAAGGGGACGATCTCTTCGGATCGTTTGTTTGTTGAGTTAAGGGGGATGATCTCTCCTAATCATTTGCTTATTAAGTTAAGTGGGATTAAGTAAGCCCATCCGCTCACTCTCTTGTGAGGGGACTTACTTCTTGCACTCCGGTCCCGTCTCTCCAGTCAGGACTCTATGGCATTTGATATCGTACAAGTCCATCCACTGGCTCTCCGGCAAGGGGACTTACACCTTGCACTCTGGTCCCGTCTCTCCGGCCGGGACTCTATGGCGTTCAAAATCAGTTCTCCCAGACATCCAATTCAAAGCGTGGCAAGGGACCAATCTAGGTTTTGTGCACGTCCAAGCGGTCTGAGATTATTATCCTAAGAAATTATCCCGGATATCCGACTCAGAGCGCGACTAGGAACCAATCTAGATTTAGCACACGTCTAAGTGATCGGGGGTCATTGCTGTCCTAAATATTCATCTCAGGCATCCGACTCAAAGCATGCCTAGAGACCGTTCGGGATCTCGTACACGTGTAAGCGGCCTGAGGTTATTAAAAGCAGAAAAAGCAGAAGGCAGAGAGTAAGGGACGAACCTGCCACTTGTTCCAACTTTGGGATTCTGGTTTCGACTCATGAGGTCATGTATTCGTACTCTGATTTTCTACTCTAGCACCAATATCACCTGTTCTAGGCGTTAAAGCTTATCCTAGATCTAAATATGTCGTGCCCTCAAGTCATGTGGGCATTATTTCAGTTTGTTTTGCTCCAACTCCAAATGCTCTTGCATTGGGTTCTATTATTGATTCCAGCATTGCGCTCAAGTATCAGTTGCTCTGGGCATGGGGGAAAGACTCTACCTTGTTCCAATACAACTTCGACGGCTCTAGTTTTGTTCTTTGGAGTTTGATTTCTATTCCCTGTAGATCCAGCTATCCTTATTGCTCCATCCTTTAGAAGAAGCTATCCATCATCTCTTGTTGCCTGGGCAAGGTCCCATCTTGCATCTCCTTCATTGTCCTTTCTGTTTCTTTTCTAATCACATAGATGAGTTGATGAGAAATTGAGGACACCTCTTGGCTGCCCCCAAGCTCCGGTTGACTTGCTGCAACTCTAGATCTAGTATTAGGCCTACTCATCTTCTCTAAATCTTAGATTCAAACTTTAGTTCTTTAGATCTTGTTCAAGGTTCTCAGTGAAAGCACCAAAATGTTAACCCAAAATATGGATCAATACCTTGGATCAAGTGTGAAAGCACTAGTGTAGATAATCATCAGCACAAATCTCAGGTAAACAACAAATAAATAGCAGAAGTATGAAAAGAGACACAGGATTTTTATAGTGGTTCGGCTGACTCTGGCCTACGTCCATGTTAATCAATCTTTATTATGATTATACTTGTTGAATCTCTCTGGATATCAACTAGTTAGTCCTTAGATCTAAGTTACAATGAGTTAGCATAAGTCATAAGTACAAGGGTTGACTGGAGAATCACAGTAACCCCCTTGATGACTGTTGTGAGGGAGAAGAAAGTTGAATAAGTGAAGGAATTCCAATAGAGTAATAGCGGCTCTCTCTCTGGAAAAAGATCCATCTTTAGTTGTAGGTAGGTGAGTATTTATAAGGGAATTCAGTGAGTGTTGGGCCAGATGTCAAAGTGCAGAAGAGTCTAGTTGTTATGCCAAGTCATCACCAAAAATCTCAAATCAATCTGAGTCATTTCTATGGATCGCTAGATATCCATAAGTGATGGATCGCTAGCTATCTATAGGGGATGGATTGTTAGCTATCCATCAACTTAGCATATTTTTCTACCAGAAGCCTTTACTTAGTGCTACGAAGGAGCTCGGAAAGTTTGAGGTTGATCTGACCTATCTAGATGGATCTCTAGCTATTCATAGGGGATGGATCGCTAGCTATCCATCCACTTAGCATATTTTTGGGTGATCTTTGTTTATTTGTCTTCCTATCTTCTATTTAAGTGCCTTGTCCAAATATTAAGTCGTTTGGAGTTAGTTTGATCATCAATCTTCAAGGGTCATTTGGTCTAGAAGAATCATACATAACTCGCTCAAATCTTACGAAATTGAACGAAACTTTGCAAGAACACTCTAAAGGGTGTCACGACCCACCATAAAATTTTTAGGTGGTGCAGCCCACTCTAGATGGGTCGCTAGCGATCAATATAGTTAGGCCGCCAGCGATCCATCAAATCAACTCCAAATGATCTCAATTTTTTGTGAGCCTTCCTCTATGTTTTCTAAATGTTCGCCCAAAATTTCAATTCAACCCGACATTGTATGAGTTCTGTAGGTCCATTTTAAGTTAGCTGCTTTTGGTCAAATGGCTTGAATCTGGTGAGTCTTCACTTCTCGAGCAAGATTATTTGGCATGCTATGAAACTTGTCAAGCATCTCTAGGGAACATTTTAGATCATGATGCAGAGGACTGAAGGATCCACAGGCAAGCTTTATGGATCGCTAGCGATCCATAACCTTAGCTTGTTTTGGCATTTTTCTTCTTTGGTCTTTCTCTTCTTTTTCTTCTGGTCTTCTTGGTCGATCCTTGAGATATTTTAACTTGTTGTAGATGTTCTAGTTCCTTTTGAAACCTATTGGATTAAAAACCCAGTTACCACAAATCGTAGAAGTATCTAAATAACCCTCATGGATTACCATGCAAAAGATCGAAGCAACGTCCATCAATTTGGGCATTCAAATATCCAATATGCCAAATTTGGCTTGTCCATTGGTGGAATGGTGTGCACTACTGGTGCACAAGGCAGATACAGGAATTTTGTTTATTTTGTTTATTTCTTTGTTTTGGATTTTGATTTTCTTCTTTGCTCTTTATTTCTTATGATCCTATATCATATATATATATATATATATATTTGTATGTATGTATATATTCTATTTAACATGTTTTTAGTATCTTACCATATCCATTTACATTTAAATCTGGTTACTACACGATCTAACTGGGTTTCTGTAATTTCTTAAAATCAATATACGTATATTTCATGTCATTGTTTCAAATTCTGTCCTTTAGGCTAATTTATATTATAGTTTAATCCTAAATTGGTTTTATCGCATCTCATATCAATATCAAAGCATTATACGAGAATTAGAAGACACACTCACTAAATCAAGCTAGAAGAACCTAGTTTCCTTCGTTGTCTAGAATTTGTAAAAATCGAAATCTCCCAATTAGCTTTTGTTTCTTACTTTAGGTGATAGAGAACTCCACCACGAATCCAATGTAACTCGTCTTGTCAATTTTCATTAAGAATTATGAAATTGGTGTTGAATTGGTTAAAGAGGAAGATGATGTTTTTGGTGTTTTCAGAAATGAGGAAAGAAGTTAAAAATTAAGTTATATACTTTTAAAAGGATTTAGGAGGGAAAATTGAACTGTGTCTCAAATTTGAATTCACACTATGGGCTTGGCCCAACTCAACCCAAACCAGGCCAGCTGCACGCACATAAATCCAGCCCACTTCAATAAAACCTCGATATCTTACTCATACGATGTTCAATTCAGACAAATGAATATTCCATCTCGATAAAAAAAGGGAGCCCCACAATGATGTGACTTCCATTAGCAAATTCAACCATTTGTAAAAATTACTATTTCACCCTTTTATTGAAATTTATCAAAATACCCTTTGAAAAAATTTCATATTTATTTATTATCATTATTTAAGACTCGTATAAATTTTTAAGGTATTACATTCTCTCCCTTTAAAAGAATTTCGTCGTCGAAATTCTAAAGGAACGAAAAATATAATACATGATCACTCTTCGCTCACATACTTGTATTGCTCATGTCGCTCGTGCATGTGCTCAATCATTCAAATAAGGCAACAATTTATATTACAGTCATCACAAACATACACACAAGTCCTAGTCAAAACATTAGCCATCAAATATGGCATATAGTTAGCATGACCATGATAACTTGTGAAAATCTAACATAATGCAATAAATGTACCCAGTATGAATGTAAGAGTATGACATAGTAGGCATGATGCATAGAAATCCTAGTATAAAACTGACAGTTCTATATAAATGCAGCTTTAGTAGCATAAGAGGTAGTACATAGTATAACATCCAACAAATATCACAAACAAGCCCTAATATCCAATCTAGGAAATCAAAATCTATATCCTAACAAATCATATCAATTTAAAGAACAAACCGGTAAAGAGTTCAGGATGAGAAGCCCATATCTTCCTTTTAGGCTCCTACGTACTCTCCGTCAGATCATCTCCCCATTGCACCTTCACTAGCTTGATTACTTTATTCCTCAACTTTTGAATCACGTGCTCCCCTATCTATATAGGTCCGTTAGATGAACTCAGTTTAGCTTCTACTTCCACATCCTCCAACTTATTAGGTTCCACCACAGTTGCGGAGTTATAAACATGTTTCCGCAAATGTGACACTTGGAACACATTATGAACTCTAGCCATTCTCTTTGGTAGCCTTATTTTATAAGCCAATCCTCCAACACGCTCCAATACCTTAAACGGTACAACAACCATCACGCTAACTTTTGCAAATTTCCAAACCTCGTCACATTCTTAAGGGATGATATCTTCACAGATACAAGATCATCAACTTCAAATTCCAGTTCCTTTCGCCTTTTATTAGCATATGATTTCTTCCTATCATGTGCCGCCTTGATCCTTTTCGTTATCAAATCTATCTTCTTTGACGTATTTCTTATCATCTATGGTCCAAGTATCACCTTACCCATCAACGCCTACCAACATGAAGGTGATTTGCACGGCCTTTCATATAATGCTTCGAATGGTGTCATCCTAGTAATAGCATAATAACTGTTATTATATGTGAATTCCACTAATAGCAAATGAACATTCAAAACCTCCAAAATCCAGAATGCATGTCCATAAAAAATTCTCTAACACCCTATTCACTCTCTCGGTCGGTCAGTCCATTTGCGGATGATGTGCCATGCTCAAACTCAATTCCATACCCAGCCTATCTAGTAGGCTCCTCCAAAACACACTCGTGAAAAGTGGGTCATGGTCACTCACAATATTATCCGGTATACCATGCAATCTCACCACTTCCCTAGTATATAATGTAGTTAAAAATGTTGCATTGCAACAACCCGAAATTTAACCCATATTAATTAATTCGTTAATTAACTAAATGATAAAATAACTTGGTGAAATTATCAGAATTGAGCCACGGGAGTTGCACCATTGTGTCCGTGGTAATTTTCTGGTCAATTTCCATATATGAAATGTCAGAAACCGAGCTAATATGAACAAGTTATAAGATAAACAAAAACAAAAATAATATATATATATATATATATTGGCTAGGTCGACCACCAGGTCGACCTAACCTCATCCTAGGTCGACCGGCCAGTCAACCTGGGTATAGGGGCGGTCAACCCGCCTTAGAAATTGGACGAAGTAAAATTCCTTCGTCCAGTAACATTTATTACCCTATATTCTACGTCTTTTGCATTCTTCAACTCAATCTGGTCCTTCCATTCTTGCATTTGATGGCTCCTATTCAGCCTATGGCGTGGTTGCATCCTATTCAATCCCCAAATCCAATGGTCTAAGATCCACTTCTACCCCTTTAAATAAGACCCTAGGCCTAATACTTTTTCTCATTCTAGATTTTCTCCGCTTGGGTTCACCTTTTGAGAAAGGACCCTAAAAGGAATAAATTTCCAACGAGAGAATCTTTTTAATAAAAATATTTTAACAACCCCAAGTGGATTCATGAAAGCCTAAAGGGAAGAGCTAAGGACCAGAGGTGGGTGATTGTAATTATTTTAAGATTTCTTTAAGTAATTTAAAAGAATAGGGTTTCCAATAGTTGTAGTTTTACTACGATTTTTGGAATATCCTTTTTAGCAGTTTATTTACAATTTTTAGAATTATTTTCAGCCTATTCCTTTCTAGTTATTCTTTTCAGTTAATATTAGTTATTTCTATTAATTATAGTTTTTTCATTTATTTACGGTTTATTTACAGTATTTTAATCTATTTACTGTTATTTATGCGTTATTTACATCTTCTTCATACGCCTTGGATTTTCTTCTATTTTCAGTTTTCTTTTATTTCTCCTTCTTCTTCGCATATGGATTAGAATAGAATTAACGTGAAATTGGATTAAATTACAAGAATTCTGAAATAACGAAAGATAAGATGTAAATTATAAAGACTGTAATAAAATGGAATTAAGACTGAAATTATTCCTAATTATGATATTAATTGGACTGGATTAAAGAGATTAGCCTATTTATAATTATGAGATGTAAATTATAAAGACTGTAATATAAATGGAATTGGACTAAAATTATGCCTAATTATGATTAGAATTGGACTAATTAATTGGCTTAGTTATAACGTAGGATTATAACTAAAAAAGAGTAAAAGATGAAAGAGCTTATTTTCACACTTAGACCTTAGGTTAAGTAATAAGCATGATTATAGCGTAGATTATAATAAGAAAAAGAATAGAATAAAGCTTATTTTAAGACTTGGGATAAATTAATAAGTGTAGAAAGTAAAGATGATAATAAAGGTTTATTTAAATAATTTATCTAAGTTAATAAGCAAAGATGAAAGTAGTACCTGTACCAAATAGCATTCCCTATTAGACAAAACGGTGTCTCACATTAGTCTGAAGAGAGATGAGGGCACGCTTATGCTAAGAATGTTAGTAATTGGTCAAATAGAATTCCAAATCACGGGGGATTTGGATAAGGGGCGCAAGTAGATATTGTTTGGATGACAGGCCGATACCAACAGCATTTCCCATATAGTTTCTATGGACACACAATGATCTCACATTAGCCAGAAGTGAGATGAGGGGCACGCTTATGCTGGAAGTTCGAGGTAATAAGAAGACCCAATAGGTGGAGCAAAAGGTAGCATGGGCATGGTGGCAGTTACGCGTGCAACTTCCATTCGGGTGCTCAGTAATAGCTATGAGTTCCAAGCGCTTCATATGATTGTCTTTTGTGGACACCATTGCCTTCTGTGTAGGGAGCTATATATGTCGTCCGGATCCACAGTGGTTGCTCTGAGCATCTTTCGTAGATACCATTGGCTGCTGTGTATGGAGTTATATAGCGGTAGGTCCGCGCTAAGGTCTATGGAGTAGCAGGCCGATCAAAAAGGATAGAATTAGGATTGCATCCTAATTACAGGATTAGGAATTCAGCCTAATCAAAGCAGAAATCAAGGACAAGTGCAAACAATCGAAATCAACCTATCTTATAGTTAATCGTATTTATTTCCAGTTTATCTCTTTCCTATTTCTTTTGTTTCCTCTTTATATACTAGAACTGTTGTAGAGTCTATTACTTTTACTTTTCTAAAAGACTCTAGTAATTACTATCATTCACCAGACTTTTAGTCTAACCCACTCCTCTATTTCCCCCTTTTCCCCCCTTAGGCAATCAAGGGAGAGGACAGTAGACACTACAAGAAATATTATGTTTGACAGCTTCTAAACACAGCGTTTTTACACAACTTGCTGTTGTAAATCTCAACGTAGATAAAAAAAACTGAGCACAGCACAACATGATGCTGTATTAAGTCACTTTCCAGTACACTTTGATAGCCCGCCTAAGTTTCCCTCTGTTATTTTTACTTCCCGCTTAAAGCTTATTTTCCCCTTACTATACAGTAAGCAAAAATCTATAATCGATCATGCCTTCTTTTCCTCTTCCTTTACTCCACTCTAAAATTTGAAACATAGACAATAAGAAACCTCTCCCATTCGTGCTTTAATTTTTCCTATAAGGACTCGTCCAGTTCCTAAATTAGCTCAGCTAAAGAGGTCAGCTTAATTCATATTTATATAGTAGTTTATTGTCGACTTTAACTAAATAATATTCATATTTTCCTTTATGATTTCCTTTTAAATGAAAATGGAGTTCTCGTAGATTTAGCTTTATTACTTACATGAGCTATTTGGTTTTTAGGCTATTGAGATAGTTTAGGGCACTCTTCCAGTTTTTGTAAACTATTAGAAATATGGAGATCATTTTCTCACTCTAATGTTTTTTCTTTTCATATGGTTATATAAAACTAAGCTTACTGGGGTTATTTTGGGATTGAATTTAGTTATATGATTTATTAAATGTATGATTCATGTTTAGGAAAGTTTTTAGTTAATTTATGCACTGATAGTTGAAGCTATATAAGTACTGCCTATAAACTGTTTGTTATAAGTTCTGAATATTACCGAACATGTGCTGTCAATTATTGTTTTAATTCTAATTAGTATGTATGAAGCTATAATATATAGTAAGTAGTTGAGTGTGTATGTAATGTGCGGTGTTATCAATTGGTTTTAATTCCAAGTAGTTATGTGTGTGTGTAATTTATGAACTGATAAACGTGACTGCAGTGGTGTGTTATCAGTTTCTTCTAAACTGCCTTTTTTTCTTCATTCATTACTGCATAGATAGATCAATTTGTTGCTAATGTGTTAATAGTCTTTATTACCATGTGTTAACTTTTTAGCTTAGCTATATTTGGTGAATGATGTTGGTCACTTGATTTGATAATTTGCACGTGTAATTGGTTGCTTGGCATCAGATGGGCCAAAAATTGTTTCATGAGTATTCATTGAAGTTAATTTGGATATGGTCTGGTAAATCATTAGCATGTAATATAGAAAGCTTAGCTGGTTAAATGCTCAAAAAATGAAATATATAATACAGTTAAACAATGTTCGATTTCAACCTCCACAGTTTAGTAGCTATAAATAAGTTCTCCCAACGTAAATTATGAATATTGTTTTATTTTTGTATTTTTCACCTACCATGTGGTTATTTCTTGACTTATAGTCTCTTATAGCCAGTCTGATTTCTCAATTTCAATTTTTTTTCTGTTTGGAATATACATGTACTTACATTTGATTGCACAAATTACTACTCTGTTGTCCAAACACAGTTTATCTTATGACATTTTCCAATTTTTTAAATTTTCTATATAGTGTGATTTAAGTCCAATACATTTAGGATCACACTATAATGGCCTTACCAATTTACTAGTGGTTCTCAACTGTATCTTATATGACCTTTATGCTAGTTTACCTCATCAGTTGCTTTTTCCTCCTTTTTTCCTCTCGTTGCTCTGCCTTTATGCAGGAACTTAAGTTTCCAATGGAGAAAAACAGTATAAATGCCCTACATGTCAAGTCACAAGAGGCACCCTTATTCTTCAGGTACCATTAAAGGTTTTCAAATTTTACAAATTCAATTTATGAATAGACAATGAGCTTTAATAGATTCATGAGCTAAAAGATAGATTTATGAGCTATAATATTCTATCAAATCCTCAAACTTAAAAATATGTGTACATTCTAATTTTGCGATTGTCAAATAGGATTTTGCTGTTGGTTTGCTTTTTGTTCTGCTTCTAGTTTTGTGTGCTACTTCTGGTCTACTCCATGGAGTTAAATCAATGGAAAAAATCGTAAGTAGTAAAAACAAATAATTTGAGATTACTTCTATATGACTAACATGAGAACTTTGTTGATACAAATGTGAAATGCCTCAAAATATGATTTGATTTAATATTGCCTTGGTTATTCTTTTATTTTCTGCATGTTGGTATTTCTGTTATATCTTTCTACCAAGTTCAGTTCTTTGTTGTCTAATATGTCCACTAGGATCATAAGTTGCTCTACTATAGCCTATATTGACTAATGAATCAAATCACCTGACAGATCTTAATTTTCAAAAATTTGGCATATACAAGGGTTGGTTATGGAGTGTGTACAATGGGAAATCTACAGCAACAAGAGGAGCTCTGCAGCACAGTGGGAAGCATGTAGTTAAGCTTACTGATCTTAAGATAATGTGAACATCGACATAACATGGAGCAGCGTCAAAACAGTTGGGTAATTGTGGCATATGAAGAGCTATAGAAAAATAATGAAGACAAGGTACTGAAAAGTGAATGAGATTGCAAGGAAGAGAGTCAGATTTGGAGAAGCACGGTGGGGTGCCCGAATCGGCTAAAGTGAACACCGGAGACTCTTCTATGTAGGAAGGTACACTACGATCAATCCATTCTAGATTTCTTGAGATGGAACAGTTGCAATGTGTGAACTTGATGACCTATCTTTAAAGAATGCAGAAGGAAAATGCAAGCTATGTCCAACTGAAAAACATGGGCAGGGGGTGCAGGTGCATGCAAATGAAAGTGAATCAATAGTGTGAGCTACTGAAGGCATGTGAGATCTGGGCAGAAGGTGCAGATGTGTGCACCTTTCATTACAGGCAAGATCTTAAAACAGCATGGGCAATTGCGTGAGTACGAAGGCCAAAGAGCTGATCATTGTCAAGGAGCCAGAAAGTGGGTCTTTGCACCAAGTTGAATAGGATAAAGGGCTAACACAGTGTAGGAGCCAAAACAGGAAATGAGTCAAGGTTGAAGAAGTAACGGCAGGATGTTTGAATCAACTACAGTAACGGCGGGATGCATTAAGGTGTTGTTTTGATTTTAACATATAGATTGACTGATTAAGAGAATATTTTCTACAAGAGAATATTATCCTTAATAATCTTTGTTACATTAATGTCCTTGATGTTCAATAATTTGGTTTAGTAAATTGCCATAATCGATAATTATTTAACTTTTATTTTTATTAGACATTTTTTTCATTCCGGTTTTTTCTTCTTGTTGCACTTGCTTTGTAACACACTTTTTTGACATTACTAATATAAATTTATTAGAAGGTAATATAGGCTGAGCTCAGATAAACTAAGAGCACACTAGAAACCAGGTGCATTTTTTGAAAATAAACACTGAAGTAGTTTTTTAGTGCATGATTTTTTACAGGGATCAGATTTTAGTGCATGTTTTTTAGATATGTTGCTAGAGTTAATGAGCTATCTTTTAGTTAACTCATAGGATGAGCTTGATGGTCTTTCTAGCTGAAATCAAACTTATTTAAAAAATTTAATCTAATTGAATTAGCAACCTGTGTAATTTTAAAAGTTGAAGGAATATGTTTAGGCGGTTATATCTATGCATTGCAATATTTATATCATCAGTCACTATCACTTTCTTTGGCATATATTTTTTTACCTTAATTTCTTGAGCAAAGTACATATATTAAGATCAATTTTTGGGATGTTCCCAGCTGTTATTACTTTCTTTGGTTAATTTATCTGGATTTCAATATTTGTATCACTGTTCTAGGTTCCATTTAGTGAGCATATTTCATCTCATATTGAACTGTGTTTCTGTGGAGAAGCTTCTATCTATAAATTTAAACCTTTCTGCTTTGATTTTTTATGGTTAACAGAGGTTTATTGGGTCTCCTTTTCCAGATATTACACTGCTCCATCAGGAAAGAAACCTAAGTCAATGGTTGAGGTCCAAAGGTTTGTTTTGACAATTTCCATGCTGTGTTTTTAGTAATTGTAATTCTTTTCAAGCCGTAATCATTATTACCATCATAGCCTTAAGCCTATGAATTCAAGTCACTAGATATTTGGAAGTAAATCACATGATGAATATGCTAAAACATGTTCATTTTCTGAACGTTGACAACTCTTAGTTTTTCCACTGCCTTGTGCACTTGCAGGTATCTTGTAGAAAATCCAATGCATGCTTCATAAGGGGTACAATTATCTCAGTTTTCTTTCCAGATCCCAAAACCACTTCAGGAGAATTATGTGAGGAAACGTCCTGCAAAAGTACCAAATTTTACTGATGGTAGTCTTGATCCAAGGCTCCTGGAACTAGAAGGTGGGTAATGCACATGTGCTTTCTTATCTTAATTTATATTGATGATATTTACCAAGAAATGTAACTCATGCTTTAAATCAAATTGTATGCAATTTCTATTTGACAAAGTCCTTGAGATCCGGCTTGTTAGTGTAAGTACCTATATTCCTTGAAGTGAAGAAACTGGGGCCGCAGTTTCTTGGATGGCAACTTTTATCCAACTTGTCTACTAATTTTCTTAAATGATATATCTATTTACTAATCAGTTAAAATTTGTCAGTCAAGCAACTATGTTGATAAACAACCTACAGCAAGCCCATTTCCTTTTTATTGATAAATTCTTACCCTAAAATTAGAGATCATTTATTTTGGCTTCAAGATTGAATGATTATTTGTTGTATGATGCAGGTTCATTTTATTCTTGAGAGGAGGGTCGGTAATTTGTCAGATGCTGAGGTTTCAAGACATAACTCATGGGTGCTTGGCCTTCGAGTTATAGCTTTATTGCCATTGCCTTCTCAACAAAGGTACTCTGGGTTGCATGAACATAAATAGAAGATATCAGTCTCTAGAATATTAAATGTTGATTTATCATAAGAAGTATCTGATGTATATATTACCTATTTTTGATGAACTAAGTACATTAGTGTCTCTTTCTTTGAGCCAATCCTATTTTCCACTTTTCGGTGGGTGGTTTCTTAACTTGTTCATTGGTTATAGTAGAGTGTAGAAAGACATGAACATATAAAACATATTCAAAAAATTAGAGCAGGTAAGACTATATAACAACATAAACATACATATACATATCAATAGTCAGCATTTCAATAGGATGAGTTCAATTAGTTCCAATTTCCAAATTTTCTACACACGAAGGCCACGTGGGTTGTGGCGGTAAAACTAGTATAAAAGTCATAGCAATAAGCAGAATGATGTTATTTCCCTCTTAACTGTCTTCATAAGAAATGAGGTACCCCTATCATGGGCCCTCTCCATTGATTATTCTTTTCTATTTTTGTAAAAATCTTCACTTTCTATAAGGTACTAACTTGACTTGTTGATGTTTGGGAGCATGTCTATGATCTAAGCAATGAGGTGAAGAGAGAAGGGAGTAAGGTGAACTAACAAATACTGACAAAGAAGTGATAAAATGAAGAAGAAGCAAATACAAAACAAAAGGATAAATGGAAAAGGTAAATAAAATAAATAAGAAAGATTTCATTTTCATACATAATAACCCAATATACATAGTAGTGGTCACTTTATAGGTAATACATGAGCTTATAGGTAGAAAAAGCAAATAACCGAATTCTTGAACTTTTGACATATGTCTTGGACCAAATATACTTAACTAGAAAAATAGATTCCATTATAATTCTAATTATATTTGTTAATTCATGTTGCAGCTTCCAAATGCTTCTATTGTCCCCCTCCATTCCAACCGGTAATGAGTATTTACTACTATGGGCTTGTTTCATTTGGGTAAGTACTGCAAAATCTTCTATGTTTAAATTATGATTATATGTGTAAGTGCTTCTGTGGAAGTGGTCTGGTACAAACACTCCCTCCTGATGTTACACTGTTTTTTAAACAAAAGGTTGCATAGTATAAGAAGAAGAAAAAAATGATCTATGCTAATATTCTTTTTTATCACAAACTGAGGAAGCACTGTCTTCGTCACTCCTTGGACTAAATGATAAGTAATGGTTTCTTCAAAATTTCTCACTCTGTAAAGCCCAACTTTAATAAGTTCATATTAAAGGGCACAATCCTGGCAATGCTGTCTCCCTCCTTCGATCTGATGTAAACTACTCTACTCTTCACTCTTACCTTCTATAGTTTACTTGTGTATATATTAACTAATGCTGTTGTGTTTATACTTTATAAAACTGTAATGTGTTTTAGATGGGAAATGTGAATGGGAATGAAAGCAGCATGCTAATACTTCAGGAAACATGCACTGATGTGTCTGGTTCGCTGATGGTGTACGCCCCTGTTGACATCCCAGCCATGCATCTCGTGATGAACGGTGGAGATTCTTCAGGCGTGGTGGTTTTGCCTTCTGGTTTTGCAGTTGCACCTGATGGTGATAATTCAAAGCCTGGTTCACTGCTAACTGTGGCTCTCCAGATTCTGGTCAACTCTGATACCAATGCAAAACTCAGTGTGCAATCAGTGCAAACTATTAACAATTATCTTATGTTTAGTATATTGTTTTCAGCATAAGATTATGTAATATGTACTCAAAGAAATCATCTAAGATTATGTAATATGTACTCATAAATATTTTCATTTTGTAACATTGTAGGTGCAACTTCTAGGAGCAGCGGAAAAAGATTAAGTGAGTCAAGCAGTAGGAGGGTTTGGTTCTGTATTCAAAGGTTGGATTATGGAACAAGCTCTTGTAGCATCAAAGCCTGGAACTGGAATTGTTATTGCTGTGAAAAGGCTCAAGAAAGAAGGTCCACGAGGTCACAGAGAATGGTTGGTATGTATCTTTTTACCTCAAAGAATATAGAACTAAAAATAAATGAAGTTGACATAGTAGAGTGCTGTTTTAGCATAAGGTTGCCGATTGCTTCTTCCTTCATTACTAGTGCAATTAGCAGCTATTTTTCTTATATTAGAAGGAGAAAATAAAGGATAATCTATTGCATATGTTAATCATGCAAATTATAAATTGTTGCATGCATCCAAAAAAATAAAAATACCAAAATCAAACTTGGATTTGGACTCTGCCTTGTGTCTTTTAGACCATATTAGGTAATAAATCTTCCTGAGACGTCAACTGCACGAATTGCTGTGGTTCTGATGGTTGTGAGAGTATTCAGGTGGGTTGAGAGTTTGCATTGTTGTGTGCACAGAAATGGATATGGGTATGTCAGTTGGAGGTTAAATATTGGGGATTTGGTTGTTTGTTAAGGAATGGTGACTGTTGTATGAATTTGGTTGTGGCTGCTGTAAAGTAGGGTAGTGAAGTATAGTTGTTGATGATGAAGATATGGGTTGTATGTTGTTGATGCTGTGGAGGTGGAACTATTGCAGTAAGATGGTGACAGAAGTGGTTTGAGGAGGTTTGGTTGCGGTGGTTGAAATGGGTTAGTTGTCGTATGAAGCAGGTTGTAGCACCGATGTGCACTGGTGAAGAGTGAGGTTGAAAGACAGTGTACTCTGGTGATTGGAAGTGAATGAGCAGCAAGTTAATGGCTGTAAAGGTTATGTAGAAGTGGATAATGGTTGAAGAATGTGTTGTCAGGAAATGTTGGCAGAGTGGTTGTTGAAGTTTGCTGTAGAATGATGGGTGCTCAGGGGAGAGTTGGTCGAAGCAAGGCAATGCAGTGGTGAAAGGATGTGCACTATATATAGTTGGAGAAGTATGGTCTGTGCAGTAGTTTGGTAAGGCAGAAACGATGATGTTTATACGTGAAGTGGTTGAAGTATTTGGGCAGTGGTGGATATTGATTTTTTGTGAAGCAGTGAGTACTTGTTTGAGGGTGGTGATATGATCGGGTGGACGAATTTGGGTATGTTAGCAGTTATGTAGAAGTTAGCGGTGAGGAGATGGTTTTGTTAACAGAATTGTGCAAGGGTATGCACTATGATGTGCAGGCAGCAATGAAGTATGGCAGTTGTAACAAGGAAAAACAAGAAATATATGAAATGTACAGAGAAAATGCAACTGTTTTGAAATTGTAAATGTTTGTTAATGTGCCAGTATACTGGTGGGTATTTGGCAGGCAGCTTGTTTGTATGAGAGGGAGGGTTGGTATGAAGGCTGTATGTGAGGGATGGTTGTGATCGAGATAGAGATGATATGTGCAGTTGGAGGTTGAACAGAGAGGTTTGCTGATGGGGGAGTGAAGTTTTTTGTGGTTTATTGAAGTGATTTGTGGTGGTATATGAGAGATTTGAGAGCAAGGCAGTAAGGGGTTGAAGGGGATGTGCAGTAGTGGGTTGTTTGTTGATGGTGGTCAGAAAAGTTTGGTGGTGAGATGTTGACGGTTTATGAAGGAGATGGTTGAGGGGGTTTGAGGAGCAGTAGCACTGCAAGTTATATGTATGCATAGTTGATAATGTAAATGTACAGTTGAGAACGTAAAAACAAGTTGAGGATGTGGGGAATGGCAAGGCAGTGAAGAGGTGTGTTTGGGATGATAGAGAGTGTTGTTTGTAGAAGGTGTTCACTAGTATGTGAATGTTGCAGTTTTGGTTGAGAGGCAGTGTTCACAGGTATATGAAGTGCTGACTGGCAGTGGTAGAAGGTGTTCACTGATTGACGCAGAAATACGTTGATGGCAAGCAAGGCAGTTATGAAGGAATGCAAATGCAATTAAAACTAGAAAACAAACAAACAATCAAAATACAATCAAAATTCACACTGTACGGTGGTTAAGCATTTACTCACTGATCACTTCAAATTTTTAGATCCATATAGTGATTTTTTGGCACAGTTAAGCATTTTAGCATATGAAACTTCAAATTTTTAGATGGCGTTTACTCACTGATCATTTCAAATTTCTTCATTGCAGGTAATTAAAGATGGCGATGACACATTCTTCTTCCGTAGCAAGTAGCAAGCATATGAAACTTTTTAGATGCACGTTTTGTTGTTGGCATTTGGTGTGGACTTACTGTATTGATATTATACTTTTACTTAACATATAACGTGTCTTTGTTTAACAGAATTTGTGGCAACTTGGTTTACTTTGTTATTTTTGTTTATGGATATTATTGAAACTTGGTTTATGGATGTCTTTTGTTTATTAATATTCTCTTAACTAGTTTATGTAACCAATTAATAGTTATTAGAACCTGTTATATATACTAGTTGCTTGAATATGCTTAAAATATAGTTTTGGAATATTCAAAAATAGAGTGGAATATTAAAGCTGTTATATAAATAGAAGACAGCGTTTGATTAATGCTGTCAATGAAGAAACAACAGCGTTTAATTCGTGTTGTAATTATCTTGAAACTGTCAATAACAGCGTTTATTACATGCTGTCGAAATAGTTGATGATTCAATCACAGCGTTTTTAACATGCTGTCGAAATTGTTGATGATTCAGTAACAGCGTTTAGAAAAAGCTGTTGTAAACAGTTAAAGTAGAATTTGAACATCTTCGACAACTAAATTATAAACGCTGTTGAAACATAATACAGCATGTCTGAAAACGCTGTAAAAATATTATTGACAGCTCGTAATAAACGTTGTCACAGAGATGTTTCAACAGCGTTTATAGAAAAGCTGTTGTAAGTTATGTATATACGACAGCATGTCGTTATACAGCGTTTGTAATAACGCTGTTGTATCATATTACAGCGTTTATCAAACGCTGTTAAAAGCCTTTTGTGGTGTAGTGAGATTACAGTTGCTTGGAGATTTCTTGGAGGAGTTTGCTACCATGTATTTCTTTTCTTTTAGCTTTTGTTCTTTCTATATACTAGCTTATTATGAGGGATATTATTTACTCTGATTTTTGAGACTGTGAATTTTTATTTCATAAGACATGATGGGTTTTGAGATATGGATGTTGTATTTGGTATTTGACTTATTTATGAAGCAATTATGTAAGTCTTATTTTATTTAAGTTATTATTTTAGTTTCCGCTGTTTTTACCTATTTTTGTCTTGTGAATCTTAGTCTCTGTTAGTTTTATTTATACCTACAACGCACCACGCCTTTTATTGTGTCCTTTTGGGTATATTAAGGGGTGTGGGTGTTTCATGCATTCCTTGTGTTCTTCACAGGAATGAAATGTGTATCCTTCGTTAGTCGATCCACCACTACCAAATACTCTCATTACCTCTTCTATTCTTTGGCAATCCATCTATAAAATCCATGGAAACATTTTGCCACTTCCACCGAGGAACTTCTAAAGGCATCAACAATCCACTTGGCTTTCTCTACTCTGATTTAACCCTTTGGCAAGTTAGACACCTCACCACATACCTCGCTGCATCTCTCTTCATCCTTGGCCAATAGTAAACTCTCTTCATCTCCCTATACTTTTTGTACCCCTAGGATGAATGGTCATCCTGGAATGATGACACTCCTCTAACACGTCATCGATTAGCTCCTTCAACTTCCGCACACACAACCTTCCATCGCTCATAAAGTATCATTTCCCATCTTTTGTATATCGCTCCAAATGACTCAACTTTTCACCTTTCTCCAACTGCTCCATAATCTCAACCACTCTACATCCTTACCTTGATTCATACCGATCATATCCACACTCATAGGTCTAACATCTAAGGTTGCCAATAATCTAGGTGCAATATCCATCAGTGTTCGAAAATCAATCCAGAAATATACTCAAGCTGCTTCATCTCTAACATCATAGCACTTAGTGTTGCATGCTTTTTACTTAGTGCATCTGCACAACGTTACCCTTTCTAGAACTATAAACAATATCAAAATCATAAGATTCTAAGAATTCCATCACCTCTTGTATCTCAAGTTGAAGTTCTTCGAGAATAAATATTTCAACCACTTGTGGTCTGTATACAATTCAATCTCTCTCCAGCCTCCACAACTTCAAAGCAAATACAATCGCAGCTAATTTCAAATCATGTGTAGGGTAGTTCTTCTCATATGTCTTCAGTTGCTAACTCGCATATGCTACAACCCTACCATCTTGCACTAAGATAGCACCAAGACTAGTAGCCCAAGCATAAGTGTAGACAGTAAATTATTTTGTACCGTCAAGGATAACCAAAATAGGTGTCTCATTAACATCTCCTTCAACTTGACAAGCGCCTCTTCACACTCCGCATTGCAAATATAAACCAGATTCTTTTTGTAAGCTTTGTCAATGGTGCATATATCTTAGCAAAATCCTTTATAAACTTTCAATAGAACACAACTAATCCCAAGAAACTACATACTTATAAAGTATTCTTCGGAACCTTCCAATCTTTGATAGCTGCCACTTTTCCTGGGTCTACAGCAAACTCGTTACCAGATATAACATGCCTCAAAAATTGGACTTCACTCCTCCAAAAATGGCACTTCAAAAATTTACCTCTTAACCGATTACTCCTTAGCACATTCAGTACTTCTCTCAAATGCAACTCATGCTCCTTCTCATCTCTAGAATATACCAAAAGATCATCAACAAATACGACCACAAATTTGTTGAGTTGCTTCCAAAAGATATAACTCATGAAGTCAATAAAATATGCTAGGGCATTAGTTAGCCCAAATGGCATCACAACCCACTCAAATAATCCATCCAGAGTATGAAAAGAGGTCTTTGGAATGCTGTCTTTAACAACTCTCAACTGATGAATTCCTGTAGCAAGGTCAAGCTGTGAGAAACCTTTAGCCTGGACAAGTTGATCGAAGAGGTCGTTAATGCGAGGCAATGGATAACAGTTTTTCCTCATCAGCTAATTCAACTCCCGATAAAGCCTTAGGGAATCGTTTGCTTTAGTAGCGAAAACGACAGGTGCTTTCCACTTAGGAATACTTTGCCTTATAAATCCTTTCTGTAACGATTCTGAAACTTGTTTATCCAATCCCTTCCTTCTTTCGAAGGCATATGTCCCAAAAGCTTCGCCATAGACTAGCATCTTTCTCCAGGTTAGTCCTAAACTCAATTTCTCTATGGAGAGGAAGTCTAAAACCTTAGCGAATACGTTTGGAAAGTCTTTAACTATGGGGATAAATGCCAATTCATTATGTGATAGGTTTAGCGAATAAAAATACAACTTCATCATGGAAATGTCTAGCTCACACAGAACTATCAAATCATGCTTCTCATAATTACTCAAACGAACAATCCTCTTATCATGGACTAAAACTACTCCATACTGAGTCATCCAATCCATTCCCAAGATCAATATGTATCATGTAAAGCTAAGCACATTATAGATAAATGCATCAATCACCTAACAGGATTCAACATAGTAACGATCTCATGCACAAAGTCAAGGGTTATTCCTGATCTTTCCACTATTGCATTAGCTATGAATGAATGCGATGCACCAATATCAAATAAATCTTTGTTAGGTAAATTAGATAGTAATAACGCAACTTCCATAATGGACTTCCATGGGTTGTTGGTGCAATGCTAGTAGTGGTATATCTTCAAATGCATAGGCCTTGACGATCTAACCCTCTTTCTGTAAAGCTGGGCACTCCCTCTTATAGTGTCCCATCTGGTCACAATTATAACACTTAACTCCCTTAAACTACCCCTGCTGTCCTGATTGTCCTTGTTGTCCTGAGTGTTTCAATCTACATTCCTTCCCAAATGTCACATCTTACCACACTAATGACACTTCGTTCCCTTTTGAAGGTTCGCCCTACAGTTCGTGGCTACGCATTGTATTTTTTGCACCTACTATATAGAATAACTAGCTTCTTATTCTTTCCACCTTGTGATCCTTCATTCTTACCTTGTTTTGATTTCCATCTGATACTTGCTCCTAGTTCAAATTTCCACCAATAACATTTAACATTGCACCCAATTTCTCAAAAGTTGTCCCCCAATGGTTTTAGATTCAAAGCCAACTCCTTCTATGCGGATTCAACCCTTTAGCAAATTTCTCTGCCTTCTCCTGGGTATTGATTGATTCGAATCCAAACTTTGCTAACTCGTTAAATTTGTTCACACTCCTTTATGGTCATGTCACCCTACATAAGCTGAATAAATTCTCCAACAAC
Organism: Allium fistulosum; assembly: GCA_030737815.1. Taxonomy (NCBI): domain Eukaryota; kingdom Viridiplantae; phylum Streptophyta; class Magnoliopsida; order Asparagales; family Amaryllidaceae; genus Allium; species Allium fistulosum. Next base: position 93,569,508 of record CM060908.1, on the reverse strand, counting down.
ATTCCCCTCTCCTCTCTAGAAAATAATTTCATCTCAAACTTCCTTCTAAATTTTTTTCCAATTAATGGTATTCACCTCCATCAAAGCTATGACAATCTCCCATCAATTCTCCACCTCTTCCTGTAAGTGTCAAACTGCCAACTGTCTCATTGTTGCATCACTTAATCTCAATAAACCAAATATCTTCTCATAGTACGTTAGCCATGTCTTAGTCGTTGTATATAATTATGTCCTAGTATACGGCTTCCCACCTAAGTTGGAAAAATCTTTGCAGAGTTTTGAAAAGTCAACATTTGGTGGTGGAACAGCAACCATAGCTTCAACCGCAGCAACTGGTTCGGTGGAGGTGGTAATGGTATCGGTCTAAGTAATTGCTTAGAGATTCTTAAGGAATCAAATGGGCTTGTTCACGCAGGAAGCTAAGGGACATCCACTCGAGTACTATAACCTACTTTGGTACTAACTCCATCAATGTTGGTCCTTGTTCTAGATTCCACTTGAATTATTCATGCTTTCGCTATTTCTAAATGAGATTCATTATAAAGTTCTCAATAGATAACTAGATAATTAGAGGCTGGAATAGGGAACAATGTATTTACAAATATTAAATTTAATTCTTATATATTATACATTTTATAAAATATACAAATACGCTCTCTCAATACATCTCTAATTTTATAAAGTATGCTTTGATGCCAAATGTAAAAGCCTGCCATTTCAAAACCCTGTAACCATACAACGAAGTCCCAAATCGGTGAGTCATTGGAAGATAACTGTAATGATCTGGAACTTTATCGCTTTGATTTGTGAAATTTAGTTAATTTTAGATATTCAATTAATGGTCTTTAATAATCAAATAACCCTCTTTTAATTAATAAATAATAATGATAAACGCAATATTTGTTTACATAAATAAGTAGTTCGATGAAAAATTGAAAATGTGACCGAAATTCATTTTTTGGATTTTCAATTTTTTATTGAACGAAAGTTCCTGCGACGTTGTTGCACAGTTATATACACATATATATAAATTTAATAAGATGTCAAATAGTGCAAAAGGAATTAGCTAAAAGTAAGTAAGTTTAAACACTTAAAAAAATGTTGGACCTGATGGTTTATCAACAATTTTTTAAACATCATTGGGACCTTATGCAAACTAGGTATATTTGCAAGTGGATAGATTATAAATGAAATAAATCACACATTTGTGACACTGGTGCCAAATAAGAAACCCTATTTCCAAATCAGATTATAGGCCAATTTCTTATTGCAATATATTATAAATAATCTCTAACATAGTATGTGATAGGATAAAGAATATTTGAATGCTCTGATCTCAACCAACCAAAATGCATTTATACCAGGAAGAATTATAAGTGAAAATTCCCTCTTGGCCCATAAAATAGTGAGATATTTTAACAAGAAAGGGTTTAATAACATGTGTTTAAAGACAAACATACAAAAAACCTAGAACAGAATTGATAGAGATCTCTTGTCTCGCATGTTACGTATGGGTTTCCCATATAAACTGGTTTGCTTAACACATACTTATATTTCAGCCTCGTCCTTTTCAATTTGATTGGGGGTATTCCTTGTGAGTTATTAAAAGCAAGAAGGGATTAAGGCTGGGAGACCCTTTGTCTCCCTACCAATTTGACGTAGCAATGGAATACCTGACTATGATGTTTGAACTAGAACAAATTAACAACAATTTATCTCACATTTATAAATGTAGTCTAGTTGTTAACCACCTTATCTATGCTGACGATCTTTTGATATTTGCAAAAGCAGAAACAAATAATGCATTGACTATAAAGCATATTATGCAGCAATCGAAATATAATTCCGATCTAGTATTCATCTAAACTTTTTTTTAATAAAGGGGTGACTAGAAAACAAGAAATTTCAAAAATACTGTAAGTGCAAATTGAAAGTCTTCTAGTTACATATCTTGGAGTTCCTCTTAGCAGTACCTCTTTGAAAGGAGCATATTTTAAAAAATTATTTGATCAGGTTAAAATGAAATTAAGTGGATGGAGTGGTAGATTACTGATTTTGAGTGGAAGATTGGAGTTAATCAAAACTGTTTTGTACCATGATTTCTTTCTAGATATATATTGGTCAAATGCCTTGTACTGTGATCAAGTATCTAGAATCCTTATGTGTAAATTTTTGTGGTTAGGTAAACATAAACAAGTTGGGATACAGTGTGTAAACCAAAAAAAGGAGGTTTAGCCCTAAGGAAACATGAAGACTTAAATTTGCTTTGGCTCTAAAGTAGTTATGGAACTACTTACAACAAAATAATCAATGGTCAATTTGGATGCACAATACATACTGTCAAAAGAAGAATTTTTGGATTCTCAAAGATGAACAAATGCATCATTTACTTGGAGGCTTCTTCTCAAAACTAGATCCAATAATAAAGGACAGCTTAATAAAAAAAATTGCAAATGGAAAAGATACCAATCTATGGTTTGACCCCTAGTTACATGGGGACTCTCTTGTTAATAAGTTAGGTTGGCAATTAATGAGTTGCATTAGTGGGAGTAATAAAAAAGTAGATACCCTTAGTTCTGACTCAAGGTGGAATCTTAATATGTCTAATCTTCCACTTAGAATTTGCAACATAATTGATGGTTTTGGTATAGATAATGGAGCTAGTGAAGATTACTAGTGGTGTATCCTAATCATAATGTTGAGTTTAGCCTAAAATCTGCTTGGGACAATTATTTTTTGAACATATGCCTGAGACAATATAAGGAATCTATCACCTCAAACTAATTGGTATCATCATATATGGAATAAGGTCTGTACATCAAAAATGTCTACATGCATGTACTTTGCAATAACCAATAGACTGAATACATTGGACAAAATAAGTAGGTGGAATAATTTGCAGTCAATCAGATGCAAATTGTGTAACTTAGTGGATGAATCAAGAAATCACTTGTTTTTTGAATGTGTATACCAAACAATTTATGGTGCTCGATTAGACAGGATCTACTACTGCAGACCATTCAAACAAACAAGATTATACAAATAATTGAACTAATCTTAAGTAGAAAATTACAAGCCGATTTCATAAAGATCTAATTAATATACCTTTGCCTACTACAGTCTAGCACTTGTTGAATGAGAGAAATAACAGAGTATTTCATAACAAGTTTATGCCTTGCAACACGAGATTAGAAGTAAGAAAGCAAGATTGTAAGATACTAATAGGTAAATTTAAGTTAAGCAATGAAATTAGTACAACTAAAACATGACTATCAAAAAATTACAAGCTTATCTGAAGGCAAGACGAACAAGGAGGTTGTGGGTTTTGGAGAAATCTGATTTGAAAGGTTCCTTGCAGTGCTCTAGAGTTTTTAGTTGCTTGGTTGTCCAGATGCGAGGAAGGAAAATGTGATTCGGCTTTTAATTGCTTGGAAAAGAAGGAGAAGCGTTCACATCATTAATTTTTAGTAAGAAATTTTAGAAAAGTAAATGAAGTAGATTCATTAAAGAGAGTCGAGACTACGTATAGAAGAAGTTTCTGGTTTAGTGTTGTGATACGTGCCGTTCAATGCTTTATTCAAGAATACAACAATTTTCATTTTCGCTTTGGTTTTTATTTTTGCTTCCTTTTGTAAACTTCCTTTTCTTTCGTATTCTTTAGTTGCATTTTATGGTCAGCACGAGTGAGTTTTGCTTAAAGGTTGTTGTTTCGCTTGTTTTTTAGAATAACAACTGAATTCGTAAGTTTCTTCTCATCAATAATAAAGTACCAAGTTTCAGAAAAAAAATTATTTCTTTTGAAAATAAATTTCTAAACTCCTATATTTTAAATACTTGATTTTATAAAAATTATTTAACCACTTTTAATATATTTTAAAAATCATTTTGGCTTTTAAAAATAGCTAGATATTTATAAAAATCACAAGTTATCCAAATAAAATATTTGCTCATTTTATAAAAAAAATTATCACTAAATTTCCAAATTATCTTAATTTATCAGCATTTTATTATTTAAACCCTTTAATTAATTTAAATTTTCATTATAATATCCCAAATAATATCTTCTCAACAACGTATTGTTACAATAACCGTTATTTGCATTGCTTATATACTTGTTTTTTTAATTGCAATGCTTCGATTTTTATTTTAAAAGTACAGTGTATTAGGTTTTTTTAATTCGATGTACTTTCCGCATTAGTTTATAATTTATTACAATAACAATTATTCTACAATGTTCAAAATAGTAAAAAAACAAACTTTTTTTTTTTGAAGAATGTTAAACAGGGCCCAGCCTAGATACAAAATCGGGTATCAGATACAAACCCGAAGCCATAAAACATATCAAAACATCTTCTAGGGTTGCCGACAAAACAAAAACCTAATCACTTCTACGCAGCCAAAAAGAAAAAAAAATGGCAGACGATGCTCTTCCAAATGGCGGACGATGCTCTTCAACTCTTCGCCAAATCGTCATCTTTCTTTAACCCACTACTTTCGCCACGCTCCCAGTAAGACAGAGCATCGTTAAACCCTTTTCTCATACCCCTATCACTCTCCAAATTATTCGAAACTCTATCATTGTTTCCGAAGTACTGTAAATTGTTAGATCTAGCGTCATCGCGACCTAGATCTAACGTTGCCATTCTCGAATTGTTGTTAGTACTCCAGTTAGCTTCAATATTCGAGAAGTTGATGGCTGGAGCTTGCTGTGAGTTACCGTACTTGTTTTCGGTCTCTTGGAAGCAGATATGATCGGTCTTATCAGCAAGTCTTTGCTGGTTGACGAAGCACGGCTACTGATTTGTACTGTCAACATGATTGTCGGTCTGTAAACTTTTCGAATGTAAAAGATAAGCTTCTAAATGTTTGCTTTCAGCTTTAGAACTCCAGTCATCAGCAAGGGAAGCGTACTTGGTTTGGTTTTTGATTATTTTATTAGACTTTTGAAGAATAATCTTACAATCAGTACGAATAATTAACCAAACATGCTCTTTACTTCAACTGCCTTTGTTGTGCACTCACAAATTTCTTTCTTTCCACAAATTGAACACTGCAGTAGTTAATAGAATGTGAGCATAGTCTGTTTCCTTAGACTTAGATCTGAATTTGTTGTTGATCATTTTGATAATATGCATAATATCCATTTGCCTGTTGTCATCTATACCCAGAGTAGCTTTTATTTGATTCCAAATAAAGTAGGAGAAAATGCATTCAAAAAATAGGTGATTAGCATTTTCAGTACATAAATTTCACAAGGAACAGAGTGAATTTATATTATTACCCCATTTATTAAGTCTATCCCAAGTTGGAAGTCTGTTCTTAATTGCAAAATATGTACAGAATGCCATCTTGGGACAGTTCACTCTATTCTATATGCAATGATACCACTCTTCTGTTGGGAATTTGTTTCTAATAAAATTCCAAGTTGTTTTAAAGGAAAACTTCCCTCTGTTGCTTGCTTTCCATTCCCAGTAGTCATTCTCTGCATACATATCAAATTAAATTTTGCATATTTCAGCTTTATGGGGGTTAGTAATAGGGTGTAATTGTGGTTGCCACTGATTATTTACAATGATATCAGATACTTTATCATTTAATCCACCACATATAACTAAACTATTCCACCCAACCTTATTTATAAAGGCTTCATTTTTAAACCATGGATCAAACCATAAACTGGTTACTTTACCACTTTTAATCTTTCTTTCAAGTAATGATTTACCAATTTCCCTACAATTTAATATTTGCTTCCAAGTATTCGATTGGTTATTGTTATGCACATAAGTCCAAAAAAAAATTTGTTTCAAATACTTGGATCTCATCCATCTAGCCCACAAAGAATCTGAGTTAAGAAATCTCCAAAATAATTTTAAGTGGCAAGTAATACTCAGGTCCTTAATACTTCTAATGCTAAGACCCCCTTCATTTTTAGGTCTGCACACATTTTCCCAACTAATTTTGTGATACTTACCTCTCCATAAAAAGTCAGCGCATCTACTTTCCAATTTTTTAATAGATGCAGCTGGAATATGAAAAGTTTAAGGCCAATATAAGATAATAGCATAAATCACAGTCTTAATAAGTTCCAGTCTTCCAGCAATGAAAAGTAATTTACAAGACCAAGTCTCCATTCTTTCTTGGATTTTTTCAAATAAAATAGAACAATCTGAATCCTTAATCTAATTTGTAGAAAGAGGCAGACCTAAATATTTGATTGGAAGACATCCCTCTTCTATTTGTAAAACATTTAAAAATTATTTTTTGTACTTACAAGACTTACTAAAATAAGCTTTTCACTTATTAATGTTAAGTTGAAGCCCAACATAAATTTTTAATTTATCAAAAACTGTTTTTATAGAGTCTGCATTATCTTTATTAGCTTTTATAAACACCATGAGATCATCATCATAAATCAGATGGTTAATTCAGGGCTGAATTCTATTTATAGGGTGAACATTACCTTTAATATTCTCTATTTCCATAAGAATAGAAAAATAATCCATAACAATAGCAAAAAGATAAGGTGATAAGGGATCACCCAATATTAAACCCATGTTACTCTTAATAAACCCTTCTGCCCTTCCTTGAATCAGAATAGAAAAGGTAGGAGTGTTAATACATTCAAACACCAAATCACAAAACTTTATAGGAAAACTCATGCATTTCATAATATGATGAATAAAGTATCTGTTTACCTTATCATATGCTTTTTGTAAGTCAATCTTAATACATACTTTTTCACCCTGTTTTGTGTTGAATTTTCTAACCATCTCATGTGCTAAAAGAGAGTTTTCATAGATAAGTCTACCAGGTACAAATGCGCTATGATTTTCGGAAATAAGAAAAGGTAAAAACACTTTTATTCTATTACTAAGGACATTAGCAATAATTTTGTAAATAAAGTTGCAACAAGAAATAGGCCTATAATTACCAATATCAGTGGTATTTTTATTTTTTGGAATAAGGGTAATGAATGTGTGATTTAAACTTTTGAGAATTTTTCCTTTGTCCATAAAATTCTTCAACCACTCCCATCACCTGTTGTTTAATATTATCCCAATTATTTTTAAAAAAATTTGCATTGAACCCATTAGGGCCAGGGCTTTTATTATCTCCAGCATTAAAAACAATAGCTTTTATCTCCTCTAAAATTACAGGAGCAAGCAATATTTCAGCTGCATTATGATTTAAAATATTTTTACAGGTTATATGAGGAAATTTCTTTTCAGTAATTTCAGAAAAATAAAGTTCCTTATAAAAGTTGATAGCTTCTGTGGTAACCTTATCATATATGCATTAGACAAATTACCCTCTTTATCTATAATACAACTTATATTGTTTAAGTGCTTTCTATTACTCATTTTAGCATAAAAGAATTTCGTACAGTCATCACCTAAAGTAAGCCAATCAACCTTTGCTTTTTGTCTAGCATTAACAGATTCTTTATGCAACTCACTAGACAACTCATTTTGGTTTTGAAAAATTTTATTAATTGTACTGATATCATTAGGCTTATTATCATAACTCAGTTGTAAAAGTTTACCTTCTTTTCTCAGTCCAATAATCTTTATTTTGTTCATATAGTTATTTTTGTTCCAATTTTTAAGATTATTTTTAGTGTATTTCAACAACATATAAAACTGATACTGCTTAGTTCCTTCACAGGAAAAATTAAGATTGTTTTCCATTAAAGTTTTGTAATCTTCTTCAAATACCCAGCTATTTTTGAATCTAAAAGGAGGAACTTTACTATTAAAATCACCATTGACAAAAAGATTAACCAATAAAGGAGTATGATCACTTAAGTTTTGTTCTAAATTGGAACAAATACAATTAGGAAATCTTTTTAATAAATCTTTGTTATACAAAATCCTATCTAATTTGCAATGAATATTTTTAGCTATTCCATATTTCCATGTAAATTTGTTCCTACTGATAATTGGTTCAATAAGACCAGTTTCTAATAGAAATTTATTAACCCTATCTAATTTATATTGAGGGATTTTAATTCCTCCAAATTTTTCATTAACATGAAAGACAGTATTAAAATCCCCAAACACAATCCAGGGGAAATCGTATATAGAATTTAGAGATTTAAGTTTTTGCCATAAAGCATTTCTTTCTTTCTCAAACTTACTGCCATATACACTAGTAACTTGTAAAGAAAACCCTCCAATGTTTTTAAAACTACAATCTATAAATTGACTATCTTTGTTTATGTTTATATTAGTCCAGATATTAGAATCCCAAATAACAATGATTCTACCTTTACAACCACAATCATTGTTATGAATAGCTTTCCAATTACTAGACATCTTAAGGCAAAATCTTTCGAAATTATCATCATTCAGTTTATTCTCAATTAAAGCAATTTTGAAGGTTTGTAAACATTAATCATATAAAGGATATCAGATTTTTTTACAGGGGTGTTCATCCCCCTGACATTCCAAGCAAATAAAGTCATATATATCTAATAATAAACATAAGAAATTTAAATAGTACCTGACACTATAGTGCCTTTACCACTCCTTTTATTATCAACACCCTTAGCTTTCAATCTGGTAGACATTTGATCCCATTCTGGATTGATCGAAATGTATTTTTGCTTGAAAGCTTTTTTCTCTTTGCTGCTCTTTAGTTTTCCCGATGCTTTTGTTTTGGCAATATGTAGTTCTGATAAGTCGAATTCTTCTATGTTATCAACCTTCTCAGATTCATCTTCCTCCATTTGTGCAGATTCTGGAATCTTTATTAAGGAAATATCAAACACAGTTGTGCGAGGCATGGCTGACTCATTACAGTCAGTCACTGCAGCCTGCTTTGGAGGGGGATCACACTTGCGAGGCAATGTTGGGTTATTTCTTCTCTTAACATCTGCAGCAAGCTTAGAAGGGGATCCTTCCTCTATATCAATTTCCTGGTTCAGTCTTGTATTCTGATGAAGATAGTTGGCTATTTTTGTAACATTATGGTCTGTAATTAAACATGACTCTGAAATAGGGGGGTTTTAGAGTTAAAGAACTTTTTATTTTTACCCTCCTCTGTATTAGTCGGAATCAGATCTTTTGATTTTTCTTCATATCCTTTTGTCTGATGAACTTCCATTGTCGTGATCTGATCACTTTGGTCAGTGAGCTCTCTTATATTATTTTCTTGATCGGAGATGATATCTTCTTGATAGATTCGATCTTTGTCTTTTTGTGTTCTTGATTGATTTTTTGTGCCTTTACTGGTACTCATTTCTTGAACTATTTCAGATCTATCTTCTTGAGTAAAAACTCTATCTTTATCACTATTTTTGGGGATCCACATCTGTTTTGGGTTGCATTGCTCTCTAGTGTGACCGAAACACTTACAGATGCTACACTTAGGTGGAACCCATTCATATTCAACTTTTTTGTTATGACTTCACCATTATAAAGATTGAGACAGATTTCATTTGGAAGTTCATCAGTCGTAGAAACTTCCACAAGAAGCCGAGCGTAATTCAATCTCATCTTCATGGTTGTTGCTGCATGTAACATCTCGGATTTTCGACTTCCGAAAATCGACATTAATACGTCCACTGTATCAACTGCCGAGCAATCGAATGTCGAAAAACCGAATTGCTATGGAGAAAAAGAAGAGGTAGAAGAAGACAGAAGAAAAAGAAAGAAGAAACAATAGAAAAACACAGAACAATATCAGAATCTCACATATCGCAGCGGAACAACATATAATAGATAAATGAATAATCTTTAAATCAAAGAACTATACATTTTATACATTACATCATCATCAGAGTTTACAACAACAATATACAACACTGGACAGTTATACAACTTGTCCTCATACAAAATACACGGCAGAATAAATGATATCATATATAAGTGATACGTCTCGCCATCCAGCTCGCCACAGAGCTCCACAACATCTCCTGAATCCAGAATGACCTGATAACCTGACTCTAGACTGCCCATGTGGAAATTATGGGCACCCAGAGTTTAGGAAGAAAACAATAAACTCCAGGTCAGTCATGGTGACTGGTGTGAGAACTTAAAACAGTTATTTATCTTTAAAACAACAACAACAAAGGAAGTGGAAAATATCCGCAATGCTTTTGGAAAATGAAACTACCATAAGACCTCCCGCCACACACACAATGCAAATGCAGAATTGGAGGAGATTTCTTCTTATGATAGTCAAACATGCTTACTACGCAAATCATTGGATTATTATTATTAGTGCATAGTGGAAAACATTTCGAAAGTATAATATTAATCTTAGCCAACATAGGCATTTCACACTATGCCTACTATAGCTACCATCTAAACAGTGGGGCACCACCATAAGTAAATGGCAGGTTCTACAACTAAAACCGTACTGGGTTCGTATTGGAAGATGGATTACCAACAAATGGTCAGGCAAAGAAACTTCCTTACACCGAAATGGAAACGCCTCTGGAAAGACGCCCCGAGAACCTAACCGGATCTCTACAAACACAAGGCCGATGCTACCTCACGCTGTACAGCTGTAACTAGGTAGCTAACACACAAGCTATGCCATCCCCCGGTCGTTACCGACCTTTATCCGAGAGCTCTCGATCATACAGCAACAACCACAAATTATAATAAATTTGCAGCATCAACATAGGTAAAATATCTGGGCTCCATACCATGATATCACCTTTTATCCAGAAGGAAATGACATACCCTAGGGGCGCTACCCCTAAAAAACCTTGCCGCAACATTCCTGTTTCGACCATTACCGGGTTGTGAGGCTCGACGAAGTCTCGTCCACAAAGCTACGCTTTTTCACAAAGCCACGCTTTTTCACAAAGCCACGCTTTGATCAACAATTGATCAACATCACTTCGTATGCCACATTACCAAATTGGGAGTGTATCACTAGTAACCATCAACTACATAACCTCTGAGCTCGTACGTCTCAGAGAAGGGTGTTAAGCTAAGAGAATAAATTCTCCGCCACCAACAGAAATGTATTTGATAGAAACCAGCTTTACATCTCAAAGTGTAATGTCAGACACACATCCATACAAGTCCGTTTCGGGATCGAACGAAACCGAAGGCACTTCCAAAGAAGCCCTTGCAATCCGGATATTCACTAATCACGTCCGGACTTTCCATCACAAGAAGAGTGATATAAATCTCTATACCGGAGCAACTCGGTGCAGAGACATTCGACAGGTTGTCCTTTCATTTTCGAAAATACCCGGTCTTCACACCAGTCTTCAATACGATCCATATCGTCGTATCACTAATTCGGAATGGGTTATATGACACAAAGGTCTTTCCCAGCTAACCCGAATAGTGAGCACAATATTTAAAACATACGGATATAGGGATTTCAATTAAGTCACAACTTATTACCCAAATCCTTTCCTTTAAATGGTTTAAACAAATTACCATTTCAAATCTTTAAACAAAAAGATTTACTTCACAAAGTTTTCCCAGTTTCACAAAGATTCATTCACATATTTCCAAATCAATTTCCATTTCAATTGCATTAACCCATTAAATCTTTAAATTAAGATTTAATTTATAGCTTTCAAAACTATTCACAATTCAAGTCTTTCATAATATAAAAGATACACCTTTTAAAATCTTCTTTGATTTCAAAATAAAGCTTAATCATCTTCACAAAGGTTAATTCATAGTTTTTTTTCCAAACTATTCACAATTTCATTTCAACTTGAAATGTTTCGATACAAATTGGAAATCTTTTCACTTTATGAAAGCTATTATTATTTGAAAACAGATATTTTCGTTTTGGTAAAAACTGGTTACAATTATACAGGTTAAAGCCATCCAAGTATAAAACTTGAATTTAAATTTAAATTTCCAAAACCATATTTTTAAATGGTTAAAAACCCATATAAAACACCTTTTATAATTTGTAAAATCCTTTAAACCAAAATTCCCAATTCATTGAATTCAATTTCAAAATATTGAATTCAAACTTAAATCAAATGATTTAAATTCCAATTCTATTCAGTTATTTAAAATAACTTTTATTTTTGAAACTTATTTCAAAAACTTTCAATTCCAATTCCAAAACTATTTTGGATTCAAAAATTCAATTTTCCAAAATTGATAAAAATCTGTGACTTAACCGATTTCCACGTGAAATCCACATTTGTGTGTGTATTGTGTAGTCCACGGGTTTAACACAATAGTGCAACAACATTCAACCATCACAGACCTAATATAACAATATAATTGATAAGCGGTATGAACGGTAACGCTTATCTTTCATTCACAGATCATAGATATATATATATATATCACAGATAAGTAGATCACAAATCACAACACAGAATATGATATATCACAAAGCATCACACATCAAAGATGTCAAACAATTTAACATCCAATATAATCCAAACATCCATACGTAGGATTAATTAAATTATCTGATTAATTCAAATCAGATAAATTTCTATAAATCAATTTTACTAGTTATAGTAAATTAATAATTAATTTATTTCAAATTTATTTCAAAACACCAAATCAATTTTCAACGATTTTCAAAAGATTTATTTTCAATTACCAAAAATCAATTGCCAAATGGACTTCTAAATCTATTTCCTTTTTAAGAAGATAAATTCCTTTACTTTTCAAACAATTCAAAAATCCAAGTTTTAAATCAAATTCTCAACTTATAAATAATACTTTCGAAATCCATTTATTAAGCCTTTTTTCCAAAATTTCAAATTTAATTCAATATGGTTCAAAAATAAAACTTTTATCTTTTAACCCCTTTTTAAATTTATCCAATTATCAAAAATAAATTTTTCGATAAATTTTCAACTTAAATTTTCAAAAAATCCAATTTTATTTATTTCCGATATTCATCGATACCAAAAATATCTTCGGCTAATTTATAACCGTCTACAGATTCAATCACAATATAATCACACGGCGATTATAAATAAATCAACACACAACATTGAAATAAATTCAAATGTTTGAGGAATCCAGTTGGATTCCTCCAACCTGTTTCCCTGCATCCACAGATGTTAGCACAATACCAATTCCACTTCAATGTGGAATATCGCGGTATATGGGATTTATAAATATTATCCGCTATTATGAGGCGCAATAGGGTCTCATCCGCTATATAATGCGGGAAATCAACTCCAAATACATATATAATACCAATTCCACCTCACAGTGGAATTATCGTGGTATATGTTTTTAATAAATAACCTCCTCTTAATATACGGCGTATAGGGTCTACTTAACACAACAGATAACAATTATCATTCAATTCACACAATCAAGCAATTTTAAATCTAACTATTTAAAATTTAAATCGAAATACAATATTTGATTGAGTGAGGAGTTCTCACCTCGCTTTTAAAATGTCGAGCGTTCAATTTTTTTTACATTAAATCGAACACGTTCGATTTAACACAAAAATTTCACTTGCTCGAAATGATCCCACATCTGCACCACAGCGAGCTGCTCGTCGCTGCGATTCCGGCGTCGCCAGTTTCGCTGAATTCTGATAAAGTATGTAAGAGATATGTTATTTTAAACATTCGGTATAATTTATAAAAACAATTTTTTTTTATATTACAACCTCAGATCTGCCTTCGTTTCATCTGGAGAAAATCTTGCCGCGAATTGCTTCTTCTCCCTCCCATCGTTCATCACGCGAACGAACCCAACTTAGTTTGAATTATTTTGATCGCCGCACCCACTAACAACGACGAGAAGATGATCGGCGAGTGCCACGACGAAGCTCCTCCCCTCCTCTACCTTCAGCTGCGAGCACGTGCAGCTCGGCCATCCCATCACCTCGTAAAACGCATGCGACTGGTAGGCGAATGCGAGCAAAATTCTCCACCTATGGTCGACGATTCGTCGACTTACCCGTATGGATTTGAAGATCACGACTAGCTCTAACACTTTGTAGTTGAAAGATTTTCGTGAATGTGAATGGATTGGAAGCAATTGAGGGAAGAAGATTCGAGCTCTCTAAGCCATCAAAATTTAAACTGGCGGCTAAACCTAGTTGTTTTAGGTTTTTGGCAAAATGAAGATTATAACGTCCTTTTATAGAAAATTGCAAATCACTATTCATCTCGAAATTTTCCGAACTCCAAACGAAGCGTGCCGGCTGGCATTTCTAAGGTTTTACTCGCGTTCCGAACACAATGGAACGTGTTTTGGGAGCTATTTCGATCGTATGTGAGAGTTATGGAAATAAACGATCAAATTTAAATCAAATCGATTTAAACCGATTTCTATGCGTTTTAGCTCGCCCCGGACAAAACGTACATCCGATTGACACGAAATTTGAAACCATACAATAATTTCACATTACGGATCCGATGAAAGTGGTTTCGTTGAAATCCGAGACTGTTTGCACTACACCAGAAAAGACTTTTGGTAGCGTTGCAAAAACGCTTCCATAACTTATGGTAGCGTTTTAGAGAACATTGCTATATGACATGCAACTAAAAGTCTAAAACTTTTTGTTGCGTTGTAGTAAACGCTACCAAAAGTCACTTTTAAATGCAACTATAGGTATTTTCTATAGGATTTAAAAAACGCTACCAAAAGTCACTTTTAAATGCAGCTATAGGTTTTTTCTGTAGGGTTAAAAAACGCTACCATAAGTCTTCATTTTTTGGTTGCATTTTTTGTTTATATACTATTCATATTAAAACGAACGATCAATCGTATAATTTTCATATATTCAAACAAACAATTAAATCACATAATTAGCATATACAAACAATCAATCATATGATCATCATATTCAAATAATTGCAAAAACATGCTAATCTCACAATCAAATATAATATCCATAATCAATTCGATAGTAGTTTTTCAACAAAATAAGTCACATACTACAAGCATTCACAGACAAGTTTCCACAAATGGTACTAACAAAATACGACAACATATATAACAATTAAATTCATGTTCGTTGCTTGATTACCAATAGTTCTTTGTTGTCGACAGTCTTCGCTTTGAAATAGCTAATTACCTGCAAACGAGTTTAACAATCAACTGAAATAAAAAGAAATGGAAAAACATGTAGTTCAGGCAACATGTATAGCTAATTACCATTTATAAATAAGTTTACACAACAAGTACTAACAAAATGTTATAATATATATAACAATTAAAGTCATATTCATTACTTGATTACCCACAATTCTTTGCTGGAGTTGTTCTTTACTCCTAAAAAGCTAATTGCATGTAGACAAATTTAACAATCAACAAATGATTATGAAACTGTTTTGCATATTTAAAGTATATCAAACATCATTAGTTAAACTTTTATTAAATTTAAATTATTTTTATAAAACTTAGTTAATTTAGTTAAATTTTTATAAACTTGGTTAATTTTTATAATAAACTTGTTTAATTTTTAAAAACTTATTAACTTAGTTAAATTCTAATAAAACTTAATTAATTTGTATAAATTTGTTTATTTTTTATAAAACTTAGTTAAATTTGAAAAAAATGGTTAATTTTTATAAATATTAGTTTAATTTTTATAAAAATCGATTAACTTATTATCAAACTTAATTAATTTTATCAAACTTGGTTTTATTATTATTATTATAAACTTGTTAATATTTATAATACTTAGTTAATTATTATAAACTATTTATTTTTTATAAAACTTAGTTAATTTATTCAAACTATTTATTATTATTATTATTATTAAACTTATAAATTATCTTAATTGCTAAAACTTAAGTCATAATTATATTTTAATTAACTTAAACTTATAAATTATCTCAAACTTAAACTTTTTTAACTTAGTTAATTTTTATAAATTATCAAACTTATAAATTTTTCATAAACTTAGTGAACTTATTATTATTGAAATTTAGTTAGTTTATTATTATTAATGTAAACATAGTTAATTTTTATAAACATAGTTAATTTTTATAAACTTATTTAATTTTTATAAAACTTAGTTAACTTGGTTGATTTTTATAAACTTAGTTTTTGTAATCTTGCCAGTCTAATAGAAATAAGCTATACGAAGCATATGCACCAATGTTGAATACACTTGCATTTGCCCTTGCATACTAAACAAATAAAAGTAGCCATATTGTTAAATTTATTGATAAAAAACTCATGTGAAAAACTACAGAAGGTGTATCCAATAATAAGGTGGAAAATGATGTGCATCTGATAACAGAAGATGAAAGTCATGATGTAGGGCAACAACCAGGGATTAATAGTGAACAACTCTTGAATCACAATCATAATGTAAAGGTCCATAATTCTGATCATAGCAAAAGGAGAGAACTAGATAAAAATTACCAACAAATAGCCGTCTGAACCAAAAGTCCTACATAATGAGCAAAACTCGGATCCCAATTCAGAATCAGACCAATCCACTATCTGTAGAAAAATAAATAAAACAAAAGGACAATCCCTCTCACACACTTGGTAAGTGGAGGCAAAATGATGAGGAAATAAGAGGATTGACCTTGTATATAAAAGGAGATTGACACTTATCGATATGTAGAAGAAATGAGGCAGTTGTCATATACTGAAGGTTGCTTTCAGTTCCTTTGTACAGAAGCCCTCCTGTAATATCAATATTTTTTATTGATATTGTAGTGTAACCAATTTTAAGTTTGATGTAGATAATTGGATGAGTTAATTGTAAAACAACCGGTGGATGATTTTGAACTTACATTGTAACAAGAATAAGAGCAGTACAAATGACGGACAATAGAGCTTAAGGAATCACTATAACTTATTCGGTGCTTATCAGCAAATTCAAACACCTGCATAACAAAAGTGTTCTTCAGCATGTGCTCACTATATCAGTAGGTTGTAAGTACCAAAAAACAGACAGAGAAACATGGGAAAGAAGAGAGACTAATTAAAATGTCACAAATTCAACAATCATAGAAGGGTTACGCCAACCCACGATTAACAACCAAAGATAAACCGCTACCTGGAAAATCAATGTATCGAACAATAAAGCACTCATAGTGATCATTTCTCATATTTTGGAACCACGTCTTTCTCCTCATTTTTGTTCCCTGCTGCCTAAAATCTTGTGTCTGCACACAAAATAGATATCATTTCTCTTGCGATTTTTGTTTGGGTTCAACGAGTTCCAGCACCATAAAGCTACTGTCCTCGACCACTCTACAAATGATCACTGCCCTATAAATATTAACATCCGATAATACAGTAGGTAAGAGAAACATGCCATTTAAGTTTAATAATGCATGGGTAGTTCTTATTGAATACAAGGATGTAGTGAAAGCAATTTTTAAAAATTCCTTGCTTGGGCAACCCCTTGTTTCAGTTCCCATTGAAAAAAAGAAGTGAAAATGAGACTAAAATCATGGCACAAAGGGACCTTGAGCATTAAAAGAAAATGTTGATGACTTGAGGGAAAAGAAAAACACCTCATATCTTCAGTTGCTTGTAGATCTATCATGTCCAATGTTGACTGAAGAGTATAGAGAAAGTTTGGAGTGTTTAAAAAAAATGATACCCACCACAAGTCATTGAGCTGCATCGAAAAGCAAAGATTAACTGGTTAACACGATATGATTAGCCAACTAAAACTTTCTACTCTAAAATATTAGCTAACAGGCAAAGAACGTCCCTGAACTAACTTATTGATGAAAATGGGATGGTTATCAATAATTCCAATACTTTGAGCCAATAAGCTCATTATTTCCAGCAACCGTATAACAGAGACAATATTCCACTCAGTATTCCATCCAATACATGTAAGAAGGTAATAAAAAAACTACTCACAACAAGCTTATCAGAATGGTTTACTATTGGGATATTTTTCAAAATTTGATGACAGTAATAGCACTGGACCTGATGGGATGGGTACAAAATTTTAACACTATGGTCCAGCTAGCATGCAAATACAACTAGTCTAATTCTAGTGTCAAGCTTTAGACTAAAAATAGAGTTGACCCACTGTTCAACTCATATATCTACATATGTGCATCTATACACAAAAAATACTTATTATGCACCTAATAATCGGTGTGAGAATAGGAAAAATAATAAATACCACTCAAGCTAGAAAATAGTTGTATGAGCACACGCATATTATCACTATAAGCATTGAACTATTACATTCTTATTATACCTGCCATCTACCAAAAAGCACAAACATCTTACTTATTATTTCTAGTTGTAGGACTGGTTCCAACCAATACTTGGTTTATTAGTGCACACAATTTTAATTTTGAAACTAAAAATTTAGAAATAATCTGAAAATTTGTAAAGATGATGTATATGATATACCTAGGCTACCTACAAATATAGTGCTTACCGTAGATTGCTTCCTACTGACTTTTTTATTGTCATAATGTATACTTTATTTTTTGTACCTGAACCACAAGAACAACTATTCAACAAATATTGCTATGAAATGTATGTATAAACTGTGAAAGTGTACGTGTAGTACTAAGGATCGTGTAATATGGTATATTAATGCGGAAACTGAGCAGTCGAACAGGAATTTTTCCGCCTCAACAGCCGAAGAGGACTTCAACTTAATACAAAATGTTTGTTGACGAATGTGTTCTAAATAACACTGATAGTCTTTTGATAGTACAATTTTCCTATAATCAAATCCTCAAGAGTATGTATGTGTGTGAAGATTTAGAAGGAAAATAATCACGTAGAATCGAAGTATATGAATTAAAACAAGGATTCTAGTGATATTAATTAAGAATGAAAACTTTTATTTGCAGAAATGAATAGAGATTAGATTTCAGAAATATAAACAAGAATCGGTGATTGTAGAAGTGAATTGAATATGTTTATATAGTTGTAGAAGAGTTGTAATCTTTTATGAAGAGTTTTAGTTAACAGTTGTGTCCATACATCTTGAAATAGAGGACATTCCTCTTCATGAAATGATCGCATCTCTTCAGTAAACTAGCCGTTATTTTCTGGTCGGTCGACCGGAAAACCTGGCCGGTCAGCTGAGTTTGAAAACGTATACAAAACAGAAAGTAGCTGTGCATATGATACAGGGTCGGTCGACCGAGGATCCTGGTCGGTCGGCCGACCTGGTGTTATTTGCACAGTGAACACAGTTTTAATATGAAATGTTTTGTGTGCGTGTGTGACTATTTGAGGAATGATTTTAACAATATTCTAAGACTCAATAAAATAAAATATCCATACTAATCTCTGAATTGTAGTATTGTCTCCTTTGTAGTGCACAATATGCACTTATTCTCTTTTTGTCGCTTTCATATAGTATTCTCGTCGTATGATCTCTGAAGCTTGTGTCATGAATCAAAACTCATGAATCAACATTCTCCCCCTTTTTGATTGATGACAATACTTATGTGACGAAGTAAAACTTATCTATATTATAATTCTCCCCCTGAATATATGGCGACTTTTCTGCAAAAAATATGTTAGCTTTCATATATTTTTCTCCCCCTTTGTCATCGACAAAAAGGAATACTTATTAGATGTAATAATGAAAAAATATGGAACATGTAACACAAGTAAGAAAACATCGAGTTTAAATATTACATACTCAAACCAAATAGGAATATTAATGATGTTTACTTACTACACAACATCTAAAAATAGACATATTGTTCAAAAAAACAGAATACTTGAAATTATGAAATAGCAAATTGTAAAACAATATGATGCATGTATAGATATTCAAAACATAGCAATAAAAGAAACAAGCTTTCATACATTGCATCATCACAAATAAGAGTTTTAAGGTAACACTTACTTTTCTCCCCCTTAATCTGTGCTTGCATTGTTTATTTCTGAAAATTGTGTTAGAGCAATATCTTTCTCCCCTTTGTCATTGACGAAAAGGAGAGTTTATATGATAACAAATATTATATTTCACACAAGTGTTAACAATATAGAACAAAATAATTACTACTTGTAAGGTATCAGAAAACAATGAACATTTAAAGCATGCGATACCCAAGATTCTTATAATTTCCTAATTTTTAGGAAACCATACCCATTTGGGTGTGGTTGTACCTTTATAAATATAATTTTCATTATTGATTACCATATCAAAATAATTATTAATGCATTTTTCTCTATTTTTCCAATTAACAGGAACCCAAATACTTAGATAATTTTTATTCATATTTCTCGTTAATGATTTTGTACTTCTAGAGAAATTATAAACATTATTGGTCATAGTAGTTTTTGAATTTCGATAAAAATTTGATTTCGACTTTACTCGAAATTTAGTAGTAGCACTAACATTTTTATTATACATAAAATCGTATCTAGTGCTATTTCTATGATTATATCCTAAACTATTTTTATTATGTAAAGGTCTAGAACTAGATAAAATCATGTTTAAATCATTTTGACCTTTATTAAATTTTGTGACTTCAGTGTTGAGTTTATCAAATTTAGCTTTAAAGTCACACTTATTATTTTCAAAAGAAATATTACTATTATTTAAAATATCCATTTTCTCATTTAATTTAGATTTCTCATTTTTTAACGTACCGTTCTCATTTTTGAGAAGGAAATTTTGAGATTCTAAATTATCTAAAGAGGATTGTATAAATCATTTTGTCTTTTCAAATCAAAATTTTCTTTTGAAAATTTTTCTCTCTCGTTTTCAAATATGGTGTTTTGTTTATCTAGAAAATCTGTAAGAGTTATAAAATTATTCTTTAAATCACCAAGTTGATTTTCTAATTTTAACTTCTCGTTTTTCAATTTCTCATTTTCAAGTTCAACAGATTTCATCTTTTCTAAAATAATAAAATTAAGCTTTGAAATCTTATTGCTTATACTAACTAATTCATTATTATCTTTTACTGAAATTTGTAAATCAGAAAGTACCTTTTTACGGTCCTCATTGGTCGTTGCTCTAATAGTTTCAGGCTTTTTGCTTGCTGTACTTCGACCGGATCTTTTTCTAGCCATTATTCTATGATGTTGTGACGATCGATAGAATACCAGGCTCTGATACCAAATGAAAGTGTATGTGTAGTACTAAGGATCGTGTAATATGGTATATTAATGCGGAAACTGAGCAGCCGAACAGGAATTTTTCCACCTCAACAGCCGAAGAGGACTTCAACTTAATACAAAATGTTTGTTGACGAATGTGTTCTAAATAACACTGATAGTCTTTTGATAGTACAATTTTCCTATAATCAAATCCTCAAGAGTATGTATGTGTGTGAAGATTTAGAAGGAAGATAATCACGTAGAATCGAAGTATATGAATTAAAACAAGGATTCTAGTGATATTAATTAAGAATGAAAACTTTTATTTGCAGAAATAAATAGAGATTAGATTTCAGAAATATAAACAAGAATCGGTGATTGTAGAAGTGAATTGAATATGTTTATATAGTTGTAGAAGAGTTGTAATCTTTTATGAAGAGTTTTAGTTAACAGTTGTGTCCATACATCTTGAAATAGAGGACATTCCTCTTCATGAAATGATCGCATCTCTTCAGTAAACTAGCCGTTATTTTCTGGTCGGTCGACCGGAAAACCTGGCCGGTCAGCTGAGTTTGAAAACGTATACAAAACAGAAAGTAGCTGTGCATATGATACAGGGTCGGTCGACCGAGGATCCTGGTCGGTCGGCCGACCTGGTGTTATTTGCACAGTGAACACAGTTTTAATATGAAATGTTTTGTGTGCGTGTGTGACTATTTGAGGAATGATTTTAACAATATTCTAAGACTCAATAAAATAAAATATCCATACTAATCTCTGAATTGTAGTATTGTCTCCTTTGTAGTGCACAATATGCACTTATTCTCTTTTTGTCGCTTTCATATAGTATTCTCGTCGTATGATCTCTGAAGCTTGTGTCATGAATCAAAACTCATGAATCAACAAACTGTCCAACATTACTTTTGGGGAGTAAGCAGGGTTAGCAATAATATTATGGTTTGAATTCAATTAGGCAAGATAAGCCCATTAGGCAGAATAAGATATATTTCATTCTAGTCTTCAATAATCATGTTTCAATTGAGGTTTTAGAGTCTAACAGTTTCTCTTTTATTTCATTTAATAAGTGGACATAAATATATAACCTAGTTTTTAAATGATCAGGAACTTAATGCTATGAAAATGTGTACCAAAACAGAGCACAATATGGTCTTGAAACACCAACACTGTCAAAAAAAATATAACAACCACAACAAAGGAACAAAATGCAGGTCTTTTTCTACCCTTATTCGAGGGATAAGGAACAAAAACAGATGTATGTATTGGAGAATTGGTTATTGTCACCGCAATGATTGCTCATTTCCCTCATATTTCACCCAACGTTGTACTTATTGGACACGAATTAGTGTGATCCATACTACTACTATTTGTTTAGAACTTTAGACAACTCAATGTATGATTGCATATGTTATGAATTATGGTTGCAGCCATTTTAGTTTTAGAAATCTTCATCTATCATTTTCATTTTAAAGATAATTTACCATATGGTTTGTTGGTTTTTTCTATAAACCATTTGAAAAGTGCTCAAGCTTGAAAAAATATGAATTTATTTTGAATTGGAAATCGTTGACTTACTCCCCTTTTCCTTATATAGTAGTGACCATGAAGCTAAGAAAAACTCCATAGAAAATATGGTCCATAGAAAGTTTATTTATGAATCTTCTGAATGCAAATATGTAGTCTGGATAACATATGGGGGCATATAAAACAAGTACTTACATTCAATTCTACATATCTTCACGTGTTTCTTACAGATTGAATTTTATTCAGTGATTAAGTTACTGACATGATTGATCTTTTTGCAAGTCTTTTCTCGATAGTTCATGGTTACTGCCTTTGGATTTCCTTTTAAACAGTTATACTTATATTACCCAAATTCATTTTAACTCAAATGTCCATCAGTTAATTGAATATATATACTGGGTAGCAGATCCAATATTTTGATCCGATGGGTAACACAACAACATAACTTCGTCAACAAAAACAAAAATATGACTCGAAAGTTTACATTAGTTTAAAAATGTACTAGCTGCTGCCTTAGTGTATTAATGGAGAGCCAAAATTGTTTGGTAACAAATACTTTAAATCAACCAATATTTTTCTTTTGAAAACTTTCAATTTTGCATTCATCCAACTTTTACGCGCATAATTTAAAAACTTGTTGAATTCACAGCTTCTAAACACTTTGCACATAAACAATAAAATTAGTGTCTTCTAACAATTAAGTTTGCAATTATAACTTACTGCTTAATTTAAGCAATGACTTGGGCATAAAATAGAAACAAAGTATGTCCTAGTGATACCATTTAAATCTATCAAAAGCAAAACTGTTTTTTTATTTAGTGTACTTTAGCATTACAAATATTGCATCTAGTGTAATGAGGAGTTACTCCAACTAAAAAATTATGGTTACCATACATAGTAGGGCATAACCGACAATACTTAGAGACTAAAACACATAATCATAATTATGTTGCATTAATATGCAAAATACATATAGATCATAATGACTTTGCAACAATATTAACTAAAAGCTCTTCTCTGTGTAACATGGTTTTGTTTCCAATTCCAAGAAGGCTTTAAAGGCCATTCCCAGAAAATAAGCACCTATGATTCAAAAGTCGCCTTCAACTTTTTTACCATTTCAATTCTGCAATACATTGTTTGGAAACAATAGTATATCTTGAAAATGATAAAAATAGTGTGGTATGGACATGTTAACTCAAAACCCCTTATTTTACCAATTTGTCATTCAGCATGAAATAGAAGATCAACAAGGCAAAGCATAGCCCTAATTTGAATCGTTTAAAACAGAAACAATAATACATGACAATTAACATAAAGATTAAAAAAGAAATTCTTCAATAAAGAAACCTAACAAAAAATAACGAGATTGTGGAGGAGAAGTACATTACCTGGAAACGTACTTCGAAAATCCATACAATTGTATTTAGCAAATGGGAATTACCTCGTTGTCGATTTAGGGCTTGTGAAAAAATCTCAATGAAGGGAGCAGATTGAAGGAAGAGTGGGATGAAGTGGAGGGGAGTTGATTAATGGAGATCAGTGGCTCGAGATAGAGATAAGTGGCACGAGATGAAAGAGAGAGGAATTTTGTAGAATGAGGGTACAAATGTATCAATGGAGGGAAGGAGATGGAAAGAAACGAAATGAGTTTTTAGTATTGGCGGGTATGTTGGAAAATTTTGGTAGCATTGGAATAAAACAAAAACAAGTAAAAATAGATGGTAAAAATAATATTAGTTGCATTCACACAACAAATGCTACCAATAAATGCAACTAAAAGTAGGTTTTCTTGTAGTGTTGAAAAAATGGTCATTTTCACTCGTCAATTAAATATTAAAATATTCAATTTTCACAAATTAACTTTTAATTCAATTTTAAAAGTTCTATAACATCATTCTAACTCCAATATGATTTATTATAACTTTATAAACCATTTTTAATCACATTTAATTCAGATTTCAATTATTTACCCAATTTCAAGTATTAAATTAATAATTTAATCGCCCAATTAAATCACTATATCGAAATTAAATTAATTCGACTTCCAAATCTTACTTATAAATATTTAAAATTAATTAAATATACGAATTTCAAATGACGGAAATTCTGGGTCGTTACAAACTTCCCCCCTTAAAAGAATTTCGTCCTCGAAATTGCAAAGTAAGAAAAAGTTACAGAATCCATTAACTTTTCAAAAAAATCCACTTCGTGAAAATTCTATATTCACCTTTTTCCAATACTTTTAATTTCAACCAAAATAATGGTTTCCATTTTCTATTTCAATTCCTACGTTTTCATTTCAATTTGGAAATTGACTTTTCATTAACAAAAAATTTCCAAAATTTTCAAAATTTTTCTAACGCCTTAAATTTTCAGAAAAATTCGCCAGCGTCTCCTTTGCGCGGTTCAATCATAGTAGGATCACAATAGACATAAATATATATGCATCGACCCACACGGTCGGAAAAGCAGAAAAACAGTTCATATTTCCTATTTTTATTGCGTAGGCGTACCTTTTTAGCATTTTTAGGCAAAGCAGTTATTAATTAAGCATTTTAGCGCAACCCAATCAGCCGAACGGTAGCCACGGCACCTGTACTTACTCAATTTAAACATGTAAGTGACATATATAGGAAATTCATTTATATTTCATTAATTTTCAATAACAAATACAAAGTTTCCATAAGCAATGAAATCAAATAATTCTCATAAGCAATTTATAAGGTTTTAAAACGAATTCGAATGCTTTCATCAAAATTTTCAAACCATTCATGTATTCATTTTCAATTAGTTTACATTCACTAATTTACATTCAAGTTGGTTCACTTTCAATTCAAATTCCATCACATAGCTTTCAATTTTACAAATTCCATTTCATTAACACTTAATGAATTATATTATATACAATCAACCAACAATCATATAACAACCAATGTATATTCAACACAACCAAATAAATTTACTTTACTTCACATTCAATTTGGTTTAAACTTTTAATTCCAATTGGTTTAATATTAAATTGATTTCCATTCAATTATTCAATTCCCAATTTATTAGCTTTAACGAATTAACACTTATATCCATTATTCCATATTACTTCATTTACATTCGATTGATTAACATTCAATCTATTTATTCAATTCAATTGCTAATTCATTTTACAAATAAAGTTGAATTTCATTTATATAACTTCATTTCATTAATTCACTTATTAATTTACTTCGATATCAAAATCAACTTCATTTAACATTACTTAAGTTATATTCCAGTACAACATCATTTGTTTATCTTAACTTAAATTTCCACTTATAAATCCAATTCAAATCCGATTTAATTTATTTAACTTTACCAAAGCTGAATTTATCATCTCATATTATAAGTATAAAACTTATTTCACTTATAATTATCAATTACAACTTGGATTTTAATTTAAATTTTGTTTATCACAACAAAACTTCAATTTACTATGGTAGCAAATCCATCACATAGAAAACTCGAAAATGATACTGATGATGCTGCAGTCATCACCCTTATTATTTCCTAGCAACACCAGTGAATTCAGTGCTAAATATTCTTTCAAAAAATTTCCTTTTATTTATAAATCACATTTATAAATCTTTTTCTCATATAATTTCACTATTTAACTTTACTTATACAAGATTATTTCACAATTACAAATCATATTAATGATAATTCCATACTTAATAATTCATTTGCTTATATACTTCATTATTTTACAATTGTTGTTTTTATTGAACTTATTCAAACAACTTTTATTATCTCTTATATATATTTTCACATTTTCAACAAACAAACAATCAATTTTATTACACTTTAATAATTCCTGAAAATTTATTTCCTTTATATACAAAATATAATCGAGGTATAATTATTTCATTTACCCAATTTAAAATGATACTATGTCGGTTTATCTCGTTTAAGTGTTTAGAAACCCCTATCGATAATATGGCGTCCCACATACCGACCAGAATTCATAAACAGCACAACGGATAAGAAAACACAATATAAAACAATTTCATATTCACTAACAAATACGCGCTCATATTTATTATTACACTCACACTCATTCTAGAGTACTGCTGACTCTATCTCTAATGAGTAATTCCCAACAGAGCCATGGTTATCGCTTAACCATATGCTCTGATACCACATGTAACATCTCGGATTTTCGACTTCCGAAAATCGACATTAATACGTCTACTAAATCAACTGCCGAGCAATCGAATGCTGGAAAACCGAATTGTTATGGAGAAAAAGAAGAGGTAGAAGAAGACAGAAGAAAAAGAAAGAAGAAACAACAAAAAAACATAGAACAATATCAGAATCTCACATATCGCAGCGGAACAACATATAATAGATAAATGAATAATCTTTAAATCAAGAACTATACATTTTATACATTGCATCATCATCAGAGTTTACAACAACAATATACAACACTAGACAGTTATACAACTTGTCCTCATACAGAATACACAGCAGAATAAATGATATCATATATAAGTGATACGTCTCGCCATCCAGCTCGCCACAGAGCTCCACAACATCTCCTGAATCCAGAATGACCTGATAACCTGAGTCTAGACTGCCCGTGTGGAAATTGTGGGCACCCAAAGTTTGGGAAGGAAACAATAAACTCCAGGTCAGTCATGGTTGTGGAATATGCATGTATACGTTTTTTGTTTGATGATAATAAACATATATACATTCATTTAAATGTATTTGATATTGTACTATTTTATTTTTCACAGATAAAATAAATATTTGCTGAATAAAATAAATAACACAGAATTGGAATTCAAACAAATATTTTATTCAAACAAATATTTATTACAATTTTGATAGTACAAGTTCAAGCTCTCACTATAACTATACAATTTCAGTCACAATACAATTACATCACAATTTCATAGTTACATCAGTTCCTCACTACATATCACTCACACTCGTATTTATCTTCAACTTCATTCCAATGTGAATCCAGCATCTGAGCAATCTGCAGAAATATACATTGACGCAGTAAAATTGAAAAGAAAATATTTTTGCAATATAAAATAAAAATGTGATTTTGAAAATTTTATTTGCCTCAGTTATTTGGGTTGTTCGTCATCATTTATATTTGAATTCATCACACACGAACAATGTGACATGCACAGTGTATCACTGTACATGCCACAAGGCCGTGCACACCGATATATGTATATACACTTGATATAGTAACAGGAACAGGTGAGCACAGGTCAAACCCAAAAAACGGGTTCAACTCAAGTCACGACATTTGCACAAGGTCAAACCCAAGCGTTTAAGCTGGATTCAACACAGGACAATAGAGAGATGTATGGTGATACACAAAGGCAGCCCACACATGAATGGTGATACACAAAGGCTCAAATGATCAAGTGCACCAGAACCAAATACACATCAGTACAACATGCATGAAGCTACCAGACTAGACAAATACAACTGATTCGAGTGAAAGGCAACTATACACATGAAGTCAAAATGATCAAGGCAACAAAACCAGTTCATGTGCAAAACCAGAATGCTATCATATGTACAAATGCAAAGACCAGTGATGCACACTCAAACTTTTAACAAAGTCAAGTTCGAAGGCATAAGCACATGCACCAGTAAAACAAAGACCAGTGGACCACAATACAACAACCAAAAGTGTACAACAAATTCAAGTCAAGCATGCTACAGAACTGACCAACATAGCACAAGAATGAACAACATCAAGTGAGACCAGAAGTGAGACCAGACTCAAGTGAAACCAACCAACCAACCAACAAACAAAGGAATCAGATCATCAAGTCAGACCAGAACCAAATATACTCACAAATAGGCACAGGCAACAAGACCAGTTCAGATATGACATACAACAGCAAACCAGCCTCAAATGAACTCGACCAGTGAACAAGACTATCAAGGCATCAAGTATACACATCATAGTGCACATATGTCAAGTACACAAAAGACTCAAGTAGACTGCAACTTAAACTCAAATACAAGCAAACAATGGAATGCAATGAAAAGTCAACAATATATGCATACACACATACTAATGTATATATGCATATATACAGACAATATTTATTCACAAAATCAACTGGCCGTAGTCAGAGCTAAATGCATATAAACCAGGTACAACAAAGAAAAACCAGAAGTGCAGAAACACTTCAAAGAACATGGAAATGGAATCACATAAACAAGAGACCGAAGTCAACAAAATGTCATCAGAAATCAAACGATGGTAATCAAGCAAACCAGGAATTCGAAACAGCAGGTCGAGAAGTACTCAAGGATGAACACGAAAATGGACAGAGTCGAAGTACACAAGGGGGTTAAACAACATCGCACAAACAAGTTCGAACCAAAAATACCAGCAAAATCGAAAATTGAACAAGTCAAACTTCAACAACGTGATGACCAAGTGACCGAAACTAAAGCCGTGGCAATCACGTACAAAGACGAACAAGTCAGAAAAAAATCGCGAGTTAAATTTCAATGACGTGGGAATCTAGCAACAAAATATACATTTTTGAAGAAGTCAGAAAACATCTCAACCAAGCAATCAAATAAAACTGAATCGAACGGCAAAGAAAAGGAGTATTGACAAATTCAAACTAATTCACACGAACGAAATTATAGGAATTAGACTCCTATATAAACCCAATAATCACTGGCAGTAAAAGCATCAAATTCAAGCAATCAATCGAGAAAGCAAAAGGGACAGATAACATAGCAGTCGAATTTGATCAAGTCGAAGTAACCAGCCGAGCTGTAAGAGCAACAATCGAATAAATCAATCATCTCAAGGCAAGCAGGCATCAATCGAACGGAGCAACGAACACTCGAGGAGCAGCCGTGTGCAAGACAAAGAAGCAATCGATCGACAAACGCAACAAACATCGAATCGTAATTCGATCGAGAATATATAGTCGGCATCTTCGAAGATCCACAAAGCCCTAATTTTGGAAGCAGAGAGCCGAAGCCCTAATTTCAGAAAGAAGAACAAAATCGCCATTATCACAAACACAAAGGAACGGGCTAGAGAAAACAGAAAGAGCCGGCCTTGTTAAATTAACAAGGGCTTTAAGTTTTTATTATTTTGGCTTTAATTTAATGAGGCTTTGATATATTTAAATTAGGGTGTGGAGTTGTTTTTAATCTGTTTTTATTTTCTGTACTTTTCAAATCAAATCAGGGTAAATCACCACCTAGGTTTTAGGTAGTGTCAGATTGTCTAGTTAGGATTAGTTCAGTGAGCAGGGTGTGCGAGTTTGCAAAACTCAATAGGCGGTAGCAGGGTGTGCAAGTCTGTTAGAGTGTTTGTAAGCGGGAGACTGTTTAATTCTAATAGAAATCTGGGAATGCAGTAGTAGGCAGGGGTTGCCGAAGCTGGGTAAATTTTGTGTGTGATATACTTTTCAGCATATTTACTTCTCTGTAGTTTGTTATTGTGTTTAATTCAGTAAATTCGTGAAAATTTGCTATAACCCTATTCACCCCCCTCCCTCTAGGGTTAATCTAGATCCTACAAGTGGTATCAGAGCCCGGTATTTTTTCTTTAACTCTAGAGTCATGAATCCACCAAATAATGCTTTTTCTGAGGGGCAATCTATTGTTAGGCCACCAATGTTTAATGGGAATGATTATGCTTATTGGAAAGTTAGAATGGGTATTTATCTTAGTTCTGTTGATTATGATGTTTGGGATATTATTGAAACTGGCTATAAATCTCCCACTATAATTGTTGGTGATACTGAGATACCTAAACCTAAGGATAGGTGGGACGCTAACGATAAGAAATTAAAAACTACAAATGCTAAAGCCATGAATGCTTTGATCTATGCTCTTAATAAGAATGAATTTAATAGAATTTCTCATTGTACAACTGCGCAGGAAATTTGGCATACCTTGGAGGTGACACATGAAGGAACTTCTCAAGTCAAGGAGTCTCGTCTAGCCCTATTCAGCAATGAATACGAGAATTTTGTGATGGACAAAGGCGAGAGCATAAAGGACATGTTTGGACGCTTTTCAACTTTGGTGTACAATGCTAGAGCGCTTGGGAAGGTATTCACTGAGGTAGAGCTTGTGAGGAAGGTGCTACGAGTCTTACCGATGAACTTTGAGGCAAAAGTCACGGCAATACAAGAATCGAAAGATCTGAGTAAACTAAGCATGGAGGAGTTGATCGGCAACTTGATGACATATGAGCTTGAGCTAAAAACAAAGGAGGAACGCAAAAACTCCGAATCAAAGAAGAAGACGATTGCCTTAAAGAGCAAAAAAGAGAGCGATGAAGAAGAAGAAGATCCAATTGAAGAGCTTGCAATGGCTGTCAATAATCTTAGAAAATGGTCAAGATTCGGGCCACGCAAGAAGAAAACAAGTGATAATAGGTCAAAAGATTCTGACAATTCCGATAATGAATTGACTTGTTATAACTGCAATAAGCCTGGCCACTTCAAACAAAACTGTCCACTTCTCAAAAACAACAAAGGAAAGAAAAAGAAGAAGAAGGCCTTTGCAGCGACTTGGGATGATGAAGAAGGAGAGGAAGTTTCGAATAATAGCTCAGAGGAGGCTAATTTGTGTCTTATGACAAAATCAGATTCAGAAGCAAGCTCGGAGGAATCTAGTGAGGTAAGTGACTATTCTTATAAAGAACTTGTTTTGATGTGTTGTGATCTTACTAAAACAATTGATACTCTTGATTCTAAAATTGAAAAACTGAAATCTGATAGGAGAGAACTTGTCCATGAAAATACTAGGTTAGAAACTGAACTTGAAAATATTCAAAACCTAGACTGTAAAAAATGCAAAATTTTAGATTCAGAATTATCAAAGCTTAAGAATAGCGTTGAGAATCTTGAAAAAGAAAACTTGAGTCTTAAGGAAATCATTGACACTAGGAGAAAGGATTTTACAAATAGATGCACCTCACTTGTGACTGAAAACACAACACTAAAAACCAAAGTCCAAAATCTTGAGAAAACTCTGAATAACTTTTCAAGAGGAGAAAAATCATTCAACATGTTATTGGGAAACCAACTTTTTACTAACAACAGAAAAGGACTAGGTTTTGGGAAAACACAAGTTGATGATGCAAAAGGTAAGAGTGTCTTTGCTAGATGTGAAATAATTGGTCATCGTGTTGAAAATTGTAGTCATAGGAACAAGAACACAAAATTTATACAAGTTTGGGCTCCTAAGAATTCTACAAACAAATTTCATGTCTATTGGAACAAGAATAAAAGGACAAAACAAGTTTGGGTGCCAAAAGGAACATATATTAATAGTTTTGGGTCTACTCAAACATATTCTGCCACTAACAACCATGGACCTATAAAAACAAATAGGTCACAAAAATCTTTTACCGTGTAGGTGTGGTGGCAGGCTAAGGAACAACATTAGTATTATCTGGATTCTGGCTGTTCCAAACACACAACGGGCGACAAATCAACGTTCCTTAGCCTAGTATAAAGGTGACAGATTCACAATGGGCAAACAATGAAAGATTATCGTACAGGTAAAACAGGTAATTGTATTTATTTTCAAACAATAGATAAAATGTGAAAATCTGCACCATAATCTAAATTAAATCAGCCAGTTATGTGAAATGATTGATGATGTTAATTCTGATTTTTTTTAACCAATCATCTTTAAATAGAATTACTCGAAGTAATTATGATGGTTGACAGATTCTAACTTGATACGATCTTACATGACTTGTTCTTATCTATGACTTTGATTTGTGCTTAAAAGTTGACCAACCATTTTTTTTTCATCATTGAATTTAATCTGTTTGGTCAAATTATGATGTTGATTGATTACTGATTACTCATGCTATAAAAAGGTTTTTAAGAAATTGTTGAAATTGGTGAAACTTCAAGAAATTGTTTTGAAATAATGATGATGGTTTAATGACTGTTGATCCTACGGTTTTTAAATCTGACAC
Organism: Allium fistulosum; assembly: GCA_030737815.1. Taxonomy (NCBI): domain Eukaryota; kingdom Viridiplantae; phylum Streptophyta; class Magnoliopsida; order Asparagales; family Amaryllidaceae; genus Allium; species Allium fistulosum. The sequence goes on along the minus strand of CM060908.1, from coordinate 93,537,036 downwards.
TATGATATTTGTTTGATGGTTAACACGACTTCAATTCAAAGTCAAGAAAATTTCGTTTAAAAATTGTTGAAAATAATTCTGAGATAGTTTGTTGAAATTTCACAATCTGGTCTATGACATCCAACGAGTGAATATTGAGTGGAATTTAAAGTCAGATGCAGATCACACTGGTAATATAGTTGATAGAAAAATTACCAGTGGAACGTGATTATATTTCGAGACATTCATTTGCTGCATCATTTTTCAAAGAAAATATCTGCATATTTTTCACTTGAAATAATTTCTATTTTAGCAGAAATTTTTCTTAAAAAACCCCTTCTAGAAAATAATTTCTGTTGACCTTGTATCAGATTAGTTATTTAAGAAAATTTGATTTTATAACTATTTTTGAAATTGATTAACTGATCTGACCCCCTAATAATTATCTAAAAAGATAGATAGTGATTGAAAATAAGATGAGTATTGATATTAATCATATATTATGACTTGAGAAAGTATAATTAGAAAATTTCTTTAGAAATTTAAACAAGAGTTATAAAAACTTTTTGTTGATAAATATTCCATGATCATTTCTATTTCTATCATTTTTCTATCGACCATCACTCATCAAAAGTCAATATAGTATGTCAATATGTGGTAGTTTAAACGGGAAATCATTTGTGCTTCAATTTTATTATATTTCTAACAATAAATAATAATATCCAAAATATTCACTCTTATTTAAAAGTCCTCACGGTTATGCATGGGTGAATTACTTGGATTTTTGATTATGTGCTTCCATGCTCATTTAAAAGTCCTCATGGTTATGCATGTATGGAACGCATATCAAAATTGATTGATTAAATAGACAAGTTGATTCTAATCCCATTTAAAAGTCCTCATGGTTATGCGTGGTTAGAAGATACTTGAATTCATTTTTAAAATAAAAATAAAAATTTAGAATACTACTAATCTCATTTAAAAGTCCTAACGGTTATGCATGGTTAGTAGATATTCAAATTTCCTGAAATAAATATACCACAAATAGACACAACTATATGGTTTTATTTGATGATATCATCCTATCATTCTAAAGTGGAATATGCGTCAATTAAAGTATTTATGATTTTTGTTTGATTTTCTTATTGAAATTAATATTTACACTTGATTGAGTTTTAATATTGTATTAATGTCTATCACTATATCTCAATTTTTCTATTACTATTATTCTTTTGCTGATAACAAAAGGGGGAGAGAAAAGTTAAGATTTTGAAAATAAAGGTCAAAGATTTTCTAAGTGCATCAAGGCTCATTTGAATATTTTATTCTCATGCATATATGTAGGGGGAGTATTGTGTAGAAAGAGAGCATTTAAATAGGGGGAGCAAATTGAATAATCAAATACATTTAAAATAGTCAAAATCTTAAATATATGTTTGTTATCATCAAAAGGGGGAGATTGTGGAATATGCATGTATACGTTTTTTGTTTGATGATAATAAACATATATACATTCATTTAAATGTATTTGATATTGTACTATTTTATTTTTCACAGATAAAATAAACATTTGTTGAATAAAATAAATAACACAGAATTGGAATTCAAACGAATATTTTATTCAAACAAATATTTATTACAATTTTGATAGTACAAGTTCAAGCTCTCACTATAACTATACAATTTCAGTCACAATACAATTACATAGCAATTTCATAGTTACATCAGTTCCTCACTACATATCACTCACACTCGTATTTATCTTCAACTTCATTCCAATGTGAATTCAGCATCTGAGCAATCTGCAGAAATATACATTGACGCAGTAAAATTGAAAAGAAAATATTTTTGCAATATAAAATAAAAATGTGATTTTGAAAATTTTATTTGCCTCAGTTATTTGGGTTGTTCGTCATCATTTATATTTGAATTCATCACACACGAACAATGTGACATGCACAGTGTATCACTGTACATGCCACAAGGCCGTGCACACCGATATATGTATATACACTTGATATAGTAACAGGAACAGGTGAGCACAGGTCAAACCCAAAAATCGGGTTCAACTCAAGTCACGACATTTGCACAAGGTCAAACCCAAGCGTTTAAGCTGGATTCAACACAGGACAATAGAGAGATGTATGGTGATACACAAAGGCAGCCCACACATGAATGGTGATACACAAAGGCTCAAATGATCAAGTGCACCAGAACCAAATACACATCAGTACAACATGCATGAAGCTACCAGACTAGACAAATACAACTGATTCGAGTGAAAGGCAACTATACACATGAAGTCAAAATGATCAAGGCAACAAAACCAGTTCATGTGCAAAACCAGAATGCTATCATATGTACAAATGCAAAGACCAGTGATGCACAATCAAACTTTTAACAAAGTCAAGTTCGAAGGCATAAGCACATGCACCAGTAAAACAAAGACCAGTGGACCACAATACAACAGCCAAAAGTGTACAACAAATTCAAGTCAAGCATGCTACAGAACTGACCAACATAGCACAAGAATGAACAACATCAAGTGAGACCAGAAGTGAGACCAGACTCAAGTGAAACCAACCAACCAACCAACAAACAAAGGAATCAGATCATCAAGTCAGACCAGAACCAAATATACTCACAAATAGGCACAGGCAAAGGCAACAAGACCAGTTCAGATATGACATACAACAGCAAACCAGCCTCAAATGAACTCGACCAGTGAACAAGACTATCAAGGCATCAAGTATACACATCATAGTGCACATATGTCAAGTACACAAAAGACTCAAGTAGACTGCAACTTAAACTCAAATACAAGCAAACAATGGAATGCAATGAAAAGTCAACAATATATTCATAAACACATACTAATGTATATATGCATATATACAGATAATATTTATTCACAAAATCAACTGGCCGTAGTCAGAGCTAAATGCATACAAACCAGGTACAACAAAGAAAAACCAGAAGTGCAGAAACACTTCAAAGAACATGGCAATGGAATCACATAAACAAGAGACCGAAGTCAACAAAATGTCATCAGAAATCAAACCATGGTAATCAAGCAAACCAGGAATTCGAAACAGCAGGTCGAGAAGTACTCAAGGATGAACACGAAAATGGACAGAGTCGAAGTACACAAGAGGGTTAAACAACATCGCACAAACAAGTTCGAACCAAAAATGCCAGCAAAATCGAAAATTGAACAAGTCAAACTTCAACAACGTGATGACCAAGTGATCGAAACCAAAGCCGTGGCAATCACGTACAAAGACGAACAAGTCAGAAAAAAATCGTGAGTTAAATTTCAATGACGTGGGAATCTAGCAACAAAGTATACGTTTGTGAAGAAGTCAGAAAACATCTCAACCAAGCAATCAAATAAAACTGAATCGAACGACAAAGAAAAGGAGTATTGACAAATTCAAACTAATTCACACGAACGAAATTATAGGAATTAGACTCCTATATAAACCCAATCATCACTGGCAGTAAAAGCATCGAATTCAAGCAATCAATCGAGAAAGCAAAAGGGACAGATAACATACCAGTCGAATTTGATCAAGTCGAAGTAACCAGCCGAGCTGTAAGAGCAACAATCGAATAAATCTATCATCTCAAGGCAAGCAGGCATCAATCGAACGGAGCAACGAACACTCGAGGAGCAGCCGTGTGCAAGACAAAGAAGCAATCGATCGACAAACGCAACAAACATCGAATCGTAATTCGATCGAGAATATATAGTCGGCATCTTCGAAGATCCACAAAGCCCTAATTTTGGAAGCAGAGAGCCGAAGCCCTAATTTCAGAAAGAAGAACAAAATCGCCATTATCACAAACACAAAGGAACGGGCTAGAGAAAACAAGAAAGAGCCGGCCTTGTTAAATTAACAAGGGCTTTAAGTTTTTATTATTTTGGCTTTAATTTAATGAGGCTCTGATATATTTAAATTAGGGTGTGGAGTTGTTTTTAATCTGTTTTTATTTTCTGTACTTTTCAAATCAAATCAGGGTAAATCACCACCTAGGTTTTAGGTAGTGTCAGATTGTCTAGTTAGGATTAGTTCAGTGAGCAGGGTGTGTGAGTTTGCAAAACTCAATAGGCGGTAGCAGGGTGTGCGAGTCTGTTAGAGTGTTTGTAAGCGGGAGACTGTTTAATTCTAATAGAAATCTGGGAATGCAGCAGTAGGCAGGGGTTGCCGAAGCTGGGTAAATTTTGTGTGTGATTTACTTTTCAGCATATTTACTTCTCTACAGTTTGTTATTGTGTTTAATTCAGTAAATTCGTGAAAATTTGCTATAACCCTATTCACCCCCCCTCTAGGGTTAATCTAGATCCTACAATGGTGACTGGTGTGAGAACTTAAACAGTTATTTATCTTTAAAACAACAACAACAAAGGAAGTGGAAAATATCCGCAATGCTTTTGGAAAATGAAACTACCATAAGACCTCCCGCCACACACACAATGCAAACGCAGAATTGGAGGAGATTTCTTCTTATGATAGTCAAACATGCTTACTACGCAAATCATTGGATTATTATTATTAGTGTATAGTGGAAAACATTTCGAAAGTATAATATTAATCTTAGCCAACATAGGCATTTCACACTATGCCTACTACAGCTACCATCTAAACAGTGGGCGCCACCATAAGTAAATGGCAGGTTCTACAACTAAAACCATACTGGGTTCGTATTGGAAGAGGGATTTCCAACAAATGGTCAGGCAAAGGAACTTCCTTACACCGAAATGGAAACGCCTCTGGAAAGACGCCCCGAGAACCTAACCGGATCTCTACAAACACAAGGCCGATGCTACCTCACGCTGTACAGCTGTAACTAGGTAGCTAACACACAAGCTATGCCATCCCCCGGTCGTTACCGACCTTTATCCGAGAGCTCTCGATCATACAGCAACAACCACAAATTATAATAAATTTGCAGCATCAACATAGGTAAAATATCTGGGCTCCATACCATGATATCACCTTTTATCCAGAAGGAAATGACATACCTTAGGGGCGCTACCCCTAAAAAACCTTGCCGCAACATTCCTGTTTCGACCATTACCGGGTTGTGAGGCTCGACGAAGTCTCGTCCACAAAGCTACGCTTTTTCATAAAGCCACGCTTTTTCACAAAGCCACGCTTTGATCAACAATTGATCAACAGCACTTCGTATGCCACATTACCAAATTGGGAGTGTATCACTAGTAACCATCAACTACATAACCTCTGAGCTCGTACGTCTCAGAGAAGGGTGTTAAGCTAAGAGAATAAATTCTCCGCCACCAACAGAAATGTATTTGATAGAAACCAGCTTTACATCTCAAAGTGTAATGTTAGACACACATCCATACAAGTCCGTTCCGGGATCGAACGGAACCGAAGGCACTTCCAAAGAAGCCCTTGCAATCCAAATATTCACTAATCACGTCCGGACTTCCCATCACAAGAAGAGTGATATAAATCTCTATACCGGAGCAACTCGATGCAGAGACATTCGACAGGTTGTCCTTTCATTTTCGAAGATACCCGGTCTTCACACCAGTCTTCAATACGATCCATATCGTCGTATCACTAATTCGGAATGGGTTATATGACACAAAGGTCTTTCCCGGCTAACCCGAATAGTGAGCACAATATTTAAAACATACGGATATAGGGATTTCAATTAAGTCACAACTTATTACCCAAATCTTTTCCTTTAAATGGTTTAAACAAATTACCATTTCAAATCTTTAAACAAAAAGATTTACTTCACAAAGTTTCCCCAGTTTCACAAAGATTCATTCACAGATTTTCAAATCAATTTCCATTTCAATTGCATTAACCCATTAAATCTTTAAATTAAGATTTAATTTATAGCTTTCAAAACTATTCACAATTCAAGTCTTTCATAATATAAAAGATACACCTTTTAAAATCTTCTTTGATTTCAAAATAAAGCTTAATCATCTTCACAAAGGTTAATTCATAGTTTTTTTCCAAACTATTCACAATTTCATTTCAACTTGAAATGTTTCGATACAAATTGGAAATCTTTTCACTTTATGAAAGCTATTATTATTTGAAAACAGATAGTTTTCGTTTTGGTAAAAACTGGTTACAATTATACAGGTTAAAGCCATCCAAGTATAAAACTTGAATTTAAATTTAAATTTCCAAAACCATATTTTTAAATGGTTAAAAACCCATATAAAACACCTTTTATAATTTGTAAAATCCTTTAAACCAAAATTCCCAATTCATTGAATTCAATTTCAAAATATTGAATTCAAACTTAAATCAAATGATTTAAATTCCAATTCTATTCAGTTATTTAAAATAACTTTTATTTTTGAAACTTATTTCAAAAACTTTCAATTCCAATTCCAAAACTATTTTGGATTCAAAAATTCAATTTTCCAAAATTGATAAAAATCTGTGACTTAACCGATTTCCACGTGAAATCCACATTTGTGTGTGTATTGTGTAGTCCACGGGTTTAACACAATGATAAGCGGTATGAACGATAACGCTTATCTTTCATTCACAGATCATAGATATATATATCACATATAAGTAGATCACAAATCACAACACAGAACAGGATATATCACAAAGCATCACACATCAAAGATGTCAAACAATTTAACATCCAATATAATCCAAACATCCATACGTAGGATTAATTAAATTATCTGATTAATTCAAATCAGATAAATTTCTATAAATCAATTTTACTAGTTATAGTAAATTAATAATTAATTTATTTCAAATTTATTTCAAAACACCAAATCAATTTTCAACGATTTTCAAAAGATTTATTTTCAATTACCAAATGGACTTCTAAATCTATTTCCTTTTTAAATAAATTCCTTTTTAAGAAGATAAATTCCTTTACTTTTCAAACAATTCAAAAATCCAAGTTTTAAATCAAATTCTCAACTTATAAATAATACTTTCGAAATCCATTTATTAAGCCTTTTTTCCAAAATTTCAAATTTAATTCAATACGGTTCACAAATAAAACTTTTAACTTTTAACCCCTTTTTAAATTTATCCAATTATCAAAAATAAATTTTTCGATAAATTTTCAACTTAAATTTTCAAAAAATCCAATTTTATTTATTTCCGATATTCATCGATACCAAAAATATCTTCGGCTAATTTATAACCGTCTACAGATTCAATCACAATATAATCACACGGCGATTATAAATAAATCAACACACAACATTGAAATAAATTCAAATGTTTGAGGAATCCAGTTGGATTCCTCCAACCTGTTTCCCTGCATCCACAGATGTTAGCACAATACCAATTCCACTTCAATGTGGAATATCACGGTATATGGGATTTATAAATATTATCCGCTATTATGCGGCGCAATAGGGTCTCATCCGCTATATAATGCGGGAAATCAACTCCAAATACATATATAATACCAATTCCACTTCACAGTGGAATTATCGCGGTATATGTTTTTAATAAATAAACTCCGCTTAATATACGGCGTATAGGGTCTACTTAACACAACATATAACAATTATCATTCAATTCACACAATCAAGCAATTTTAAATCTAACTATTTAAAATTTAAATCGAAATACAATATTTGATTGAGTGAGGAGTTCTCACCTCGCTTTTAAAATGTCGAGCGTTCAATTTTTTTTTTACATTAAATCGAACACGTTCGATTTAACACAAAAATTTCACTTGCTCGAAATGATCCCACGTCTGCACCACAGCGAGCTGCTCGTCGCTGCGATTCCGGCGTCGCCAGTTTCGCTGAATTCTGATAACGTATGTAAGAGATATGTTATTTTAAACATTCGGTATAATTTATAAAAACAATTTTTTTATATATTACAACCTCAGATCTGCCGTTCGTTTCATCTGGAGAAAATCTGGCCGCGAATTGCTTCTTCTCCCTCCCATCGTTCATCACGCGAACGAACCCAACCTCGTTTGAATTTTTTTGATCGCCGCACCCACGAACGACGACGAGAAGATGATCGGCGAGTGCCACGACGAAGCTCCTCCCCTCCTCTACCTTCGGCTGCGAGCACGTGCAGCTCGGCCATCCCATCACCTCGTAAAACGCGCGTGACTGGTAGGCGAATGCGAGCAAAATTCTCCACCTATGGTCGACGATTCGTCGACTTACCCGTATGGATTTGAAGATCACGACTAGCTCTAACACTTTGTAGTTGAAAGATTTTCGTGAATGTGAATGGATTGGAAGTAATTGAGGGAAGAAGATTCGAGCTCTCTAGGCCATCAAAATTTAAACTGGCGGCTAAACCTAGTTGTTTTAGGGTTTTGGCAAAATGAAGATTATAACGTCCTTTTATAGAAAATTGCAAATCACTATTCATCCCGAAATTTTCCGAACTCCAAACGAAGCGTGCCGGCAGGCATTTCTAAGGTTTTACTCGCGTTCCGAACACAATGGAACGTGTTTTGGGAGCTATTTCGATCGTATGTGAGAGTTATGGAAATAAACGATCAAATTTAAATCAAATCGATTTAAACCGATTTCTATGCGTTTTAGCTCGCCCCGGACAAACCGTACATCCGATTGACACGAAATTTGAAACCATACAATAATTTCACATTACGGATCCGATGAAAGTGGTTTCGTTGAAATCCGAGACTGTTTGAAAAAATGGTCATTTTCACTCGTCAATTAAATATTAAAATATTCAATTTTCACAAATTAACTTTTAATTCAATTTTAAAAGTTCTATAACATCATTCTAACTCCAATATGATTTATTATAACTTTATAAATCATTTTTAATCACATTTAATTCAGATTCAATTATTTACCCAATTTCAAGTATTAAATTAAAAATTTAATCACCCAATTAAATCACTATATCGAAATTAAATTAATTCGACTTCCAAATCTTACTTATAAATATTTAAAATTAATTAAATATACGAATTTCAAATGACGGAAATTCTGGGTCGTTACAAACTTCCCCCCCTTAAAAGAATTTCGTCCTCGAAATTGCAAAGTAAGAAAAAGTTACAGAATCCATTAACTTTTCAAAAAAATCCACTTCGTGAAAATTTTATATTCACCTTTTTCCAATACTTTTAACTTCAACCAAAATAATGGTTTCCATTTTCTATTTCAATTCCTACGTTTTCATTTCAATTTGGAAATTGACTTTTCATTAACAAAAAATTTCCAAAATTTTTCTAACGCCTTAAATTTTCAGAAAAATTCGCCAGCGTCTCCTTTGCGCGGTTCAATCGTAGTAGGATCACAATAGACATAAATATATATGCATCGACCCACACGGTCGGAAAAGCAAAAAAATAGTTCATATTTCCTATTTTTATTGCGTAGGCGTACCTTTTTAGCATTTTTAATTAAAGCAGTTATTAATTAAGCATTTTAGCGCAACCCAATCAGCCGATCGGTAGCCACGGCACCTGTACTTACTCAATTTAAACATGTAAGTGACATATATAGGAAATTCATTTATATTTCATTAATTTTCAATAACAAATACAAAGTTTCCATAAGCAATGAAATCAAATAATTCTCATAAGCAATTTATAAGGTTTTAAAACGAATTTGAATGCTTTCATCAAAATTTTCAAACCATTCATGTATTCATTTTCAATTAGTTTACATTCACTAATTTACATTCAAGTTGGTACTCTTTCAATTCAAATTCCATCACATAGCTTTCAATTTTACAAATTCCATTTCATTAACACTTAATGAATTATATTATATACAATCAACCAACAATCATATAACAACCAATGTATATTCAACACAACCAAATAAATTTACTTTACTTCACATTCAATTTGGTTTAACACTTTTAATTCCAATTGGTTTAATATTAAATTGATTTCCATTCAATTATTCAATTCCCAATTTATTAGCTTTAACGAATTAACACTTATATCCATTATTCCATATTACTTCATTTACATTCGATTGATTAACATTCAATCTATTTATTCAATTCAATTGCTAATTCATTTTACAAATAAAGTTGAATTTCATTTATATAACTTCATTTCATTAATTCACTTATTAATTTACTTCGATATCAAAATCAACTTCATTTAACATTACTTAAGTTATATTCCATTACAACATCATTTGTTTATCTTAACCTAAATTTCCACTTATAAATCCAATTCAAATATGATTTAATTTATTTAACTTTACCAAAGCTGAATTTATCATCTCATATTATAAGTATAAAACTTATTTCACTTATAATTATCAATTACAACTTGGATTTTAATTTAAATTTTGTTTATCACAACAAAACTTCAATTTACTATGGTAGCAAATCCATCACATAGAAAACTCAAAAATGATACTGATGATGCTGGAGTCATCACCCTTATTATTTCCCAGCAATACTAGTGAATTCAGTGCTTAATATTCTTTCAAAAAATTTCCTTTTATTTATAAATCTTTTTCTTATATAATTTCACTATTTAATTTACTTATACAAGATTATTTCACAATTGCAAATCATATTAATGATAATTCCATACTTTATAATTCATTTGCTTATATACTTCATTCTTTTACAATTGTTGTTTTTATTTAACTTATTCAAACAACTTTTATTAACTCATATATATATTTTTACATTTTCAACAACCAAACAATCAATTTTATTACACTTTAATAATTCCTGAAATTTTATTTCCTTTATATACAAAATATAATCGAGGTAAAATTATTTCATTTACCCAATTTAAAATGATATTATGTCGGTTTATCTCGTTTAAGTGTTTAGAAACCCCTATCGATAATATGGCGTCCCACATACCGACCAGAATTCGTAAACAGCTCAACGGATAAGTAAACACAATATAAAACAATTTCATATTCACTAACAAATACACGCTCATATTTATTATTACATTCACACTCATTCTAGAGTACTACTGACTCTATCTCTAATGAGTAATTCCCAATAGAGCCATGGTTATCGCTTAACCATATGCTCTGATACCACATGTAACATCTCGGATTTTCGACTTCCGAAAATCGACATTAATACGTCCATTGTATCAACTGTCGAGCAATCGAATGCCGGAAAACCGAATTGTTATGGAGAAAAAGAAGAGGTAGAAGAAGACAGAAGAAAAAGAAAGAAGAAACAACAGAAAAATACAGAACAATATCAGAATCTCACATATCGCAGCGGAACAACATATAATAGATAAATGAATAATCTTTAAATCAAAGAACTATACATTTTATACATTACATCATCATCAGAATTTACAACAACAATATACAACACCGGACAGTTATACAACTTGTCCTCATACAGAATACACAGCGGAATAAATGATATCATATATAAGTGATACGTCTCGCCATCCAGCTCGCCACAGAGCTCCATAGCATCTCCTGAATCCAGAATGACCTGATAACCTGAGTCTAGACTGCCCGTGTGGAAATTGTGGGCACCCAGAGTTTAGGAAGGAAACAATAAACTCCAAGTCAGTCATGGTGACTGGTGTGAGAACTTAAAACAGTTATTTATCTTTAAAACAATAACAACAACAAAGGAAGTGGAAAATATCCGCAATGCTTTTGGAAAATGAAACTACCATAAGACCTCCCGCCACACACAATGCAAACGCAGAATTGAAGGAGATTTCTTCTTATGATAGTCAAACATGCTTACTACGCAAATCATTGGATTATTATTATTAGTGCATAGTGGAAAACATTTCGAAAGTATAATATTATTCTTAGCCAACATAGGCATTTCACACTATGCCTACTATAGCTACCATCTAAACAGTGGGGCGCCACCATAAGTAAATGGCAGGTTCTACAACTAAAACCGTACTGGGTTCGTATTGGAAGAGGGATTTCCAACAAATGGTCAGGCAAAGGAACTTCCTTACACCGAAATGGAAACGCCTCTGGAAAGACGCCTCGAGAACCTAACCGGATCTCTACAAACACAAGGCCGACGCTACCTCACGTTGTACAGCTGTAACTAGGTAGCTAACACACAAGCTATGTCATCCCCTGGTTGTTACCGACCTTTATCCGAGAGCTCTCGATCATACAGCAACAACCACAAATTATAATAAATTTGCAGCATCAACATAGGTAAAATATCTAGGCTCCATACCATGATATCACCTTTTATCCAGAAGGAAATGACATACCTTAGGGGCGCTACCCCTAAAAAACCTTGCCGCAACATTCCTGTTTCGACCATTACCGGGTTGTGAGGCTCGACGAAGTCTCGTCCACAAAGCTACGCTTTTTCACAAAGCCACGCTTTTTCACAAAGCCACGCTTTTTCACAAAGCCACGCTTTGATCAACAATTGATCAACAGCACTTCGTATGCCACATTACCAAATTGGGAGTGTATCACTAGTAAGCATCAACTACATAACCTCTGAGCTCGTACGTCTCAAAGAAGGGTGTTAAGCTAAGAGAATAAATTCTCCGCCACCAACAGAAATGTATTTGATAGAAACCAGCTTTACATCTCAAAGTGTAATGTTAGACACACATCCATACAAGTCTGTTCCAGGATCGAACGGACCTAAAGGCACTTCCAAAGAAGCCCTTGCAATCCGGATATTCACTAATCACATCCGGACTTCCCATCACAAGAAGAGTGATATAAATCTCTATACCGGAGCAACTCGGTGCAGAGACATTCGACAGGTTGTCCTTTCATTTTCGAAAATACCCGGTCTTCACACCGGTCTTCAATACGATCCATTTCGTCGTATCACTAATTCAGAATGGGTTATATGACACAAAGGTCTTTCCCGGCTAACCCGAATAGTGAGCACAATATTTAAAACATACGGATATAGGAATTTCAATTAAGTCACAACTTATTACCCAAATCTTTTCCTTTAAATGGTTTAAACAAATTACCATTTCAAATCTTTAAACAAAAAGATTTACTTCACAAAGTTTACCCAGTTTCACAAAGATTCATTCATAGATTTCCAAATCAATTTCCATTTCAATTGCATTAACCCATTAAATCTTTAAATTAAGATTTAATTTATAGCTTTCAAAACTATTCACAATTCAAGTCTTTCATAATATAAAAGATACACCTTTTAAAATCTTCTTTGATTTCAAAATAAAGCTTAATCATCTTCACAAAGGTTAATTCATAGTTTTTTTTCCAAACTATTCACAATTTCATTTCAACTTGAAATGTTTCGATACAAATTGGAAATCTTTTCACTTTATGAAAGCTATTATTATTTTAAAAAAGATAGTTTTCGTTTTGGGAAAAACTGGTTACAATTATACAGGTTAAAGCCATCCAAGTATAAAACTTGAATTTAAATTTAAATTTCCAAAACCATATTTTTAAATGGTTAAAAACCCATATAAAACACCTTTTATAATTTGTAAAATCCTTTAAACCAAAATTCCCAATTCATTGAATTCAATTTCAAAATATTGAATTCAAACTTAAATCAAATGATTTAAATTCCAATTCTATTAAGTTATTTAAAATAACTTTTATTTTTGAAACTTATTTCAAAAACTTTCAATTCCAATTCCAAAACTATTTTGGATTCAAAAATTCAATTTTCCAAAATTGATAAATATCTGTGACTTAACCGATTTCCACGTAAAATTCACATTTGTGTGTGTATTGTGTAGTCCACGGGTTTAACACAATAGTGCAACAACATTCAACCATCACATATCAAATATAACAATATAATTGATAAGCGGTATGAACGATAACGCTTATCTTTCATTCACAGATCACATATATATATATATATATATCACAGATAAGTAGATCACAAATCACAACACAGAACAGGATATATCATAAAGCATCACACATCAAAGATGTCAAACAATTTAACATCCAATATAATGCAAACATCCATACGTAGGATTAATTAAATTATCTGATTAATTCAAATCAGATAAATTTCTATAAATCAATTTACTAGTTATAGTAAATTAATAATTAATTAATTTCAAATTTATTTCAAAACACCAAATCAATTTTCAATGATTTTCAAAAGATTTATTTTCAATTACCAAAAATCAATTACCAAATGGACTTCTAAATCTATTTCCTTTTTAAATAAATTCCTTTTTAAGAAGATAAATTCCTTTACTTTTCAAACAATTCAAAAATCCAAGTTTTAAATCAAATTCTCAACTTATAAATAATACTTTCGAAATCCATTTATTAAGCCTTTTTTCCAAAATTTGAAATTTAATTCAATACGGTTCACAAATAAAACTTTTATCTTTTAACCCCTTTTTAAATTTATCCAATTATCAAAAATAAATTTTTCGATAAATTTTCAACTTAAATTTTCAAAAAATCCAATTTTATTTATTTCCGGTATCCATCGATACCAAAAATATCTTTGGCTAATTTATAGCCGTCTACAGATTCAATCACAATATAATCACATGGCGATTATAAATAAATCAACACACAACATTGAAATAAATTCAAATATTTGAGGAATCTAGTTGGATCCCTCCAACCTGTTTCCCTGCATCCACAGATGTTAGCACAATACCAATTCCACTTCAATGTGGAATATCGCGGTATATGGGATTTATAAATATTATCTGCCATTATGCGGCGCAATAGGGTCTCATCCGCTATATAATGCGGGAAATCAACTCCAAATACATATATAATACCAATTCCACTTCACAGTGGAATTATCACGGTATATGTTTTTAATAAATAACCTCCGCTTAATATACGGCGTATAGGGTCTATTTAACACAACAGATAACAATTATCATTCAATTCACACAATCAAGCAATTTTAAATCTAACTATTTAAAATTTAAATCGAAATACAATATTTGATTGAGTGAGGAGTTCTCACCTCGCTTTTAAAATGTCGAGCGTTCAATTTTTTTTTACATTAAATCGAACACGTTCGATTTAACGCAAAAATTTCACTTGCTCGAAATGATCCCACGTGTGCAGCACAGTGAGCTGCTCGTCGCTGCGATTCCGGCGTCGCCAGTTTCGCCGAATTCTGATAACGTATGTAAGAGATATGTTATTTTAAACATTCAGTATAATTTATAAAAACAATTTTTTTTTTATATTACAACCTCAGATCTGCCGTTCGTTTCATCTGGAGAAAATCTGACCGCGAATTGCTTCTTCTCCCTCCCATCGTTCATCACGCGAACGAACCCAACCTCGTTCAAATTTTTTTGATCGCCGCACCCACTAACGACGACGAGAAGATGATCGGCGAGTGCCACAACGAAGCTCCTCCCCTCCTCTACCGTCGGCTGCGAGCACGTGCAGCTCGGCCATCCCATCACCTCGTAAAACGCGCGCGACTGGTAGGCGAATGCGAGCAAAATTCTCCACCTATGGTCGACGATTCGTCGACTTACCCGTATGGATTTGAAGATCACGACTAGCTCTAACACTTTGTAGTTGAAAGATTTTCGTGAATGCCATCAAAATTTAAACTGGCGGCTAAACCTAGTTGTTTTAGGGTTTTGGCAAAATGAAGATTATAACGTCATTTTATAGAAAATTGCAAATCACTATTCGTCCCGAAATTTTCCGAACTCCAAACGAAGCGTGCCGGCTGTCGTTTCTAAGGTTTTACCCGCGTTCCGAACGCAATGGAATGTGTTTCGAGAGCTAATTCGATCGTATGTGAGAGTTACGGAAATAAACGATCAAATTTAAATCAAATCGATTTAAACCGATTCCTATGCGTTTTGGCTCGCCCTAGACAAATCGTACATCCGATTGACACGAAATTTGAAACCATACAATAATTTCACATTACGGATCCGATGAAACTGGTTTCGTCGAAATCCGAGACTGTTTGAAAAAATGGTCATTTTCACTCGTCAATTAAATATTAAAATATTCAATTTTCACAAATTAACTTTTAATTCAATTTTAAAAGTTCTATAACATCATTCTAACTCCAATATGATTTATTATAACTTTATAAATCATTTTTAATCACATTTAATTCAGATTTCAATTATTTACCCAATTTTAAGTATTAAATTAATAATTTAATCGCCCAATTAAATCACTATATCGAAATTAAATTAATTCGACTTCCAAATCTTACTTATAAATATTTAAAATTAATTAAATATACTAATTTCAAATGACGGAAATTCTGGGTCGTTACACTACGTCCATTTTTATGGGTTTTCCGATAATACTTGCCATAATACTAAATGCCTCTCTATCCCATAACTTGAGGTTTACACTGGGTAATCTTACCCATATCGGCATAGTTGACAGAAGATCTATGTCCATCTTCAGTGATTCAGTCCATCTTCTCATGATGATGAGCTTGCCGTTGTAGAAATAAGGGCCATTCTGAATAATCAAGTTGCAGTCTTGAGAATCATTAAATTTGATTAGAAAAAACCCATTTTCTGTGGAATAGATTTCGAATTCGCCTTTCGGTTTCCATACTCTTTTTATATATTCTTTGAAGAATAAGAAATATGGTTTGCTACTAACCACATAAACCAAAATGGAGTTATTCCAACACTCCATGGCTCTTTTACATACTGCCTCCTTTACCACACCATATTTCTTGTTGCTGATTTGAATAGGAGAAACGGTTTCAAGACTGCATTCTTCATCCCTTGGTTCCTTTGATTGCTCTGAGACGATGTCAGCCCAAGATTTATGTCCTAGTTCTTTATTCAGAGAGAACTTTGTCGGCTTTTTGATTTGCATCATTTTGGTCTTATCTTGAAAGGAGTTGGTCATCTAGCCCTCCTTTTTCCTTTGATCATCATTAGTATGAGACCGGATCTGATCATATCTAGGCTGATATCTTCTTTGTGATCTTGGCTGAACCAATTGGAAGCCCTCGTTATCAATGATGACATTATTCGACTTTCTGAAATGAGATTCAGGTGGCCTATCCTGAAGAGAAGGACGAGAGAGAGGAGGATTAGATTGGATTTTGAGAGGAAATTTGTTTTCTTCCATGGCACAAGAAAACCCTAAATTTCAATTTTTTTTAGTCTAGTCCTTGGATTTAAAAAAAAAAAACAAACTTACAAATAAATACAAATAACAACTTCCGGTTCGCATACTACTTTTTGTAACTCAAAAACACATTTCCATTTCTACCCGAGGTTGGACCCGTGATCTCTAACTAGGTTTTCAAATGGCCCTCTTTCTTGAGGGTTAATTTCACAAAGCGAACCAGTTTACCAAATTAAATCAAAATTAAAAGAAAATACACTAAACAACTGGAAAAAAAAATGGAGTTATCTTGCTGCTGCAAATCCTCTCTAATCTCAAGCACCTACCAATTTCCAAAAAAGCCTTCATCGTTTTCCTCCCTTTCTTCTACAAATTCTTTGTTTTTCAGCCGAAAAGTTAGTAACTTTTGCTTGGTGGCTAAAAGGAGAAATGGCGGTAAGCCCGCATCGCCTGCACGGCGGCGAACAGGAGTATGCCGTTGTTTGTTTGGACTGGGTGTGCCGGAACTGGCAGTGATTGCGGGCGTAGCTACTCTTCTTTTTGGACCCAAAAAGTTGCCTGAGATTGGTCGTAGTATTGGCAAAACAGTGAAAAGCTTTCAGCAGGTTACCTCTTTTTCCCTTTTGATTATAGTATTTTTTTAATCAGGATTGTAGTTGCATGTTAAACGTATTGAAGACTGTATGAAGTAGGACAGTTACTTTGTGTAGTCGTCTTTTTTTATGTTAAAAGACCGAATATTGATATATCTCACCCATGATTTCTTAAGAATTTGATTTAATTTCATTATTGATGTCAAAGAATCGCCTATCTATTAGAAAATCAAGTATTAACGTATAATGTGTCAATGTTGTTATTTAAACATAAGGCTATTCTGATGTACCTCTCACATATGCTGTTACTTGAGTTGTTTATACGGACATTCCTAGTGGATGATGTGGTGCTGCGATGCTTAGGCAAGGCCTGTTTGACAACCACTTAGTTCCCATAAAGTAGTAATAAGTAAAAGTGATTGAATGTAATCTAACTTTTTAAGTTAGAGGGAGTAATTTTGGTGTTTAGCTAATATGACTTATAAGTAAGGAATGTGTACCAAACATCATAATTTGGACATATCCATGTAGAATGATAGTGAATATCAAATGGTGGCATTTTGATTGTAAATTGTTCAAACAACAAGGCTATTTTAACCATTTACTTGGTTAAAACTCAAAATTACTTACAATCTTATCACAACTTATGAGCGACAAATAGTTGCTACTTGAATTTTAAGTTCTAAGCTACTTTTACCAACTCCTTATGAAGTTCCCAGACATCCAAATTCAAATAAGATACTTGTAGGTAGTAAAAACTGCTTGTAACGAGTTACCTAACATGCTCTTAACACATAATGATAACACTGATACTTATTGAAATTTTTTGATACAGTTATCACAAAAGAAAAGGAAAATATTTTCCTTTGTGACAAAATAATTTGTTTTGTTAATTTGGTTTAGCCCATTTGTTTCTTTGGTTCACATTGATTAGGTGAGGCGGCATGGATCGTATAAATATGCTGGTGCGAAAAAATATTTTGGCTACGTGTGGATTTACGCGGTCGTGATTTATTGTTTACAGCTTGGAAAATTTAGGACAGCTGTTGTTTTATTTCCTCTTCTTCATGCCATTTTTTTTCTTCTCCAAACAAAAAAGAAGCCATCATTACGACTATCAAGACTCATATCGCAATCCAAATTATTAGTTCGTGTTATTTGTTTATTTATATATTGAATTGGTTTATTGTAAACAATTGCTTAGTATCAATGAAAGGGTGGTTAGATGAATATATTGTTGTTTGTGTTTTTGTTAGTATTGTCGAATTATTGGTGTTTGAGTTATTGATATCACTATTATTTTGAGATCTGCACAGTAATTTCTACCATTTTTATTTATATGCATTGAGCTATTTAAGATTTTTGGAAAGAGTTGTGCAGTTTTGACACAGTTAACATCGATTTCAGAGCTAAATTGACACACTGTTTATTTTATTTTTTCTGCAAAAGGATAAATTTTAAAAATTAAAAATTAAAAATAAAATTGAAAATTTTGAAATGTTAAGTGCAATTTACTTTAGAAGATTGTAGTTTTAAATGGAAAACATTTAGGTATTTGAAAAAATATATCTCAACGATCTTCATGATCCAAGTTTAATGGAAAGAGATTCTCAATTGTAGAGGAAGGAGCTTGGAAAAACATAGATAGGAAGATGAATGAGGTGATTCATCAATGCTCATATGATTAAGCTTTTGTCCATGTAGGCAGCTGTGTATTTGCGAATGGTTCGCGGAACATATTAAAATTTTGATATGAGTCAAAGAATGCTAGTAGTAAAACTTTTATAGTTTGAAAGTTGGTTAATTTGAAATTGAATGAGGGGTTTGTATCAAGCATTTGAGTGAGTTTTAGCCTATTAGGATGTGTAATGAATCAGTCAAAATAAATAAATGTCAAATCTGCCGAGGAGTTGCATGTTTTTTTGCTAATATGTTAATATTATCTTACTAAGAAGTGAAGTTATCTTACGAGGACGTGAAGAACTGGGAAACATTGATGGTGTCATTAAGTAACTTTGAGGTTAATGGAATCTTCTCACAGAATGCAGTTCCAAGAGTCCCTTAAATGTAGAATTTTGGAGAAAGAAGGCAACTATAGAATAGTCTAGGCGTAGCTTTGGATGCAAAGAACTCAAAGAATTGGATATTTCAGATGTTCTTATTACATTTGGAAAGACTCTGTACAGTGTACACAACAAATAGGATGATTATAGGAAAGAAAAACTACAAACAGTTACAGTTGGTATAGCTGAAGATAGAGATGTTTTAGGTACTGTTCTCGTTAACGATGATAGGTCTTGGAAGCTTGTTTGGAAGTTAGTTTTCACATATGCAGTGAGGCGAATTTTTTCTTTCTATCAAAGGAGCGTCAACATGATTGCTAGAGTCAATGGAGAAGAGTTGCATGGTTGTGGTATTTGATCTGTTCGGTTTCCTAATTCATAATGGTGTATATACGCATTCATAATGGTGTGTATACGTGCTTGTTTACATATACTTATTTCTCTTGATCAATAGGATCCATGGTTGTAGTTGTAAGAATCAATGTGAAGTTTAAACAATGAAAAATGATTGCGTTTTGTGATGAGTGGATTAATGGATGAGGCTTTTACATATCATTAGGTCGCCTAATCAAATTAATAAAGTGGATGATAGTTAGATTGCCTAATCAACAGTTAAGTAGAGAGATCAATGTATTCATTTTTTGTAATGATCGTGTTAATGGTTAATTTTTTCGGTGGAGGTGTTCATGTCGATGATGTTATTCATAATGACGTTGATTGTGTGATTAGTTCTATGAAACAAGAAATGAGTGTAATTAAGATGTTCATGAACTATAATTTGAAGAGTGGAATATACACATTCAAGAGATGAGTGTAATTAAGATATTCTAGAACTATGATTTGAAGAATGGTTCTTCAAATCATACACATTCTAATTAACTGAAGCAGAGATTCAGGGTGCGTGGAGGTACGAAAGAAGATTGTTTAACGAAAGGAGAATAGCACAAAAGAGATTGTTTAACGAAAGGAGAATGCATTCTTGTGTTGCGAAAAAGGCATTTGAAAGGGGTAATAATTAGTTGGTTATTAGTAATTATATTGTTAGTGTATTAATTATTTGTGTTTGAAAGAAACAAGTTTTATTATGTGTATTGAAAGAGGACCGGAAGATTATGTAGTGTTTGGTTTAAAAACGAATTTTGTGTTTTCAGTTTTCAATATGTATGTCAAATATGAGAAAAATGGAAGGACGACATAGGGGATGAAAGAAAGACGGATGGGCAGACGAAGGGGATAGAGGAACGATGGAAGAATGAATTGTTTCACATGTTTGTGTTATTTCTCAAAACACGGAAGAAGAAAAAATTTGTGTTCTATTTTGTATGTTAACTTCATTTTTTAAATTGGTCGTTTTCGGCAATATACATGCGTTATGTGCATTTTTGTATGGACGAAAATCCAAAACTGAAAACAACAAACCAAACACTACCTTAATTTTATTAATGTTGGCTTTCGACGCGTCCGACGTCAACACAACATTTCGATCCGTTTGTCTTAACGGGGTAAAGTGGTGGGTCGTGGCAGTGACGCATCGGAAGCGTCCAACATGACGCAAACTTCAACCGAGCAAGGAAAAGCCGCGAACGATAGCTCAACTTGTGACAAAGAAAATAAATGTCTTTGATCTACCTCTACACAGTTTACCTTTTCAGTGGATTTCGTAATGGAGATGAAACGGAAATATTGTACCCCATTCTATGATGTGGTGGCATGAAGCATATAACTATGCTGGTGTAAAAAAGTATTATGGCTGTGCGGTTAAGTTTTTTGCAACTGTGTTTACAATTCTTACCTTTACATTTCTTAAATGATATAATACCAAAGTGCACTACGTTTGAAGTGTAAACTATAAAACTTAAAAATGCAATGGTTTTTAGCGCTTACAAGCTTTTTATGTACGTGTATATATATACATATGAATTCTTACAATATATTCAACTTAAATGAATGCTTACAGAAATTTTTTTCCTCTGAATTTTAGGCTGCTAAAGAATTTGAAACGGAGTTGAAAAAAGAACCAGAACCCAAACCTGAAGATGGAATCCGAGATTCTACTTCATCTGAAGATGTGAAAACAGTAAGCAACGAAGAAGATAAAAATAAAGTTGGAGTCAATGAAAATGTATGATAATGTTAGGAATTTTTAACCTTGTATTGTGTATGAGTTGATTATTATTAAAATATGTATTTAGCAGCACTTAAAAGTGCATGATGCACACGGGATGGAGAATTAAATTATTTCTGATTGTTTTTTATCTTTTAATTATTCACTACTATCTGTTTTATCAGCTTTTTTGTGAATACATCATTAGACATGAGCATGATGCTTTTATTATCGACACTAATCACTAATGTATTCTGCTGATTTCATACACATCGGATCGAGTCTTTCCTCTCGACTTGAACTTTAGATTGCAACTCTAGAGGCAAGGGAATTTTAATGGAGCAGATAATTTTAAACTGAATTAATGAACGGATACGAATTGAGAAATATTTTATATTTCCTAATATATCTCAATCAAGTTAAAAAAAAAATCCATTTTACTAACTAATCTAATCAAATAATATCTCTCTCACACACACATATGAGCATTCTTTATGCATCAATTTGTAACCCTTAAGTTAATAGTTAAATATTTGGTTCATATGATAGAAAAGAAGAAGCACAAATATTTAAATAAAAATTTGTGATTGATATCAAGAGGCTGTAAAATGCTGCTAAATAAAAGATGTCATTGATCCTAGCTCTACACACTTATTAGTTACAAATTGCCCTATATATAACATACACATATATAATTGAATAAATTATTTTTCACTTGAAAATTTGAAAATAAATTTATATACCCAATATTTGAAAGAAGATAAATCTTCTTCCTCGATGGCAATCAACTCCGTAAAAAATTTCTTTTCTTCTTCCTCAAGATTATTCGTTCCCCAGATTCACTTTTCTCATAAAACAGTTATTATTTCGCAAATACTATTTGGTATGTTTACAAAAACAATTTTCATAACTTGATGTATCCATTAAGAAGTGTTATATGATATGCTCCTAATATTTCTGCCATTATTATACTAATGTACGAAATATAGAGCTTCATTCTACCACTTATTACGGGATTTTATTTCATACACTGTAACTACTTCACAATTAAGAGTTTCAGATTATATGAAAATATATTTGGAATAAAAATCATATTTCTCATTTCATGTTAAATATCTTTTAGTATTTTATACAATTCTCATTTTCGATGTCTCTTCATGACGCAGAAGTGACCCTTCCCTCTTTTTATTCCAATTGTGTCTAAATTACATCTACTTTCGTACATTCTCTTTACTTTTCCAATGTTCAAATCATTCAAAAATGGAACCCCTATCGCAAGACCGTATCGAACTCTTTACAAAAATGCATTCGGTCATTCTTAACATTTAAGAATATCAAATAAGTTGCACTTTATGTAAACCTATGCAGTTGAAGCCCCGCAAAATCCTCATTATAGGTGTGACGCCCCACCTCTATACCCACGCTAACCAAGAACACTACGATGTAGTGCTGTCAATTAGCACGGAGAATAAGGCTGTGGAGGAGCGACCATCCATGTAACTTCTTTGTGCGAGCACCGATACGCCAGATAGAGTAGAATGCATATCCTTTAAGGAGGAAATCCGACATACCGATACAAACACAAAGCTATCACACGGTGGCTATATTTATAATCTTCGGAAACAAATATAGAAATAATCATAACATAAATCAGTCACAGACATCCATATCACAAAGGCGGAAGAAGATATGAATAAACATATAACACATGAAAGTGTACATCAGAGTAGTGGTCGGAAAGATCCACTATAATACAAAAGAATAGCATCACGTGCTAAAAAAAAAGAATAGATACACAACATAGAGTCTATATCTCAAATGTGTACAACCAAAAACTACTAATCTAAGTAGTTAGCCAAAAGTCAGAGTAATCCAGAAGAGAAGTCAAGCAGAAGCACCTGTAACATCTCGGTCTGACCCGAGTATTATTTATAAGAAAATAATAAACGGATCAGTCTAACTATAAATATCAGATGACATGATATAGGATAAGGGGTATGGCATAAACATATAATAACCATGATGGCATAGTACTATAAGTATGTAAATGATAATCAACAAGGGATTTGTAACGACCCGACTTTCTTTGCCCAGAAAGACGCATCGTTGTGAAGAAAGAAAGGGATAGAAGAAGAAAAGAAAAGAAGAGAGAACAACAACACATCAGAAATCTCACAGCAGAACGAGAAATATATTATCACATAAGATATTACATAGTATCATATACATCAGAGTACACAATTTATACATCACAGAATAGACAGTTATAAACTTCTGTCTATTATACAACACAAGTACACCAGTACAATACAGACTAATACAAACACAGCGGAAACTCTATATATCTACTCGCTGAAGCCTCCTGCTTCACAGCTCCTCTAGAATTCGTCAAGATTATCCTGAATCCCTTGACTACTCAATACAATATTGAGTACCCAAGAGTTTAATAAAACAGAAAATAAACACTTGGGTCAGACATGGGTCTGGTGTGAGTAAACGGTTAAGTTGCTTAACTTGAAAATCATTTGGAAACAAGGGTATCACGTAAGACTTCCCACAAATAAACATGGGTAAGTTTTTACCTTACGCTAACTAAAACATTTGATAGCAAATCCGATTGTATTATAATAGGGTCTAGGGTTTTCAAGTAAAATACAGAAATAGCTGAAATGCTTACATCTCACATTCCAACATAGTTGGGCACAACTAATACGTACGGCACTTATTGGAGTTTGGATTCCATACAATGGCAGGGCTACTGGGGTACCGCCCGTCACAGTACGTGGCCTAGATCACCGTACCGAGGAGTACGCCCGCTCCCCTGCAACACAAAGCCGGAACCATCCCTTACTGGATAATCCCGAACAAGACAATCCCGTAGTTGGCGCGACCAACCACACACTAAGCCGAATAAAAGAAAAGGGACCTCTAGACAGGGATCTATCTTGCTCTCAGTGGGTGCTACCCACGAAACCTTGCTGCACCTCCCCTGTTTTAGCCATTCCCGGTTGATGAGGCTTGAGGTTACGATTACCTTTAATCAGAACATATCACTTAGAATGCTCATCGTCCGCCTGACGATGTGCTGAAAGCATTCAATCCATACAAGTTCGTTCCGGGTTCGAACGAAACCGAAGGCATTATCTCGTTACACTCGTTTTGGAATCACCCTCAGAGTTAACGACAATAACCCTTGCACTCTGAATCTTCATCTTCACTTGAGATTCACGACCTATCGTTAATTTGGATCGATGTGGTATTCGGGTCTCCAGACCTGGAATCCCGGTATACGGAAACCCGATCCCGGTCTCATCGAAATCCAAAACGTATCTTTTAAGGGCCAAGTTGTTTTAAGGTTAAAACAATTTAACTTATCTATATTCATACAGATAGATAATTCACAAGTCACAATTGATAATCACATTATCAAATAAACAAATGATCCATAACAAAATAGGTAATCCATATCAACATCACAATAGTTAATCTATATTACCATCATAATGCAACCAAGCATTTATACCACACAACATTACTTATCTCATTTCTGAGATTACATCCATTCAAGACAATCAATGTCATCCATTCATACTTAAGCAATGATTTACTTAATCACAACATAATTAATTTAAAATGAATTAAATTAACTATCTCTATCTTTAATTAATTTAAAGTGAATTAAATTAATTACTTCACCTCTTAATTAATTTAAAATAAATTAAATTAATTACTTATCATTATAAATCTTACTTATATAATCATTAATTAATTACAAATAAATTAATTAATCATTCTCTAATTATCCATTTCAATTAATCACCCTGATTAATTATACTTTAATTACATTTAAGTAATTATCTTTAATTAATTTCACAAATTAATTATCCTTAATCAAATATAGTAATTAACCTTTAATTACTTACTTAATTAATTAATTAATTATAATCAATTACTTTAATCCTTAATTAATTACAATTACTTAGTTATTCTATAATCTCTTATCATTTGATTAATTAATCTTAATTAATCAATCCTTAATTACATCATTAATTAATTATAAACTAATGATCTCCAATTACATCTTTAATTATTTATTCTATTTAAATTAATTACATTAAGTAATTAATCTTAATTAAACCACAATTTATTAATCATCTTTGATTAATCTAATCCAGTAATTAACTTCCCTTAATTACTTCCATTTATTTAATTACTTTTTAATTAATTACCTTATTAATTAACCTTAATCCTTTAATTAACTTTATTAACTAAATTATTTAATTAATAACACTAGGTAATTAACTCTTAATTACTTCCATTAAATTACTTTCATAATTAATTTCTCTTTTCTTAATTACATTTAGTAATTATCCATTTATTACTTTACTAAGTAATTATTCTTAATTAATCATAAGTGATTATCATTAATTAGACTAATTAATTAACCTAAAATTAATTGCATTAATTAACTAATCAATAAATCATCCCTTAATCTTTAATTATCCATCCACTAATTACTTCATTAAGTAATTATTCTTAATTATAAATAAATAATAATCTTTAATTTATTTTACTCATTAACTATCTTTAATTAATTCCAATCTTTAAAGATAAACTCATCATTTGAATTAAATAATTATTTCTAACATTATATTTCATTTTAAACAAGTTTAGAAATCAATTATATATTTAAATATAATTATACTTTAAAAACAAAACAATTTAAACCCTTAATTTTTAATACATTTAAAATCTTGAAAAATCCTTTTTAAACATGTTTTATTTAAATTAACCCAATATTCATCTTCGAAAACTTGATTATCATATTTTTTTAAACTTATTCACTTTAATTATATTTTAAAACTAATTAAAACATTCATCTTTGAACGGATTACTTCCTTAACTTAAAAACTTGTCTTAACTTGTTTAAGAATTTACAAACTTGATTCTTTACAAAACTATTGCTTTTGAACTCGAAACAAATTGAAAAAAAAACAAACTTCCAGTTTTAAAAACAGAATAACCCGAGTAAACTTCACAAAATCACTAGCCTTTCCCGAGTCTTCCATCACTCTTATCTACTTCGAGTCGTCATGCAACAATCACGAGACTAAACCCGAGACTCCTTCTTCTTCTCCAACAAACCCATCCAGATACACGCGAACGTAACCAACGTGCACGTGCACACCTCATCCACGTCGCTCTGACCATTGATGATCATGCCGGCAAGACGACCACTATCCTCTCACACGATTCCGACTACCCCGATCATAACAACGATCGCGAATACGATTTCGACCCATAGGAACGAAACTGGACAGAAGCTATGATCAAAATCCTGCTCGTCTCGATGACTTCGACCACCAGAGATCATGAGTCACCGCCTGAAAATTCGCCACGAACCTCCTGCAATGATCCCTCCCATCGCGATTGACTCAAAAGCGACCACGACGACGCATCGCCCTAGAAAACAATGTCGACTAAAACAGGCTTCAGAGCCCTAGATCGCCGTTGACAAGCCACCACGGTGATCTAAAAAATCACCCACTATTTTTCTCTTGACCCCCGACCTTCACACTACCTCCAGTATCAACCCGCGACTCCATCCATCATCGATTGTCGAGAAATCAAACAAAATTCAATTTCCGTTCATCTCGCAAGTTCTATCCAAATACATACTTAAAATTTGTGATTTTTCTTTTAAAAATCCTAGTTTTCAAAGACAATTTAGATTATACACAAGTAACACTGAATTGTTGAAATTGAATTTTGCCAAACTTTGGGTTTTTACTGTATATTTAAATTTTCCAGAAATCTTTAAACTATTTATACTTAGAACTATTTTTAAAATTTAAATCTTACAAATTTAAACAACTTTTGTTTGAACAACAATGTCTAAAAAGAATCAGGGAATGAGATTTTTGATTTTTGAATAAGTTTGAATCTGTAAAACAGAAACAGAACAAGCACAAACATGCACACTTATATCACACACATATATTTGCAAATCCAGATAAGTTCAGAAATTCAATTCAATCCAACATCATCACATGCACTTAAGTTAAAATAAGATTAACTGTTTTTAAAAAAATATTTACTCACCAGAAATTATAAAACAGAGAACAGAGAACAGATTTTGTCCCAGGCTTGTTCCAGACTGATATTGATTTTGAACTTGCATTTCTATTTGCTTTGTTGAATTTAAACTTGCTGTTGATCTTTGAAACTGATTTGTATTTGAGAAAATTTGAAACTGATGTTGCCTTTGATCTCCTTTTGCTTTGCATGTTCAGATTTACATTTCTTTTGAATTTGGTTTCCAGGTTTTCATTCTTCTTTGATTCCAGGTTTTATTTTTTTTCTTTAGATTCGAATTAGTAGAGAATGAAGAAGTGAAGATAGTTTAGAGCTGAAGAAAGAAAATTGCAGATCTTTCTTCCATTTTTAAAATTTTAAAACTTTAATTATCAAAAAGAAAATAAGATAAAGCCACTTGTCTTTTAAGTATATTATCTAGCTTACACCTATGCATACAAATTTACAAATGTCTTTAGACCTCCTTAATATGCTAACAAGTGTTACTCTTGTTTTAATTAATTTATTTAAGTTATACATATGTATTTATGAAATATTTACATATATATAATGTATTTACCTTTTATAAATAAGCTTTTAGATCCTATATAAATATACAAATATGAATTCATGTAAAAATTTATTTATAATAACTTATGCTTTGATCAAATAAATATAACATATTTTTATATGCTTGAGAAACTTATTTTAACTTTATATATATTTTTACAAATCAATTTATCTTATGTTTGAATTTTATAACATAACTCCAATCACAATATATATACATATATATTATAATTTGAAAACATATCCTTTATTAAATTAAAGACTCCCTATTTATAATATATACATCAATATATATACATTATAAATAGAAAACATTTATATAAGCTTTGGAAGATAAATCTTACCAATTTTAAATTGTTTAGAAAAGATATTAATAAATATTGCCAATTTAAAATATTATTAACTTTTAAAAGAATTAAACTTGTCAATTTATAAAATAAAATCAACAAATCAATTTAATTATTAATAAAGATTATTAAATTGATATTGCCAAAATTCCGGGATATCACATTCCTTCCCCCTTAAAATAATTTCGTCCCCGAAATTTAAAAGCAAAGATAATTTAATAACCCAGCAAAATTTTTTAATTTTAAACAGCAATCATACATATCAATCATATTCTAACAACCATAGCAAACAATTTAATCAAACAAATTTAACTATCCAGTCAAAATCTGGATAGAATTTACTCGAGTTTCCCCAAGTATATATATATATATATACCGGGAGACTCGTTCTACAGGATCTAAACTAACTATCTACAATAATCTAGAAGTCCTTCCTTTCTAGATCACAAATCTGAACAAGATATCAGACTAACTCAAAACCATCCCAACTATCCTTCTGAACTGCTGATTCCATCACTCGATGAATCATACACATATTCCTCAGAGATATGTGAAATAAAATGAATTCCAGTTATCCGAACTGGCAACTCAATCCTGGGGATCAAAATCTAATCTCCAAAGAACACAGAAAAAATCTCATAATACTTCTGGAGCTTACTCTCCAGTCTTACCAAATCTTATATCTCCTTTGACGATCCTGAGTCACTTCATTCTTCCTGATCAGCTTAACCCTTGCTGATGCCTCTTGAAACAGATTAGACCAACATCAAACCAATTTCCGGATCCTACTCAACAAAATGGTTTCTCAAAAATATGCCGAAATCCAAAACACAACTCTACTCTACAAACATTAGAGAACTTCGCACTACCTCTCCTATCTGAAATAGTCAAAACAGTTGCACTTGACAACTTTACCTCCAAATCCCGAAAATTTCTTCACACTTAGAGATACACTTGAATTTCCTATAGAAATCCTCTACTCGAAGAAAATTACAACTCTCGGTTGCTTCCACTCTAGAATAGCTGCTATCTTGCTTCCGCTGCACAACTCTGATCTGGAATAGATGAGAATGCCATCGGAGAAACTCGAGCACAAACTTGATCATCCAAAGTTCACCATACCATAAAATCTTAGTGAACCATTCCACTTGGTCAAAAACATCCCAGTAGAATCCCCTCCAGAAAATTAGGACTGATCAATCCTTCTCCAAAGAATCCTGAGCTGCTTCACCAAATTCTTCTCTAGAAGACATCCTTCTACTAAGCTGAACTTCCGGTAACTCCATGAATCAAGTCGATACGGAATCTCAATCTCTAATAATCCCAAGAGAATTCTCAAACAATCGCAAGTCACTTTTGCGATCAGCCCAACCTAATTTCAAAGATAACTGTTCTCTCTTCACAAATTAGAACAGCTCATACTTAACTATCCAATTCATCGAAGAAATGGATTCACTCAGCTGCTTCTGGACTCCAACTTCAGAAAAACTACTCAGCCAGAAACTTCCTGCTAACACACAGAACACTCCGAGCCGCACTACTGTCACAGATACCAAAGACTTCTTATCCGAAACTCTTTGAGAAACTCGGACTTCAAAGCAAAAAGAAACACCCCGCTGGACCCAGCCACAACACCGAAACAGATCTACTTCCTTAAACTTGCTTCAGAAGAAACATCTTCAGAAACGTCCATAGTCACCGCGTCTCACCACACAGCTACTACTTCCTGAAGTTGCCAAGATACCATCACTTGCTTCAGCTCATCCAATAGATCTAACTCTATTCATCCAACTTCAAAGACAAACTCCGAACCTTAACAGGTTTCCTTCAGAGATCGGTGAAATCTTTGCACCACAACAAAGTTCACTCGAGACAGTATTAGGTCTACAGTCTCGTCAGATATACTTCCAACCTCAACACTCAAATTCTAACTATTGGTAGTCGTGTTACTCACACTACCACCTTATCTACCTTTATAACTTATATTGGAAAACCCGAACAGGTAACCCAACAAATAGGTAGAAATATATATATTTAAAATGATACTTTTTATATAGAAATTATTTCTGGGTAAAATTATTTCATTTACCTCTTTAAAACAATATTGTGTCCGTTGGCCTGGTTCAAGTGTTTAGAGATCCCTATCAATAACGTTAGCTACTCGTATTGACCAGAATCCATATACCACTCAACCGATCAATTAACACAATATAAAATCATTTTTATATAACTAACAATTACGCGCTCTCAAGATAGACACCACTTCAGAGCCTAGGTATTCACTCAACCTATTGCTCTGATACCAACTGTAACGACCCGACTTTCTTTGCCCAGAAAGACGCATCGTTGTGAAGAAAGAAAGGGATCGAAGAAGAAAAGAAAAGAAAAGAAGAGAGAACAACAACACATCAGAAATCTCACAGCGGAACGAGAAATATATTATCACATAAGATATTACATAGTATCATATACATCAGAGTACACAATTTATACATCACAGAATAGACAGTTATAAACTTCTGTCTATTATACAACACAAGTACACCAGTACAATACAGACTAATACAAACACAGCGGAAACTCTATATATCTACTCGCTGAAGCCTCCTGCTTCACAGCTCCTCCAGAATTCGTCAAGATTATCCTGAATCCCTTGACTACTCAATACAATATTGAGTACCCAAGAGTTTAATAAAACAGAAAATAAACACTTGGGTCAGACATGGGTCTGGTGTGAGTAAACGGTTAAGTTGCTTAACTTGAAAATCATTTGGAAACAAGGGTATCACGTAAGACTTCCCACAAATAAACATGGGTAAGTTTTTACCTTACGCTAACTAAAACATTTGATAGCAAATCCGATTGTATTATAATAGGGTCTAGGGTTTTCAAGTAAAATACAGAAATAGCTGAAATGCTTACATCTCACATTCCAACATAGTTGGGCACAACTAATACGTACGGCACTTATTGGAGTTTGGATTCCATACAATGGCAGGGCTACTGGGGTACCGCCCGTCACAGTACGTGGCCTAGATCACCGTACCGAGGAGTACGCCCGCTCCCCTGCAACACAAAGCCGGAACCATCCCTTACTGGATAATCCCGAACAAGACAATCCCGTAGTTGGCGCGACCAACCACACACTAAGCCGAATAAAAGAAAAGGGACCTCTAGACAGGGATCTATCTTGCTCTCAGTGGGTGCTACCCACGAAACCTTGCTGCACCTCCCCTGTTTTAGCCATTCCCGGTTGATGAGGCTTGAGGTTACGATTACCTTTAATCAGAACATATCACTTAGAATGCTCATCGTCCGCCTGACGATGTGCTGAAAGCATTCAATCCATACAAGTTCGTTCCGGGTTCGAACGAAACCGAAGGCATTATCTCGTTACACTCGTTTTGGAATCACCCTCAGAGTTAACGACAATAACCCTTGCACTCTGAATCTTCATCTTCACTTGAGATTCACGACCTATCGTTAATTTGGATCGATGTGGTATTCGGGTCTCCAGACCTGGAATCCCGGTATACGGAAACCCGATCCCGGTCTCATCGAAATCCAAAACGTATCTTTTAAGGGCCAAGTTGTTTTAAGGTTAAAACAATTTAACTTATCTATATTCATACAGATAGATAATTCACAAGTCACAATTGATAATCACATTATCAAATAAACAAATGATCCATAACAAAATAGGTAATCCATATCAACATCACAATAGTTAATCTATATTACCATCATAATGCAACCAAGCATTTATACCACACAACATTACTTATCTCATTTCTGAGATTACATCCATTCAAGACAATCAATGTCATCCATTCATACATAAGCAATGATTTACTTAATCACAACATAATTAATTTAAAATGAATTAAATTAACTATCTCTATCTTTAATTAATTTAAAGTGAATTAAATTAATTACTTCACCTCTTAATTAATTTAAAATAAATTAAATTAATTACTTATCATTATAAATCTTACTTATATAATCATTAATTAATTACAAATAAATTAATTAATCATTCTCTAATTATCCATTTCAATTAATCACCCTGATTAATTATACTTTAATTACATTTAAGTAATTATCTTTAATTAATTTCACAAATTAATTATCCTTAATCAAATATAGTAATTAACCTTTAATTACTTCATTAATTAATTAATTACTTATAATCAATTACTTTAATCCTTAATTAATTACAATTACTTAGTTATTCTATAATCTCTTATCATTTGATTAATTAATCTTAATTAATCAATCCTTAATTACATCATTAATTAATTATAAACTAATGATCTCTAATTACATCTTTAATTATTTATTCTATTTAAATTAATTACATTAAGTAATTAATCTTAATTAAACCACAATTTATTAATCATCTTTGATTAATCTAATCCAGTAATTAACTTCCCTTAATTACTTCCATTTATTTAATTACTTTTTAATTAATTACCTTATTAATTAACCTTAATCCTTTAATTAACTTTATTAACTAAATTATTTAATTAATAACACTAGGTAATTAACTCTTAATTACTTCCATTAAATTACTTTCATAATTAATTTCTCTTTTCTTAATTACATTTAGTAATTATCCATTTATTACTTTACTAAGTAATTATTCTTAATTAATCATAAGTGATTATCATTAATTAGACTAATTAATTAACCTAAAATTAATTGCATTAATTAACTAATCAATAAATCATCCCTTAATCTTTAATTATCCATCCACTAATTACTTCATTAAGTAATTATTCTTAATTATAAATAAATAATAATCTTTAATTTATTTTACTCATTAACTATCTTTAATTAATTCCAATCTTTAAAGATAAACTCATCATTTGAATTAAATAATTATTTCTAACATTATATTTCATTTTAAACAAGTTTAGAAATCAATTATATATTTAAATATAATTATACTTTAAAAACAAAACAATTTAAACCCTTAATTTTTAATACATTTAAAATCTTGAAAAATCCTTTTTAAACATGTTTTATTTAAATTAACCCAATATTCATCTTCGAAAACTTGATTATCATATTTTTTAAACTTATTCACTTTAATTATATTTTAAAACTAATTAAAACATTCATCTTTGAACGGATTACTTCCTTAACTTAAAAACTTGTCTTAACTTGTTTAAGAATTTACAAACTTGATTCTTTACAAAACTATTGCTTTTGAACTCGAAACAAATTGAAAAAAAACAAACTTCCAGTTTTAAAAATAGAATAACCCGAGTAAACTTCACAAAATCACTAGCCTTTCCCGAGTCTTCCATCACTCTTATCTACTTCGAGTCGTCATGCAACAATCACGAGACTAAACCCGAGACTCCTTCTTCTTCTCCAACAAACCCATCCAGATACACGCGAACGTAACCAACGTGCACGTGCACACCTCATCCACGTCGCTCTGACCATTGATGATCATGCCGGCAAGACGACCACTATCCTCTCACACGATTCCGACTACCCCGATCATAACAACGATCGCGAATACGATTTCGACCCATAGGAACGAAACTGGACAGAAGCTATGATCAAAATCCTGCTCGTCTCGATGACTTCGACCACCAGAGATCATGAGTCACCGCCTGAAAATTCGCCACGAACCTCCTGCAATGATCCCTCCCATCGCGATTGACTCAAAAGCGACCACGACGACGCATCGCCCTAGAAAACAATGTCGACTAAAACAGGCTTCAGAGCCCTAGATCGCCGTTGACAAGCCACCACGGTGATCTAAAAAATCACCCACTATTTTTCTCTTGACCCCCGACCTTCACACTACCTCCAGTATCAACCCGCGACTCCATCCATCATCGATTGTCGAGAAATCAAACAAAATTCAATTTCCGTTCATCTCGCAAGTTCTATCCAAATACATACTTAAAATTTGTGATTTTTCTTTTAAAAATCCTAGTTTTCAAAGACAATTTAGATTATACACAAGTAACACTGAATTGTTGAAATTGAATTTTGCCAAACTTTGGGTTTTTACTGTATATTTAAATTTTCTAGAAATCTTTAAACTATTTATACTTAGAACTATTTTTAAAATTTAAATCTTACAAATTTAAACAACTTTTGTTTGAACAACAATGTCTAAAAAGAATCAGGGAATGAGATTTTTGATTTTTGAATAAGTTTGAATCTGTAAAACAGAAACAGAACAAGCACAAACATGCACACTTATATCACATACATATATTTGCAAATCCAGATAAGTTCAGAAATTCAATTCAATCCAACATCATCACATGCACTTAAGTTAAAACAAGATTAACTGTTTTTAAAAATTATTTACTCACCAGAAATTATAAAACAGAGAACAGAGAACAGATTTTGTCCCAGGCTTGTTCCAGACTGATATTGATTTTGAACTTGCATTTCTATTTGCTTTGTTTAATTTAAACTTGCGGTTGATCTTTGAAACTGATTTGTATTTGAGAAAATTTGAAACTGATGTTGCCTTTGATCTCCTTTTGCTTTGCATGTTCAGATTTACATTTCTTTTGAATTTGATTTCCAGGTTTTCATTCTTCTTTGATTCCAGGTTTTATTTTTTTTCTTTAGATTCGAATTAGTAGAGAATGAAGAAGTGAAGATAGTTTAGAGCTGAAGAAAGAAAATTGCAGATCTTTCTTCCATTTTTAAAATTTTAAAACTTTAATTATCAAAAAGAAAACAAGATAAAGCCACTTGTCTTTTTAGTATATTATCTAGCTTACACCTATGCATACAAATTTACAAATGTCTTTAGACCTCCTTAATATGCTAACAAGTGTTACTCTTGTTTTAATTAATTTATTTAAGTTATACATATGTATTTATGAAATATTTACATATATATAATGTATTTACCTTTTATAAATAAGCTTTTAGATCCTATATAAATATACAAATATG
Source organism: Allium fistulosum (assembly GCA_030737815.1). Lineage (NCBI taxonomy): Eukaryota > Viridiplantae > Streptophyta > Magnoliopsida > Asparagales > Amaryllidaceae > Allium > Allium fistulosum. Next base: position 93,501,364 of record CM060908.1, on the reverse strand, counting down.
AATTCATGTAAAAATTTATTTATAATAACTTATGCTTTGATCAAATAAATATAACATATTTTTATATGCTTGAGAAACTTATTTTAACTTTATATATATTTTTACAAATCAATTTATCTTATGTTTGAATTTTATAACATAACTCCAATCACAATATATATACATATATATTATAATTTGAAAACATATCCTTTATTAAATTAAAGACTCCCTATTTATAATATATACATCAATATATATACATTATAAATAGAAAACATTTATATAAGCTTTGGAAGATAAATCTTACCAATTTTAAATTGTTTAGAAAAGATATTAATAAATATTGCCAATTTAAAATATTATTAACTTTTAAAAGAATTAAACTTGTCAATTTATAAAATAAAATCAACAAATCAATTTAATTATTAATAAAGATTATTAAATTGATATTGCCAAAATTCCGGGATATCACAGGATTAATCAATGTCACAAGAATCTTCTCAAAGATCCAAACACATAAAAAGGGTAATGACACACAAATTCACCAATACACAAAAACTGATATCATATCAGTGAAAACCACAAAAGTTGGTGAAGCACTAAATCCAGAAATCAACACACGAAATCCAGAACAAATCCCAGAAATCAACACACGAAATCCAGAAATCACTAAAAGGGGGAAGTCCGAACACACGGACGAGAAGCTATCTCATGGAAGCTATCCATTTAATTTTTCCGAACACACGGATGGCCCGAAGGCAAGTCCGAACACACGGACGAAGAGACATCGCTCAATCGCTAGTCTAAATCACAAGAATGATCGTCATGATCATAAGGAAGTGTCAATCACACTAAGCTAGTAAATATATGAGTTTAGCTTCATGTCCCATAACCACTTGCTTAACTCAAATATTTACGAACAAACTGTAGATCTTCACTAGGAAATTGTCACAAAAGGGTTCAATCGAACAAGTCCAAGAGCTAACCGACGAAGTGAACGCAAGCGTTTCATACCACTCGTTTTACTAAGTCGTTTAAGTCGATTTCTCATTCGAGTGAAGTAAAGGCTTGTATATACTAGTAGATTGAAAATCGGTTTGAGAAAACGAACTTTTGATATTTAAAATAGTGTTGAAATCGCTTTGATGAAAGAGTTTTGATATTTACTATTAGTATTGAAACCTTCATATATCTTTAAAGTGACAAGTCATAAAACGATTGTAGAAACAAATCAATTCACGTTCGAAGACGTGAGGAAAGTCCAAAGAAGTCAATCCCAAAACCATCAAAGTAGAAATTCTGATAAATGTTTTTCAGAAGAGATTGCCTACGCAGAGTAATACGGGGTTCGACCTAGTGAAGGCAAGCTGGTCCAGTGGTAGCATGACCGAGCTAAGGAATGGTGCGACTCAACCAGATGAACGACTTAAGGAAGGCAAGCGACTTACGACTTAAGGGAGGCAAGAGACTTACGACTTAAGGGAGGCAAGCGACTTACAACTTAAGGGATAAGGTCATACGACCTAAGTGGAGTTAAGGGAGGCGAGCGACTTAAGGTCCAACGACCTACGGCTTAACAGAGTCGAGCGACCTACGACCTAGCAAACGAATGTCTTAACGACCTAAGCCTTGAACGACTTAGTGGAACGAACGACTTAACGACCTAAGCCTTGAACGACTTAACGACTTAAGCCTTGAACGACTTAACGACTTAAGCTCAAATACAAGCTACGAGCTAAAGTTGGAACGACCTAGTGAAGTTAGGTCGAGGACGACCTACGACTTAAGGCCTGGAACGATCCAGTGAATTTAGGTCGGGGACGACCTATGACTTAAGCCAGGGCGAGCGAGCTAACTGCAAACGACTTAAGCCTTTAACTCGTGAATGACTTATGCCTTTAACTCCTGAACGACTTATGCCTTTAGCTCGTGAACGACTTAACATTTTGCCTGGAGATTATAGGTCGGCAACGACCTACGACTTAAGGGCCAGAACGACCTAACTCCGAACGAGCTAAAAATGGCCAGAACGACCTAGTAGCAGTTTTTCACCAAAATCACTAAATTTTGGAGTTTTTCGCCAATCCAATCCAAACCAAATGCAAATGTTGATGCTAGAGTGATAGGGAATCATTCCCAACAGTCCAATGACAATCATAGGCAAGATGTGAGATCAAAAATCTCACCTTTTCCACGAAATTGATGTTGGAGAGCTTAAGAGCAAAGCAAGAATCAACCCCTAGCTTGAATCTATGTTCTTCACCTTGAAGTCGGAGTTTGATGCTGAATTCACTAAAGATCTCGAGCTTGGAATTTTAATTTCTCTTTCCCTCCACCATTTTTGAAGAAGCTTGAAGTATTTGATGAAGTGATGAAGAGAAGAGGGAGTTGGGCTGAGTTAAGAAGGTGCAGTCCCAACCAAAGTCACAAGTGGGAAAAGTGACGAAAATTTCACTATCTCCAAACATATTGAAGTTTACACTCAAAAAGATCGCAAACGTCATTTTGAACTCAATGGGGGTGGTCTCGAGTCCTAATTTGACCGTATGCAAAAAGTAGCTTTTCGGACTAACATCCGACTAACGATAAAATATTTAAATATAAAATCGATAGATATGCGGGTTGTTACAATAGGGCATAGTGCTCTTCAACCGCTACATTATTTCAAATTAGCACTATTAAACAGTGATCCGCTTTAAGACCCGATATTTTTCGCTACACGCGCTAAATCAAGACTTTTTAGCACCCGCTTTAGTAACATAATATACAAATTGTGATTTGACTAGTTCTCTTTTAAACCTTACCATTAAAGTTAGGAAAAAAACTAATCTTAAAGCATAAGTGCTCAATGTAAGTTAAAAATCTATTGTGGTTACCAAATCTAGTATGAATAAATCACGATATTCTTCGGTTTTATTATATAAGAATAAACAATATTTCTTTTTCCTACACAAATGATGTGAGAATGAGAATAAATTAAGTTTAAATATTTGATTTTATATGTAATGAAACTTTTTGCTCTCTAGTTATTTTCCGCTATATCCCCGTTTGTTCTCTTCTATTACTTTTTGCACCTCCACTGTTATAGAACCACTAACTGTTTTAACTTCACAGACGTAAACTGATCAAACTGACATTTCGGTGGTCGATTTCCTAAGCATGTCTTGTAGACCTTGGTTTAGCGCTACATCTAACACAACAAGATCATTGTTGTAATTAAGGTATACACGATCTCGCTATGGTTTACTTACTTATTTCAAATGAACCAATTTCATTGAAGTTTCATGCATTACAAATAATGACTATTCACCATATAACATTTATATGCGATCGAATACAAACCAAATATCTATAATCTTGTATTTCTTAAGAGTTTAAAACTCATAAAAGACAATACACAGCCTCATACAACATTTAAGCGACCGAGACATGAATGTTTTAGCGATTGTATAAGTTGGCTCTTACATAGTTCTTGAAGTAACAACATGTCAAAAGATCTATTGGAAAATATATTTTATAATGTTATATAACATATATTCGTATAATATTAGAAATGTTAAATATACACTCCAGCTCTGATACTACTTCTAGGATCATGCAATATACCTTAGAAGAGAGTGAATATGATATTCAAAATATTTCACAAATTTACTTATAAGATATAATATAAGGTATGGAAAAGTAAATATTGAAAATAAAGGACACAAAGATTAAGCCAAGTTTCGGCCTAGTGCCTAATGCTGTCCACAAAATTACTACTAAAGTTAAATATTCAAACGCGTACAATTGGTAAACTTGCATTCTCTGCTAATAAATATGCTAATTCTACGCCTAATAAATTTGCTTCGACTCAGGAGATCTCCTGAAAGGAGAATTTTTGAACTACATTCCCAAGTTAAGCCTAGAAATTCAAGAGTTCAAATGCATGAAATAGATTCAGGCGCTAAAAAAAAATTGCAGGGAGCTAGTTGTAGAAAAGCAAAAATAATATAAAAAACTCCCTCTTCATGTGATATTGTCGTAGCCCATCGATAAAAGCATTCCCAATGCTTGGGGGTGGGTTGCGTTGATTCCACTGGTTCGAACGAAAACACACCCCCAATGCGTGGGAAAGAAACACAAGTGTACTTTCCCTTAGCTGGCTAAATTTTAGCCGGCTAGGGGATAGGTTGTGGATTGCAATCCGTAGCATACACTTAGCCGGCTAAGTATACAACGGGTAATGGCTATATATAAGCCGGTTACCCCATTTCATTCCACAATCCCCTCCTGTCCTTCTCTTCTTTCAGCTACCACCATTGTTTCCTGCAATTAAAAAAATTCGAGAAAATTATAAAAATGAGAAGAGCTTTGAAGAGAATCCGAGGAAGTGGCAGTCGCAGCGGAGGAAATGTTCCACCGATCGTGGAAAACACCCCCGTCGAAGAAAGCGCAGACGTACCGACGATGGGTACTGGAGGTTAGCGAAGCACAGTGGTTAGGCGTAGGCGTGCGGATAGAAATACAGCAAATACGTCTCTGGATCCGTACATCGACCAAAATTTGAGACCAGACAAGGATTTGAGATCAGTTTCCATATACTCCCAAACGACGAAGTACACGTCAGCACGTGTGTTGAAAATTTTGTAAGTTATCTACCTTCAAATTATTTTATTAGTTAAAATAGTACAATAAAAATTGAATATGCAACCTGTTTTAAATTAGGCTCGTCGTGAGCGCACCCGTGGCTCTTGGGTTAGTGTAATCATCCTTTATAGAATAATCCGATCTTATGATGCCGATGGCATTATTCATGCTTTTCTTCGAGATATAGGATTTGGAGATTTTTTGAGTACGTATTTACATAATTACTGTTTATTTATTTAATGCTTTTTAGCGCTTTCAATAATCGTAAATTGCTTTAATATGTATCGATAATCTTTTAAATTCAGATGTTTAGTTATGTGGTGCTTTAGCCGCCTGTTGGTGGAAGACCACTCATACATTTCACTTTAGTTTTGGATAGTCGGGTTTTACCCCATTGGACTTTACTATGCTTACCGTTTTAGGCATTGGAAGGGGGTGACATTACTATATGATGAGGAGTACCAGCACTTTCACCGTTTATCCTGTGTACTTTAACATCTTAACTTACATGATGGACTGTCATCCGAATTGCAGATTAGATGCTCTTACATTAGACAAACAATTAATGAATTGATACATGGTGGTAGCACAGAGAACCATTTGGAGATTGCTCAACTGTATATTATGTACATGATGGGGAACTTATTCTTTACAAATGCATCGAACACGTTTTCGGCCGAATATGTTGCAGCTGTAGCGGAGTTGTCGTTTGATAGTCCAATCGCATATGATTGGGAGACTCCGATATTAGCGTATTCGTATCGCTCTTTAGATCATCAATGCGTGGTTAGGGGTAGATCCACATCCATTACAGGTTTTTGGGAGCTTTGACAGTACCGGTGCTATGAGTGCTTTCCCAACATGACTTATCCGACGTTTGACTCCACATTACCCTCACTACACCAAAACAGAGGATTCTCAACGAGTATAAGCATTGTCAAGGATTTCAGTAACACTTATATGTGTCGCTATAGGGGCGTGAGCAATTATTTGCAACGCTTATAAGCGTTGGAAGATTTTTTTCGCCAACGCTTATAAGCGTTGGGAAAATAGATCTTCGAACGCTTATAAGCGTTGGAGGAAAAAAATCTTCCAACACTTATAAGCGTTACAAATAAATACAAACAAATAAACACTTATCAGTAACATGAATGTTGAAAGATATAATGGTTTGAATGTTAAAAATATAATGTAGACTATATCTAATATGAAATATTTTCTTAATTTAGCAAATTATAACCCAATCAATATCAATAAACAATATTCATAATCAACAATAAAACGGAGTATCAATTAACAAAAGAGAAGTTCAATACATAATTAAGTTATCAATACATAGTTTACCAATTTCATATTAATACCAATTGCAATAACAAAAGATAAGACATAGTTTACCAATTCCATACTAAAAACTTCCGCAATTGGATCATTTTCAAGATCTTCTACTTCACCATTACTACTAGAATTACCACACAATTTTCTTTTTTCTTCTGCTTCTTCTATAAGTACCTACATGTATTCAATATCATATTAACTTGAAATTTATACTAAAAAGAATGACCAATAGTAATCAAGGTGATAGCACATGATTTAACAATAAAAGGGCATTAAATAAAACAAGCAAATATATAAGGACGATAATTTGAAATTAAGTACTTCGTATATGCAATGACATGTTTGAATTTTTGAGGTGGTAAAATCCAGAACTGATCAGATGGTTTTTTAATATATATTTTTGAGTAACAGAACTGATCATATATGCAATAATTTTGATTAAGCCACATTGCATCAGTTTAAAACTAAGGCCGCTGCGGCCTAAGTTTAGTCTAAACTGAGGCCACAGTGGCCTCAGCTTAAAAAACGGAGGCCACTGTTGGCCTCAGTTTAGACAACTCTGCAGCCTCAGTTGTTTAAACTGAGGCCGATGTGGCATCAACAACCAAACTGGCATGATAAAAATTCAATGCTTATTAACAAATCATATAGTAAATCTCTTCAAATAAGAATATTTTAACATTCCTAGTTAAGAGTAGAAATATTGAACTGCCTTAAATATGTGCGTTACATTTAGATTTTTGAAAAAAAGGCGAACTGGAGGTGGATCATAAAAATTGACAATCCTGAACAATAAATCTAGAATTTAAAGCATAAGTATATTATAACATGTAGGTATAACAGTCTGATAGTAACATGTAGGTATAATATAACATGTTATAAGTTCGTTACATTAACTAACACATACAGGTATAATATAACATGTTACAAATTTGGGTATTGATTGATAATCCAAAACATATGTTAAATATAGCCAAAAGATTCAAGCATATAATTTTGTACCACTTTCTATTATTACCTTTGTCGATCCAAAAAATTGGGCGAACTTTTGCAGTCCTTGCTAGTGATAGACTATGGTTCATTGCATGGCCAAATGGATGCATACCAAGTGTGCGTCCATCTCTAGTGTGCCCCGTATTGGTTGCCTTCTTATTAGATAAACCTATTCCTTATAGATGCAACTCTTGCTCACCTTCGCCTCCAACATGATTCATACTAGCAAGTTTTTGTTGCCTATATTATAAGTTACCATCTTCCCACCTATATGAACGCAAAAGGCATCAAATTTTTACTCACTGAAAAGATATCTAAGCCAATAATCCGTAGTTTAAAAAAAACTGAACCAAGTTGTCAATTTTGATTTTATTATATGTCTTACAATTAGTTAATACACTTTTTCTTGTTGATGAAAAAACCATTTGTTTTTATATCAATTTCCCATTAGTTAATACACTTTGATACCAATAATTGTTAACACACTTTGATGTCAATAATCGTTTGGCTCGAGCGATCCTTTGAGCACCATAGTGGGCAAGAGTTAACTATAACATTGTGCAGAAACATATCATTCTCGTTTTATTTCTGAAAAGAAGGAACATATCATGAGATAAGAAAGAAGACTAAAACACATTTGCTCATTACATTTGGAATACAGACATATTTTAGTTAGGTACAATCAATTTACAATTCTCACAACCAAACCAAATACACTCTCGGAGAAGACTTGGAACTAAAGGCGGAAAAAAAGGCAGGAAAAAAAAAATTGGACTCGCTTTCTAGTGTACCTAAAAAAACTGGATATCCAAAAAAACTAGATCTTTGTATATGGCGATTAGTTAACAAATTTATAGTTGTCAGACCCCAAGTAATAAATGCAGTCATCAAAGATAAGCTCGGTGTAGTTGTAACATGGGGTCATTTATTTATATGACAGTAAAATATACTGAAATCAACGTGTAAAACCAACTAGCCAAGAAAGATTGCTACGTAGCGTAGACATCAAACCGTGGACAAATAGAAATCCTTTGCTAGTTGCTACATTATTTACTGTTAAATTGTAATAAATCAAAGAAACTTCTCTGTCAAGTAATCAAATAATTACTACATAAAAAAGCTCAGCAGTTCTAATAATCAAAATGGTCAAAAAATAAAACATACACTGGATATAAACTTTACCTAAACTATGAAAATCTGAAGTAGTGGAACGTTGAATCAAAGCAACAAAAATTTGCCCTAAAGAACCATACAACAACAGGTAACAAAGAGAAACAGTGGTAAAAATACTATGTACTAAACCACCAAATACTGGTTTCAAATATCCAACAAAAAAATAATAATAAACTTGCGAAATGTCATCAAAAATACAGGTAAGGAAACAAGAAATAGTCATAGAAGACCAGAACAGTCAACAAAATATGGAAGGTTATGATGTAAAGCTTCTAAAGAAGTAAGAAAGATTAATTTTTAAACATAGAACATGAAAAAAAAATACTTGAAACATAACATAAAAGAGCTCACCAATTCAAAAACATAGGTGAGACAACTTCAGCTAAAGGCTAATAAATACTAATCGTATGTGAAATAGCTCCACAATTAACTCTCAGAAGAAAAATTGGTGCTTTAGAATAAGAAATGAGGCATTGAAATAAGGCGGGTGAATTGATTGATGATGTGGAATGAAATAACATTCCCTAATGTTAAAATACTCACATATTTATATCTGTATACATGATTCATTTTGTAATGCAAGGAAAAAGATTTCAGAATCAATGAGAAAACCATAATTAAAAGATTAAATACTTAAGACCATCAAATTAATTGTCATTTTTCCTTGTAGAAACTTGATTATTATCTTTATATGTGTAAGTAATTTGATTTTAGACATATTTATCATCCATTAAATGTTATTTCACATAAGCTCTTATATACATTATAAATATATAATCAAAAGGATTCCATTCTAAGCAATACAATTAAAGATACTAAATATCCAACAATTACATAAAGAAAAATTAACTTTTTTGCTACATGAGTTTAGATTGTCATGATAAAATAAAATGTAAGAATAATGACATACACATAAGCAAGATTCAGGTTTTCATGGAATAATTTTTTTCAAAATCAATGAAAAACCAATTAAAAGATTCCATAATTAATAACAACAAATAAGGTAAGCTAGAGACATCAAACAATTTCAAATAAGCTTAGTATGATATGCTTAATGGCAAGAAAAATATACACAGTGGTTTCACATACATTATGCCAAATAAGTTAAGCTAACAAGCATTAAATTATTTCAAATATAGATTTAATGACAACTATGTATTACTGATAGTGTTGTTCCACATATATTTCTATCAAATAAATCTGTTGTAGTAAGCTAGCAATGGTGATGCAGCCCAGAATGATGCCCAGATTGATGAAGTCTTAGATCGCTCACGACCTAGTAACAATTTAGGTCGCTCACGACCTATGGAAGATCGCTCACGAGTTAACGAGGTACCGGAGCAAGGCGGTGAAGCGAGTTATGCGGAGAAAGGGAACCAACGACCTATGATAGGTCGCGTACGATCTAACAAAGGATGCACGCAGAGTTCACTACAACAAAAATACCCTTTTACAACTGTCAAAAACAGTTGTAACAGGTCTATTACAACGGACGGTGGCCAGTCGTTATATCCGCAGTTGTGATAGAACCAGATATTTTTACAACGGTCGTTGGCAGTTGTAAAAGATTTTTTTACAACTGCTTTCGGCCGTTGCAAAAGACTTTTTCGTAAGTGCTTAAAGCAGTTGTAAATGAAGCTTTTACAACTGCTGCTAGCTGTTGTGGTAAAATTTATCACAACTGCTTGTGGGTGTTGCAACAATAGTTGTTATAAGTTACATTTACAACTACTCTTGGCAGTTATAAAGTCTTATCTACGAATGGTTGTAATTCATCTTTTCATAACCGTTATTAACCACAAATTTCATGATATTATAATTACAACCAATATTTCACTAATAATAACCATAATCATTCACAAACTTGAAACAACACAAACCATTCATGTTCAAAATAAATAAAAAACAATTCAAGTTTAGACCATTTACGAATTCATAACTCCGTTACAAAACATAATTAAATCTATAACATATGTCTATAAAAGTACAGATACGTACTAATCAAAAGAGATAAATTCCTTGAGTCGTCCCAATTGCTTCTTCGCTCTTTTCTTTGCTTGTTTCGAGCCCTGAAATTATCTGAACAAATATAGCATTAGTATATGGAAAATAATTAGAAGTTTCTCATAAAGGCTAACAAAGGAAAATAACTTGAACAATGAAATTATCTGACAGGTTTGGTACAAGGACAATAAGCAGGGGAAATTGAAAATGGAAAGGCTTTAACTCACTTTTCAAATTATATAAAAACAAATATAATATAAAGATTTCTCTGAAAAGACTTACACTTTTGATTAATATAAATAATAAATATAATATAGTTCTATGGCATAAGCTTTTAGCTTATCTGACCAGTAACCAGAATGTCATTTTTAATATTAAGAACTTTATATAATCTCTTCCTAATTTATCAATATTACATTCAGCTTATTTTGCAACCCATTATGCAACAAGGCAAAAAATTTATTGGTCATAAAATTTTGTCATCATAAAATAAATATACCAGCTTCATTGATTACAAAAAGGAGAAGAATACCTTGTTCATCATGCCCTACGGGCAGAACATATAAATATAATCCAATTTCTTCAATGCCTTGCTTATGCTCTATTCCTGTTAAAGTAGGCCTGCGGTTAAAAAGTCCAGCAAAATCTGATTTTCTGCTATACATTGATTACTTTAAAACTAAAATGACATCACTACTAATTAAATTTATACATGGATCAATTATTTATTGTTTCATACATATGGGAGAGAGGTCCAAGGCATAGCATGTTGAAATTGTATCCAAGTAATATAAGTCTATTTAATGTGAGTGAAATTTTAAGACATGAACAGAAGTTAAGTGGATGGGATATTACACTTTAAGAAACTTTCGGACCATATGAGCTTCTTAACTTTTCATGTGCTTCATATGATATTGTTAAGTGATATAGAATCACTGAAATGAAGGATACGGTTTAGTTTCATGTTTCTTGCTAACGTCTGTATTATATATTAAGTCTTGTTTTCATTTATGATCAAAAAAAGAAACTTGAACAATTCATAGCATTCTACAAAAAAAATTGCAACTATTTTTTACTTTAACTTGGGGTGAATTTCATAAATCATTTATTACTTTTAATTTCATTCTATCCACTACTTTTTAGGCCTCTTGGAAACTTTTATTATAATGGCACACACAAATAAATAGGTATGCAGTGGTTAATTTTTTTTAATTTATTAGTTTCGTTATGTACTATGTTGTACTTTTTTGGGGTAGATATACTTTTGTTGCTATTGTCTCATGATATACTGTGTTATGTACTTTTGTTGCTGTTTTTCTGAGGGTATACGTCTATATGTAGTTTAATTTTGAATTGACTGGTGGTTTAGTGTTATGTACTTATCTGGTAACGATAATTTATAGGTTGGAAAGTCTTCCTACCCTTTTTTGCCAAAAAAAAAATTACGCTAATTAATTATATAAAAAATATCACTAGCTATTTGTTATTATCTCATGACAAAATAATGAATCAGCTGGTGTTGATAAAAATATTAATAATTCAAGAAGATTTGTCAACCATTTTAAAGCAATTTATAGAAAAGTAGAACAACAGTTGCAAAAGCGAGAAAGAAAACCTGTCATATGTATCCAAGCATTGATTTGACTTTTTATTCGGTTGCACTTTACGAAGGCTTAACTGAAGAATATATCTGTACAATATTAAGAAAATATGAAAATAAATTAACGATTATCCATTCAAGCGATAGACGTACTAATTGTTGATAGTCTTAAATCTTGTACGCGTAAGATAAAAATACAAATCAGATACACATATATTGGAAACTTACTGCATTAAAAAAGCGGTTGTAGACTTCTTCTGGAAGAAAGACAAGCTCCGTCCCAAAATCAACAACTGTTCCGGTTGTATCAGATAGTTTGAATATTGAGGGGTCAATATCTAAAGGTTGGCCATTCACGATAATATTCTGCAAATGAACATCATATAGAGATCTGAAATAAAAATAAATAATTAAAGTTGGTAGTCATTTGGAACGTAACTAGTATTTCATTCTGCTTGCAGGTGATGCCTATGACAGAATACACAGTAATGCATATAACATATCAACTAGTGCGAACCCGTGCTTCGCACACGGATATGGTGATCATATTATAGTTATACATTTCATAGAAAAATAGTTAAAATGGGTATGCAAACAAATTTGCACCATATCTAAAATATGAATATCAAACACGTAGATCACTTGATTGTACCATATTTTGTTTATTTGTTTCCTTATTTTCAACATGTTGCATAATTAATATAGAAAGACAACCTTTTTCTAAAGGATATACAGGACAATGAAAAAAAGCATAGTGAAATATATAGGGAAGCAGTAACATATGGTACATAAAGTATGCCAACTTCCAACTCGAATTATAAATATTTGATATAGTAAACATGCAGGTTTCAGCATAGCAAAAATTTGAGAACAAAGGTTTAGATGCTGACAGCAACATTGTAGCCTAATCAGTCTATAGTTCTCCTCGTAGCCAGGAGTATAATTAGTGGAGTAATTTTAAAGTATTATAAACTCACCGTAGCAAGACAACACTTGATTCAAAGGGAGAAGAAACGATAGAAATTGGAACCGAAATATCATTTGATTCGTCGGTCCTTAAAAAAAATAAGATTTCGTCATTGAGTGAAAAATGGGGTATATGAGACAAATAGACGCTAAGGTAGAACATATAATTCAATGAAATATTACTAAAACAAAAGGACTACCCAAAATTTGCGTATAAAGAGGAAATGTAGAGAAATTAAGAAGGATTTTTTGTATATACACTAAGCTTTATCTGATACACTAAGAATTTAGTAATCATACGTTAACCGGTATTCAGATATATTTTAAAATTGAAAAATATGAGATATTTTACAGGCAAAATATATACATATATATATATATACATACATACACACACACACACATATATATATATATGTGTGTGTGTGTGTGTGTGTGTGTGTATAAAGCATGTAAAAGCGAGAAAAATTGCAAAGAAGGAAACGACAACCATGAATTTATATTGCATCGATCTCTATTTCAACCAAGCAAGAATACGCAGTAAGTAGATGTTGGAAAAGAAAGAATTCTGAGTTTAAAAATTACAGGGAAGAGAAAGCAAATTCAGTTTATTTTTCTTTTCTTGCACTATACTGCATTACAGGAAATACATATATATATATATATATATATAATTCCAAACACCACTTCAGCTTATAACCTTAATTAACAGCAAGTGACTTTTAGTTTTCAAAGGACATATTCATTTGACTGTCAGCAAGAAAGTGTCCCTCTGTTTTTCTGTGCTTTGGATTATGTTCAACATCGCCCATTAATCCAAAGTTCAGAATATTCATCATGTCACGACACCAGCTGAGCTTCTCTCGAGTGAGTGACTTCGTCAGCACATCTGCAACTTGCTGGTTTGTGTTCACATATCTTAAGTCAATCACACTTTGCTCTATCAGGTCTCGAATGAAATGGTGTCGGGTGTCAATGTGTTTTGTCATGTTGTGATGCACCGGGTTGTTTGCAATTGCAATTGTTGATTGATTATCACAATAGAGAATTGTTGCATTCTTCTGCTCACAATTTAGCTCCTCTAACAAGCGTCTTAACCATACTCCTTGACACGCAGCTGCTGTGACTGCATTGTATTCAGCTTCTGCAGTTGATAGTGCAACCATTGATTGTTTCTTCGAGCTCCAACTAATTATGCTGCTGCCATAGAAAAAACAATGACCCGATGTGCTCTTTCGATCATCCATGCTGCCTGCCCGGTCATTGTCGCTGTAACCTTTCAAACAAGGTTCATCAGCTGTATCATACCATAAACCATAATGTGTTGTTCCTGCAATGTACCGAAGAATTCTTTTTGCTGCTCCCATATGATGTTTAGTCGGATTTTGCATATATCTTGCAATAATTCCAACAGCGTATGTGATGTCCGGTCTTGTATGCGTTAAATACATCAGACTTCCGACCAGACTTCGGAATAAAGTTGCATCTGCTGCTCCGAATCCATCAACTGCTGTCAACTTTTCATTTGTGTTCATAGGAGTTTGTGTGTGGTTGCAGTTCTTTAGCCCAAACTTTTCTATCAAATCTTTTGCATATTTGCGCTGAGATACAAAAAATTTCCTCTCTCTTGTTCAACCTCCAGGCCTAAAAAATAATGCATCTCTCCTAAGTCTGTCATCTCAAACATATTCATCATTTGCTCCTTGAACTCCTTTACCATTACATCATCCGTGCCTAAATAAATCATATCATCAACATAGAGACATATTGCCATAAAGCCTCCTTTTCCTTTGTTTTTAACATATAGATTAGGCTCATTTTTGCTTCTCTCAAAGCCCAACCTATGAAAATGTGCATCAATCTTGCTGTACCATGCACGGGGAGTCTGTTTCAAACCATATAACGCCTTGAACAAGCGATAAACCCAATGCTCTTTTCCTTTCATTTCAAACCCTTTCGGCTGTTCAACATAAACTTCTTCCTTCAGTTCACCATTAAGGAATGCTGATTTTACATCAAATTGATAAATAGGTTGTCTCAGCTGGGCTGCAATTGCCATTAGTAGTCGAACTGTATCAAATCTAGCTACGGGAGAAAACGTCTCATCATAATCTATGCCTTGTTTCTGCGCATATCCTTTAGCTACTAACCTTGCTTTGTGTTTCAATACACTGCCATCTGCTCCGAATTTAGTCTTGTACACCCACTTAACTCCAATTGCGCTGCGACCTTTCGGTAATTCTACTAACTTCCAAGTTTGATTATGTTCTATTACAGCTATCTCTTCTTTCATTGCTTGCACCCATTCATTCTTTTCTGCTGCTTCTTCAAAAGACGTTGGGTCTGCAACATACATAACTTGAGTTGTTTCATATAGTTCTTGTAAGGACCGTATCCTCCTTGGTGGTGAATTAGAATCGATCGTCTGATTTGGTGTGCCATTTGTGCTTGTGCCAGCTTGTGGTTGTTGACTGTTGTCTTCTTCTTTTTCCTCTTCTACAATTACTACTGATGTGTTATCTTCCTCGATGGACCAATTCCAACTAGAATTCTCGTCAAACATGATGTTTCTACTGACAATAACTTTCTTTGTCACTGGATTGTACAACCTGTAGCCTTTAGATTGTATGCAATATCCAATGAACACACACTTTTCTGATTTGGAGTCCAACTTCTTCCGGTTTTGTATGAGGGCGTATGCAATGCACCCAAATACACGTAAATGTCCAACACTAGGCTTCCTTTTGAACCATGCTTCAAATGGTGTCTTGTTCATTACTGCCTTTGTTGGTGACATATTAAGAATGTATACTGCTGTCGCTACTGCCTCTGCCCAAAACTGATTCGGCATGCCCTTAAATTTCAGCATGCTTCTTGCTAGCTCGACCACAGTACGGTTTTTGCGTTCAGCCACACCATTTTGCTCAGGTGTGTATGGGGTAGTTAATTACTGCAGTACTCCTTCCTTCTCACAAAATAACTTAAATTCTTTTGATTGAAACTCACCACCACGATCTGATCTCAGAGCTTTCAGTTTAGCCCCTGTTTGTGTTTCTGCCATGGCTTTGAACCTTTTAAACAATCCAAATGCTTCACTTTTGTAGCTGAGAAAATACACCCAGGTCATCCTGCTAAAATCGTCAATGAACAACATGAAATACTTGCTCCCTCCCATCGACTCAACCTCCATTGGTCCGCACAAGTCAGTATGCACCAACTCGAGTGCTTTGGTTGCACGCATCGACCGATCTTTTGGAAATGGTAGCTTTGATTGCTTTCCATACACACATCCTTCACATATCCCGATATCATCAATGTCCGGTAACCCAACCACCATTTTCTTTTGATTAAGCAATCTCAAACCGTTCATGTTCAAATGACCGTACCTTAAATGCCATAAGTTGCTGGAACTAATTTCATTTACCGCGAGTACTTTACTTTTCACCTTCGCTATCTCTAAAGGGAACAAGTTGTTTTGTGTCTTCTTGATTGTTGTCATTATTTGATTTGAGGCTGCATCCACAATTCTGCAATTGTCACCTTCAAATATGATGGTATACCCATTGTCCATCATTTGGCCAATGCTAAGTAGGTTTTGGGACAGCTGAGGGATGTAGTATACATCATGTACCATCCGTGTGTTACTGCAGGATTGCACAACGACTCTTCCCTTTCCTTCAACATGAATCTCTTTATCATCACCAAGTTTTACTGCCTTCTTGTATGACTCATCCAATTCATCAAACAAGTGCTTAAAACCTGTCATGTGATTTGAACACCCACTGTCCAGAAACCATATTTGACTCACATCTGATTCTTCATCAGTTTTGGCCATAAATAGCCGTGTTTGATTGTTTTTCTCTTCAACAAAACTTGCCTGTCCTTCTTCTCTTTTCTTCTTGTAACAATCGGCCTTTACATGACCAGATTTGTGACAGTAATTACACTCCTTATCTCGACTTTCATCTCTTTGTTTCTTGTAACAGTCAGCTTGCATATGTCCTTTCTTATGACAATAGTAACATTCTGCGTCTTTCTTTGGTTGATAATAGTGCTGTTGGTTGTCAGTTGGCTTGCCTCTACCTCTGCCGCTGTGACCGCCTCGGCCTCTTCTATTGCTTTGCTGTTGTTTACTTGAGGATTCGCCCTTGGTATAAAATACTTTAGTGTCATCATTTACTTCTGATTGACTGAGACGGGCTTCATGGACCTACAGTGATCCCATCAACTCATCAAACGTATAGGTGGATAGGTCTTTGGATTCTTCAATCGCTGCCACAACATGATCGAACTTGGTCGTCAAACTACGCAACACCTTCATCACAACTATTTGCTCAGAAAGATCTTCTCCACAGCTTCGGATTTGGTTGACAATTGCTGTAACACGCGTGAGAAACGATTGAACTGTTTCACCTTGGTTCATGTTTAGTGTCTCAAACATTTGTCTCAACCCCTGTAACTTGATGGCTACTACCTTGGAACTTCCTTGAAATGCTATTTTCAAAATAGTCCAGGCCTCCTTTGCTGTTTTTGCTGCTGCAATCTTTGCAAATACCGAATCATGTACGGCTTGTTGAATATAGTAGAGCGCCTTTGCATCTTGCTTGGCTGTTTCGGTTGGTGTCGGATCAGGAGTTGGTGCTCCTGTTTCTACAAGTTGCCACAAGCCATGAGATTTCAGCATCGTCTGCATCTTGATGCTCCAAAACTCATAATTTTCACCCTTAAACATTGGTAGAGTCTGATTGACAATGGTGGAATTGCTGCATGTATCGGCCATAGCTCTGATACCAGTTTGTTGGAAAAGAAAGAATTCTGAGTTTAAAAATTACAGGGAAGAGAAAGCAAATTCAGTTTATTTTTCTTTTCTTGCACTATACTGCATTACAGGAAATACATATATATATATAATTCCAAACACCACTTCAGCTTATAACCTTAATTAACAGCAAGTGACTTTTAGTTTTCAAAGGACATATCCATTTGACTGTCAGCAAGAAAGTGTCCCTCTGTTTTTCTGTGCTTTGGATTATGTTCAACAGTAGAAAAATGCAGTTGGAAAAGAACACAGTTGCAAAAGAGACATTCTATCTATTTTTTTACAAAGACAAAATTTAAAACATTTCCAGCTAATATCCAGATTCAAGATTACCTTAAGCTTATAGTCTTTACTCATGCCACCCACATTGTATCCTCTACTTCAATCCATTTTACATATTTGCACAGAAGACAATAGAGAAAAATGTACATATTCGATTATATATTTCCTTTTACAAATAAGCTAACATAAGTATCAAATTATAATACAATCACTAAATTCAGCAAGTAAACTACAAACTGTTAATAAAATTTATGTTTATTTTAATACATGTTTAAAGTATTATTTTCACAGCATAGCATAAAAATGGGAGTTATTACATTGTAAGACACATATTACCAAAAGAAAAGGAAAGCCTGGAAATAAAAACAGATATGGACATGCAACAATAAAGATGATGGGCCCTCCAACTTTGTTGTGACTAAAACATGTCGCTTCATCTCTTTCTACAATTGGAAGACATGGGCTTCATCTCTATCTACAGTTGAAAGACATGGGCTTCATCTCTGTCTACAACTGAAAGACTCGGGTTTTGATTTTGATGCATTGACAATGCTTATTCATGTACCGAATATGGCAAGAGCTCAAGATGCACTTCTTTGTATTGTAGGTATTAATCTGATACCATTGATACATATAGCTTACATACCTATTAACATATATTGAAGTCTTTTCCTCTCCACTTGTATCAACCCAAAAGATTCAATCACCGTTGTATGCGATCTACTTGCAATCAGGAAAAACATATCTAATGGCTCCTGAAATAAGAAATAAATGCAGTAACACAAATAACATTTGATATAACAAATAATACCTCATTCTTCAAGAGCATAATAATGGTTGGACTATTGCACATGTTATGGAAAATGTCCTTTTGTCGCATAAGATCACCTTCCCAAATGATCATAAAATTTATTTATTTCGTGCCGCTTCTCAATGACTGTGAATTATAATTAAATTTAGGTTGAGTGAGGTATGAGAGCAAAGTAATAGTTAAATATGGTGTAAAGTAATTTTTTATGATTTACATTAATTAATGCAAAACCATGAATCAGTCGTTTATAATTTTGACACAGCAAACAAAAAATTGACCTGAGATTTTATGTTATATGAACTCAATAATCCAACAGCTGAATCAACATACATTACCTTGTCCAATATAGCTACTTCTAATCGACTAAAAATTTGTTAAGAAGAACTGAATATCATAATGAAAATCAGAAAAGTAGATGTTATATTGTTGCATCTATCATGATAGTAATAAGGTATGGTTTAGTTCTCATGAGAACCACTGAATTGGTAATAGTCTCATTTTGTTTAATATACAATTATCATGACAGTAATAATTAGATGCATTGTTATTCAGATTATAGAAACCACATAATACATCAGCATTAAAATAAAGATTGCATGAATTCACCAATATGGAGATTCCACAATCAAGTTGAAAATGGTGGGGGCAAAAAAATTATCATTGTACATATTACAAAATTACAAATTTATTAGCGTAGTTAAGAAGAATTACTACCATAAAATTTGACATTCACTAATATCATTAGCATTTGATGGTTCAAAGTCATTCACTGAATCCACTCTTTACACTCGTATGCTCTTAGTAATAATCTAAAAAAGGAAAGCACTACACTTATAAGAACAAATTCATTTTGTACCAAAACTGGAATAATCCATTAGAATTTTAATTTGTGCTTCATTTCGTCAAGGGTAAATTCCATATGTTGTTTCCCAATGATAATAATATACCACTTAATTTTTTCTTAAATTAAGAACATACATAAATCATGGTATAAAATGTGCACAGACTATGTATAACCTCATGCACAAAACTTAGTGGGCAGGCAATAACAGTTGTTAGAAAGGGGGGGTAAACTCAACAGATTCCTTCTAAATTGAGAGGGAAATAAATAAGTTAAAAGTTTGGAAGAAAAAAATTACACGGCTCAAATCAATAACCCTTTCTGCATTTTTTATTTCAAAAACCTATGGCTATCTTTCACTTTTAGGTTCTAACTATAAGATTTGTTTATTTACTTGCATACTTTTCTTACTTCAAATTTTAGAATTGTTTTGTAGTCTTCTATTTAAAGTCTTGAATGCCACTTGTAAAAGCTTAGTCAGCCAGCAATGTTACTTTTATAACCATAACTTGTAAAAGTACCCATTTTGAGATAGGTAGTTTGTTACCTCTAAAAGATTTAAAAAAATCATTTACAAACCATCATTGTTGCAACCTTAATTTTTGTTTGTTGCTACTTTGCTATGGTGCCAATCCTAAAAATCTAGTCTAGCACGATTAACCCATGGTTAAGAAAAAAAATCATTGAAAAATGCAAAAACAATTTGCACCAGCAGTGCAACATCAGCATTTATACATTTAGTTATGAGACAAAATCCAATTACAGTATTAGTATCTAAAGCATTATATTATGTTGCTCTGCTTTATGGATTTTAGCATTAATACAGTAGTCATTGCACCTAGTTCTCAACTTTGTTTAAGACGTTATCTTTACAAAGAAAAAATAAATAGTTGTAGTAAATAAAATAAAGAGACTTCAAATGAATTTATTATCTTACTGAAGTAAGCACTATTCTACTTGGAGTGTAAAGTCAACCAAATAAAAAATCACAGAAAATGTATTTAAGTCATATGTGTGTGTGTGTGTAATATATATAATAATAATAAAAATAAAAATTTCTAAAGATTTAGAGAACCAAGCTTTCATTTATGAACAATGAGCTGGATAATAAATGAGATTAAATTTAGATTCTTCCATTATTATATACATCGTGATCGCATTTAATCATTCAACGACCACTTATGAATTCATTAAATCCCAGTATATTGCATATTTTTACTTTAAATTTTTCAATAAAAGCATTTTTTATTCATATTTCCATAGTAGTAGGTTTGAGTCCTCAATTTCATGTGACTATAATTCTTCTGCATACGTTCATTCTCCTGTCACCAATTTAATAGATCTTCTACTTATTATATGTTCAAAAAAGGCACCTCTTGATTGCTCAACTTCAAAATGGTAGATTAATTATTTATGCGATCCATACTAATCCTTCTCATTGATCTTGAAAATGAATTGATGCTTACAAAAGTCATTCAAAATATACTTTGTATAATTTTTAGTTAAATAAATCAATAAACCTATATTATATAACACTTACCTCATGATACAATTCTATGAAAAATATATTCTGCCTTTATACATATCTAGAATATCCAAAATTACTTGTAAATGAATCATCATCCAGATACTAACTATGAGAGTTCAAAGCTCCTCTTCAGGGTTTTTCTAGAAATATTAAATATCTTGCTTGCTTAATCCATCACTGTTCAAGCTAATAATCAATATATGGATAGAAGTATCTACCAAATTCAATTTGGAATTATTAAATATTTTTTTTTTCTTTCTATAGAATAGAATTATTGGAGATGGAAAAAAGATACTTCAGTTTTGACCAAGTGAAAAATTAAAATCTGAACTTGGGAGATAGAAGAAACATGAGTGCTAGCACATATAAATTAATTCAAAGTGAAAAATGATAGAGAGAGTACCTGCACTTGACAACCTGTCGATGCCTTCAGGTCAATAAGACAGGCGATTGGAGAAAAGCGGCAATCGCCAACGAAAGGGTGAGGAAGAACGACAACTGCAAGGAAATCTAATTTCCAATTTCTAATTATTCACTTTTAAATCTAATTTTAAATGTTAAAAATCTTCATTCTTATTTAAATAAAATTTAAATCAATTTCCAATATCATTTTCATTCATATTAAATTCAGAATTCATTTATTTACAAAATTTTCAATATTAAGTTTAAACAATTTAATTATGCAATAAATTATATTAACGACAATAAATTTTCAAATGAATTTAGTTATCGATAATTATTCCTATCTAAATAATTCAACACTTATGATCCAATTCTAACTATTGGTTATAATTTTATCTCAATATAAATAATTCCTAAATTTTCGAAATTGTTTAAATCAAGATTTTATCCTAGTTCATATTCAATAACTATATTAATAATCATTAAATTTTATTTCTAACCATTTTTATTCAATAACCACATAAAATTTAATAAATTAAAATAGTTAAAAATACGGGTCGTTACATCATTTTTATTCCTTTATGCTTTATTGCAAAAGAACCAAGTTTATAGTGTTTCACTTGGAAATCACTCAAACCGTAACTGTTATGATCTTAGGTGAAATTTAGAGTGTGTATTTAATTAAGATGCATTATTCATCAAATTTTTATAGGGTATACGATAGTTATGCTATGGTTAGGGTTCTTCCAATGAAAACTGTTCATAGATGGCAAGCAATAAATAAAAGTTTAAACACTTTAAAGATGCTAAAGAGTAAGAATTATTAGCTGCACATTCACATAACAAAGCCGGTTGACAGTTTTGCAATACTTCGAGTTACACAACTTAATGTGATCGGTTATGTAACAAAATTCTTATAATCAAAAGGTTTGTTTATAGGAATTATAAGCTCATAATGGAAAGGGCTTAGTCATATATATTACATAGTGAAAATATGGGAAATGGTAAAGCCTTATTCATAAATGCCTTATTGAACTGAAATAATTTTCCATGCCTATTACTGTATTTTATGCCTATTAAAGGCTGTAAAATATCTACTCTGCTGTAAAATATTAAATAAATTTGAACAAAAGTTTCCAATATAGAGGTTTTCCTTGCAACTTAGAATTCACCCTAGTAGAATTTTGATATACATACCAGTGATGTTTCTAAAGCAACTTTTGTTTCATTGGGAAGTGCAAGAACTTCGATTTTTCTTCGCTCGACAGAATGTAGTGACAGTGGGGAAAGTATAGCTTTATCAAATGGGAAATCAACATCTCAATCCTTCCTTACTTGAATCCAGTGAATTGACTGGATAAGCTTCTAAATGATTGTGGCTTTAGCTGCTACAGTGCATACTAATCTTGTAGCACCACCAAAACTTCTCATTTGTAAACTCTTAATTCATCTTCTATACACATTGGAGTTCTATAAAAAACCAGTATATTTTTCAACGAACAATTAGTTTTTCATAACAATACTTTAGGTATTGCTAATTTTGACAACTATTTGTATTTGAAGCCGAAGGTTGATAAACTACAATTTCAGTTTAAAAAATTAAACAATCAAAATATATAAGATAGGACGAACACGTACACAATTTCTCCTAATCATCTACGATACAGTTTGCAAATGCCTTGAATTGCTTTCTTACATTAATAAAATGCCTAAACCTTATAAACTAACTATAAAAATAACCATATCAAATATCATTCTCATTCAGAGCATATACATAAATATACAGAATACATCCCCAAAGAAATGCAAAAATTTCTCCTCACCTAGCATTTATGTTTGCAAAGTCAGACAATTATTTAATTTTACCTCAATGTCTCATAGATTATTGACTCATTAGTTATTTCAAACTAAAAAATGATAATTAATATAACTATTGGTTGAAGCAAAGTAAAAATAGAGTAGTAGAATTACAATAAGAGTATGACAAACTTCACTTGAATGGCAAATGCCATTATTATTTATATGCCAACCAAGTTTTATAGGATTTACAGAAATAAAAACCATTATTATTTCTCATGTAAAATGATGCCAGTACAAAATTTTGATACCATACACATTAATTTAACATCAACAACAGTAGAAAAAATACTACTTTCTATATATACCAAGATATCTAAGGGAACTATTTTGTATGTAGACCAAGATATCTAAGTGAAAGCGATGCATCAGTTTCTTAGAACAGTGGGGTTTCCATAGTCTTGTGAATAACGACTTCCAGTAAGCATAAAAACAATATATGTGATAGATAATGATTCCACTCTATATAACAGTGAAACAAAAGCTAAATAAAAGAAAGATCCACGTGTATTTTTGCACTTTTTCAAACTTTCAAGTTTATAGCTTCAGTTTCAATTTCCCTTTATAAACTAAACTTGTTAGTTACCACGTGAACCGACAAAACGAAAGGTACTAAAAAAGAATTTTTTTTTCTTCTTATCTATATGTCCTAATTTTAATGCATAATGGCAAAGTCAACGGCATGTTGCCGAAGCTGGTTTGGTGATTCCCAACGTCCATGGTGCACGATTATATCATACCAAAAAGTAAATTATCTGTAACAACCATAATCTGCTCGCCATGATTAAAGAGCAAGAAAGCTGCTGTGAGTGGATTGGGGAAGAAGAAATGGTTTCGACTGGGCATTGTTCTCTGGAATTAACTGAAGATCATCCGAAGTAGTGGGCTTGTAAAGGAGTTGGCAGAAGAGGAATGTGTGTACTGGTCTTTAAATATAATTGCTCGAGTGTATCAGTGTACAAGTGATATATCTGTAATTGGGTTGTTATTGGGCTGAGTGCAAATGAGTTGTATTGGTCTATAAATACTGAAGTGTGTTTTTTAATTGAGTGTGAAGAAATTGAAAGCAATAAAATTCCTTTTCATTTTGTTACTGTATTGTAAACCCCTATTCTTCATTATCAGTTTGTAATTCCTTTAATTCTTTTCCCTTTTCTTGTATTCTGGTACATAGTTTAATCTTTGGTAGCCTTACTTTCAAGTTAACTCTGCTCTCTTATTCAGTTTGTATGCATTTATCACTTTAGTTCATTGTTCTTGATTCAGCTTTAAATTTCCTGAATGTTGCATTTGTGTTCTTTAATCTGCATTCATCTTTCATAATAATTTCATTTCAGTTCTTGATATCATCAATCTTCATTTTCTTGAATTCTGTTCAAGTTGCAATTGTGAATTCTGTTCAGTTCTTGTTATTTCCAGTTCTTGATATTTTCTTCTTTCCAAGATAATACTTGTTTCCTTTCTTGCATCACAAGTTCATTTTTTTGTACATTAAAAACTGCTGGTATCTTCTCCCTAGAACTTCATCCTCCACTTCGAGAAAAACCTTGAATTTTCCTATACTTCCTTCGAGTTACCACAAAAATTGCTGCGCTCTGATTTTATCTACCTCTGTCAAATTTTCATTGAGTAAATTGTGTACAGAAGTGATATGTGCACGTGCACACACCCAAATCATCCTCTTCTTCACAAAACTTATCATCTCCAGTTCAGATCTTCTTTACAAATACCATGGCCAAGAATCTAGATCAATTTGGACCTACCAATTTGGTATCAGAGCAGGCGTCGGAGTTTAATCTCAATCCAACGACCGATCAAGAACAAACCCTAAATCCAGATTCGACCCTAAATTCGAATCCAGACAACCCATGGCTGCGGCAAGATGAAATCAATAATCGTACTACTTATGCCTTGATAAATTTAGAAATCACTGCTAGAAATTTGGAGTTTACAGTCCAGAATTTGGATAAGAAGTTCGATCAATCCACCAAAGATTTGCATACTAAATTTGAAGGGGTACATAACATGCTAACCACCTTTGTTACTGAGTATCGTAATCACAGGAACCCTTATCAACCACCTCCTGTAGCCCCACCTCCGACAACCTTTCAGCCTTATCCTCCTCATCCAACACAACCACCACCACCTCGAAATTACACACCACCTCACCGAACACCTACAGCCCCACCCCGAAATGTTCCCTTCTTTAATACTCCTCCAAGGTATCCTCAAGAACCCCTAATTCCTCATCCACCCAGAAACCCGAACCACGATTACCATAATCACTTGCCATACCCTATCATTAAACTTGATTTTCCTACCTATTCTGGAGAAGAAGGAGTAGCAGATTGGCTAAGGCAAGTAGAACAATATTTCAAATTTCATCATACTGAAGAATATCAGTGGGTCGAAATTTGTTCTTTTGCCTTGAAGAAGGAGGCCTTGCAATGGTACCATTGGTATGTAAACACAGTAGATAACAATGAAGCATGGACAGTCTTCAAGGATGAGATAATGGTCAGGTTTAACTCTGAAGAAATAGAGAGACCGTTTGAAACCTTGTCTAAACTCAAGCAACATACAACTGTAAGGGCTTATTTGAGCAAGTTCGAGCAATTACAAGCCGTAGTGGAAACTCTACCTCCAAGATATTTACTTGATAGGTTTATTGGTGGATTAAAGGAAGAAATACGGTATGATGTTCTCACTTCCAGACCAGTGGATTTTAGAGAAGCAGTGGCCTTAGCAAAAATGTTTGAAAGCAAATGCCTCCAGACCAAGAAAATTAAGTACCCTTCAACCGGACCTTTAACTACTAATTCCAAAACTACCCAGCTACCCTTATCAAGATCATCCCAAGAATCAACTTCTTATTCCCAATATAACCCTGCTAATAGCTCCAAAGATACCCAGATTGAATCCCTGGCAAAAAGTAGAGGGCTTACCCCTAGTCAGATCATTGAAATGAGAAGGCAGAATTTGTGCTATGGTTGTAAAGAGAAATGGTCCTGAGATCATAAATGTAAAAATCCTCAGGTTTATGTATTGGAAGGCATGATGCCGTTACTGAATGGGGAAGATTCCACTGATAGTGAAGTATCTATGATTGAATCTGAAGTACAAGTTGAGGAAACCTTAGCCATAACTTTACAAGCTTTATGTGGGATTCCTGCCTTATCCACCATCAAGGTAGAAGGCAGTATTCAAGGGAAAACTGTTCAGATTTTGATTGACTCTGGATCTACCCATAGCTTTATCAATGACAAGCTTGCTAGAAAACTGAAGTTGAAGGTTGATGAGACCAAACTATTTGAAGTAATGGTGGCCAATGGAGAGAGACTAACTGGTTCTGGAATTTGTAAAGATGTTGTACTCAAGTGCCAAGGTTGTACCATGGCAGTGGATCTGCTCTTGTTTCCTTTAGATGGCTGTCAAGTTGTGCTTGGAGCTTAGTGGATGAAAAGCTTGGGAGAAATAACACTTAATTTGGATCAACTGCAAGTTAAATTTGTTTACAATGAAAAGCCTTATGTGTGGCAAGGTTTGAGACAGGATGAGTTGAAATTCATTAATAAGAAAAAGCTAAGTAAAGAATGTGTGCATGGCCAGGTGACTATGATGATTTGTTGTCAATCTATACAGATAGAACAAGATACCGTTCCTATCCCACCAGAGATTGATGCAATCCTCAAACGCTACCCTCTAATCACCAGTTCTTCTCCTGATCTACCCCCAACCAGGCCCCACGATCACAGAATACCTCTATTACCAAATTCTAATCCTATCTGTCTAAAACCTTACAGGCACTCATATCACGTCAAAAATGAATTGGAAAATATAATTCAAGACATGTTAGACTCTGGCATTATTAGGCCCAGCCATAGTTCTTATTCATCACCTATTGTTATGGTAAGGAAGAAGGACGGCACATGGAGGCTGTGCATTGATTATAGGAGATTAAATGCACAAACCATTAAGGAAAAGTTTCCTATTCCTTTAATTGAGGAGCTTTTTGACGAGTTACATGGTTCTCAGTACTATTCGAAGTTGGATCTCAGATCTGGTTACCATCAAATCCGGATGCTTGAAGAAGACATTCACAAGACTGCCTTTAGAACCCATGATGGTCACTATGAATTTGTAGTGATGCCCTTTGGTTTGGCAAATGCCCCTTCCACCTTCCAATCTCTCATGAATGATATATTCAGATCCTATTTGAGAAAGTTTATTTTAGTATTCTTTGATGATATTCTTGTGTATAGTCAATCATGGACTGATCATGTTAGACATCTTGAAATAACTTTTCAACTTTTGCAGAAAAATGCTCTAGTGATCAAGCTTTCCAAATGCAGGTTTGCCAAGCAGTCTATTGATTATCTTGGTCATGTCATCTCTGTTGAAGGTCTCTCAGTTGATCCTAGCAAGGTGCATGCTGTCCTTAGCTGGCCACTTCCTCAAAGCTTAAAGGCTTTGAGAGGGTTCTTAGGCCTTACAGGGTACTACCGCAAATTCATAAAAAACTATGGTATAATTGCTAAGCCTTTAACTTCAATGTTGAAAAAAGAGGCTTTCAAATGGAGTGATGAAGCAAAAGAAGCTTTTGAGCAACTAAAACAATGTTTGATTTCACCACCAATATTAGCCATGCCAGATTTCACACAACCTTTCATTTTAGAATGTGATGCCAGTGGGCAAGGGGTAGGAGCAGTCCTCCTTCAAAACAAAAAGCCTATAGCCTACTTGAGTAAAGCTCTTCATGGACGAAATCTAGCACTATCTACTTATGAGAAGGAGCTCCTTGCTATCATCATTGCTACGAGAAAGTGGTCACAATACTTGATGGGTAGACAATTTGTAATAAAGACTGATCATCAAAGTTTGAAGCACTTGCTAACACAACAGATACACACTGGAGTGCAAGGAAAATGGTTGGCTAAACTCCATGCTTTTGACTATAAGGTGGAATATAAAAGTGGTCAAGAAAATAGGGTAGCTGATGCCTTGGCAAGAAGAAGTGAATCTGAAACAAATGAAGTACTGGTCCAAGCTATATCCATAGTGCAGACTCCTTGGCTACAGAAACTCAAGGAAGCTTTGCATAATTCTTCATGGTACACACAACTGTTAGCAAGAGTGCAAGCAAGGGGGTTACCAGAAAGTAAATATAAAGCTGTTGATGGCTTGGTATTCAGAAAGGAAAAAATTTTGGTTGATCATCACTTAAAACAATTGACACAATTTCTTGTTAAGGAATACCACTCCTTTCCTTTAGGAGGCCATTCAGGGGTCAAGGCAACTCTGCATAGATTGAGACAGGTTTTTTATTGGAAGAAATTAAAGACTAGTGTTGAAGAAGTTGTCAAGTCTTGTGAAGAATGTCAGAGAAACAAGCATGAGAACATCTTGGTACCAGGTTTACTACAACCCCTTCCCATACCTGACAAAATTTGGTCTGATATTTCCATGGACTTCATCACCTGTCTACCTAAAAGCCACAAATATACTGTCATCTTCGTAGTAGTTGATAGACTTAGTAAATATGCTCACTTCTTTCCACTTCAGCATCCATATACAGCAAAGGATGTAGCCTTGGTTTTCTTCCAGGGTGTCTTTAAATTACATGGGTTGCCTAAAACAATTGTGAGTGATAGAGATACTATTTTCACAAGTCTTTTCTGGCAAGAGCTTTTTAAACTCCAAGGCAGCTCACTTAAACTCAGTTCGGCCTACCATCCCCAAAGTGATGGTCAAACTGAGGTAGTAAATAAAGTTTTAGAAGGCTATCTACGATGTTATGTGTGTCATAAACCCGGTGAGTGGTCTAGATGGCTGCCATTAGCTGAGTATTGGTACAACACTACTTGGAAGACTCCTACCAAAACCACTCCTTACAAGGTTGTGTATGGCATTGATCCCCCTACCTTACTTTCTTATGTACCCAATACTGCTAAGGTTGAGCAGGTAGAAGAAGAATTGTTTACTCGGGATATTATCATTCAGTTCCTCAAGGATAGTCTGAAGGTGGCTCAGGATAGGATGAAAAAGTATGCAGATATGAGGAGAACTGATCGACAATTTGAAGTTGGAGACTGGGTATATCTTAAGTTGCAACCTTACAAACAAATTACGGCCAGACATTATAGAACCCATAAACTTTCACCCAAGTTTTATGGTCCTTACAAGATCATATAGAAGATAGGTTCTGTAGCTTATAGACTTCAATTTCCTGATAACACTCGAATTCATAATGTGTTCCATGTTTCCCAATTGAAAAAGAAGTTAGGAGATTCTGTGGTGATCCAAGATAGTATTCCGAGCTTCACCGAAGAGTTGGTTGAACAACCAGAGAAAATACTTGACCGAAGGATGGTCCCTCGAAATAATGATGCCGTGGTGTAGATTCTAATTAAGTGGAAAGACAGACCCGAGGAAGAGGCTACGTGGGAGGATTACTGGCCAATAATCCAAAAGTTTCCTACCCTAGACCTTGGGACAAGGTCTGTTCTTAAAGCACAGGGGAGTTGTAACAACCATAATCTGCTCGCCATGATTAAAGAGCAAGAAAGCTGCTGTGAGTGGATTGGGGAAGAAGAAATGGTTTCGACTGGGCATTGTTCTCTGGAATTAACTGAAGATCATCCGAAGTAGTGGGCTTGTAAAGGAGTTGGCAGAAGAGGAATGAGTGTATTGGTCTTTAAATATAATTGCTCGAGTGTATCAGTGTACAAGTGATATATCTGTAATTGGGTTGTTATTGGGCTGAGTGTAAATGAGTTGTATTGGTCTATAAATACTAAAGTGTGTTTTGTAATTGAGTGTGAAGAAATTGAAAGCAATAAAATTCCTTTTCATTTTGTTACTGTATTGTAAACCCCTATTCTTCATTATCAGTTTGTAATTCCTTTAATTCTTTTCCCTTTTCTTGTATTCTGGTACATAGTTTAATCTTTGGTAGCCTTACTTTCAAGTTAACTCTGCTCTCTTATTCAGTTTGTATGCATTTATCACTTTAGTTCATTGTTCTTGATTCAGCTTTAAATTTCCTGAATGTTGCATTTGTGTTCTTTCATCTGCATTCATCTTTCATAATAATTTCATTTCAGTTCTTGATATCATCAATCTTCATTTTCTTGAATTCTGTTCAAGTTGCAATTGTGAATTCTGTTCAGTTCTTGTTATTTCCAGTTCTTGATATTTTCTTCTTTCCAAGATAATACTTGTTTCCTTTCTTGCATCACAAGTTCATTTTTTTGTACATTAAAAACTGCTGGTATCTTCTCCCTAGAACTTCATCCTCCACTTCGAGAAAAACCTTGAATTTTACTATACTTCCTTCGAGTTACCACAAAAATTGCTGCGCTCTGATTTTATCTACCTCTGTCAAATTTTCATTGAGTAAATTGTGTACAGAAGTGATCTGTGCACGTGCACACACCCAAATCATCCTCTTCTTCACAAAACTTATCATCTCCAGTTCAGATCTTCTTTACAAATACCATGGCCAAGAATCTAGATCAATTTGGACCTACCATTATCATAGTTACTAATCATTTACTATCCACAGTGGAGTTTGCCCTATTTTTGTCATAATTATAGAAAATGACTATTATTAGGCATAGCAGATATTATAGCTGAAAGGTTTAAAATTTTGAAATTACCTATTAGGCACGTTAAAAACACTTTCGAAGAAAGTAGAGAAGAAGTTACAGCCATTTAAACATTTAGAAGTATGTTTGACAGCTGCAGTAAATGGTTAACGATTATGGTAAATAGATCAATGATAAGCTTTGTTTACCGTAGAAACCCTCACATTTAAATAGAATTTTATTTCTAAAATTTAAAATGAACAAATTACCTTTAAGATGACATATTGATCGCTAAGTTAGCCTCTTAAATATCTTCTCCGCCTATTATTATAAATATGAACTTTAATAGTCTCACAGCTACTATTTCTAACCCAAAAAAAACATTGTAATCCCAAATATTATTTGTATAATACTCTAAGCCTATCATAATGTAAATATGTGGGGAAATGAACAAATTTTAATAAAAGTTACATGTTAATTTTTTTTATCATGTAAAAAAAGCCAAATGGTACACCTTTTGAATTTCGGACTCAATAAAATGGATAGAACTAATGACATATAAGATATGCCCAATCAATTAGCAGCACAAATAGATTCCTTTTAATATACAGGAATGATAATTTAAGGTAGAAAAAAGATATGTTGCATTATCATATTTACATTCCAGAATTGTTACATTATTAATATCCAACAATGGATCAGCTGCTATAATTATAAAACTGCTAATTAAGAATCGTTACATTAAAATTAATTCTCAAGCATGCAAATCAATTACCGTAACTATACATTTGTATGACTGATGCAGTCCATATACTTGCTTTAACTGATATCCATGTTGATTTAATTAACAATACAAATCTATTGTTACAACATAGAATAAAGCCTTTAAGATTTAATCTAGAAAAACAATAAATTCTTTCTATGATTAATCAATCATTCATTTGCTGAACTAAGAAATAGCAAAGCCAAATTCAATTCTTTTTTAGAAACCAAAAAATGAAATCGTTGTCTTACCATTTACTGTCTGAATTGGTTTAGTTGAATGTCATCGCTGGTTTTTCTACACCTGTAAAACAAATTTAAGAAAAGGATGGTAAAATTTGGTAGATCTTCGCAACGACATAACCTTTTTCACAGAAAATTCATGTACAGTTAGAAAAAATTGCATTTGGAACAAAATTGATGAATTTTCATATGATGAAGAAAAGAGATACCTGAGACTTTCAGCTAAGTAACATGCGGCAACAGAACAAAGTCAGAATCTCGGATTTATGGCATGCTCGAATCGATCGAAATCGCCGATGATGTGATGACGAACTCGTTGGATGTTCGAAAAAGACCAACGGCAATGGGATGACGAAAATAGATCAGAAAACTGCTGTTAAATGGTGCGGTGGCTTACGAAATCGAACTGACTGATTTCACCCAAATGGAACAGGCGAAGGGATCATCGAATGAGTAGCGAAACAGCAAGCTAGGCCTATAAGGATGCAGAGATTCGAAGATGGAGGAGGTATGTGAGGGCATAAGAAGAGGGGCAGAAGTCAATGCAGGGTCAAAGACGCGAATTAGAAATAGTTAGCTTTGAAATTAGGAAGTCGATCCACGTCTGGAAGGAGGACGTAGTCTGCTGGGAGAAAACAAAATTCTAGGGTTTTTGAGGAAGGAAAACTTTGGGTCGGCTGTGGAGTAAATTTTAGGTCGAAATTGTTTGGGAGAGGGGAGGCTGTAAACGGGAGAAAGGAAGAGTAATGAGAGAGGGAAAAAATTTTGTGACGCTAGTTCTGGGTAGTCGAGACTGTTCATTTGCCAAATTTCAAGGGAGTCTGTGTGAGCTTGAAATTGAACTCACTAATAATAATATAGTATAGACGCTTGTAGGTCAGATAAGCTACAGTTGCTTACAGGCCAGAATAGCTACTCAAAATGACTTAATGTCATATCAATGCATATTGCATTCTGGTTGCAGGTGATGTCTATGATAGGATACATAGTGAGCAATACATATTCCTTATAGTAATAAAAAGGTAATTTTAATTTTACACCAATAGGGGTTTTTCCATAAATACCATAAATCATAGGAAAATAAAATTAAAATGGTTCGACCAAAAAATAACAATTTAGGAAGGGTTTAGCAATTTCCTATGTACCACCTGCATGTCGTTGACATGGCATAACATAGCATTAGCAATTTAGGTAGAAGGCTATGGCCATAGGCAGTTTGTTTGGCAAACTGCACTTTTAGTTTTTTTGTTGAATCTTATATCAAAGCTCCTCTATTCAATAAAGACGTAAAGCTTATGTTTGTAGCATTTTATCTTCATTTACATTCAGTCATCCAGTGTCTCTAGAGTGTCCTTAAATGTCTCTGTGTAGATTACACATGCATGTGGCACTAATAGTAGAGATTTTGGACATCACATGGTTTTCTTTAATCTGAAAGAAACATCGAGTTTATCATACATTTGGCCCTTTATATATTGTAGTTGTAACTTTTACATATTTTTATCTTAAAATGATTATCATATATATCCGTCACCTTATATCAGCCAAGGATCGGTTAAATCATTTTTGTAAGAGATTTTTCCTTTTTATATGATTTTAAATTTTGCATTTTTATTTTCACATTTTCTTCTTCTTCAACAATTAAACTTTTTCTAACCAAGCAAGCATTGTAATGTATCTACGAAAAAGAGATGATCAGCTTGCTAGTTTCTATGGGTATCCATTACTTTACAGTGTATTTTTTTCCATACACGGGTTTATGCGATCCACAAACAAAAGAACATAATAGAATAATTACCTCTTCTTGATGTTGCTCATTTTGCCCATGGATGCAACAAGTTCAAGCTTCTTTAACTAAGTGATCAACCTAGAAAAAATCATAATATGTAAATAATTAGAATGTCATGCTAATTATAGGATTGTTTTGATATGTAACGACTATGTATAATATCAAAAAAATATGTGAAAAAACCATGTACGATACGATATAAAATTGCTTTGGTACGCTTCTATCAAAAACTCGAGTAAATAAAAAATTATTAGATAAGGCCATATTAATTGTCACATTCTTCTTTTATTATGTTTGTTTTTGGTATCCACTGCCTCCAACAACAGACAAGCTATGGTTTCTACAAGTAAATTCTTACATAATGTGTTAGCATTCCGAAAAAACTTTCGGATTTTAAAATATCAAGTAAAACTCAAGTTATTTGTGTTTTTCTAGAGATTATCAATTCTGAGATGTGTTTACAAGAGTAGGTCCACTCTGAAAAACTGCATTTTACGCCTAGAAAACGACAAAATCTTCCGTAAAACTTAAAACAAAAATTGTTGCTTAGGTTCTACATGTGTGTAATGAGTAATAGGTAGAAATTCATATTGACTAAAAGATACAAGTATAATAAAGGGATGTTTTTTACAATACATAATGAAATATAAAAATAAAAATAATCTCAGATTAATTTCAGATCATGAATACAATGATCAAAAGTATTGTAAAAAAACAAAAGAGAAGACATTAAAAAAATTCAATTCAGTAATGCCATGTTATCATATAAACCTAACAAGTATCACTAAGACAATATAAAGTTGTGTGCGTATTAATTTTAGTTATACTTATGCAGTAATTTTTTTTATAGCAGTTAAGATGGGCTAGAAATCAATCAAATTCATTGGAAAAAATAACTTAAGTCTAGAAATATATAACAATTGTTTTGGACATAAGATACTAGATGTCATTTATGTTGTCAGTCAAAAGAGGTTAATATTGCAATCCAAAATCAATATATTTGCTATAACAGGTATATGAATCAATCGACAAAGTTGTAAAACAACCATGGAAAAAAAAACTACTGCAGCGGGGCTGCCTTTGTTAGCATCAGCAGAAGAAAAAAAATGTTGCTGTTAATAGCAGTAGAGAGGAAAAAACAAACAAAATTCGATCTACAACAATTCAAACCATCAAAAGATCGTCTGAAATGGTTAATGTGCTAGCTAAGTTTAGCAAAATGAGATAATGACTCTTTTCTTAGGGTAAAACATAGGAATTATAAATCTAACTAATACATAAACATGTTAGCCTTTGCTAATATTTGATTTCTCCCTTTGCAACCATTTTTTAAATGCCGCCTCAGCATTTTAACATGTAACTTAACTAATGAACTTAACATGCATATTGACTTATTGAATGTAAATTTACCTTTAATCTAACTCATGACTAACCTTTAAGGGAATATCTCCATTGTGGATGCCGTTACTCACTATTTTGATAGTTGTACTTTTCGCCTAATGTATATTCACTAAAGTTTTAAAAGGCTAAGCCGTACATGAGACTTTTTTTTGTGCTTCCGAAATGAGGCATATGTCTTGAGACCTACTTGAGGCGAGCATTTTAAACACTAATATTCACTTGCTGGTTTAAATAAATGTTCGGATGCTATTTGTGTACCAAATCCACATCATTCCTATGTTTTTGTATCTTCGTTGCATAATACACTATAGTGTGAATATAAGCTAAGAACCTAAGCAAGTGACACTTGAGTGTGAATATAAGCCACACTAATAAGTAGGTTGGTAAGAACATTTGGTAAGTCAACATAAAATATAACAATTCTACTATCTAAGAATGAATATACAATGACACGGAGGTCATCCATACACACATCGAAGTGCAATAGTTTCTTAAAGGTTAAATCATATGTATACTAGTTCCTAGAAGATTAGAGCTTCCTCAAATGGTATTTGATATAGTCATATAAGCTAGTAGGGGTTTTGATTTAGTCTT
This sequence comes from Allium fistulosum, assembly GCA_030737815.1. Lineage (NCBI taxonomy): Eukaryota > Viridiplantae > Streptophyta > Magnoliopsida > Asparagales > Amaryllidaceae > Allium > Allium fistulosum. The sequence goes on along the minus strand of CM060908.1, from coordinate 93,465,770 downwards.
TTGGGAGCAATACTCAATACTACAATAAGTTCAGTAACCATTTCTATGTCACTTGGAACATGAATCGTTTTCTTCTTGTAACTCTAGGACAAATATCCGCTGCTTTTTATTTAATTGAACTCAAATGGATAAACTAGAGACAGAACACAAACGGGACTCAACATGCAAGTTAGTTAGAATCTTTCTTCATACTTGTACATTGCTACTGATCTATAATGAATGATATTTTATTTCATGTTTTGTTTAGATAAGCTCATGTAAACTCCAGCATTGCATCCTTAACCCAACTGCATCAACTTATCGCTTTAAAATATTAAACCGATCACAAACTAGTATCCTAGTTATCTTCTTAATCTTTTTTGTCGACGTCAACAATTTAGTGAAATGAATCATTTAAAGTTCAATGGGAGGAACAACATGAAAATACACTTTTGCGCCATGCCTTAGATTACAATTACGACGTTATCACTAGTTCATAACTTATCTTCTGTAAAAAAAAAATTTGCTATTGTTAAGCTGAAAATGAGTAACCGACCAAAAACATTAAAAAGTAAAATAAATTGCGATGACACTTTCGTACTAATAACGTAACTGATGTGTAATATGAAGTGCAATATTTTCTGTCTAGTAGCATTAAATTTCCACATAAATTTAGACACACGCTCTTCATAAAACTTGCAACGTTTCTTCCATTTCTCAAGCGTCTCTTACTCCCAAAAAATGCGCAAATTATATTTCATCACTCAAGTATTTACACAAAGAATCGTTGAATTTTTAAAAGATAAATTATGGAGTGAATAAACCGAGAAATTCATCGAACTTCTTTAATCGGGTACATATTTGTTAAATGCATCAATTTTTTACATAATGTCCCAATAGTTCACTCTAAATAACCAAACAACAAATTCACTATATTGTATTTCTAGCACATAATATCATTTGATTTATAAAATTGGCATACTAATAAATAGTTATAAAAATGATAATAAAAAATACGAAGTATAATACAATACCTACATCAGTGGCAACGGTGAGCAAAGCATATGGCGGAGAGTTGCGGGTTAGTGTTTGCAAGAGGGTTAGGGTTAGGGTTAGGGTTAGGGTTAGCGTTTGCAAAGTAGAGCGCGGTTTGACGGAGAGTAGCTGGTTAAGGTTTGTGGGTTCGTCAATGGCAACGACAGCGAGCGGTTTAGCTTTGTCGATGGCAACGGCGGCAAGCACAGCGGCATCGAGCGCAACGGCGACGAGCGAAACGGCGAAGAGCGAGTTTAGCTTCATGGATGGCAAGGCAGCTAGCACAACGCGGTGGGTTAGGGTTTAGGTTTAGGAAATTTGACGGTGAGTTTTTGTTTACTTGTTTAATAAATCAAGCGGCCACTGAAATAAAGGGAGGGAACTCGAAAATTTTATTAATCTACAAAGTGATGTTTTATCTTTGGAAAAGACATCCAACACAAACAGTTGTTATATTTAAACATTTACTATGGGCACAAAAAAGCAGTTGTCATAGACTAATGTTACAACTGTTGCACAAATAAAGTTATTAAAAGTACATTTGTTACAACTGCCGAAAATAAATAGTTGTTAAAAATAACATATTACAACTGCCAGTTTGTGCTAGTTGTAAAGTAAAAGTTGTAGTATGGTTGTTTTGTTGTAGTGGTTGTTCAAAGGAAGGAGTTTTAGGTCGCTCACAACCTAAGTTAAGTCGCTCTACGACCTATGACCTAGTTAGGTCGCGTGAAATCCTTAGGTCGCGAACTTTGTTAAGTCGCTGAGTTGGATGCCGCTTTTATTTTAGGTCGCTGCCTTCTGTTGTTAGGTCGTTCACTGCTGCCTTTCTTAAGTCGCTCATGGGGTAGGTCGTATGAAGATTTCCAGAAAGCTATTTCTTAAGTCGCTTGAAGTGGTAGGTCGTTAACGACCTATACTAGGTCGCTGATGGAGGCTGATGTATTGAAGTTAGGTCGCGTGAGTTGTATTTTAGGTCGAGGCCGATCTATGTATTGTAAATATGTGTCTTAATGTGCTATGTTTCGTACTGTATTTCTGTGTTGTGTCTGTAGGTCGCAGACGACCTTAGTTAGGTCGTAAGTCGTAGTTGTTAGGTCGTAGCCGACCTAAGTGTTGGTCATTTTGAGTTGTGTGTTGTAAAACTCTATAAATAGCGGGGTTGTGTCATTTGTAAGAGTTAGTTGATTTGAATAAAAACTTTTGTTTTGTTAGCTTTGTGCTTTCACCAAATTGGTAGTTGAGTGTAATCTCCTATCTCCTCTTTCGGCATTTGAGTGCGCTCGAATCAACGATCGTAGAAGCCAATTCACGGAATCAAGTGCGCTTGATCAACGTCTAAAGAATTGCAGATCTTCTTTCACGGTATCGTGCGCGATCAACGTGACGAAGATAGCTAGAATTCGGTATCTTCGGATCAACGAATTTGGGTCATTCAGTATTCTTCATTCCATCGATTTCTACTTTCACAGAATCATCATTTTGTTATTTCCGCTGCTGCATCATTTGGTATCAGAGCTAGACTTAGCCAATCATAGCTAAGCCGAGTCTTGGAGCCAATCTTATTTGAAGAGTTTGAGAAGTTAATTGAAGCCGAACATCACTTGGAGAAGTTGGTTGTTCATCGTGTTCATCGCAAGTTGCAACAAGTTTGAAGTTTTCGATCCTTTTTCATTTCGGATCAAAGGTTGAAAAGTGTTTGAATTATATGGGGAAGCTTTGTGCGCCAGAGTTTGAAGTAGAGAGCCGAACTAAGTGAAGTGTGTAGTGCATCATTTGGTATCGTTTGATCATTTGTTTGTGCAAGGCCGAAAGTTAAAAAGAATCAACCATGCCGCCGAGGAGATCTAATCGTCATCAAAATATTGAAGCTTTGTATAGAAGAGAGGAAGCTGATGAGATGGAGCAAAGAATTAATGAAAACTTTAGTGAGAAGCTTAATGAAGGAATTGGACGATTAGAAAAGATGATGTTGGAGATGAATCAAAATCGGAGAAGGGTTTCACCTGAATCCAACCACAGAGGAAGTAGAGTCTCACCACATTCCAATCGAGAAAGAAGTGTTGATAATGATCATAGAAGTGTGAGTCGAGATTGTTATAGAAGTGATGATGATCGAAGACGTGATAGGAATGTGAATGATCGTGATCGGAGGAATGTAGAGAGAAGGGATGTTGGTGGAAGACGGGATGGTAGTAGAGATGTTGGTGGAAGACGGGATGGTAGTAGAGATGTTGGTGGTCAGGATCGACGTCGCTATACATCAGATTTCGAGGAGGAGTTTGATGGTGGTAGTGTTCATGGATGAGGACGAGGACAAGGAAGAAATCAGTCGGAGTATGATCACAAGTGGGAGTCTGGAATGAAGACTGAAATACCGTAATTCAAGGGAGGTATGCAAGCTGAGGAATTTCTTGATTGGTTAGCTTATGTTGAGGAAATATTTGACTTCAAGGAGGTTCCAGAGGAGCGTAAAGTGAAGTTGGTTGCTACTAGGTTGAGGGGAAGAGCTATGGCATGGTGGCAGCAAACCAAACTTACTAGAGAACGAATGGGAAAGTCAAAGATTGTTGCTTGGAAAAAGATGAAGAAATTGATGAAGGCTACGTTCTTGCCCTATAATTACCAATCACTAATGTATCAGAGATTACAGAACTTGAGGCAAGGAACGAAGATGGTTGCTGATTATGCTGATGAGTTCTACCAATTAATTGCTCGAAATGATATCATGGAGAGAGAAGAACAATTGACCGCGAGGTTTGTTGGGGGACTTAGAACTCAGATCCAGGATATGGTGAACATGTTCGACCCTAGATATGTGGCAGAAGCACATCAAAAGGCGTTGGCTTGGGAGAAACAAGGAAGACGTGAGGGAGGTGTGTTTCCAAGTTTTACAGGGCAGAACAAAGGAGTAGGTAGTAGTTCTAATGTTCCTAAAGCATCGAATAAACCGGTTATTCAGGAAGTGGCTAAACCAAGGGTCAACACTAATTTCAAATGCTATAATTGTCAAGAAGTGGGTCACAAGAGCAGCGAATGTCCAAAACCGAAGAAGAGAACTATGATTGCTGAGGCAGAGGAAGATGAGGTAGAGGCTGACTGTTCTAATTCACTACATGATGAGGAGGAAGAGAATGTGTCGGGAGATGAAGGGTATTCATTAATGATGAAGAGGTCGTGTTTAACACCAAAACAGGAGGAGGAAACTAGCTGGTTGAGGAGTAACATCTTTCAATCAACATGTACTATCTTGGGAAGGGTTTGCAAGTTTGTTATTGATGCAGGAAGTTGCGACAATATTATCTCTACAGAAGCTGTGAAGAAGTTATCATTGAAAACAGAGAAGCATCCGAAACCGTACAAGTTAGCTTGGTTGAGGAAAGGTGGGGAGGTGAAAGTTGGACGAAGGGCTTGTGTTAATTTTTCAATTGGGAAGAAATACAAGGATGAAATTTGGTGTGATGTCGTGGACATGGATGTATGTCATCTGTTGCTAGGGAGACCGTGGCAGTATGATAGGGCTGTGCAACATGATGGACGTACTAACAGTTATAGTTTTATGTTTGAAGGAACTAAAATCACTTTGATTCCTAAGAAGCGACAACAAGAAGAAAACAAGTTGGAGGAGATTGAAGAGTTGAAAACTTTGTTATCATTGAAGGAGTTTGTCAAGGAGGTAGAAGAGGAGCCTGAAGTATTCTTGTTGATTGGACGAGAGAGTCATGAAGTGGTTGAGATCCCTGAAGAAGTAAAACTAGTACTGGGAGAATTTGACGATGTATTTCCTGAGGAGCTACCAACGGAGTTACCGCCGTTGAGGGACATTCAACATCAAATTGATCTTGTTCCAGAAACTGTGTTACCTCATAGACCACACTACAGAATGAGTCCAAAAGAACATGAGGAGTTGAGGAGGCAAGTGGAAGAGTTGCTTGAGCAGGGGCGTGTGCAGGAAAGTTTAAGTCCATGTGTTGTGCCAGCATTGTTAGTACCGAAGAAAGATGGGACGTGGAGAATGTGCACCGACAGTCGAGCGTTGAATAAGATTACAGTGAGATATAGATTTCCTATGCCTAGACTGGATGACTTGTTGGATTAGCTTAGTGGAGCTACTATATTTTCGAAGATTGATTTGAAGAGTGGTTACCATCAAATTCGAATCAGACCGGGAGACGAATGGAAGACCGCATTTAAGACACGTGAAGGATTGTATGAATGGCTGGTCATGCCGTTCGGATTGTCAAATGCACCGAGTACATTTATGCGAGTGATGAATCAGATTTTTAGACCATTCATTGGGAAGTTCGTGGTGGTGTATTTTGATGATATACTGATATATAGTGGGAATCCAGAAGAACACTTGCAACATCTGAGAGAAGTGTTGATGGTACTACGACAAGAACAATTTTATGCTGCAACGAAGAAATGCGTGTTCATGACGCATAGTGTTTTATTTTTGGGATATGTTATATCTGGAGGAGGTATACAGGTGGATCAGAATAAAGTTGACGCAATCAGAAATTGGCCACAACCCAAGACGATAACCGAAGTTAGAAGTTTTCATGGTTTAGCGTCATTCTACCGAAGGTTCATTCCACACTTCAGTAGCGTGATGGCACCAGTGACTGATTGTATGAAGGGGAAACAATTCTTATGGTCAGAGGAAGCCGGGGTTGCTTTTGAGAGAATCAAAGAACTTTTAACGACAGCACCAATTCTAGTGTTGCCAGATTTTCAGTTGTTGTTTGAATTGCATACTGATGCATCAAAGGTTGGAATTAGAGGGGTGTTGAGTCAGAAAGGACGTCCTATTGCATATTTCAGTGAAAAGTTATCAGGAGCAAAGATGAGATATAATACTTACGATGTGGAATTTTATGCTATTGTGCAAGCTGTGAAACATTGGAGACATTACTTGTTTCATAAAGAATTTGTTTTATATACTGATCATGAGGCGTTGAAGCATATGCAGGGACAGGACAAGATTGCGGCTAGGCATGCTTCGTGGATTGCATACTTACAACAATTTACATTTGTGGTGAAGCATAAATCGGGAATTACGAATAGAGTGGCAGATGCATTAAGCAGAAGGAATCATGTGTTGACTACAATGAAGGTTGAAGTGATAGGGTTTGATGTGTTGCCAGAATTATTTGTTGATGATCCTTACTTTGCGAAGTTTGTTGATGAAGTCAAGGAGGGAAAGACAGATGAGTTTGTAATGATGGATGGTTTTCTTTTTAAGGGAAATCGATTATGTATACCGGAGTGCAGCTTACGTATGAAGATTGTAAAAGAGTTGCATGAGGAAGGTCATGTAGGCCGAGATCGTACTTTGCAATTGATTTCTCAATCTTATTATTGGCCTTCGATGAAGCGGGAAGTTGTAAGATTTGTGGAAAGGTGTCATATCTGTCAAATTTCCAAAGGAACAGCGACAAATGGGGGATTGTATATGCCATTACCCGTGCCGATTAAACCATGGGTTGATATCAGTATGGATTTTGTTTTGGGATTACCAAGAACTCAGAGGGGGAATGATTCGATATATGTGGTAGTGGATAGGTTTTCGAAGATGGCACATTTTATCGCTTGTAAGAAGACAGCCGATGTCGTCCGTGTTGCCGAGTTATTCTTTAAAGAAGTGTATCGTTTACATGGTTTACCAGAATCCATTGTTTCTGATCGGGATACTAGATTTTTAAGTCATTTTTGGCTAAGTTTGTGGAAGATGGTGGGAACAAAGCTAAATTTCAGTAGTGCTTACCATCCGCAGTCCGATGGTCAGACTGAAGTTGTTAACAGATCTTTGGGAAATTTATAACGGTGCCTTGTGAAGGATAATCTGAAGAGTTGGGATATGAAGTTATGTCAAGCGGAGTTTGCTCACAATCATGCTATAAACCGTAGTACGGGTTTCAGTCCATTTCAGATAGTGTATTCAAGCTTACCAAAGGGGCCGTTGGATTTGACAATAGTACCACAACCAAAGGGGACTATTAAACGGGCTGTTGATTTTGTTGATGGATTGGCAGAATGTCATCAAATCGTTCAGGAACGATTGGAGAAAGCGAATGAAAAGTATAAGCGATCTGCAGATTTGAAGCGGAGAAGCGTTGAATTTAATGAAGGGGATTTAGTATATGCCGTACTAACGAAAGATCGTTTTCCAGTGGGAGCATACAATAAGCTTAAAGCTCGGAAAATTGGTCCTGTAATGATTGTGAAACGGATCAATGAAAACGCTTATAAGTTGAAGCTGCCGGAAGATGTGTATACTTCTGATGTGTTTAATGTTAAACATCTTACACCGTATCATGGGAATGAGTTTGTTGTGGGAGAAGAGGACGCAAATTCGAGGACGAATTTTTCTCAACCAGGAGAGGATGATGCAGCCCAGAATGATGCCCAGATTGATGAAGTCTTAGGTCGCTCACGACCTAGTAACAATTTAGGACGCTCACGATCTATGGAAGATCGCTCACGAGTTAACGAGGTACCGGAGCAAGGCGGTGAAGCGAGTTATGCGGAAGAAGGGAACCAACGACCTATGATACGTCGCGTACGATCTAACAAAGGATGCACGCAGAGTTGTTCAAAGGAAGGAGTTTTAGGTCGCTCACAACCTAAGTTAAGTCGCTCTACGAACTACGACCTAGTTAGGTCGTGTGAAATCCTTAGGTCGCGAACTTTGTTAAGTCGCTGAGTTGGATGCCGCTTTTATTTTAGGTCGCTGCCTTCTGTTGTTAGGTCGTTCACTGCTGCCTTTCTTAAGTCGCTCATGGGGTAGGTCGTATGAAGATTTCCAGAAAGCTATTTCTTAAGTTGCGTGAAGTGGTAGGTTGTTAACGACCTATACTAGGTCGCTGATGGAGGCTGATGTATTGAAGTTAGGTCGCGTGAGTTGTATTTTAGGTCGAGGCCGATCTATGTGTTGTAAATATGTGTTGTAATGTGCTATGTTTCGTACTGTATTTCTGTGTTGTGTCTGTAGGTCGCAGACGACCTTAGTTAGGTCGTAAGTCGTAGTTGTTAGGTCGTAGCCGACCTAAGTGTTGGTCATTTTGAGTCGTGTGTTGTAAAACTCTATAAATAGCGGGGTTGTGTCATTTGTAAGAGTTAGTTGATTTGAATAAAAAATTTTGTTTTGTTAGCTTTGTGCTTTCACCAAATTGGTAGTTGAGTGTAATCTCCTATCTCTTCTTTCGGCATTCGAGTGCGCTCGAATCAACGATCGTAGAAGCCAATTCACGGAATCAAGTGCACTTGATCAACGTCTGAAGAATTGCAGATCTTCTTTCACGGTATCGTGTGCGATCAACGTGACGAAGATAGCTAGAATTCGGTATCTTCGGATCAACGAATTTGGGCCATTCAGTATTCTTCATTCCATCGATTGCTACTTTCACAGAATCATCATTTTGTTATTTCCGCTGCTGCATCAAATGGTGTGTAAGATAATTAATAATAAAGTCTAATACTTATAACATAAATAGAATGAATGCATTCAATAACAACCATTCAAGGCAAAGGCAACTCAATAATGTGCAATGATGAAGGCAAACATTTCTTGCATAACAATTAACAGTAATCTTTCTAAAGAAAATCATATCTCTTGCTTTTGTGATTTATAGTATCATATTTATGACAAAGTTACATTTAATTGCCCTATATTTTTATTGTGAAAATTAAGATTTTCAATCTAAAAGTTAAACATGACATTAATACATGAAAAGCTACATGCTGCCTCGTTATTTTCAGTTTTTTCAAATTCTTCAACAGTTTATATTTTTCCAGTTTTTATGCTGCTAACCTATGGCAAGAAACAGACATGCTTCAAATATACTCTACAAGATTAGTGTTACTGTTTGCACAAAAATGGGCAAACACTCAAATCGTTGTTGTAGAGCTGTAAATATTGTTTGTATAGCAATTGTTTGATGAAAATTAGTTGTGGATGTTTATGGTAGAAAATCGGTAATTTGCAATAAAGAATATGTAAAGGACTTAAACTTAAAAAGACACAGAATTTATAGTGGTTCGGCCTGAATATGCCTACGTCCACTGTTTCTCTTTTATTATCTCTTTCATTTTTTATTACAAGTACAAGCTTTGAATACGAGTAAACATGCTATTAGAACTAAAAAAATTCCTTCTCGAAGTTGTTTTCCATTGTTGCTGAAAGCTTCGCTCTTCAGCATCCCCTATTTTATGATGTCATGTGCTTGGTATTTATAGAATGAAGATATGAGGAGAGGTAGTTAAGTATATAGTATTTGGAATTTGGGTCAACCTTCCTTCCTCCAAGATTTGGTTCAACCTTCCTTACATGATTGTCAAGCTATTCCACTAGTGACGACTACCATACACCTCCAAGAACCCTGGAACGTGTCATGAAGAAATACCTGAAATATCGTTGTGCCGTGACGAAAATCTACAACTTTTTTTTAGACAGTTATACCCGGGTTGAGCCCCAAGCAAACCTTAACCCGACTCCAAGCAACATTACTCCCAGCCGACTCCAAGTAAACCCTTAAATTTCTCATGCCTGACTCCAAGCAACCACACCCGACAGACTCCAAGCAGACTCCATATTTTCAAGGTCCGACTCCAAGCAACTGCCGAACAAAAGTTTTGGTTTGGTCAACGGACCGACTCCAAGCAGACTCCATATTTTCAAGGTCCGACTCCAAGCAACCGCCAAACAAAAGTTTTGGTTTGGTCAACGGACCGACTCCAAGCAGACTCCATATTTTCAAGGTCCGACTCCAAGCAACCGTCAAACAAAAGTTTTGGTTTGGTCATCGGACCGACTCCAAGCAGACTCCAGATTTTCAAGGCTCGACTCCAAGCAAGCGCTAAAATAAAGATTTGGTTCAGTCATCAGGCCGACTCCAAGCAGACTCGAGATATTCAAACCCCGACTCCAAGCAAGCCCCGAACCAAAGTTTTGGTTTGGTAATCCAACCGACTCCAAGCAGACTCCAGATTTTCAAGGCCTGACTCAAAGCAAGCGCCGTACCAAAGTTTTGGTTCGGTCATCAGGCCGACTCCAAGCTGACTCCAAAATTTCAAGGCTCAACTCCAAGCAAGCGCCGAACCAAAGTTTTGGTTCGGTAATCAAACCGACTCCAAGTAGACTCCAGATTTTTAAGGCCCGACTCCAAGCAAGCGCTGAATCAAAGTTTTGGTTCGTTAATCCAACCGACTCCAAGTAGACTCTAGATTTTCTAGGCCCGACTCCAAACAAGCGCCGAACCAAAGTTTTGGTTCGATCATCAGGCCGACTCCAAGCAGACCCGAGATTTTCAAGCCCCGACTCCAAGCAAGCCCCGAACCAAAGATTTGGTTTGGTAATCCAGCAGACTCCAGATTTTCAAGGCACGACTCCAAGCAAGCGTCGAACCAAAGTTTTGGTTCGGTCATCAGGCCGACTCCAAGCAGACTCCAGATTTTCAAGGCCCGACTCCAAGCAAGCACCGAACCAAAGTTTTGGTTAGGTCATCATGCCGACTCCAAGCAGACTCCAGAGTTTCAAGGCCCGACTCCAAGCAAGCGCCGAACCAAAGTTTTGGTTCAGTCATCCGACCGACTCCAAGCAGACTTCAGATTTTCAAGGTCCGACTCCAAGCAAGCGCCGAACCAAAGTTTTTGTTCGGTCATCGGGCCGACTCCAAGCAAACTCGATATTTTCAATTCCCGACTCCAAGCAAGCACCGAATCATAGTTTTATTTCGGTCATCGGACTGGGGATCCTGGATTGCTGTTGGACTGTCGACCTTGAATGGCGGTAGAACGTCTCGGTATCGGCCCCACGAGACGGTCATGGACAAATCTTAAGATGATCATATCTCCTAATCCGTAGCTCGGATTGAGACGCGATTTCGACCTATGTCCATATTTTGATCTCGAGAATACCTCCAAACTAGTTTGAGTCTATTCTAAAACAATGACTATTTTGTCCCTGACTCCTCATATTCATCATGTAGTGGGCGAAAATGCCCACAACATTTGCCCCCAAAGCATACTTCGTGAATACAAAGTGTGCTTTATTTAATCCAAGACTGTCTTCTTAGTCTTGCAATGATTATATTGTCTGAATATTCATATCTCATCTTCGCCTCTGATTTTTCGATAAGTCTCCTATTGCTAGTTTGATGTGGGACTTTGTTCGTTATGAGGTGGACTTGCTAAATTTTTGAAGCCGTCTTTGATTAGTCTTCATCGGACAGGATGTCGTTTTTCTTGGACTTTTGGTTCCCTACGTCGAGGCTTCATACAGTATGCGGACCAACTGATGTATAATTTGCGTTATCGACTTTGGATCTATGATGTGGTACTCCAGTTATGTTCATTGTGTGGTTGAGTCAAGCTATCCTGACCATCTCATGTGATCGTCAAGTTTGTGTATTTCTCTACTAATCCTTTCTCCACTCTTGTGCATGCTTTGACAAGATCAATCATTGATGAATTTGATATAGTAAGAATCTCTGTTGAAGGGTCTTTGTATGTAGGAGATGATGCAGAGTGTTATCGAGTGAATGTTGGTTATGACTTCTCTAGCCCATATTTTGTATCTTCTACCTGGATATTTGTGCAAAGATATGTATATTTTATATAAATTTTGGTTGGAATCCTCATACATGATAAGGTGTAATTGGTTTGTGCGGCATATCGTCTGGTAAAGTGATGATTAGTTTTACCAACTTCTTCGATAGCTTGGTTTGATAATCCTCGGTGTACTTGTACAGACTAGATTGTTGGTAAGTTTTGACGGATAAGTGTTGGATTATTGAGAAGCTTGGTGAAGGAGCAAGGATAGTTGGACCACGAAATTGGGTTGGTGGAGTTTATTGGACTGAAACAATTTGGTTCGAGAGTGGAAGATGATAGCCGAACCACTTGGTCTGGTACATGAAAAGAGGCCGGATCGAGGTGCAAAATAAGGTCAGACAAAAGTGTTGGTAGGTTGCATGGTCCAAGGTCGAAACAATGATCTGGTGCACCGCCTGTGCCAATCGTAAGCTTGTGTTTGGTGTTTAGTGATTGTGACTGAGTCAAAATTCTGGTTTGGCACTAACACGAGACTATAATTAAACCAATCTTTGAGAGAGCGACATTGGCTTTTCAGTCCAGGGTTTGCAAGGAATTGTCCATACTAGAAGTACTTCATTATTCTCATGCGAAGTCTTGGTCGCGGAAAAATGTGAGTTATGGATGGCTCGATTGGAAAGCATACTCTGATTGTAGGTAAGAGTGATTCATTATTGCTGGTTTGAGTTATGCCAAGTGCTAATGTTGGATGCCCTCAGTATGTGGTGTTTAGCTGGAACAATCTTTGGACATCGAAAACCTTGATTAGTATCGGTTTATTATTTATCAATCTTTTAATTCAAATGCCGCATTGGCTTTGGCGATAGAGGATTGTCCTATTCTGTTGACTTTACCTATAAGTTTAGGGTCCTTTCGGGACTAGTGTGGTTAAGGACTTTCATCCTTGCCTTAGAATTAGTTACAGACTATTAATACATTTTTATTTGGAATTTTACCATAGACATGTGTTAGAGTCATCCCGCGTGTTCTCGGGATTGATTTATTAGGTAAAGGTATCAAGCTATTTGTATTAAAATAGACTTTGATATGAATTAATTACATTCGGAAGGTTAGAGATCGAATCACTTCTGTTTAGAGAGGTCCTTATCATTCGAAGTGATTCCCTATTACTAAGGTTTAGAGAGTAATTTTGGGGACGTGGCAGTCCTCAAATACTCATCACATCCTCTAGAGCACCCTCTAGCGACGTTGTCCAAAGTCGGCCCAGAGCGCTCATTATTAGTCTGGGTTTGTCCCCAGTATAGTGTACTTGGTTGCTTCTCACAACATGCTGCCTTGTGTCATGACTAGGTTTTAAACTTGTAAACTTAAGGTCATGATTTCAATGTGCTATTACCAAGTTGAGTGGTAGTGTATGTGTATAATCAGGGGGTGAGGTGGCGCTATGCCCCCAAGTATTTTTTTTATCGAATTTAGCTTATCTTACAAAAGTTAGTCACACCTTTGCACTGAGTTTTTCTCAGGTTCCACAAGTATGCTCAACTTTGGGAGAATCCTTACAGTTTCTTGAGCGAAGTTGGCTGGAAGGGATATTCTAATTCTTGTGGCAATGTTGGCTTGATGTTCCACTATCTCTGACGGAGTTGAGTCGATGCTCCGTTTCCTCTGGTGGAGTGGAAGCGAATGAATATCCTGCTGTGGTTGGCAGAGTGGAATTCATATTTCCGCTATCTATATGCAATGCCACAAGACTAAAAGAAATTATTAGAAGCTTCTAGTTTAAGTACAATGAACTATATTCTACGTCAAGAGAGTCCTTCTAAACTTAAGATTCATGGCACATAAGTTACTTGCCCTGATTGTGGATTCTGGTGACATATGGTTTGTCAGCCCAACCTATGTTCCAAGGGAGTGTAACTTTTGCGACTGCCGTACTTAAGATTTAGAGCCGGGATTCACACACAGTAACTACCCGGGCAATTATGGCCTGTATCGTGAGTATTATTCGATTTACTGTGGTCCGGCTAGCGTGGGAGCCGATCGTCAACTACAAACTATCCCTGGCTACAGCCATGCCTTAATCGTGGAATTTATTATGAGCTTGCAGTTGCCGGCGAGCTGAATGCCAATGATAAACTGCCTAGGCTATAATCGTGCCTAATCCGTGGCTTATAGTCGGTTTATCATTGTTGGTTGGGGGTCGATCGTCAGTAGTGAACTACCCAGGCTATTTTCGTGCCATTGGTCATGGTTATCTTGCTTTCACTGCTGTCAGCGACAGCTTGCGATCGATCGCAATAGGAAAAATACCAAACAAACAGACGAGCAAAACATCAATTTTTACAGTAGTTTGGCCAGAATATGCCTACGTCCACTGTCTTTCTTTTATTGCTTCAGGTGATCATGCTTTTTACAAGCCGAAAGAAGTATTGAGACGCTGGAGGTTCCTTCATTTCCCAAACACCTTTTCCGTCAACTGTCGACGGAATGTAAGCTCCATTGTGGAGATCCTTATGAACAACAAATGGTCCTTCCCAAACTGGATCTAGTGCGCCTGGACGGGGAGGGACTTGCTTGAGAACAATATATCCCTCTGGTAACTCTTGGGGCTTCACCTTAGATTATATTGTTTTGCCACTTTCCATCTGTTTACGGTGGTTTTGGGAGCGGTGTTAGTCCTTCTTTCTTTAATCAGGTCTAAGGACATGCTGAGAAACTCCTCGTTTTCTTTCGGATTATATTATGTCCTACGATGTGAAGGGACAACCGTTTCGATCGAAAGCATGGCCACAGCCCTGTATGCTTAGAGCAAATAGAATATGTCCTGTTGATGTTTTGTAGGAGGCTTGGTAGGCTCACAGTGCCGTGGGTAGTTCGTCAACCCACGCTCCTTTGGATTTATCTAGTTATTCCTTAATTAGTGTTTGCAAGACTTTATTAATAGCTTCAACCTTCCCATTGGCCTGGGGCAACTCCTGTCATGAGTCAATCCACGCTAGGCTTCAAATCCATTTATTCTTTGAGTTACTCAAGCTAGATTTGTGCCCGGATGACCGACTGGTATGTCATTGAAAGGGAAAGGGGCGGTCGTCAGCAGTGAACTGCCCAGGCTAGCGCCCTTAGTCATGGCTATCTTATTTTCACTGCTGCCAACACAAGCTTGTGATCTGGGTTGCTAATCACAAAAGAAGTAGTGGTTATAACAACATAGATGTTAAGTGAATATAACTACATATGTGTTAAGTGAATGCATTAGTCTCTTGTCTTGGTCAAAGGGAAAGAGTAGTTTAGACCAAACATGCCGCTTCGAAAGAAGCGCAAAGTACCAGGTTGTGTAGTATGCCTGGTTGAAGATGTTCTCTTGGATAGGAAGTCTCGCTTGATATTTTTGTAAGACTCTATGGAACCTAGAAGTCAATGGCATTGTCCTGAAATGACAACAACCGAGTTAGATAAAAACGAAAGAAGAGGTTTGTTATGGTACTCCTTTGCAGGACCATATATTATCATGCGTATGACATGTTTATGAAAAAATATTGTGTGATCGAAGAGGTCATCGTAAGGATTTTCTACAAGTACTCTATTTGATAACGGGGGTTTTACTGGGCCAAGATTCTTGTTTGGCATTTTAGTGCTGCTTCCTAGCAGTCATTAGTCTAGTCATTTTGTCAAGTTGTCTCCAGCTAGTTTGTGGACTTATAGTGAATGTCCCCAGTGTGCATCCTGCTATGCTTAGTTCTTAATCAATTTGAATTGTGTTTTTTGATTATTAGATCATGACGGAGTGGTGAAGCTAGTATTTTGATTGGTGACTGCAATGTCCTAGTGGTTTACTATATATATTGTTGATTCGTGTTGAATTGTGATATGAGGAGTAGTGGTGGTGGTTCTGGATATCTCTTGCCTTTCTGCTGCGGGCCAAATATGTTGGAATTGCTGGAGCTCCGTCTTTCAAAGCTTTTCTGTATAAACTATTATGTTATCCAAGTTCTTGGCAGATGTCATTTCCATCGCGTCCTCTTCCTTACCCTTTGAGGTAACACCATACTCAAATGGATGGCTTCTCTCTGATCATTGATCATTCAAGCTCCAGAGGCAGAGAGTTGCATCCCTTCCATTTTGCTATAGCATTTGCGCTTCAAGCTGGGCTAGCGTCCCTGGGTGACCATCTATCTGAACTCCTAACGGTGATTTTTTCTCATCTTTAGGCGGAATATCAGGAAGTTGTTCTCCTTCAATTCCTAGAGAGTTTGTACTTTTCGAGAGAGATAATTCAATTTTCAAAAAGGATTGGGAGGTTTTGTTACTTCGAAGAGTTGATGGTCCAACACTTAAAATAAAGAGAGAATCTTGAGATAGGAGGTATAGCTTCTCAGTTCGAGAAATGGTGACTACAAACTTGAAAAAAGAAAAGGAGAAAAATCTAATTTCAAAGAGACAATGACTTTAGATCATGAGAAAGGATTTTGAGTTTGGAGGGAGAAAAAGATTTTCATAGAACCGTAATTTTATATTTCACTAGGGGAATAGATTACTCTTATACAAAGGAGGAAGATAGTTTTCTTATGTTAAAGAAGAAATGCTTTCGGATGGAAAGAGAATAAGATTTGATTTTAGATCTGAAAAATGACTAAATGTTTCTTTTAGTCAAAACAGTGTTTTTTTATCTGAAAAAAGAAGATAGAACAATTTTAGATCTAAGAAATAAATACATGTTTCTTTTTGGTTGAGAAACGGTGTTTGCAGATCTGAAAGGAGATATAGTGATTTAAAATCTAAGAAGTGAATACATTTTTCTTGTTGGTTAAGGAGCAGCGTTTGTAGATCTGAAATAAGAGAAATGAAAGATATAATTTTTTATCTTCAAGGAATAGTGATTGCAGATCTGAAAAGAGAAACAGATTTTGCTAAAGTAACGGTTTCAGATCAGGAAGATATAGAGTATTTTAATCCAAGAAACAATGATCTCAAACTGGAAAAGTAAGAAAAAGAGAATCTCTCATGCCAAGTAGACAGTGACTTTAGATCCGAAAAGAAAAAGGTATAAATTTTATTAAAAAATGCAATTTCAGATCTCAAGTCTAGAAATAGGTTTTCTTTGTGAAAGAAAATAATGATCCAGATCTAAACAGAGGGAAAAGGGGTTTCTTATGCCAAGAAACTATGTTTTGGATTCCAAATGAGAAAAGAGAGGTGGCTTGATTTTAGATCCAAAGAATGGGTACATGTTTCTTTTTGATCAAGGGACATGTGTTTGTGGATCCGAAATTGTAAAAGTAATATCTAAGGATTTCAAATCTAAGAGATGACATTTTTATTGCTAATAAACAGTGTCCGTGGATAGTAAAAGTAAGATCTAAAAAGTGGACAAGAAAATTTTTCTATGTAGTAAAATGGATGTTCAGATCTGAAGAGAAAAGGAGGATTTTTTGTTTTATGTAAAATAGTCAGGGTAGATCTAAAAAGAAACATAAATTTCAAACCTTAGAAAATGGGAGAGAGTTTCTAAGAGAAGAAACGATAATCTCTAGTCAGAAGATTAGAAATAGTAGGTTTCAAAATAAAAATAAAATTAAGAAATAGAGAATTTCCTTTAAAAAAAGGAAAGTTCGGTTCTCCGTGAAAGCATCAAAATGTTTGCACAAAAAATGGGCAAACACTCAAATCGTTGTTATGGTGCTGTAAATATTATTTGTAGTATATAGCTATTGTTTGATGAAAATTAGTTGCGGATGTTTAAGGTAGAAAATCAGTAATTTGCAATAAAGAATATATAATGAACTTAAATTTAAAAAGACACAGAATTTATAGTGGTTCGGCTTGAATGTGCCTACGTCCACTGTTCCTCTTTTATTATCCCTTTCATTTCTGATTACAAGTACAAGCTTTGAATACGAGTAACCATGCTATTAGAACTAAAAAAATTCCCTCTCGAAGTTGTCTGCCAATGTTGCTGAAAGCTTCGCTCTTCCGCATCCCCTTTTTTATGATGCCATGTTCTTGGTATTTATAGAATGAAGATATGAGGAGAGGCAGCTAAGTATATAGTATTTGGAATTTGGGACAACCTTCCTTCCTCCAAGATTTGGTTCAACCTTCCTTACATGATTGTCAAGCTAGTCCACTTGTAACGACCGTCATACACCTCCAAGAACCCTAGAATGTGTCATGAAGAAATCCTCGAAGTATCGTCGTGCCATGACGAAAATTTTCAATTTTTTTTAGACAGTTATACCCGGTTTGAGCCCCAAGCAAACCTTCACCCTACTCCAAGAAGCATTACCACCAGTCGACTCCAAGTAAACCCTTAAATTTCTCATGCTTGAGTCCAAGCAACCACCGAACCAAATATTTGGTTCGGTCACCGGACAAACTCTAAGCAGACTCCATATTTTCAAGGCCCGACTCCAAGCAAGCGCCGAAACAAAGTTTTGGTTCAGTCATCGGGCCTACTCCAAGCAGACTCGAGATATTCAAGTTCCGACTCAAAGCAAGCACCATACCAAAGTTTTGGTTCGCTAATCCAGCCGACTCCAAGCAGACTTCAAATTTTCAAGGCACGACTCCAAGCATTCGGTCATCAGGCCAACTCCAAGGAGACTGCATATTTTCAAGACCCGACTCCAAGCAAGCGACGAATCAAAGTTTTGGTTCGGTAATCCAACCGACTTCAAGTAGACTCTAGATTTTCAAAGCCCGACTCCAAGCAAGCGCCGAACCAAAGTTTTGGTTCGGTCATTAGGCCGACACCAAGCAGACCCGACTCCAAGCAAGCACCGAACCAAATATTTTGTTCGATAATCCGGCCAACTCCAAGCAGACTTCAGATTTTCAAGGCACGACTCCAAGCAAGCGCTGAACCAAAGTTTTGGTTCGGTCATCAGGCCGACTCCAAGCAGACTCCGGATTTTCAAGGCCCGACTCCAAGCAAGCACCGTACCAAATTTTTGGTTCGGTCATCCGACTGACTCCGAGCAGACTTCAAATTTTCAAGGTCCAACTCCAAGCAAGCATCGAACCAAAGTTTTTGTTCGATCATTAGGCCGACTCCAAGCAAACTCGATATTTTCAAGCCCCGACTCCAAGCAAGCGCCGAACTAAAATCTACTACGCACTTAGCATAATAACAGTATTTGACCCATGGAAAACATAAACAACAAGACTTAACTTACGAAAACAACAAATAATATACACATACAACTTAATAGAACACAAAAAAAGACAACAAACAGTAAAACATGACAACATCATGGAAAACGAACAAGACAACCAATGATTAAAAAACTGCCTTCGACCACTTGACAAGTTAATTGAACCCAACGTCCTTTGAAGCATCTGAATTTGGTTTTCAAGTTCGTTAGGATACACAACTGCACGATGTGGAAGAGGATCATCAATCCATTTCCAAAGTCTACAACCATCAGGAGAATTACGGCATATGTAGTGTCGTCGACCGATGTCGGTTCCGTTACTTACAAAAGCATACAGAACAGAAACCCCATAGTTACAGTATATCTCCGGAGAATTAACCTCTTGATCTGTGCGAGGTACTTGGTGTCGTATTTCATTCCTTCGTTCTCTTATTCTGTTAAGGCTACGCCGCTCTTCTCTTTGACGTCGACCATTAGCCAGCTGCATGCGCTCTTGCACTTCCATCTAATGCTCCTTTACATCGACATTGTGACTTTCCTCCATTTCAATATACCACTTGGTTGGTGGTTGAGGGGAGGATGTATTTGGTGGGCTATTGTGTTGTAACAGACCTTCGTATGAGTATGAGGAAGGCAAAGAAATATGATTGTAATCGACATTTTTATATACTATTGCTACAATAATAATGAAGAGAAGTGTGGAAATCAAAACGATATTTATATAGCATAATACATTGCCCATGTAGAGCAGTGAAACGTGGTTACAGTGCCGATTTAACCCGACATTGCTGCTATTCTCACTCCACATCCATCAGCTTTAATCCGTGTAAAGCAATACATAGTTTCTACATTGACCTGACTTTCTGACATCCATCAGCTTTAATCAACATCAATCAGCTCTAATCAATATGACCAGTGGGTCCACTAGCTTTAATTCTATTTCAGATAAGACCTGACCTTCTGACATCCTTCAGCTTTAATCCACATCACTCAGCTTTAATCAATATGACCAGTGGGTCCATTAGCTTTAATTCTGTTTCAGACAAGACCCGACCTCTTGACATCCTTCAGCTTTAATCCACATCACTCAACTTTAATCAATATGACCAGTGGGTCCATTAGCTTTAATTCTGTTTCAGACAAGACCCGACCTCCTGACATCTATCGGCTTTAATCAATATCAATCAGCTTTAATCAATATGACCAGTGGGTCCATTAGCTTTAATTCTATTTCAGACAAGACACGACCTTTCGACATCCATCAGCTTTAATCAACATCAATCAGCTTTAATTCTGTTTCAAACAAGACCCGACCTCTTGACATTTTGTAGCCACTTGAAACATCTTTAAAGCGTATAACACAGTGCGTTGTAGCTATAGTGGTTGATGTGACCCAAAACATTACCATTCTTTAATCTATATGACTAGATCCTGTGACATTCCATTATCCATTAAACATCAATAGCTTATAAATAGAAGTAAGTGTGAGAAATGTGGATTACGGATCTTAAGGTTGGAATAACACTAGAGGGGGTGAATAGTGTTTTATGTATTTTTAAATCTTTTTGAATTTTGTTCGATTTAAACACTAACAAATGCAATTCACAAACGCAGATATAATCACGGAATCAGACACAGATGCAAATACTAAATAAAAGCAGTAAAGGAAAGAACACACCAGGATTTATACTAGTTCGGAGTTACCCTACATCCAGTCCTGTACAATCGTACAGATTTCTTTACAAAATAATCTCCCAGATTACACCCTCGGTTTCAAGGCTACGAGGTACACCCTCCTGTATTCGAGTTCAAGGCAACTCTCTTGATTTAACTAGGCTACAAGATCACCTAATTGATTTCCGGGGCTACAATCACACCTAATTGATTTTAAGGCTCAACCGCACCTTTTACTCAACGGTTTGATTTACAAAAGATTCTATAACTCTGAATAGCACTGAGATCTTATGGAGAGAGTGACAGAGAATCAAACAAGAGATAATCAAGTTTGATTCACTTGGTATTTCGTCGGATTATAGTCTAGGATTCTTTTAGAATAAATGTGGAAGATGAAGAGGAGAGAAAATAAATGAAAATCTGGTAAAAATTCATTTAGAACTTACTGGTATTTATAGTAGAGCAACAGCCATATCTATCCGTGAAAGGATACGACGAATAGACACTTCTTTTGAAAATTGAAATTTGAAAATAACGGACACCATGTCGACATGGGGGGTTGAGGTATGTCGACATGCTCAAGGCAAAATTGATGTTTTGATTTTCTTATTAAAATTGGTTTCTATAATTTGTCAAAACAATTTCTAAACTTTGTAAATATATTTGAATATAGTTTAAACATATAAAAGATTTTAGAAAATAAATTTTATTATATATAATCTTAATCTATAAAGTGGTTTAAAATCTGAGTATATAAATATTTTAAAGCTAAATATTTAAAACAAGAGATGGTTTAAAAACGAGGACAATTTTAAAATCAAAATATTAAAAATAATTTTGAAGCTAAAATATTTCAAACAAGAGAGATGTCTTTTTGAAAAGAAAGTTTTGAAAATCTTCGATCTTTAAATTTATCAGTCTTGTATCTCTATACTGTACAGTCTTCATTCTTGGTACCTGCATGTTTATATTCTGCATATATATATATATATATCTCTAAACCATAATGTTAGTATTTATATTTTATAACAAGTCCTAAGGTTGTTGTCATCAAAACCATCATCTCAAGGACTAACAATCTCCCCCTTTTTGATAATGACAACCTATGTTTATAAAATATACTTCACCTTCACTATAACTCCCCCTAAAACTAATAACTCCCCCTTAATCTAAGCCTAACTACTCTATTTTATACTTCTCCCCTTTGTCATCAACAAAAACTAATTCTAAACTTATATATAGCTCCCCCTTAATCTAATACTATCCAAACTAAATGCTAATAAGGAAGTATAATAAGCGAAACAAATTTTTTATTATTATATACGATGTTATATTTACATATATATATGGAACATAAACACACAAATATATTCAAGTATATAAATTATAGAATAACACTACTAACGAGAGTTTTTGACAAATGGAAATTTGTGAATCAAACAATTTGGATAATGAAAACAAAAGTTTCCACGTTGTTTGACCAAATTCCCATCTTTGTCAAAACAGACTTCGCCTACGCAGACCACTTTGTCGTCTTCTTCCATAGGTGCTTCTTCCTCTTCTTCTTCTTCCTCTTCTTCTTCTTCCTCTTCCCTGTGCTCTAAGGGGTTATGCACTTGAATGTTAGGAGAATCTTCTTCAATCACAATAGGATTTGCATGATTATCCATTAGAAATTTTTGCAAATTCTGAAGAATTTTGCCTTGCTTTTCTTGTTCTTTTGCCATCCTTATTTGTACAACTTGAAGTTCAGTCAACATTTGCATGGCATCCTTCATAGATTCTTCAATCTTTATCACACATGCTAGTGTAGTGCATTGGAATGGACCAGAATGAGGAGAATGGAAAGAAATGATGTCATTTTGGTTTGATTTAGTGGAGGAGGCAATAAATGTTTATTTTTCAGAAGTTTATTACAAAGAAAGAGAAGTGAGAAGACAGAAAAATTCGAAATACATAGGTTTATATAACTACCAAACTGATTTTAGAGGGAAAATCAAATTTTCAAATTTTACCGTTGTATGTCGACATGGGTGGTAGGGGTATGTCGACATCCCAATGAAAAATTTGGTTTTCTTGTATATTTTTGTTTATTAAAAATATATGTTACTATATCTATATTCTATATCTTAGTTATTGAACAAATGCCTAGTTCTCTTCTTAACTTAGTAAATATAGGTTGATTTAAGGGTTTGGTTATAATATCAGCAATTTGATTCTCGTAATTGATAAATTCAAGAGAAATAATCCATTTATTTATATTATCTCCGAGAAAATGATGTCTGATATCAATATGTTTAGTCCTAGCATGATAAGTAGGATTTTTAGATAAATTTATTGCACTAGAATTATCACAATAAATTGGTGATTTTGAAATTGTTAATCCAAAATCTTTTAGGGTTTGTTGCATATAAATGACTTGAGAACAAGCCAAAGCAGCAGAGATTTATTCTACTTCAGTTGTTGATAAAGAAATATTGTTTTGCTTTTTACTAAACCATGAAATAAGAGAATGCCCCAAAAAGTGACAAGTTCCACTTGTACTTTTTCGATCAGATTTGCAACCAGCATAGTCAGCATCACTATAAGAGATTAAATCAAATGAATCATTTTTAGGGTAAAATAAACCATAGTCAAAAGTATGTTTAACGTATCTTATGACATGTTTCACAGCTTTTAAGTGAATCTCTTTGGGTTGAGATTAGTATCTTGCACAAAGACAAACACTATGCATGATATCAGCTCTACTCGCAGTGATATAGAGTAGTGATCCAATCATTCCCCTATATAGTTTTTGATTTACATCTTTTGAAAGATCTTCTTTATTTAAAGCTTCATTGGTTTCCATGGGAGTGGGTTTTCCACTCGCAGTAGTCATACCAAATTTACTAACTAGATCCCTAACATATTTTTCTTGACTAATAAAAATACCATTATCTAATTATTTTATTTGTAAACCTAAGAAGAAAGTAAGTTCACCCATATGACTCATCTCAAACTCTTTTGTCATTATTTCAGAAAATTCTTTATTCATTTCATGATTAGTTGAACCAAAAATAATATCATCTACATAAACTTGTACTAGTTGGATATCATTTTTATTTCTTTTAATGAAAAGAGTATTATCTACTTTACCAATTTCAAATTTTGATTGTAATAAAAAAGATCTTAGTTTGTCATACCATGCTCTAGGAGCTTGTTTCAGACCATATAGAGCTTTCTTAAGTTTGAAAACATGGTTTGGAAATTCGTCATCTTCAAAGAGTGGAGGTTGTTCAACATAAACTTCCTCTTTAACAAATCCATTTAGAAAAGCACTTTTAACATCCATTTGAAATAATTTGAAATTATTATAATTTGCGAAAGCAAGTAGAATATTAATGGCTTCTAATCTTGCTGCGGGTGCAAAGGTTTCATCAAATCTATTCCTTCTTCTTGACAATAACCTTGTGCGACTAAACGAGTTTTATTTCTAACGACCTCATCTAGTTCATTCATTTTATTTTTATAAACCCATTCAGTTCCTATTATAGTTTTATCCTCGGGTCTAGGAACAAGTTCCCAAACATCATTTTTGGTGAATTGATTCAGTTCTTCTTGCATAGCCAGAATCCATGAATCATCAGACGATGCTTCATTTGGATTTTTAGGTTCAATAGATGATATAAAAGCTACATTACTCATGTTATTTAGTTGATTTCTAGTTCTAAAAATAGATTCAATATTTCCTAATATATTTTCTATAGGATGATCTTTTAAAAGCTTAACCTTTTTATTTGGATGAATAAGATCATTATTTGTTTCAATTGATTCATTATTTAGGGTAGCAATTTCTTCTTCATCATTAATTTGTTCAACATTTTTGAAATTTTCATCAAACGAAACATGCATTGTTTCTTCAATGGTATTAGTTCTTAAGTTGAAACCTCTGTATGCTTTACTTCTATTAGAATATCCGATAAAGATTCCTTTGTCGGATTTAGGATCAAATTGTCTTTTGTATTTAGAATAAAACATTTACTTCCAAAGATTCTAAAATAAGATACCTTTGGTTTCTTTTTGTAAAGAATTTCATAAGGTATTTTATCAGTTAACGGTCTAATTAATATTCTATTCAAAATGTAGCAAGCTATAGCGACTGCTTCAGCCCAAA
Organism: Allium fistulosum; assembly: GCA_030737815.1. Lineage (NCBI taxonomy): Eukaryota > Viridiplantae > Streptophyta > Magnoliopsida > Asparagales > Amaryllidaceae > Allium > Allium fistulosum. Next base: position 93,441,227 of record CM060908.1, on the reverse strand, counting down.
AATGTTTTGGTAAATTACTATCTGAAAGCATTGTTCTAGCACACTCTTGAATCGTCCTATTTTTACGTTCTACCACTCTGTTTTGTTGTGGAGTTCTTGGAAAAGAGAAATTATGAGTTATTCTCTTTTTATTGCAGAATCTCTCAAAATTTTCATTTTCAAATTCCCCACCGTGATCACTACGAACGGTTATAATTTTTAAAGAAAGTTGGTTTTGGAGTCTTTTTGTAAAAAAATTAAATGAATCAAAAGTATCACTTTTATATTTCATAAAAATTGTCCATGTAAACCTAGAATAATCATCTACAATTACAAAGACATATTTATTGTGATTTATTGATTGAATTTGAGATGGACCAAACAAATCTAGATGAAGTAACTCAAGAGGTTTTGAAGTTGAAATCATATCTTTTAATTTGAAAGAACTCTTCCTAAGTTTTCCTAATTGACAAGCATCACATATACTATCTATTTTAAGATTCATTCTAGGGAGTCATCTTACTAGGTCAAGTTTAGAAAGTCTAGATAAGAGTTTAAAATTCAAATGCCCAAATCTTTTATGCCAAATCCAAGGGTCACTTGTATTAGCCAAAAGACATAGATTATCATTTGAGATTTTCATACTAAGAATATAAATATTTTTCTTCCTAATTCCTTCAAATATAATATTTGAATTATTATCTTCGATGTTGTTCGATGACGGATTTTCTATCGAGTTATAAAACCGTCGAACGAATTTAGAAATTAAAATATAACCGCAAGCGCACGGCGTACGCTTTGTAGTACGTGGCGAATACTGGTCGATAAAAATCTATTCAATCAAATTAGACCAAAGTGAGATGAAAGTTGTTAACTACAAAAAGAAGCTAAAGCTAGAATTAAAATGTGATTTAAAAACTATTGAACTAGAGAACAATTTTGAGGTAAATCCACTCTCATATTTTTGTAAATCAACAAACAAACAATTTGTGATCTCTAGCTTTGATATTAAGTGAAATATTGTTGTATTTATCATAAGTATGGTTTGTTTATATTATTAATTAACATAACTCAAACCATCAAACTATAATACAACAAATAAACCACTTATAATTCTCATGAAAATGAAGCCAAAGCAAAAGCTATTTTAAGTATGATCTATTTACTATTGTAACTAGTAATATAGATCATCAAATTTCATTTTTACTTTAATTTCACAATCAAAAATGGATTAGCAAATGATGATGCAAATTGTGTTTATGTTGAATAAGAATAGCTCATTTGCATAAACCATATAAGCTATCAAACCTACTTGTATAAACTTGCATCAAAACTCACTTCATGAAGCATAAACCAAATGAGATCATAAATCATAAAATATTGAAATTACATAATATTTGATAGCTTCATTACCCCTAAATTGAAGGGGTTTAGCTACTCATTTGTGGCATTGAAGCAACATAAGTAACTTTCAACATTAAAAAGAGAAGAAAATAGAGAATAAGCAAAAAAGAGAATGTAATTAAACTACTTATAACAAAAGAAATTAAGTTACACTACTTGCATGAATGTAAAACTATTCTACTAACAAAGAAAAGAAAAGAACATAAATAAAAACATTAACATAAAAACAAAGAAAAGCATGTAGAAAAAGGAGAAGAAAGTGGCTTGGAAGCCATTTTTATTTCATAGAACATTGAGCTTACAATTTGATCTCTTAATTTCCTAAGTAAAATGAAAGAGTAGAAGATGATTTACATGTACATAAGAAGGCTATTTATACATGCATAAAACCCCAATTCTATTTTTAGGGGGCTTTCCAAAATACCCCTTAGGAAGTGTGGAGACCAAGTAATCATTATCTTCTACTAATCATCATTTAAGTGTACATGAAGCCATTAATTCCATAAGCATGTTCATTAGCCTCTAATTTGTACATTAAGGTAGGTGGGTAGGTGAGGTCCTCCATGATCTTCACTTTGAATTATTTCCCTCTTCTTTCCTTTGTATCCATTTGTGCATGCATGTATCTTCATATAAGCCTCTTCCATATGCATCCAAATTCCTATAAAAATCATCAAAAATGTCAAAGTAAAAATTCTCAAATTTACACAAGCACAAAAATGACCATTTTGCCCCTGAATGAAGATGAAAATATGATGGTTTGAAAAATAATTGAATTTTGGTTTTAACATGTACAAATGCCCAAATATGATGTTTATTTAAATAAAAAGAGATAAAATATGGATGTAAATATATGCACACTTACGTGCACATCAGATGTGACACTTATCTTTTTCAAATTTAATTTTGTATCCTTTATCGCAAAGTTGACTAATGCTAAGCAGATTGTGTTTCAGATTCTTAACTAATAAAACATTAGAAATAGTAGAAGTTTTAGAGTTACCGACATTGCCGATGCCAATCACATATCCTTTTGAATTGTCTCCAAAATTAACCGATCCTCCATCTTTATAGATAATATCATTCAGCATATCTGGATTACCAGTCATGTGTCTTGAACATCCACTATCAGGTATCCACTTATTCTTCTTGATTTGCACCATTTGTCCATTGAGTGTTGATTCTTCAAAGGCCATATAACATTTTTCATTCTTCATAGAATACAAACTCGGTATATAACTTGATTTTCTATAATAACTATATGCAGACTTATGAGACAATTATGATTTGAACTGTTTTAAACTAGTGTTAACAAAATCCCCAAAAATAGCCATTTTAAAAACTTTTTCAAAATTCAGATTATGAAAACTTTGAAAACCAATGCTCTGATACCAAATGTGAGAAATGCGGATTACGGATCTTAAGGCTGAAATAACACTAGAGGGAGTGAATAGTGTTTTATGTATTTTTAAATCATTTTGAATTTTGTTCAATTTAAACACTATCTGTAACGACCCGATATTTTGGACCATTCGCGTCCATTATAAGTGTATAGGTAGACACTCATGCCGGAGTTGAATTGCTCAAAATACCGCGTTGTTAATTTAAATTTGGCAAAACTGAACATATACAGTAAATAAATAATCACAGACACAGAGTAATAAGTGCAGCGGAAATAAAAGAGATAGTAGTTCATGAAGCTACTATATGAATATATAAAATACATCAGAGTTTACAACAGAAGAGTAATACGATACATCAGATACAAATCAGAATACATCACTGGAATCATCGAATACTGAAAGCAGAATAGATGGCTGGATCTTCAAGCAAAGCTCCAACTCCAAAGGTGAGTCTCGAATACTGGTACACTCAGTCTGACCCGAGCGTAAAGCAAAAACACAAGACACTCGAGTCAGGATTAACATTCTTATATTAATAAATCCAACTCAAGTGAAATAGCAATTGAAATACAAGTAACTCAAAGGATGTTTGGAATAACCATCCTTTAAGGATCCGTTAAACTATCTACTAGGTAGTAATGTACGCTAAGTAGATAATGTCTATCAGTAATAATAAGATATCAAAATAGCGTTAAGTCATGGCCCATTCCACCCTTAACACATTTTTATTCCCAAAAGCATATACAAGACCGTAGTTTCCCCAAAACCGGAAGTCACCAGAGGGCAATCCATATACTAAAGGTACAAATCAAAATCGTAGTGGTTGCGTATAAATGGAATACAAGTATGACAAGGCACATGAGGCAATACCCAAGGTAGTGATACTACCGTTCGCCTGATCCGGACTGGTGAGAACGCAACGCCGCAGCGCCCGCAACACCGTGAAACAACACTCCCAAAATCAAGGGTGCACCAATCGACAACAAGTATAAGTAGTTCGAAGAAGTGTGTCCACTTGAGGTAGCTAATCCTCCATTGGCCCGGCACAGCTCCTGTTTTAGTCATTTCCAATTTGACATAAGTGTCAAGGCTATCCATTATCGTTCTCTTTCTTCAGTCATCACGTACATCATTCCAACCACTTCATTCTGGATCATCACTCCGCGTATAGTTATTAAAGTGGTTTCGGTTTAGATAGAGAGTATATCCATTACCGATCCCAGTCTCTTTAATAACTTCCGTAATTATAACACCGATTGGTCGTTTATTATATTTCAAACCAAATCAATTACAATTTCAATTAGAATTTGTAAACCAACATTTCATTTCTCTTTCAAAACCAATTTCCAAGATTTACGTTTCAACTTCCAAATTCATTTCAAAGTCTTATAATTCAATTTCAAATTTTATTTAAAACAATTCAAATATTGATTCAAGTTCGTAAATAAGTTTCATTCCAAATCATTTTATTTTAACTTAATTTAACATTCAAATCAATTTAACTTCATTTATCGATTCCATTTATCATTCAAAACAATTCTATTTAATTTCCAATTCATTAAATCAATTTCCTAAGTTCAACTTCATTAAATCAAAACTTACAATTTTGAATTAGACTAAATTCGTCAAATCAATTCTTTCAATTACAAGTCTTACATTAATTCCAAAAATATCACATTTCATTTCTTGTTAAGGAAATTTAATTTCACTTATTTACTTTCTTAAATAATTCTTCAAAAACTTACTTAATCAAGAAAACTCAATTTCAATTATTTACGAAGTAAAATTCACTTATTCAAAAGTTCAATTTTACTTATTAAAGAGTTCAATTCAATTTAATCATTAAATAATCCAATCTTATTTAATTATTAAATAATTCAAAACTAAATTATTAAATAATTTCAAAGTTTAATAATTTCAAACTTAATTATTAAATCATTTGAAACTTAATTCAATCATTTCTCAAATTAAAACAGCATTCTTTCATCAATTACATTGTTAATATTTTGTTTCAGATTATTAAATACTAACATTTTCCTTTCATAAAAATTCCAATTTCAACTTCATTTCAAAACCACATTATTTATTCAAATAAAATCTTCGTTTATTTTTAAATCAAATTATTGACCAATCGGGTTTTATTAAATTCTCTATCCTAGGTCAAAATTCAATTTTGGGTATTTATCATTTCAACCCGATTCCAGTTTAATTCAAAATCAAAACATAGCAAAGGGAACTTGCAGTGTGATAACTGGGATGGTGTCAAAGTAAATAAACAAGCAATAACAACAACCAATATCAATCCAATAATCAATTCAAATAATCCCGAAATAACTGTATTAATTCGCATTGTTATTTGTACGAATTAATATAATTGTTTCTAGAATCTACACTATCATTTCATGTAGATTAAAGATTATTACATTACGGTTTTCACTTGTCATCTGTTTACAATTTCATACATCATCAATTTAACAACATACATTCAATGGTTCAAGGTGTAATTAAGCAAATCCTACGTGTCAATAGATTTAACAGTGAAAGGGTCATATTATACAAATTTAACTAATCAATTTTAAACATTTAACTATTCTATATCGAGTTCAATTGCATACTATTTATCAATTGACATTAAAAGTTTAACGTCCAATATAAACATCAACAATCAATCAATTATCAGCCAAACAGTATTATCATTGCATAAATAATTAACAGATAATGGTGTCAGATGTCATAGGTGAACTGATACAGGTAATAGCATATATAACAGTGTAATTAACTACAGCAGCATATTTCTATTGTCGTTTCAATTGAAACCAGATTTAATAAATAAAAGAACGTTAATCGTGAGTGAGTGCTCACCTTTCGAGGCTAGAGCGATAGACGAAAAAATTGAGTTATGAAATCCAGGCACGAAACTCAAACGGGCAAGATAGAACTCAAATCGACGAACGAAGCTGATAATAAAGAATTTAACGGAACTAATCAGAACGGGTTGATGATCATAAATGATATAAGCTAACATATATAATTAAGCACAAAATCATATTTATACTTGATATAACTTACGTATGATATAATGAAATGTACTACACTCATATATTATAAAATGATTGCAAGCCAATATTTTATAATTAATTTGAACACAGACAATAATATACTTAACTGGTTGGAAAAACTTATATAAGACCACAAAAAAAATGGAGGAGGCAGAGCGGTCTATAAAATAAAATATGCAGACTGCCCTTCACAGACAATTAGGCTAAACACTGATGCAGACTACATATATTATACAATTAAAATCTATGTCAATCTTTAGAAAAATCTATGCAGACACTCCATGGTAACCAACTAAATACGTTGATATTTATTTTGCCTACAGGACAACCTATATGTGATTTAATACATACATGCGACAATAAAACAGCTAACCAGATTCATTCGTATTAGACACCAGACCATACATGTACCCAGTTGAGCAATATATTACTTACTAACCTATACTTATTTATATAGCAAATATAAAATAACCTGATACATAAAACTTTATGTAGACAACAGTATACCAAATTTATATCCTACTGTAACCACCTATATGCTCAACTAATCAGAAGAATATATACTAACCTCTTATATTGCAGAAACCAAACTCTTCCTTTCCCTTTGAGTAATTGCTTATATGCAAACGAAACTTCCTTTTTTTTAGAAAGCAATGAACGGACAGCTTAAACTTGCTAAGTAAATGAAAACTGAGGCTACTACATATCTCTGCCTATACATGACTTAGTTCCTCACAAATAGGAATAGCGAAGTGACAAGGTACTTGCTAATATAAGCTTGTAAGATAACATTTAGTGTGACCTTATATGTGAACTAGCAATCAATACTTAAAACTATACAAACATATATATGCTGTACTATGTACCTAAAGATACACATAACTATATGACTAACAAAAATATCCATTAACAGATGATGTATAACCATCTTAGAACAATATGCAGACTTATGTTATGATATACCTAAAAAAAATGGAATTATCATCCAATAAAACATACGCACCATTCGAAAATATATATAGGATGCTATCAACGCGGCCGCAGCATTCAAGGGGTGACGAGGTAAGTATGGGAGGAGGAAGCAGATCTGGGAGGCTGGTTGATGTGTGGTTGGAGATGCAGTGCACGATGAGGTGGGTAGGAAAGAAACGAGCGGAGAAGAGCAGCCAGAGTTGGTGAGGTGGAAGGTCAGGTCGGTGCTGACGTGGGCTTGACACAGCCGAGCTCGGCATGGGTTCAGGTGGAGGGCGGTTCTCACGGTGAAGAGATGAGCTGGGTTTTGTTGTGGAGGAGTCTGGTGATAGATAGATCAGCATGAAGAAGAAGGGGGACGGCATGAAAGAAAAGAGAAAAATGGGAGGAGAAAAGAGAATGAGGTTGGTAGAGGAGGAGACTTACAGATCTCAGTATATAAGCCTTTACGTTTATTTTTCAATTAAAACAAATGGGTATTAAAAACATTGGAATTGAAGAGGACCGGCGTACGATGCTTAAAACAGGGAATAGTATACAGTGGGAAGAATGGCAACGGTCGACTTGAAAAGGTGGATATTAAAAACAATTTATTGCTGGCACGTTTCAGATTTGAAAAGCAGACCAAAGTTAAACGTCACAAATTTCGACGCGGTACGACGCACAGTTTATCCGCTTAAGTCGCGTACCGCACCTCAAAATACAAAAATGAATATACCGTTGAGATCAGCACCAACGAGGCGAACAGAATGGTACACAGATATTGGTGGTGTAATTGAATTATAAAAATTCGAATTTTCTAATAGCGGAAAATGCAAGAAAAACGCTGAAAAATAAGATCGACGGAGCCAAAGATGTCCGAATTTGGAAAACGACAAACTGACACCTTGCTCGGAAGATGGTTTAGAATTTTTCTATGTAAAAATATTTAGGTTTCGGTAACATTTTATTTTCATTGCTTTTTAACTGATTAAATTGAAGTGAATTTACGCGCGAAATAAACTTTCATATTTTCGGACGAAAATTTACCAGTTGCTATGTTTAACTAGACGTATTCCAAATATTAAATTTTTATTTCAAAATTTTATCGTTTAAAATTTCACAAAATTTTAACTAATTACGTTATTAAAATAGTTGAAATTTACGGGTCGTTACACAAATGCAATTCACAAACACAGATATAATCACAGAATCAGACACAGATGCAAATACTAAATAAAAGCAGTAAAGGAAAGAACACACCAGGATTTTATATTGGTTCGGAGTTACCCTACATCCAGTCCCGTAAAATCCTACAGATTTCTTTTCAAAATAATCTCCCAGATTACACCCTCGGTTTCAAGGCTACGAGGTACACCCTCCTGTATTCGAGTTCAGGGAAATTCTCTTGATTTAACTAGGCTACAAGATCACCTAATTGATTTTCGGGGCTACAATCACACCCAATTGATTTCAAGGCTCAACCGTACCTTTTACTCAATAGTTTGATTTACAAAAGATTCTATAACTCTGAATAGCACTGAGCTCTTATGGAGAGAGTGGCAGAGAATCAAACAAGAGATAATCAAGTTTGATTCACTTGGTATTTCGGCAGAGTATAGTTTAGGATTCTTTTAGAATAAATGTGGAAGATGAAGAGGAGAGAAAATAAATGAAAATCTGGTAAAAATTCGTTTAGAACATACTGGTATTTATAGTAGAGCAATAACCATATCTATTCGTGAAAGGATACGACAGATAGACACTTCTTTTGAAAATTGAAATTTGAAAATAACGGATACCATGTCGACTTGGGGGGGTTGAGGTATGTCGACATGCTCAAGGCAAAATTGATGTTTTGATTTTCTTATTAAAATTGGTTTCTATAATTTGTCAAAACAATTTCTAAACTTTGTAAATATATTTGAATATAGTTTAAACATATAAAAGAGTTTAGAAAATAATTTTTAATATATATAATCTTAATCTATAAAGTGATTTAAAATTTGAGTATATAAATATTTTAAAGCTAAATATTTAAAACAAGAGATGGTTTAAAAACAATGACAATTTTGAAATCAAAATATTAAAAATAGTTTTGAGGCTAAAATATTTCAAACAAGAGAGATGTCTTTTTGAAAAGAAAGTTTTGAAAACATTTTTAAAAACAAGAGATATATTTTTGAAAAACATTTTTATAAAATTAGTGGATATCAAAATAGGACCAATATATGTTCCACTAGATATTATCATGGGTTTCATCCCACTAGGGTTCCATCCCTTTAACAGACTCAGAGTGGATTCCATTCCACGAATAAATTTTGAATAAAGATGTAAGTGCTTTCAAGAAGTTTTAACATAAATCTAGACTGACTACATTATCTTGTACTGTTTGAAATCTTGAACTCTTGATAACTTGATTTCTTGATACTCATGACACTACAGGAAAACCCATTTATAGTAGCAATAATTTGTGGCATTTCAATCTAAATGCAACTAATACTATTTCATACTACACTATGCACGTAACAAAAAAATATTTCCCTTTCCCGCCTTGACCTAAAAAATTTCCGCCTAACCCAATAATCATAACCCAAAAGTTACCGCCCCATTTCTCCTTAGTACTTAGAAAATTTCTGCCTCTTTACTCTAAATCCCTAATTCCCAATTCCTTGGTACATAGAAAATTTTCTTTCTCTCTCCATTCATCACAAAGAAATTGTTGGTTCCCACTTTGTTTCCCCATCCTTTCATTAAACTCGATTGACTGATTCAACTGCCGATCTTTGCAATTGTGGTTCATCAAATTCTGAACATCAAGAAAAGCAAGTGACAGTTGAGGTTTTTATCGAAGTCTCTAACAACGACATTCAAGCAAGGCTATCACAGTCAGATGAACTCCCGGATAAGCATCACTGCAATTATTGATACAGGTATGATTTGGCAGAGGCACGATATTAAGCTTTGAATTCCCATGTATCAGTTTTAGAAAGCCCCATGGTTGTACAAATTGTATGTCAGTAAATTATATGTCGACATCATGTTACCTATTTTCCTGTTATGTTAGGTGTACGTAAGTATGAGATAATTGTCTGCTCCTTTCGTTCTTTGCTATCGTTCAACTTGTCTAAAGCTTCTTCTCAATTGTACACGTTCAACTTCTGCTTTGAAAACTGATTTAATTAACCAAGCTGACGTTGTTGAGATCTTACCTACAATATTAATGTTCAGTACCATCACACACGGTGTAAGGTATGAAATTTACAGTCTGATCTTTTTTTCCATTTTTAACTTATGTTATTTTGCATAAGATAATGATACTGTGCCTGATTTTGGACAGCCACCACTATAGCTATTCAAATGTTACTGTTATGAAAGGTAACAAATTTAGATCCATATTAATTTTGTGATTCTGCCCATGTTAGCTGCTAATAATTATGAACTTTGTTGAAAATATAAGTATTCATGTTCATTATTTATTGTCCTATTTGTTTATTGGATGTATTCTTAGTTCATAAGCCATATATTTAGGTGAATGGTGGTGTATCAGTGCTTACAGTTCTAAGATCAAGGTTTATTTCACATCGTAATATATCTGCATATGCTAACATACATCTGCAATCAATAATTGTACTGCTGTTTGAATTAAATGATGATGTAGACATTGATTAGCACGATTTCTTTGCTTGTAGGTTATGTCCTTGAATTTGGTTGTTATGTGTTACAATTAGGTGTATGTTTGTAAAGGAAATTGTTTTATGCCGTTTGGCTATAAAAGAATCGTTGAACATAACATTGTGCAAGCTTTGGATATAAATGCAAACAAGGCATGCCAGGTAGGGAAATACATATTGGGTTTTACAATAAATCAGTCTAAACACCTCATATTTACCAAGTTGGCTTCTTATCAAATATAATACGCTTCATCCTTACAATCATGATAAGATAACCTCCAATCCAATCATCTTGCGGCATATAGTTACTTCTCTATTACAATGTCCAAGCCAACACGATTCAAGTAACAAGGAAATATTGATACTGTGGTTCCAGATAATTGTTATACTAATTTGACATTTAATTTTTGAATAGTTATTGGATTCATAAACGATGATGAATGAATAAAGGCATTGTCAAGTTTGTTTCCTTATACCAAGACATTCAACTTAACGATATCTTGTTTGCAGTTGTATAGTATAAGAAGGGAATTTCATTTGTATTTTTTTGACTAAAATCAACAACTCGTATAGCCACAAAACAAAACTTGAATCCGGCTGGTTCTTCAAATATATGCGTTTACTTGTGTGTTTTGAGCGTGTGTATGTATTTACTTGTGTGCATGTGTTGCAGCATATATGTGTGTTTGTATGGGAGATGTGTGCATTTTTATACATAGGTGTGTGTTGTGTGTACTCTTGTTTAAGAGTGTGTAGTTGAGTTGTAGGACCGAGCAGATAAGGAAGCATACATTCTTATTTGGGATCTTTCATCTACAATCTCTAAAAACTTTCGAAATAGGGCTCAAGTACACTACACCATAACAGCCATTTTGTAACACATATTTTGTTCAATTGACAACGCTTATTTGCGTTGGAGATTAATCACAACAATAAGCGTTGCTAAGCAAAAAATGTGTGACCAAAAATACAAATTTAAAATTTTTTAATTGCCAACACATATTTGCGTTGGTAGATGAGGTTAAATTGAAATTTAATGAATGTCGTTCGGGTAAAAAAGTAAATTAGCATCCTCTTTTTCATCCGTAGCCCTAATCCAAACTTCTAAACGCTTTTTCGTTCACGGCTACCAAAAGTAAAAAAATTCTCCTTCGGCGATTCGATTTCTGCCTCTCTCGTTCGACCGTATCGGCCTCATTTTCAAGCGAGGAATCGGCATCGACCTCACGTGTCATTCCCATCTGTTCAAGCTTATGTCCTAGAATGAACGAAATGGGCGGCTGGAACGAAAGAAAAGAGGAAAAAGCTAGGGCAAATTGTCTCTTCTCTAAGTAAAATCAATGAGGTAATCTATGTTTTTCCAACGAATTTCATTTTTGATCTATATAAATTAAACGTATTTGCTTATTCTACCTTTTTTTTTTACCTTTTCCTGTATGATTAGGTCAGCAGACTAGCAGTAAATAGATTTTTCCATTTTGTATTTCTTGAGTTTGCTAAGATTGTACGAATTTACTCAGATTGGATGCTAAATCAACGTAGTAGTAGGAGAAGTCGATCAAATTTAGAAATAGCAGAGACAAACTGATTTCTTATCAATTTGAGACAAATTGATTTCCTTCTGTAAAGTTCATCAGTTTTACCTCTTTAGTAATGTGCAACTTGATGACTAAAATGTTATTATCCAATGCATATGATTGTCTAGCTGTGTTCACAACTCATTATAATTTACTCATGATTTTAGAGTAAATAAAATTTATTTCTGCATTCATTTTAAGATGTCGTATAAATGGCTGAAGTGTACTCTTTAGACTCTCTATCCTTTTATTGTATCAGTTCATTGCATCAGATCTTTTTCTCTGAAGCTCGTGATGCATGTACAATTCATGTGGAATAATTACAATGGCTCATGTGAATTTGATGAGCTTGAATTAGGGTGACAAACCTTGTAGTAAAAGTTCCCTAATAAAATCATTTGTAATCATGCAATAGAGGATTGTATACTTACTAAATAAACAACAGTTAATTTTCACTGTATCTAAATTATTACACTTATATTAAAATAAAAACAGCTGCGTTGATCATAAATTGTAGTTGATACTCAAAAAATAGTCAGAGCTAGCAAGTAACAAAATAATTATAATCATAGTTTAAGCAAAATAATTAAGAACATGGTAGAATAGGTACCATTACAAATTATTATACTTGTACTTAATATTTTGCCTCTTCTAATCATCATTGAACAAATTCCTTCATAAAAAAAATAGTTCCCCTGCTTTTATTCGAACAAACAAAAAACTATCGATATACCCAAGATGTTTTACAAATTTATAACCAGCAAAATAACAATGGAATTTAATGGATATAAAGAAATTTGGTTGCACATGGTTGAACATGTAAGGCGGCTAGCATTGTTAGCTACACCGATATTTGTCCAAAAATGTTATGCAGCTCGTTTTGTAGTTTTGGAAGAACTCATCAATGGATATAATCATTTACAGTACATATTTATTCTTAAGTAAAAGCATTTTTCCTTTAGTGAATTTGGCTTAGTCTCCCAACCAAAGTAAATCCACTTAAGCTTATGTTATTGAGAATCATCTCAATTGTTTCTCTCTCTATGGCTTAAGCACTTTTCTTCTCCAATATTAATTATTTATTCTTGAAAAGCAACTAGCTTTGTATATCTTTTTAGTAAAAGGATAAATGCAAGTAGCATTAAGATATATGGATACAATTTAAACAACTAACAAAATTTATACTTCACGTAGTTTACAACAAAGTTGAACTAAATGATAAGTTACCAAATTGTTATTTCTACAAAAATGTTGCATGTTATGCATAGGATTTTGTGGCATAATTCATCCTGTTCATTTTTCTCTGTGCAGTTCCAATTATGGATATTTCTACACAACAACTGATGGATGAAAATAGTCGAATTTTTCATCAGATTTTAAGCAATCTAGTTTCATATAAGGTATATAAATTATTAGCATTGTCAACATACCGATTAATATAAATTCTGTATCAAACTGTTCTTTCAAATTGCCTGATAAATAACTATGCATAAAGTATCCTATATTATTTCATGGTAGCTTTGTTTTATTAATACTTGATATCGTCAGTTTGAAATAGCAGTAGCATCGTGCACCGGTTACATCCTTACCATTTTTTTCTTCATTTTATCATAAAGCAATAGCGTATTACTGAAGGACTAACTGTTAAATATAACGTAGAAGTGTTTTATTAGTGTGGAAATTTTGATCTAAGTCATCCTACTCAAAAACTATCAAACAAAAATCATGGTTTTTGGATATTCTCTAACGTGATTTCATTATATAGGTAAAAGAAAACATTGAGCTGCTACATCACGCGTGCAATAATATTTCAGCCATTCAAACTAAGTATTAGGCGATTCATTTTTTGTTTACACTCAAGAATGAAATTTTCCTTTTTATAGTAATGTTTATTTTTTCCAATTTGTGCAGCATGTGTTGTACACCTGGTATCATGAGTCAGATGCCTCCTTTAACTGTGGTAGCTAACAAGGAACTTCTTAATGTCCTATTATCCACTCAAAACCAAGTAAGCATTTCGAATTTAAGTTTAGTAATTTCAATATAAATCACATGGAGATTGTTTTTCTTTTAAATGCGTTTGGTACTTGTGCATGTGCATGTAACCCGGTTCCACTGACCCACATCGTTTTTCTTTTAGATGTGTTTAGTACCTGTGCATGTGCATGCAAGCTGGTTCCACTGACCCATTAACTCAGGGCTAGTCTTGAGTTAAAAATTATAATTGGACATCTTTAATATATTCTACATCAAAATTAAAATTATGATTGGACATCTTCAATATATTCTACGTCAAAGTTATGTTTGATGTTAAATTATTTATGTTGATCCCTTAATTCTAAAGTTATTTTAAAAGACAATGCACAAATTATTATAAAAAAATTAATTAATTTGACAAGACTTGAACCTATGACTTTATCTCAAAAATCTCACTGTTCTACCTCTTGGGTACATCATTTTTCTGTTTTCATCACAAACATGGCGTTTGTAAGAATTTATACATTAAGTACACCTCGGGTTTACTCAAAATGGGCTGAAGTGGGTCATCCCTCATAGCCCCTTCAGGGCCAGCCCTACAAGGACTTAAGTTGACAGATATATCACTTTTTAACGTGCAATCAAATGGGAAAAAATGGACACTTGCAATATTTCAAAAAAGCTTAGTACCTGTTTATATACTGCACTTATACCAAATCTTAGTTCCATTATTTATATACTACACTTATACCTATAGCGCTGAACATAAAAAAAACTTACAACAATAAGGTATATCTTTGTTGTACAATCAGAAAAGTGGCAAGTTACCATTAAATCATTTCTTTTAAATAATGCCTTAGCAAAGAACATGTTCTTTGGAGTTTCGAACCGCAAACAATTAAGTGCACAAATGATCTGATCCGCAAACGATTTAGTGCGCAAAATATAAATATCAGATAACTCGTAAGTTTATCAATATGATTAAAAGTAACATATTTATTTATCTAAAGAGATAAGAACAATAAAGTTAATTACATAGGAAAACTCAATTTAATCACAACTTATGATATAGAGAGCCATAAAATAAAGATATCTCACAAAAATTAATATGTCTAGCCGCAGTAAGCTGTCTCATAAAAATAAGTCAAACGCTATTAAAAAGACTATCGAATACCTTTGCGAAGCGCCTTTAAATTATGTTCTTAGAAATAAGATAAAATATTAATTTTTAAATACTATATTGAACGATCAAGTTAGGATTGTGGGGTCTTTATTCACATTGGGAAAGCTCTTAATCGCTAGAGATTCTGCTTTTTTCATGTATATGACATATATATAGTTCCACAAACCCGCCAAATTTTCAGTATTTCAAAAGATTTCGATCCCATATAGATTTAACATAAATAAACTCAATGTTAACGCTAAAAATTGAACGCTAACACCCCGGTGTGTGTAGTAATGTTGTGAAAGCACCACCCGTGATACGGCTGTAGCTCCTATTACTACTCATCACCTTCAGTTTCCTCCCTCTACCAATTACTATTCTCGGAACTGAAGTTGAACTGGAGGCTGGAGCACAAAATCATTCATACTTTTCAACATTGATGTGGTGTGTAAACCAACAACATATACTGTTTACTTTCGTTTATGTATATACACACCTCTACCAAAAGTTGGGAGACGGCGCTAAAGAAATAAATCAGGGTGATACATGCTTTTTTTCCCTTCCCTTGATAGCTTATATATGTATGTCTACTACATGTATTCTTATGTTTTTGCATTATGAGATGCATGTGCTGGTGTAATCTTTATAGTCAAAAACTTAGAAATTGGCCTATGTATATGGAGATGCCTTTAAGTTTGTGCAATCTTTTGTGGTCACTATTTTAATGTTGTCCCTCTTTTATAACACTTGTTATTTGTTAATGGGCATGATGAGATGGTTAGCAGTCTATAAGGTACAAAATGAGATGCTTTTTCTGACTTATTTTGGGAATTGTTGCTGGCTTCCTGCATTCATTTTACTCGCATTTTCTTTGATTTTTTTGTTTGTTATACTTCACTCTCAATTAGTTCCAGTCAGAGGAAACAATAATATAGCCGGGGCAGATAATTTATTGCGTATTCATATATTTCCAAATTCGAACTGAGCCGGGGCGCAGTTTAAGCCTAGTTACATTATTAATAATCAACTTAATTTAATGTTCAATTTAATTTTTATAAAGGAACTGCAAATTCAATTTAACGTGATATTAAATGCAGGCACTTCTAGAGGAAGCGGAAAAAAAGAGGAAGTTGGATGATAGTTCTAAGGGTGGAGTCGAAGATCTTGAAGATGACCCAATTGCGGAAGTTTTTGGTTCCGACACGAAGAAAAATTATTGTCGAGCAATTAGTTCTACTTCTTCTATAAAACAAGTGAAGATGGCTCGAGCTGTAAAAGCTGTAACTGAAAAGAAGCAAGCCGTGGATTTGTCTATTTGGAAATTGGAGATAGAAAGGCAAGTAGCTAATCAAGTTAATAATGCCATCAATTCAATTACTTCAACTTTTATGAAATTTATGCCTAGTTTGCAAGAAAAGTATGTTGCAAGTCCTACGACTCCACAAACGGAAGGTGCTTCTAATTTAGGAGATTCTCATACAAACAATAATGTATTGAATTAACCAACTTAATTATGTATTGTACTTGTTATGAAGTAGTTGACATTGTTATGAAGTAGTTGACTATGAAATATATGTTGTTATTTGATCATGAATATTGTAAATTTTGGGTTCCTATTGAATGTAGTATAATAATGCATATCATGTTAGTTATTAATTGTTTATTAATGTTAAAATAATTGACTATATTGAGAATGAAAATATTTCAGCGTTATAAGCGTTGGCAATTAAAATTTACCAACGCTTATAAGCGTCAGCATAGAAAATTAAACAATGTTGGATGGTTAATTTGCCAACGTTTATAAGCGTTGTTAAATAATATACACCAACGTTTATAAGCGTTGGCGAATACAACCTTCCAACGCTTATAAGCGTTGGGAAACTAAACTTGCCAACGCTTATAAGCGTTGGCAATAAATTGCGACGCCCCTACAGCGACGCTAATAAGCGTTGCTGAAACTGTTTGCGACAGTTATACTCGTTGGAAATCACCTGTTTTGGTGTAGTGGTACTTCCTATCCACAACCAACAAATTATGTCACCATTTTTAATATATCATGTTGTAAACACCACCGTTGCTTTTAACATATAAATCAAAATGAAAAGAGAGAGAAAAAATCTATAGAAAAGTAAAAATTAAAATTTGTTTTTGCTATAAATCATAAATTTTTGCTCTTTTTAACTAGATCCGGCAACGTTATATATTTCAATGAAGTTTTGTATTTCGTAGGTAAATTGCAAATATTTTTGCAATTTCTGCTTTGAATTGCAAATATAATACATGTAGTTGCAAATATTTGCAATTTCTACTTCAAATGCAAAATATTTGCCACAACAAATTACTAATTGTATGACATATGAATATTGTTGGAAAGAGTCTAAAATTTGTGATTTTACGGTGATTTTTTTAGTTGAACGTTTCTAATTTGAAGAAAGTCGAATAACATACTCATACAAACTTCCAAACTAATCACCACCGTTCTTCTACCTATATTAAATGAGTTCTCTAAAAAGTTTGTGGTGCTTCTCATCCTCGTCTTAGTCATCTTCATCATCTTCCGGCGACTTTATTGAACATTGTATTACTCAACAATGAATGTTTATTACTGAAATGAGGGATTTAATGGCCCATGAAATTGCTGAAAGCTCTATGTCATTCTAAGGAGGTAGCATTGTTGGAAGAATATACTTGTGTTGTGGACGTGACTATGCTGACGGTCATAATCAATTGATCAAGGATTATTTTATGGAAAACCACGTGTACGGAGACTTGGATTTTAGACGAAGATTCTGTGTGTCGAAGAATATCTTTAATCGGGTTCTCGAAAAATTAACCGAAGCAAACATTTTTTTCACCTATAGAATAAATGGAATCAACGAACTTGGAATTTCTCCATTGCAAAAGGTTACGGCTGCACTTCGCATGATATCACATGAAACTTCTGGGTATTCGTAAGATGACAAAGTGTGAATTGGAGACTCAATGACAATATTATGTATGAAATAATTTTGCAAAACTGTTTTTTGTATGTTTGGTGAAGAATATCTTCGATCCCCTACCCCTCAAGACATTGATAGATTGCTAGTAATGGGATCTCAACGTGGATTTCCAGCTATGTTAGGTAGCTTAGATTGTATGCATTGGATGTGGAAAAACTGTCCAATTGCATTACAGGGCCAATACACAGGATATTGCAAAAAGGCAACTCTGGTCTTGGAAGTTGTTGCTTCGTTCGATTTGTATATATGGCATGCTTTTTTTGGAGCATCGGGTTGGCTAAATGATATTAAAGTTCTACGACAGTCATTTTATTTAATGACTTATGTAATGATATATCACCTCCGTGTAATTACAAAATAAGAGACAAAGATCATTACATGGGTTATTATTTGGTAGATGGAATCTACCCAAAATGGAAAACATTTTTGCAAGCTTACAAAAGACCAAATAACGTAAAAGAAGCCAGGTTCACCAAACAACAAGAGAGTTTGAGGAAAGATGTCGAACGAGCATTTGGTGTGCTTCAAGGTAGTTTTCATATATTAAGAAAAGAGGTATACTACCACGACCCGGCGGTATTATCCGATATCATATATTGCTGTATAATTTTACATAATATGATTGTCGAAGAAGAACGTGGTGGGTATGAGCTTCAACTAAGAAACTATTCAGACATTGCTGTAGCATTTCAGAAAAAAGCTTTTAAGGACCCAAATACTTTTGCTAAATAATTGCAAAGAAAATAAGACATTTGTGATCCACAAGCTCATCTTGATCTACGAGAAGAACTAGTGGAACACTACTAGAAACTTATAGGAAACCACTAGTAGAAGTGATGTTTAGATGGTGCTTGTGTTTTACTTATCTATTGTAATAAGTTGTTGTTGACGTTTTGTACTAATGTTTTTGTTTGAATTTGTTATATCTACTATACTAAGTTGTTGTTGACGTGTTAATAGTAATAACAATAGAGAGAATGCCAAGTCAAGATGAGCTTGAAACTATAACAATAGCAATAACAATAAAATTGACAACAATAGCATTACCAATAACTGCAACTAATATAGCGACAATCACATTGACAACAACACTAACATGACACTACAACCAACACTTACGAGTTCAAATAATAGATGCCTAATGTTGTCCACAAAATTACTACTAGAATTAAATATTCAAAAGCGTACAGTTGATAAACTCGCATTCTCTGTTAATAAATATTCTAATTCTACGCCTAATAAATTAGTCTGGACTCAGTCTCCTGAAACGAGAATTTCTGAACTACACACCCAAGTTAAGACTGGAAATTCTAAGGTTCAAATGCATGAAATAGACGCAAGCGCTAAAAAACAAAATAAATAAAAAATGCAGATATTTAGGGTTCTTAATGAATACCCGAAAAATTCGAAATCCGTCCACATCCGCATACGGAGATCAGATAAATATCTGATATCTGGAAAAACGGATGCGACATCCGAAAATTATCCGTCCGGTATTTTTCAAGATTATAGTTTAAATTATGTATATTTTAGTACAGTAAAAGATATTTATTTATGATTTTCTTAAGTTGGAAGTTTATATTTTGCGCACTAAATGCATATTAACTATTCAAAACTATTTATTATTATTTTATTTGTTTATTTTAACACTTTTATAATTAGTGAGATTGAAAAAAGTTTATGTTAAACTAAAATTTTCCATCTATAATTCTTGATTTATCGGTCGTTATCGGATAGGATAATTATTCGATATCCGTCCGTATTCGCGGATGCGAATATCCGATATTGAAATGATTTCGGATGGGGACGAAAGTATCCATTGACAAACCTAGGGTAGCCCATCTGTAACTCACTGCTGCGAAATCTCTCTGCTCTACTTAAAAAAATTACTCCATAAATGGCGTGCTCCTCAAAAAAGAACTGGCTGTACTCTTTGTTCTCCTCAACAAAATTAAAACGCGCTGCCCCAAACAAAATCATGCACAAAATCTTGAGCCCGTCGCCTAACCAAGCACTGCCACCGTGAAAACAAATCGTGACGCCTGAAGGAATAAATGCTGAGCCTAGATTTACTTGCGGTATCGACTGCTGCCTGGAGATGCTCCTGCGCTCATGGACCTGATGCTCGCACCTGGTTGCCAAGACTAACACCACCGTGCCTACAGTTGCTCATCACACCGCCTGACGTCGACTTGAACGAAGGTTGCCGAAACTGGATCCGGAGACGTGCTTTGTTTCTGGATGAACTGTGGTTGTTGTTTGGATCTCAAGCTCGCTGCCGAAGACTGCATGGAACTGTAGTCAGACGTTGGTTATAGTTACGGTTAGGGTTTGCTACCTTGTAGATAGCGGTTGTGGTCAAAACAATAGTGACATTAGTGTTGAATTGGAGTTGCTTGTTGGTTTAAATGTTGGCTCGCGTATTGTAGATTTGGTGATGAAAAACGTACCCGAAATGGATGCTTGTTTGAAAATTTGGTGCTGGTTTGCAGATGCATGAACAGCAATGTTGCTTGTTTGAAAATGTTGATTAGAGATCCAGAGGTCGGTAGGGCGCTGTGTGTAGTTTAATGGTTGAAACAAAGTCCTAACTTCTAATCTTATTTACATTCCAAATTTCCATTCAAAAATACCTACCTTCACTAACGTAACTAGGAATTTGGCTTGGAATGGGCAACACATATTACCCTTATTTCAGTTAAACAATTAAGTGTAATTGCTAATTTAATCTAGTTGTTTCATTGTTGAATAAGTTTACACATTGAGTTGTTACACTAAGCAATCACAACAAACCTATAATAAACAACAAATTTGAATTCATATAAGAAATTTTAACAATAAATCAGAGAAAAATTTAGTAACAAATTGGGGATAATGTAACGAATTTAAATATCAATCCATTAATCATTTATCAATAAGTCATTTAATGGATGCGATTTCTATGTTGTAATAGCTAACTGGGAATCATAAGCAAATTTAGAAAAAACTCATTGCATAAATAGAGAACATACATGAGTGGAATTAGGGTTTTACATACTAGGTGAATAGATAATGCTTTTGTTATTTTTTGTTATTATATTTTTACTTTTTTGAGTTGGGCAGTTGCCCACCCTACCCTCAACATGGTTACGTCCCTGCCTACCTTGAACCAATGTCATGCGTATAAAATCTCTTCAGTTTGAACCAATGTTTTGAGAACCGAACCGCAAGTCGGACCGTGGCGTCTCAAGGTTCAAGATTTTGAAGGTCGAACCGGTCAGACCGTTGGAATCGTGCGTTTTTTCTAATGCATCATATGATTCGTAATCGAAGGTCGAACCGAACCGGTCAGACCGGTTAGTATCATATGATTCGTAATCATATGATTATTGAATTATGTCTCAAAATTGTGGCTTGATACATAAGTCCAAAATAATTGTAAAACTGTTTGATACTTCTGTATTTTCTAATGCATCAATTTTTTTATGATATCATTATTATATATTTATTTTATAACGAATTTTCACAGTATTCATATCAAAATAAAATTATATCTATTTTTAGTCAGTACTGAAAACAGTTATTATTTCGCAAATACTATTTGGTATGTTTACAAAAACAATTTTCATAACTTGACGTGTCCATTAAGAAGTGTTATATGATATGCCCCTAATATTTCTGCCATTAACATACTAATATACGAAATACAGAGCTTCATTCAACCACTTATTACGGGATTTTATTTCATACAGTGTAACTAGTTTACAATCAAGAGTTTCAGATTAAATATCATGAACTCGAAGCATTAGTTCTTATAGAAACTAATTTTTTATATGAAAATATATTTGAAATAAAAATCATATTTCTCGTTTTATATTAAGTATCTTTTAGTATTTTGTACAACTCACATTTTCGATATCTCTTCATGAAGCAGAAGTGACCCTTCACTCTCTTTATCCCAATTGTGCCTAAGTTACATCCACTTTCGTACATTCTCTTTACTTTTCCAATGTTCGAATCATTCAAAACTAAAACCCCTACCACAAGACAATGTCGAACTCTTTACAAAAATGCATCGTTCATCCTTAACATTTAAGAATATCGAATAAGGTGCACTATACGTAAACCTATGCAGTTAAAGCCCCGCAAAAGCCTCGCAAAATCTCCACTGTAGCGCATAGTGCTCTTCAACCGCTACGTTTTTTAAATTATCGCTACTAAACAGTGGATCCGCTTTAAGACCCGCTATTTTCCACTACACACGCTAAATCAAGGCTTTTTAGCACCAGCTTTAGTAATATTAATATACAAATTGTGATTTGACTAATTATTTTTTAAACCTAATCAATAAAGTTAGGAAAAAAGCTAATCTTAAGGCATAAGTGTTCAATATAAATTAAAAATCTATTATGGTTACCAAATCTAGTATGCGTAAATCACGATATTCTTCGATTTTATTATATAAAAATAAATAATGTTTCTTTTTCCTACACAAATAATGTGAGAATGAGAATAAATTAAGTTTAAATATTTGATTTTATATCTAATGAAGTTTTTTGCTATGCGGCTATTTTCCGCTATATCCCCGTTTTTTCTCTGCTGTTACTTTTTGCACCTCCACCGCTATAGTACCACTAATCGCTTTAATTGCACGGACGTAAACTGATCAAACTGACATTTCAGCGATCGATTTCCTAAGTATGCCTTTTAGACCTAGATTTAGCGTGACATCTAACACAACAAGATCATTGTTGTAATCAATCATAAGGTATACACGATCTCGTACTATGGTGTACTTACTTATTTCGAATGAACCAATTTCATTGAAGTTTCATGCATTACGAATAACGACTATTCACCCTATAACATTTATATGCGATCGAATACAAACCAAATATCTATAATCTTGTATTTCTTAAGAGTTTAAAACTCATAAAAGACAATACACAGCCTCATACAACATTTAAGCGACCGAGACATGAATGTTTTAGCGATTGTATAAGTTGGCTCTTACATAGTTCTTGAAGTAACAACATGTCAAAAGATCTATTGGAAAATATATTTTATATTTCCATGTCAATCTTAATTAGGTTCATTTATATATTTTAACTGATAAACATTTTATCAAGTATAATGGTCGCACAAATTTATCTAAGTAGATTATTTTAATTTTATATAACATATATTCTTATAATATTAGAAATGTTAAATGTATTTATTTCATTTTTCTAATAAGGCTTCAACTAGGTTTTTATTTTTCTCGAAAACCCTAAGAAAATAACATAGAAATCGTTTTGATTTCTTTAATGGGCATTACGACTCCCTTGCCTTGAGATTTTGGCCTTAAGGAAACTCAATAAATCATAGGTCCACATACGATGGATAACCCCTTCGGTTGTATCTTATACAAGTCATAACATGTGGTCATTTTCCTAATATCATCTTTACCTTGAGAAACTCAGCAAATTGAAAGAGATTATTCATTCATACCTACAATTTCATGATGGCATAAGTATATTGCACGTATCTTGACGAAACTCAACAAATACATGCATGTATCTTACCTTGTTTAGTTGATATTTTAATATGACTACACATAACATCTCCAGATCGAGGAAATTCAACAACTAAAGAGTTTGCAAGTAATCTATTAATATATAAATAGTAGAGGACAACTAATACATTAAGGGTTCATAGTCTTTAACACACATGCTATAACAAAATTTTCAACTGTCTTCGAACAGACTTACGCGAGCGAATCATATGAACAAACAATGAAGAAATGACTCAAGGACTTTGGAAACATCAAAAGAATGATGGTATGGAGTGACTCAAGAAATTACAAAGAGATTAGAGCAAAGAACCACTTGGTACGAAGCGCTTCCTCTTGGTATCGATGGCTTTTTCTCCATGTGGACCCCCAAAACGTTTGTACATGGATCTTTGGCCCGAGTGATTATCATGAAGTGCTTTTCTTGAGGAATAGATGAACAACCTTGGGGATTTTTCAATAAAAAGCTAACAAATACAAGCGGTGTTAGAACCTCTCAGAAACAACCCAATCTGAACAGAAAATTGTTCGAAACACAATGGATCGGAGTAGAAGGCCAATTGAAAGAAGTAGGGAGGTTTCCCCCTTGAAAAAATAGTTAGTACAGATCAAAAACCACTTGGTACCAAGTGGTTTTATTGGTAACTGGGTTCGATTACCCCTCCTAACACTAGGATCTGGATCTAGACTTGATATTTCATGGACCTTCAATTCTACTAGGCGGTTTTCTTATAAATACAACACCTATAGCTTTAGGAAAAGAACTTCTCTTTCTATACATTGAACTTTTTGGGGCACTTGATTTCTCTTCTATTTTCTTGTTCCCTACATACTCCAAACACTCACAAATCTGAGATCCATTAGATTGTGGTTAGATTTGTGTTATAATTAATGTATTCTAGAGAGAATCAATCAAATAATAAGATTAAAGTGGACGTAGGCCGAAGTATTTTCCGAACCATAATAAAAATTATGTCTTTTCTATTGCTTTTACATTTATTTCATTAGATCTGGTACTTTCAATTGATTATGGGGTGTTTGAGCATTTTTGGTGTAAACATTTTTGGTGCTTTCATTGGGAAAGGGCTAGATTTGACAACCTAAAGCTTGGATCTAAAGTTTGAAAGAGATAAAGATGCCTCCTACGAGAACAGTTATATGACCAAGTAATCTAGAGCATGAGGGAAGCCAATAGGTGTCCTCAAATTCAAATTCATCCGTTTACATGACCAGAGAAGAGATAGAGAGGATGATGTAAGAAATGCAAGATGCAATAACCCTAATTTTGATTAACATTATTTAGGATATTTAATTAGATAAATTAAATGAAATAATGTAGATGGTTAAGTGATTGAGATTTTTTAATTAATAAGGGGTCGTGCCTTAATGAATATGTAAGCAAAAGAGAATAAAAATAAGTAAGTAGGAGGCATATAGTAAGGGCAAAATAGGAATAGTCTTTGTTCTTATACCCTAAACCCTTATTACCTTCATTTCTTTTTCATTTCAACATTTACAAATAAAACCAAAACACTTGTAAGCTCAGTCGACCACCATTAAGAAGAATCAAAAGAAGATAAGCTAGAAATCAAGTATAAAGCTTGAAGAAATCAATCAAAGGGCAAATCTCAACCTTCTTAACATCAAACTAAGGTGAATAGTTTGATTTATATCTCACTTTTGTTAATGATTTCGGTTTCAAAGTTGGATCCAAATTATTTTGCAAATAATATGCCATGTTATATTTGGTTAAATGGATATATATATATATATATGCTTGTTAATAATTTATATTATTTCATATAGATTTTATGATAAGTTTAGATTGGAAAACTAATTAAATGACATCCAAATGATTTTCGTTTCTGATATATGATCAAAAAATTTATTTTAGAAGTGGGTTTCAAGTTTTATAATTTTTTAAATTATTATGGATTTATTATGAATTTTCTATGAGAGAAAATAGTTAATTTTGGGTTTAAATTATTCAAAGCAATTATATAACGATTTTGGGTCTGAAATTTAAATATGTTAGAAAACATATTAAAAATGAATTATTGTGATTTTGTGGAATTTTCCTAAGTATTTTACTATGGTTACAAAATTACTTAAGTTAAGGGACTTAATTGTTTTATATGTTTTATCAAGGAGAAGGGCTTGTTTGTTAAACGTTTTTAATTGATAATTTTGAATTCGACAGCCTTTTAGAAAAGAATTTTGATAAAAAAATGGCAACCAATTACATTTTGACAAATTAGGAAGGTTAGGTGGAAAGAAATTACTTCGAAAGGCATAAAATCAGTTTTGCTTGGATTTACCACTTCGCCACTTCTAATAACTAGCTTTCGTCACCATACTTCTGTTAACAAACTCATTCGAAACCAATGAACATGGCATCAAAACAATTGATACATAGCACATTGGAGAAAGGTAGAGGGGATGATGGAGTCGAAGGCCATGCTTTCGAAGAGGTTGTTTTTAACTTGTCTTTATTTTTAAAAGAAAGCTTTTGAACTACTTGCCGCTTGCCTTTGTTTTTAGAAAAGAGCTTTCGAATGAGTTGTCGCTTACTTATGTTTTAAAAAGAAGCTTTAGAAAGGATAGCCGCTTTTGAATCCATTCGAAACCCATGCTGCCGCATTCATACCTTTCGAACTAGTTAAGGCCGCTTTTCTTATAGCCTTAGAACAATGTATTCAAAAGGATGCTTTCGTCTTTTTACTTTGAAGCTGCCTTCTCAATACTTTCGAAGCCACTTTCAAAATTATTTTGGAGGCAATGGTTTCGAAAGGATAGGCTTTGAAACTATCCTCTTTCTTTTACTTGGGATTAATGCTTTCGAAAGTAATGCGTTCTCCCCTGTTCTTTATGACCTTATAGTTATATTATATGGTAAGCCCAATGGTTTCGAAAGGAATGATTTTAAATGGTTTTGAACCTATGTTTCCACAAACTTGTATTTGAGCCCAATACTTTTGAAAGGAACGTTTTAAGTGTTTCAAAAGGGAAGGATTCCAATGTTTTCAAAAGGTATACTTTGAGTGTTTCGAAAGGTATATTTTAAGCGTTCTAAAAGGTTTGCTTTAAGTATTTTGAAAGAAAGGTTTCCAATGCTTTCGAAAGACAAGTTTAAATGGTTTCGAAAGGGGATGTCTAAGGTTTTAAGAAATGATTTCGAAAGGCATATTCTAAATACATTCGAAAGGTATGTTTTGGCATCTCGACCTAATTTTTTCAAGGTTAAAGTAGTTAACTTGTTTTAAAGGAGGTAATTTCAATGAATTCGAAAGAGATTGTTTAAGGTTTCAAACAAAGGTTTCGAAGGTATTGTCTTGGCCTTGTAGCCTAAAGCTTTCTAGGTTAAAAAGAGGTTTTAACTTATTATGGAGGGATGGATAATCCCATTGATGAGATTTCATTAACATTATTTTGTGTAAAGCATATATCATGGCATAAGTGTTTTGAGTAAAACAAAGTATATGATTTCCTTGTTTTATAAAGACATGATTTCACGGGTAAATCATTTACAAAGGTTGTTTACAAGGTAATGAATTTTTAACAGGGTAGTCAACCCTAATCATATGACAGGAAATGAAATTTGAATAGGGTAGTTAACCCTAAGTTTATGACTCATATATTAGAAGACCGGATGAGACTGGTGTAGGGTTGCGCCCTATACTTTAGCTAATAACCCCTTGCTAATTTAAGTCCAAAATTCCAGTGTATATGGCTTTGTCACGGATGGGACTAAAATAATGTTACACACAGAAGGGAATATATAGAGTAAAGATAGGTTATTGGTGAGTCCGCAAAACCATTAGGTTTAGTTGGCCCTAGAAGAAGAAAGTTGAGGGCAGTCAGCCCAATATTGTATCTAACAAAATTTAGATTATTGATTATGTCTGGTAGGCCCGAGTCAGCTAATGGTTAATAGTTAGCTAGATAAAACTATAGTGTGGATAGATAGTCCACTGATTTCCCGATTATTATGCAAATATGTATTTGCTATTATTATTAGAATCAATTTGATTGCAGGGTTTTGATTTGCAAAATATATGATTTTCAAAGGATATTAGTGAGAGGAAACCCGTTCTGCTAAGCGGCATGGTGTCACATAATATCAGTAAATCGAGATGTAATAATATTATTCACACCAGGCTTTATGTCTGACTTAAAGTTTATGTTTTCCCCTTAAACTCTTGGGTACTCAAAATTTGATTTAAGTAGATTGAGAGTTATGGATTTTTCGAAGACGTGCAGGAGGCAAAGCTAGCTATGTAGGAGCTATTTAGTATTATTTCCGCCGTGATTTATTTATGACCGATATGTCTATTTAGTACTCTGATCATCCAAGTTGGTATCTTTATATGTCGCTCTTGGTGTAATTTGTAATAATTATATTTGATCACAACATGGGAATCGTTTTAGGATTATGTAACTGAATATGAAATATTGATTTGAAATGTAATCAGAAAAGTTTTTTTTGAAATTTGTGTTGATTTTATTTCATATTCATGTGCTTTTGATATTATGAATACCATTAACATTGTCGTATTTTGTCATTGGAAGTTAATACTATGGATGACTGCAGCATCTATGGCGCTTAGCTTCGGGCCTCAAGATAGGGGATGTTACACAAGATGAAATAATGGCCCGACAGCAGAGATGCTAGATGGATTTTTCAGAAGGATGGAACAAAGAAGAATAGCCGGACTAGCTGCAATTCAAAACCTAAGGCGAGAAAAGAATGCGGGAGCATTTGGAGTTTGAGCAGAACAAAGTGCAACCGAGCCCCTACGACCAAAACAGGTTGGTTCCAGCCTAAATAAGGTTGGTACCGAGATGAATTTACTTGGAAGCATGGCTGATTTGGATTTAGGATGAGCTTAAATGCTTAGAACGGGTGATGTTGGAGCCAGAGAGGCAGATCAAAATGCTACTGTAAGACAGCAAGAGCTAGAACCAGAAGCTCATCGTAGGAGCAGGGGGCAGAATGAAGTTATAAATCGAAGACTTCCATTGGATGATAACCCCATAATCGGGAAGGATTAGAGTCAGGTTCAATTCCCTTACATCGCCTTTTGTTATAAATAAATAATGCAATATTACTATCAGACCACTTACACGTGTATAGGATCTTGATTGGTCCCTAGGCATGCTCTTAGTCAGGAGTTTGAAGGTGATCCTTGATAGGGTTTGATGTTTTGATGTTTGCTAGATGCTCTGACTTAGGATTCATGAGTGATTACTGACACCGAGTAGGAAACACCAACGGAGATTGATGATCCCCTAAAATTGATTAAAATTTTATAAACCAGTTGAATGTGATAGTTGATGCTAATTGAACATGGTAGTCCTTCCCAGAGAGATGGGGCGATGACCATTAGGTATAAGTCCCCTTGTCGAAGAGCGAATGGATTGGGCTTGTATGAAAGTAAGTCCCCTCACCGGACATTGAGTCCCTAGAGTGGATTGGACTCAGCAAGGATTCGAAGAGATTGAACCCTAGATTGGATGTTAAACTATCCGAAGAGATTGAACCCTAGATTGGATGTTAAACAATTCGGAGAGATCAAACCCTAGATTGAATGATTAAACAATCCAAAGAGATCGATCCCTATATTGGATGTTAAACGATTCAAAGAGATCAAACCTTAGATAGTATAATAAGCAATTCGACGAGATTGGACCCTAGAGTGGACGTTGACTTGACCTTAGGATTTGAATGCCTTGTAATCGAACTAAAACATATAAACACCAAATGAACACGGGATGATTTTGATATACGATATAATAACTCCAGATGAGAACAGATTGATTATGATTTATGACTAACAATTAAGCGAGGGATAGAGTCCTTAGCTATGATAGTCTGAAATGACCATGGTTTTGCAGGATAGTCCAAAGGAACCGAATGATTCACCACAACTTGAATCGATTGACAGTTGGAAAGCTTGACTGCCAGAAGTCGACTACTGCAGAGACTTGTTCTTGAGCAAAGCACATCTTAAATTCATAAGGCATAATTTGGGGGGTAAGTGTTATAACCAAATTTTTTGCAATCTTTGAACGGACTTACATGAGCAAATTGGACGAACGAACAATGAAGAAATGACCTGAGCACTTTGGAAACATCAAAAGAATTATGATATGAATTAACGCAAGAGATTATAAAGGGATTGGAACAAACAAAACCACTTGGTACCGAGCACTTTATCTCGGTACCGAGAACTTTTTCTCTATGGGGACCCACCAAAATTCTTGTACATGGAGCTTTGGCCCCCGAATGATTATTATGAAGTGCTTTTCTCGAGGAATAGAAGAACAATTCTAAGGATTTTCTGAAGAAAAGCTGACAAGTATAAGCAGTATCAGAACCTCCCTGAAACAACCCAATCTTAAGGGAAAAATGTTCGAAACATAACGGATCAAAAATAGAAGACCAACGGAAAGAAGGAGGGGAGGTTTACCCCCTAAAAAATCAGTTGGTATCGATAAAAACCAATCGGTACTGAGTGTTTTTTATTGTTAATTGGGCAAGGTTACTCACTCCTACATGCTGGGATCTAGATATGGACTTGATATTTCGCGGTCCTCGGGTTCTACCATGCGGTTTCCCTATAATACAGCACCTATAGTTTTAGGAAAAGGACTTCCTCTCTTTCTAGACTTTGGACTTTTTGGGGCAATTGATTTCTCTTCCATCTTCTTCTTCTTCAAGTATTCCAAACACTCCCAAATCCGAGATCCAGTAGATTGTGGTTGGATTTGTGTTATAATCGTTATATTCCAGAGAGAATCTATCAAATAATAAGATTAAAGTAAACATAGGTCGGAGTATTTGCCGACCACTATAAAACTTATGTCTTTTTTATTGCATTTACATTTATTTTATTAGATTTGGACCTTTCAATCGATTCTGGGGTGTTTGTGCCATTTTTTGTGCAACAACACACACACACTCTTAGAGTGATATGGATTTGGGGAACACTGTATTTCTTATAAAATACCATCGTTATTCAAGTGTTGGACACATTTGAAATCATGGGATACGTACATTACATATATACTACATCCTTAAACATAAGTTTAGTTTCTTACAGTTCCATTTATATTATACATTTATATTATATAAGTTTATTTCATAGATAACAATTTATAATTTAATTAACTTATATAATAGTCTTATGTATATTATTAATTAAATCTTATTTAATTAATTTTAATTCTTATTAGTTAAATCATATTTACTTAGTTTTAATTTTTTATAATTAAATTATATTAATTAAATTTAATAGTTAATTTAATTAACAAATTAATTAAATTATAAAATTCCAAATTTTATTTTATTTATCCTAACCAATTTAAGATGAATATAAACTATAACATTTATAGTCATATATACATATATCATTATATATATATATATATATTAATCAATATCTAATTAATTTATTTACCAAATAAGTATTTTATTTAGTTAAAATAATTTTAATTAAACATTTTAATAAATCTAAAAATTATTTAATTTATCTTAAACAGTTTAAGGTAAATATATATTATACTATAATTTGTATAGTTGTATATATACATATATCAATATATATACGTACGTACGTATGTATGTATGTATGTTTTATATTTTATCATTTGAATTTTCATGTCCAGAAGATTGTCTAAAAATCCTAGAAGTAGAGCCAACTATTATATTAAGGAACAGATTATTATTATTTGTTGGAATCCATCAGGTGGACTCTGCTATAGAACAAGTTTTATCCATTTCTGTTTGGGTTCAATTCACCAAAATCCCATCAGTATTACAGTAAACGATTGACATTAATTGGTTGGCTAACCTTATTGGGGATATGGTTTGTTTTGATTCTGTTACATTTTGTAGGGATAGGTGATGTGCATGTAAATGAGGATATATTTACATCCACGTTTTATCCATTTTTATTTAAATAAATGTCATATTTGGGTATTTTAACATGTTTAAACCAAAATTCAATAATTTAAAAATTACCATATTTTCATCTTCATACAGGGGCAAAATGGTCATTTTTGTGCATGTGCTAATTTGAGAATTTTTACTTGGACTTTTTTTTATGATTTTTATAGGAATTTGGATGTAAATGGAAGAGGGTTTCATGGAATATATGCATGCACAAGAGAATACAAAGGAATGAAGAAAAAAATAATTCAAACTCATGATCATGGAGGACCCCACCCACTTACCTAAATCTACAATTAGAAGCTAATGGACAACTAAGTGGAGGTTAAAGCTTCATGCATATTTGATGATGGATTAATTAGAGGGTAATGGTTATTTGGTGGTCACACTTCCTAAAGGGCATTTTGGGAAGCATCCTAAAAAGTGAATTAGGGTTTTATGCATGTATAAATAACCCACTTATGTACATGTAGATATCTTCTTACACTTGGAAATACCTAGGAAAATTAGCAAGCAAATTGTAATGTCAAAGTTACATGAAATAAAAATGGCTTCATAGCCTCTTTCTCTTTTCTTTTCTACTTGTTCATATTTACTTTTATGTTCATCACTTTCTTTTCATGTTCATAGCTTAGATTTACATTTATGTAATTAGCTTAATATTATTTCATGCAAGTAGTTAATCTCCTTCATTTTAATAGTTTCTACTTCTCTTTGCTTTCCAATGTTGAAATTTACATGTGTTGATTTGATAACACAAATGAGTAGCTAAACCCCTTCAATTTAGGAGTAATAAAGCTCTCAAATATTACGTAAATTCAACATTTCTATGTTTTGTGCTCTCTTTTATTTATGCTTCATGAAAGTAGATTTTGATGTAAGTTTATACAAGTGGGTTTGATAGCTTATGTTCCATTTGCAAATGAGCTATTCTTATTCAACATAAACACAATTTACATCATCATTTGCTAATTGATTTTTGATTTTGAGATGAAAGTAAAAACAAAATTTGATGATCTATATTACTAATTACAATAGTAAATAGATCATACTTAAAATAGCTTTTGCTTTGACTTCATTTTCATGAGAATTGATAAGTGGTTTATTTGTTGTATTATAGTTTGATGGTTTAAGTTATGTTAATTAATAACATAAATAAACCATACTTATGATAAATCCAACAATTATTTCACTTAATATAAAAAATAGAGATCATATATTATTTGTTTGTTGATTTACAAAAATATGAGATTGGATTTGCCTCTAAATTATTTTCTAATCTCATAGTTTTTAATCTCATTTTCATTCTAGTTTTAGCTTCATTTTGTTTACAATTTGTAGTTAACAATCTTCTCTCCATTTTGGTCTAATTTGATTGATTAGAAAATTTTAAAATCTTAAAAATTCCCTGCGGATCGACCCGTATTCGCCACGTACTAAAATTGTACACCATGCACTTGCGGTAATTTATTATAAATTTTTCGGCAATTTTCTAAACCGATAGAAAATTCGTCGTCAAACAAGTTTTTGGCGCCGTTGCCGGGGAATTGCTTTAATTTTAGTTTTCTGTTCTTTGATATTTTTGTGTGTTTATTTTGTGTGCATTTGCATTTTATAAAAAAAGAGAAAAATGTGTTTGTGTTTGATTTTTGTGTGCTTGTTTTCTTCTTGTTTGTTTAGCATTTGCATTTTATTTTTAAAAAAAATTGTGTGTGTTTGTGTGATTTTTGTTTTCAATTTTGTTTGTTTGCTTGTTGTTGTTTTCTAGCTCTATTTCCATCTGCATTGCTATTAAAAAAAATACACAATTTCAAAAACAAACAAAAAATATTTTATTCAATTGCATTTACAATTTCACTTTTTTTTATATAACTTTGCATTCACAATTTTTCCTCTCTGCCTCACTCACTCTCTCTCTCTCTGTTGTCATACAACTGCAGAGCATTCCAGATACAAACACAAACAGTGCCTGTGCACTTAACAACCCAAACTTGCAAACTCCTCCATCATTCAACTGATACAACACAGCAACTTCACCTAAACACCCTCCTCCAAAGACCACAAACAATCGAGTGCTACCGCCTTGCTCTACACTACTACACCCACTGCCTAGACCATCTTCCAGTCACCATACAACCTCTGTCACCATTACACTCCAAACCATTCATCACTGTCATTCACTGATACCCTTCAAACCATTCACTGATACAACTCATTCACTTACCATACATACCATATCCCCTTACCACTTGCCATATCAACTTACCACTTACACTTGCAGTCACTTGCAGTCAAACACCCCAATACCCTTCTTCCTTGCACTATACTAACATCACACCCAACATTCAGTTCACAACAACAACCCAACAAATACACTTCATTACTTACCCACTGATACATTGAATCACAGCAGCACATTTCCCAGTTGCACTGCCCACTTTCATTCAATACCTCCTCACTGTCTTCTATCACAATACTCTAACAATTCATCACTGCTCACCACTCCACACCAAACCACCAATCTACACTCCAAACTGCTCATAGTCCAATACCATCTGTTCATCACACAACATCCCTCTGCACTTCATTTCAACCTCTGACTAACTTTCACAAACAGTCAACCATCAACTGCCTATCACCGCCTATTGGTGCAACTTGATTTGCTTCAGCAACAATCACCCAAATTCAAAAAGCAACCCCACTATCTCCAAGACTTCTACCAATACACTACACTGTGCACGTGCAATTACAACTTCCACTTGATATGCATTCACTCCCCCTTTGCAAAACTGCGTCTGTTTCAACCACCTGAACAAGTACCACTCTGCTTCATACAAACTTGCAACTCAATTACCACTGACAACTCACCACGACCATACCATCACCATGACTCCTTCAACTCGTACAGCATCTTCCACCCACTTCCAGTTTGCAACCACCACCAGCCACAGTCGAACTCCAGCACTTCACTTCTACGCTTCTTCCGCAACCTTCTGCATCACCACCGCAACGAATTCTGATTTGGTTGATTTTGTCAAATTTTGTGAATTTGTTATTTTGTGCATTCGTGGTTTTGAGAATTAGTGAAACCGCTTGTGTGCGTTGTAAGATATAGGTTTTGGGTCGGGTCTTAATTTCTTTTTTTTACTTTTGGGCCACGCTTGGTTTATTTTGTGAAATTTGTGTAATGTTATTTTAGTTTGCTTTTTTTTTAATTTGTTTTAAGTTCTTTTAAAAAATAATAATTTGTTTTGAGTTTATTTTGCCCAATCCTTGAAAAAAATAAAGAGTTTGCTTCCTTTGAGATTAGTTTTGTTTTACCCTTTTAAAAAAAATTAGTTTTAAATTCATTTTGCTTTGTTTTAATTTGTTTTTAAGTTCCATCCTTATATTTCAAAAAAAAGGGTTTTGTTTGATTTAAATAATTGGGTTGAGTTAGATTTTCCTAAGTTTCTTTTTTTAAAAAAAATTATTTTATTTTAATTTGTTTTGTTTTTCATTTTTTTTATTTTCTTCTTTAAAAAAAAAAGAAGAAAAAAAAACTGTGTATATATATCTTGTTTCTAATTTCAGGGTGCCAAAGCAGAAAATCAAGAAGAATTGCTTTGCTTGCTAAAAAGAATGCCGCTAAAAAAAATTGCTAATAATTATGCACGCTCTGGTATCGTGCCATTTTCCCTTGTTTTTATTTGAATTGCATTGTTGGTTGCTTGCATTTGCATTTATATAAAAAAAAATCAAAATCCAAAAATAAAAACAAACTTCGTTTTAGTTGCATTGTAAATTCACGTTTAATTTTTGCTTTGCATTCATCTCACCTTATTTTATTTTCTAAGGGCGATACCCCAATTCACATAAGGTGAGGGATTTCATCACCCTTTCCTTAGCCCACAAATCGCATTTCATCGTAGAATTTGACTAATAATAAAGGTTAGACATTCGACATAACGGTGTCGCGGGCTCACCTAGGGCTTAATTGTATCTTCACAATTGTCTTCTTTGAACAAGTTTATTTCTTGGTGTCTAGGCTACGACAGAGTAATAACCATTTATAAATATTACGGTGATTCGTAAATACTATAGTGGTTGTTCCTCTGAAGGTACTTAAACCTTCGGTTGCATTGCTACGATGATTCGTGGTGCACCGATAACCCCTGCCCGTTACCTGGCTAAGAAATATTTTTGTTGATTTAAGACAAAGTGTGATTATACAATTTTGGGTTAGGAGCTACTAAGGATAGAAAATTGTAATTAAGTCCTTTGCATTCATTTAGTTGCATTAGTTCATGCATATTTAAAAAAAATCCAAAATCCAAGAAAAAAAAATTGTAAATTTTACTTAACTTAGTTTTTATTCCCAAAAAAAAATCCTTTTTCCTTTCCTTTGAAAATTTTCAATCAAAAACAAAGAAAAATCTTTTCAAAAAACAAAAAATCAAATTCCCATTTTGTAAAAAGAAAAACAAAAAAAATTCCTTTTGGTAAATATTTGAAAATCTGAAAATTCAAAAAAAATTACAAAAACAAAAACATATAAAAATTTGAAAAGCCAAAAAAAACAAAAATCAAACTTTTTTTGAAAAATAAATTTCACTTAGTAAATAGTTTCCTTTCTTTTTAAAAAAAACAAAAACAAAAACAATTTTTCACTTCATTTCCAAATCTTGTTTCATTCTCTAAACTCGTTTCTAACTTCTTTCTCTTCTCCACTTTCACGTGTGCTTGAGTACTTGGACTCGTGACACAACAACATATCGTTGGACTCACGACTCAATAACTAATCGTTTAACTCAAACAGACGATCCTCCCGAAATGCCGAACGAGAACGCCCCTCGAACTCTTATGGATAAAATCTTTCCCGATAGAGTTTCTATTCCATCTTGCATCACGTTACCCTCCCCTACGGGTAACCATTTCGAAATTCATTCGAACCATATTGCCACGCTTTCAAATTTTGGCAATTTCGAGCACGATGACCCATACATTTTCTTGACTAAATTCGAACAAGTTTGCGCAACCATGAAACTCCAACAATTTTCCGATGATGGAATCAAACTTCGATTAATCCCATTCGCTTTTACGGATTACGCTGAAAAATGGTTGTACAGCTTACCATCGAACTCGATTAAAACTTGGGAAGAATTCGTAAAAGCTTTCTTAAAAAAGTTCCACCCCTTGGAAAAACGAGTGAAATCCGAAATGAAATTGTAAATTTTCATCAATTCAAGGGAGAACCATTCGAAAAATATTTTGAAAGATTCAAAGAGCTTTTGATAAAATGTCCACACCATAACTTCGAAAAATGGACGATTTGCCAAATCTTATACGATGGACTCAAAAACAGGTCACAAACCATGCTCTAATCAATGTGCGAAGGCAACTTTCTTGCCCAACATCACGATGATGCTTGGCAATTTCTTGAAAATCTCGCCGAAAATTCGTTCCAATGGGAACGTCCGAACGAAAAATCAATTTACTCATGATCGAGCGCACACTCGATAAGATCTTCTTTGACTTTGGAAGCTAAGATCGACGCAATGATTAAAAAATTCGATAACGTTTTCTTATCGAATCAAATGAACCAAGCTTCCCAACCGATGTGTTATAAATGCAACGATCCTAATCATATAACCGATCAGTGCCCCAATTCCGTTGAACAAATCAATGCTTTCAATAAAGCCAAAAATGACCCATTTTCTCCAACGTATAATCCTGGTTGGAGAAATCATCCAAATTTTGCTTGGAACTAAAACAATCCCAATACGAATACGGTTCGTCTCAATTTTCAGGCATTCCCGAATAATGCTTCGTATCCTCCTTTTCAGCCTAACCATTTTCAACCAAACTTTGCGGGTCCGTCTCATAATCAACCGCAACAATCAAATTTTCAACCAAATTCTGCTCATCCTCCCCAAGACGAAAAACATTTAAATTCACTTGAGAAAACTCTTGAAACGTTGGCTAAAGCAACTACTCAAAGCCTTCAATAAAACAGCAATTTGCAAAATTTATTGACCTGGTATATACAAAACACAAACCAATCGATTGCAAAACTTGAAATGCAAATGAGTCAATTAGCCACGTCTATAAGTGAATGCGAACGAGGCACATTTCAAAGCCAGCGCATTCCAAATCCCAAAAATCAAAACGCAAATTCAATTCAAGCCCATGTTATTCAAGATAGCAACGTCACCCAATTGAATGCAATCACAACTCTACGTTCCGGTAAACAAATCGATAATCAAGTCGACAATCCAAACGATTTACCGAAAACTTCTCTCGACACTTCTAAAGTAACAAACGAATCAGAACAGA
The DNA here is from genome assembly GCA_030737815.1 of Allium fistulosum. Classification (NCBI taxonomy): domain Eukaryota; kingdom Viridiplantae; phylum Streptophyta; class Magnoliopsida; order Asparagales; family Amaryllidaceae; genus Allium; species Allium fistulosum. The sequence goes on along the minus strand of CM060908.1, from coordinate 93,403,243 downwards.
ACGTGAAGCCAAACGTTGAATCGAATGCTAATCAAAATTCATCTTCTACTCGAGTAGACCCGACTACTGAGTATCGTGTCCCATTTCCACACCGTCTCCGTCCCAAGAAACACTGGGACCAAATGAAAAAGATGTTGGAAATTTTTAAACAAGTGAAAGTGAACATCCCACTTCTTGACATCGTTCAGCAAGTCCCTACTTACGCGAAATTTCTTAAGGACTTGTGCACCCAAAAGCGACACACTCAAGTGCCCAAAAAAGTCTTCTTAGCCGCCAGTTTTAGTGAAGTCTTGTCCCAATCCATGCCCGTCAAATACAAAAATCCTGGCTGCCCTACAATTTCATGTACAATTGGAGACAAGGCGATTAACAAATGCTTGATAGACTTAGGTGCGAGTGTCAATTTGATTCCATGCTCCGTGTACGAACAATTAGGCTTAGGTGAGCTCAAACCCACAATGGTCACGCTTCAATTCGCCTATCGTTTTATTAAGAAGCCCGTGGGAGAAATCGAGGACGTGCTCATTCGAGTAGGGCAATTCATATTCCCCATTGATTTTATCATTCTCAAAACACAACCCATGACAAACCCCGCATGTCAAATTCCATTGATTTTAGGCCGACCATTCTTAGCCAACTCAAATGCCTTAATCAATTATCGCAACGGTTCGATGAAAATCTCTTTTGGAAACATGACTTTGGATCTCAACATTTTCAATCTTGAAATCCAATCAAATGAACCTCGCAACCAAACGTTGGAAGTTAGTGCCATTCACGAAAACTTCGAAAACGAGACTCTTGACCTTAATGACGAACATGAAGCTGAGTACGAAAAATTGTTTCATGAAATCCCCAACGGGATTGAATACACTCTTCCCTTTGAATCGCTTCCAGTTGAGTCCGAATCTCAAACCAATTCTTTGATCGAGCAACTCCTGAAGTTGGACCTCAAGCCCCTGCCTGATCACCTTAAGTATGCATACTTAGGTGATAACAAAACGTTTCCCATCATAATATCTGTGACTCTTTCTCTTGATCAAGAAATTTCTTTACTTTCAACCTTGTCCAAAAATAAGGAAGCGATTGGATGGTCGATCATCGATATAAAGGGAATTAGTCCCGCTCTTGTTCAACATCGCATCCATTTAATCGACGATGCCAAGCCTGTTCGTGAGCGCAACGAAGGCTTAATCCAAAAATGAAAGATGAAGTGCGTGATGAAATTCTTACACTTCTCGACAATGGAATCATTTACCCAATCCTTAATAGTTCATGGGTTAGCCCAATTCACGTTGTACCGAAAAAGTCTGGGCTTACCGTTGTCAAGAACGATTCAAACGAACTTATTCCAACTCATACTCAAACGGGTTGGCGTGTTTGCATTGACTATCGAAAACTAAATGCCGCAACACGTAAGGATCACTTCCCTCTTCCTTTTATCGATCAAATGCTCTAACGATTAGCCAGTCATGAATTCTATTGCTTTCTTGATGGTTATTCCGGCTATAACTAAATTCCAATCACTCCCGAAGAACAAGAGAAAACGACTTTCACGTATCCATTCGGTACCTTTGCTTATCGATGTATGCCATTCGGACTTTGTAACGCTCCTGCTACTTTCCAACGATGCATGGTTGGCATCTTTTATGACATGATCGAACGCTTTCTAGAAGTTTTTATGGATGATTTTTCTATCTTTGGTGATTCTTTTTCCAATTGTTTACATCATCTCGAGTTGGTTCTAAATCGATGTAAAGAAAAACATTTGACTTTGAATTGGGATAAATGCCACTTTATGGTCAAACAAGGCATAGTTCTTGGACATATCATCTCAAATAAAGGCATTGAGGTAGATAAAGCGAAAGTTGACGTAATTGCAAACCTACCCATTCCTAAATCTGTTAAGGACATTCGATCATTTTTAGGACATGCTGGCTTTTACCGACGCTTTGTGAAAGACTTCAGCAAAATCGCTCGTCCTTTGACTACTCTTTAGGATAAAACGTTCCTTTCGATTTCAATTATGATCGTGTCTCTTCTTTTGAATGTCTTAAAAACGAACTCATTTCTGCTCCAATCATTTACGCACCCAATTGGTATCTTCATTTCGAAATAATGTATGACGCTTCTAACTTTGCAGTTGGTGCTGTCTTAGGACAACGCATCAACAAAATCCTTCATGTCATTTACTATGCGAGTATGACTTTGAACGATGCTCAACTCAACTACACAACAACCGAAAATGAGCTTCTAGCTGTCGTTTTTGCGCTCGAAAAGTTTCGACCTTGCTTAATGGGTTCACACATCACGGTCTACACTGACCATACTGCTCTTCGATACCTTTTTGCCAAAAATGATGCTAAATCTCGTTTGGTGCATTGGATCCTTTTACTTTAAGAATTTGACCTTACAATCAAAGACAAAAAATGATACGATAATGACATAGCCGATCACTTGTTTCATCTTCCCAACGCTATATCGCCTTTACCAATCAATGAAAACTTTCTCGACAAACAACTTCTTTCTGTCTCCGTCGATCCATGGTATGCTGACATAGTGAACTATTTAGTCACTAAAGAAACTCCTTCATTTTGGTCGAACAAGATAAATGCAAATTCATGTCCCAAGTGAAATATTTCTATTGGGATGATCCATACTTGTTCAAGTATTGTCCAACCAAATCATTCGACGTTGCATCCCATATTGCGAAACCAAGAGTGTTCTCTCGTTTTGTCACGATCAAGCGTGCGGTGGACATTTTGGTCCTCGAAAAACTATGGAAAAAGTTCTTCGGTGTGGTTTCTATTGGCCTACTCTTTTCAAAGACTCGTTCGAATTTTGTAAAACTTGCGATCGATGCCAAATGCTTGGAAGAATTTCTCGATGAAATATGATGCCTCTAAACCCCATTCTTATTATCAAAATCTTTGATGTTTGGGGTATCGACTTTATGGGACCTTTTCCCAATTCCTTTGGAAATTTGTACATACTTCTTGCGGTCAATTATGTCTCTAAATGGGTCGAAGCTGTTCCTTGTAAAACCAATGACCATAGAATTGTTGTGAAATTTCTCAAAGAAAACATCTTTTCGAGGTTCGGCACACCTTGCACAATAATCAGTGATAACGGAACCCGTTTTTGCAATCGTTCTTTTGAAACTTTAATGAAGAAATATTCGATAACCCATAAGTTATCCACTCCGTATCATCCTCAAACTTGTGGCCAAGTTGAAGTTTCAAATCGTCAAATAAAACAAATCTTGGAGAAAACTGTTAACAAAAATCAAAAAGATTGGTCTCAGAAATTGACCGACGTGCTTTGGGCTTACTGTACCGCTTTTAAAACTAACCTTGGGATGTCCCTATTTCGCTTAGTTTATGGGAAAGCTTGCCATTTACCTGTTGAAATCGAACACAAAGCGTTGTGGGGAATAAAGAATTTAAACTTTGATCTTGAGAAAGCTGGTGAAAACAGGAAATTGTAACTCAACGAACTAAAAGAACTTAGGAACGATGCATATGAAAATGAAAAAATTTACAAAGAAAGAACAAAAGTTTTTCATGACAAATCAATCCTAAGAAAAACGTTTTCATAAAACCAGAAAGTTCTTTTATACGACTCTAGACTTCATTTATTCCCTGGGAAACTATAATCGAGATGGACCGGACCATTTATGGTACGAACTGTTTTTCCACATGGTGCCATAGAAAGACAAAACCCCAGGGATGGATCGATTTTCAAAGTTAACGGTCATCGTTTGAAACCTTTCTTGGAATTGCTAAGTAACCAAGAGGAGGAGCTCATGATTCTTCATGAGCCAAGCTACGTCTTGTAAGAATGTTAACCCTCTTTTGTAAATATGTACATATTTTTCCCCGTTACACTCATTATATCATGCACTTACTGTGGGGACATAGTAAAAACTATGTTTGGGGTGGGGAGGGAGTCTCATTTTCATTTTTTTAAGTTTCATGGCATTTTTGAATTTTCATTTTCTTTTAACTCAAAAAAAAACCCAAAATTTCTAAATCTCAAAAACATTTTCTTTTAGCATTTTGATTTATTTTTCAAGAAACACTATAGGATAAGTATAAGTTTTGGTTAATAATTTGAAATTTTTGAAAATTTATTTGTCTTAACAAAAATTAAAATGAAGTTTGATTACAAATAACAATGGTTTAACTAGTATATAGGAAGGTTCATATGTGTTAATTATGAAGTATATTCTAATTGAAAATCTTTGTTTATAAAAGTGGTAAATTTAAAGTAAAGGATATAACATTTGTGTGTGTGTGTGTGTGTATATATTAACACCTAGAGTCATGTGTTCACACTCGTGTGTTCACTCGCCATGCTCTATACCCTTCTCACATAAGCCCGAAAGGCAGTGCCCGATCGGTATATCTGTCCTCGGTTTATCCGAGTTAGGTGTATGTATATAAAAAATTCTTTTTATAATAACGCCTACAGTCGATAAGTGTTAACACTTGTGTGTTCACTCGCCACGCTCTGTATTCCCCTCACATAAGTCCGCAAGGCAATGTATGGGTAATATATCTGGCCTTAGTTTTCTGAGTTAGGCATATGTAAATATTGTTAATATCAATAAAATTTTCAAATAAAGAGAGAGTAAGCAATTGAAATCCAAGCACTACTTTTACTTATTCGATTTGACTTGTTATTCAAAAGAAATGAAAATACCACTTTGATAAACTTTGGAAAATCAACCAAGGATCCATTTCATAGTTACATTGTGATATCAACTGAAACAACTAGCCAAACTATAGTCTATCTGTTAGGAAAACTTGATTTTTATTGGAAATTTTGACAAGTAATAGGACTTAAATTTCTTGATAATGACCAGAATTTATATTTAACTGATTTGTGTCGATTTGAAAGTAAATCCTTCATTTGTAAATATTTTTCAAAAACTTGCATTCATCCCATTGTAAATAAATCTTGCATTTTGTAAATGTTTTCACTTTGCATTTGGATTTTGTGGGTAGTATCCGCTGAAAACCCTCATGAGACAACACTCGTCCTACTGGGGACACCCAGAGGTTTAACGGCTTGTTGCATACGCTCAATGCAATCGTGCTCCCTACGAAAACAGATTTATCTTAGCTTTCCTTTATTCGAGGACGAATAAAAAGATAAGTGCGGGGGTATTTGATGTGCACGTAAATGTGCATATATTTACATCCACATTTTATACATTTTTATTTAAATAAATGTCATATTTGGGTATTTTAACATGTTTAAACCAAAATTCAATTATTTGAAAATCACCATATTTTCATCTTCATACAGGGGCAAAATGGTCATTTTTGTGCATGTACTAATTTGAGAATTTTTACTTGGATATTTTTTATGATTTTTATAGGAATTTGGATGTAAATGGAAGAGGGTTTCATGAAATATATGCATGCACAAGAGAATACAAAGGAATGAAGAAGGAAATAATTCAAACTCATGATCATGGAGGACCCCACCCACTTACCTAAAACTACAATTAGAAGCTAATGGACAACTAAGTGGAGGTTAAAGCTTCATGCATATTTGATGATGGATTAATTAGAGGCTAATGGTTACTTGGTGGCCACACTTCCTAAAGGGCATTTTGGGAAGCACCCTAAAAAGTGAATTAGGGTTTTATGCATGTATAAAAGCCCACTTATGTACATGTAGATATCTTCTTACACTTGGAAATACCTAGGAAAATTAGCAAGCAAATTGTAATGTCAAAGTTATATGAAATAAAAATGGCTTCATAGCCTCTTTCTCTTTTCTTTTCTACTTGTTCTTATTTAATTTTATGTTCATGTTTATTTCTATGCTCTCTTTCATTTCATGTTCATAGCTTAGATTAACATTTATGCAATTAGTTTAATGTTATTTCATGCAAGTAGTTAACCTCCTTTCTTTTAATTAGTTTCTACTTCTCTTTGCTTTCCAATGTTGAAATTTACATGTGTTGATTTGATAACACAAATGAGTAGCTAAACCCCTTCAATTTAGGGGTAATGAAGCTCTCAAATATTATGTAAATTCAACATTTCTATGATTTATGGTCTCTTTTATTTATGCTTCATGAAAGTAGATTTTGATGTAAGTTTATACAAGTGGTTTTGATAGCTTATGTTGCATTTGCAAATGAGCTATTCTTATTCAACATAAACACAATTTACATCATCATTTGCTAATTGATTTTTGATTTTGAGATGAAAGTAAAAACAAATTTTGGTGATCTATATTACTAATTACAATAGTAAATAGATCATACTTAAAATAGCTTTTGCTTTGACTTCATTTTCATGAGAATTGATAAATGGTTTATTTGTTGTATTATAGTTTGATGGTTTAAGTTATGTTAATTAATAACATAAATAAACCATACTTATGATAAATGCAACATTTATTTCACTTAATATCAAAAATAGAGATCATAGATTATTTGTTTGTTGATTTATAAAAATATGAGAGTGGATTTGCCTCTAAATTATTTTCTAATCTCATAGTTTTTAATCTCATTTTCATTCTAGTTTTAGCTTCATTTTGTTTACAATTTGTAGTTAACAATCTTCTCTCCATTTTGGTCTAATTTGATTGATTGTAAAATTTTAAAATCTTTAAAATTCCCTGCGGATCGACCCGTATTCGCCACGTACTAAAATTGTACGTCGTGTGCTTGTGGTAATTTTATTATAAATTTTTCGGCGATTTTCTAAACCGATAGGAAATTCATCGTTAAACAATAGGCTTGGCTATAGATTAGCCTACCTGTAACGACCCGTGAATTTCGTTAACTAAGTTTGTCATAATTTCCATAATTTATAGTAAAATGAATGTTAGGAATTAGGTGTAGCAATGGTAATTAAAAGTTAACTGAAAAATAATAAATAAATAAATGTTATTTATTGAAATTCCAAATTCAATAAATTAATGTAAATGTTATGATTTGATTTTTAAATAGAATATGAGAAAAACAAGAGTAAGTATTGAATAATATGTTATTTATTTATGGTATTGAATAAAAATTGGTAAGCCAACTGTAATTAATGATAATAATGTGAGATAAGTTAATGAATTTGATTTCAATGCCACACCCATTAATGAATGTGATTGAAATAGAATTTAGGTAAATGTATACTAGGTTATAAATCAAATAGAGGGAAACAAACGTATATATCGAATGGATTAATGAATACATATACATTGAATAGTAATTGAATGTACAGTTAATGGAAATTGTATAAAATCAATAATGATAATTAGATGTGCCTTTTTGATAATTAATTCCATAACGGAAAGAGTAAATGTATTCATTTGAATATAAAATTGCAATTGGGTAGGGATTGTTAAGTAGCAACGTTAATGCAAGGTAAATGATGCTAAATTAAAGTCAATAATAATGAATAGTGACTAATTCAAAATTTGTAACACAGATTGTAATTTGGGAAATAAGAAGAATGAAACCAAGAAATAAATTATAGAGGATAGTTAATTGAAATCAATGTATCTATTTGGCAAAAATATAATAAGTGTACTACAATCAAAATTTATGTAAGCAAAGTGTGAAGTTCTAAATTTTTGGAATCAGTAGAATTTGGAATGGATTAAAGGTTACATAGATTGATGGTATGGCACGTAATGAATTTTTTTTTTTTTTGAAGTTGAGTTTTAAATAGTAAGTTAATTGATCTAATTTATAATAATTGGATGTATTGCAAAATAAATGAAATTAACGTTTAATTATTACGTTTATAGAGATTTAGCTGGAATTCAAGGATATTAGAATAATAGATTTTGAACCCAACATGGAATCCATCTACTTTAAATTTATAGATGGAATAAACATTGATTAGTTAATTTAATAGAAATTTTGGGAACTAAAGTTTATAATTTTGAATATAATGGAATTTAAAGATAGGGCATTGAAGTTGATAATAATTTGACATTTAAATTATGTTTAAATAATTGCAAATTTTTGAGAAGTATAAAGGTGATAAATGGTCAATTCTATAATTGAAATATAAAATTCGATTTAATTAATTTATTTTAAAATTTATTAAATTAATATAAAAATAACTATTTTGGCCACTGACTCGGATTTCGACGAAACCAATTCCATCGGATCCGTATCAGTGAATTATTGTAGGGTTTTAAGTTTCGTTGCGATCGGACTTGTCATTTGATCGTACGAACGTAAAACGCCTTGAAATCGATTTAATTGAAATCAAATTTTAAAATCAATTTGAAAATTTTGTTTTCAACATAACTTCTTCATACGATGGAATTTGGACGTGAAACTTTTTCCATCACGTTCAGAATGTTTTAAATTACCTGTTTTGATATATGGGTGTAACGACCCAGAATTTTGAACAAATTAAATTGAGAATATTTAATTAATTTTAAATATTTGAACGGTAATTTAATTTGAATCCCCGATATAACTTTGAAATTTGCGATTAAACTTTAAAATTTAATCTATTGAATGCTGAATAAAAAAATTTGAATCTTCAATTTAAAGCTAAAGAAAAATATTTCAAACGCTTGTAAAATTTATACTGATAACACTGAAGATAACAGAAGCTTCAGAATCTAATTTCAAAGTGTTTCGTTCAATTTTGAAAATAAATCGTTTAAATTGAATTTAAAAATAGTCATTTTTCAAACAGTCTCGGAACTCGACGAAACCAGTTCCATTGGGTCCGTAATAGTTTGTTATTACCGGATTTCAAATTTCGTATTGAACGGAGTTGCCGTGTGACCGTACGATATGCAAACGCGTCGAAATAAAATCAAATTCAAATTTGTATAATATTTAAAAATTAGTCAACACATCAGTTACTTTCCCCCTGTAAACACGCCTTTGAACACGCCGAGAATCACGAAGTCGTGCAACCCATTACGCAACCATCCTCCTTCCAATTTTAAATATTCCTCTTCCTTCGTCTATTCTAAACAAATTTTCACAGAAGAAAAAAATGGCCGCGTTCTCCCCTCGTTATTCAATTTAAAACGAACGAAACCTTCGTTCCTTTCCTTTCCTTTCTTTCTCAAAACGAACGAAACAAACCAACCTTTCCCCTTTATCAGAAACGAAATCAAATCCTCTTCCTTCAGCTTTAATTCGAAAATCAACGCCTTCATTATAATCATCGCTATATACTTAGCTATTCCATCAGTCATCGCGACTCATCCTTGCCCCTACGCGATATTTCTACTGCCGATTTGAAGTTCTGCTACAGTCTCTTATACTCGAGTTCGAGCAGCGATGGAAGGGAGGGGATATCGAGGGCAAATCAATTGAAAGTCTGGGGGCGAGCATCGCGAGAATAGAAGAATAGCGCGATCTCGCGGGGAGGTTTGTCGACGTCGCGGCTGCGTGGGGATCTTGGTGTCGAACTGTTTCGCGACACTAGAAATCGAGAATTGGGGTTTGCGAGCATGCCGTGGGTTCCTCGACGAAGTGGAGCATTGCGCCTCCACGTGCGTGCGTCGTGGTCAGAGCGACACTTCGAGATGGTCGCGAACGGTGAGCTAGAGGAGGCTCGTGCGCCTACGCGCGATGATGGCCAGTAGAAGGCAAGGAGTTTGAATCGATGACGAGGCTAAGGATGATGAAGTGGTCGTGATTTGGTATCGAACGAGCATTTTAGTATCGTGATTATCTGGGCACAGGGAGGAGGAGAATCGGCATCGAGTTCATCTGCGATGCTCGATCGAGGTAACAATCCATGTTTACCGATTCAAAATTTAAAATTTGTGAAAGAAGATGATGTATAAAAAAATAAACTTATTATAAGGTGGAGCTGTAGTTTTTCTTTCATATATACATATGTATATTTCAATCTAAATATGTCTAAGAAAACAGTAAGTATATATATATGGGAAAGGAAGAAAAATATAACAGTAAGGAAAATTTGTTAAAACTAAATTTTTAGTTGAATTAAAATGTTAGTTTCAAATGGAAAATATTTTTTATTTGTTTGAGAATTAAATCAGATAAGATAAAAACTTTTGGTTAAGTAAATAGATTAAACGATAATTTAATTGTTGGATTTAATTCGAGTATTAATAGAATTGTATAAATTATTTATACAAGGTTTGAATCGAGAAAACAAGTCAGAATGGAAAATGGATGGCAAATTTATAGCTAAGGTGAGATCTTCTCACTCAAAATTTAAAGTGGAATTTTTGCAGTTATTGATGATTGCTATTGGATGTGATATTAGATATAGTAGGATATATCTATTATATATAGCAATATATACATATTGGCATATGTATATATTGGATTGATTGATTCCCGCCTCGTATAGCGGATGAGACCCTATTGCGCCGTTAGTAAGCGGATTTTTATAAAACGCATATACCGCGATAATTCCGTACTGGAGCGGAATTGGTATTGTGCTAACATCTTTGGATGCAGGGAAACAGGTTGGAGGGATCCAACTGGATTCCTCAACTGTATTTATTTATTTACAGATGTTGATATATATTCTGTTATCATATGATGATATATGATGATTGATGTTGTGATGGACTAATTGATGCGTTGCATCATTGGATTAAATTTTTGAAGTTTTAAAATAACGATTTTAACTTTAAAAGAGATTTTTAAAGTGATTATTTGTAAATATACGTTGTTAAATTTTTGGAAATTAATTTACAAACGTTAAAATTATTAAAGTTATAAAGGTTAAGATTTTGGTGAAATATAACCGAGAGGGGATTTTTGAAATAAATAGTTAAGTAATTTATAAAATAGTTTAAATTTGGATTTTCGAATTATTAAAAACGATGTTTATAAAAGATGTATAGAATTGATATTTATCAATTTAAATTTTTGGAATTTAAACGAGTTTTTATAAATTGTGGAGATAGAAAATTTATAAATTTATAAGTTGTAAAGATATGAAATTTTTAGATTTATTAATTATGAAGTTAAAATGAATGAAATTTATAGATTTATAAATTGTGAAGTTAAAATGAATGAAAGTGTAGAATGGAAGGTTTATAAGAAATTAACTTATAAATTGGGTTTTTGCCTTCAAATGAAATATGGATCGCATTTGTTAATAAAGGAGATTTACAAATCGAAGTTGTTATAAAGTAGGAATAGAATTTATAAACGTTGTTTATAAATTCGAAATCAGTTGAATTTGAGAAATTAAATATATAAGATTTTTAAAGGAGATATATTCGCGATTTTGGATAGCGAATTTTTATTGAGATAAAATGTGTAGAAATGATTGAAATTGGGTTAAGTGAATTATATTCACGATTTTGGACAGTGAATATATTATTAAACAAATGGATTCATTTTTGAAGAAGTGACATTAAAAATGAAGTAAACATTTTAAAGATGTTTTTAAAATGTGGGAAATATCGAAACCATAGATTTCAACATTTTTATTGTTGAAATAGACGTTTTTGAAAAATAAGGAAATGGTGGACTATAACACACTGTTGTTATAGTAAATGATTTCTGAAAGGAAATATTTGGTATAGTATTGGGATTTATATATCTATCTAAATTTCGAATCCCTATACTAGTGATTTTGAGTCGTCGTAACGATGTTTTACGTAACATTCGTTTTGACTCAAATAAATGTTGTTATAGTAAATGTTTTCCTTAAAGAATGAATATATACTTAATATTGATTTAAGTATATCGGATATTTTCCAAGTGTTGGAAATAAAAGATTTGTGAAATACTTATTATTAAATAAGTATGGAAATGCTTTTCCAAAATGAAATGAAACGTTTTGAGATTTTATCTTCTTAAAGATAAATCGAAAATGAATATTTGAAAACGATTGTAAATCGAATATTAGTAGGTATTCGAAAAATGTAAATTCAAGATGGAATTTATAAAAAGAAATGGGAAGTTGTTTTAAAATAAATGTTGATTTATTTTTGAAGTGTGGAAAAGTTTATATATCTAGTAAGATATTTTGGAAGATAAATAATTTGGGAAAATTATTTGGAATCTGATGATGTTGCGCATCTTTATTGATAGTTAAATAACCGACTATCAATAATTACCCTGAATGGATGTTTTGTTGTGAATTGGATGAATTTGAATGCCACACTTATTCTTTGAAAAATCGCACACTATTCGGGTTAGCCGGGAAAGGACCATGGGGTCGTATAACCCATTCCGAATATGTGATACGTCGTTATGAATTGCATTCGAAGACCGGTGTTGAAGACCGGATATTTTTGAAAACGGAAGGATTACCGTCGAGTTACTCTACATCGACTGATCTTCGATTTAGAGGTTTTATCACCCTTAGTGACGGGAAGTCCCGACGTGATTGAAAATTATCCGGATGTGCAAGGGCTTCGTGAGAAGTGCCTTCGGTTCTGTTCGATCCCGGAACAGACTTGTATGGATTGTGTGTCTGACGTTACAATTTGAGATATAAAGCTGATTTCTTTCAAATACATTTCTGTTGGTGGCGGAGAATTTATTCTCTTAGCTTAACACCCTTCTCTGAGACGTACGAGCTCAGAGGTTATGTAGTTGAAATTTATCAGCGATATATCCCAATTTGATAACGTGGCATACTGAGTGTTGCTGTGAAATGATCAGTGTTTGATCATTTGCGATATGATCATTTGTTTGATCTTATATCTTTGTGATCATAGGTTGATCATTTTGTTTGACCCGAAGCAGGGCTTTGTAGAAAGCGTAGCTTTGTGGACGAGACTTCGTCGAGCCTCACACCCCGGAAATGGTCGAAACAGGAAGGATGCGGCAAGGTTCTAGGGAGTAGCGCCCCTTAGTGTATGTCATTCCTTCTGGATAAAGGTGGTATCATGGTATGGAGCCCAGATACTTAACCTCTGTGGTTGCTGCAAAATTTATTTCTTTGTGGTTGTTGCGAATCGGGGATCCTCGGGAAGATCGGTGACGATCGGGGGATGGCATACGCGTGTCAGTAGTTACCTATTTTTGCCGAGGTAACCCGGCCTTGTGTTGGCAGAGATCCGGTTTGGTTCTCGGGTCGTCTATTCCAGGGACGTACCCATCGTGGATAGGAAGTTCCTTAGCCTGACCATTTGTTGGAAATCCAAACTCCAATACGCACCTTGTACGGTATTAGTTGTAGAACCTGCCATTTACGTACGGTGATCACCACTGTTTAGATGGTAGCTATAGTAGGCATACGATACTGGTCGTATGTTGGCTAAGATTAATATTATACTTTCGAAATGTTTTCTACACTATGCACTAATAATAATATCAAAAAGAATTTGATTTTTGCGTAGTAAGCATCTTTGACTATCATAAGAAGAAATCTCCTCCAATTCTGCGTTTGCATTGTGTGTGTGGTGGGAGGTCTTATGGTAGTTTCATTTTCCAAAAGCATTGCGAATTTGTTTTATTTTCTTTGTGAAAAATAACTGTTTTACGATCTCACACCAGTCACCATGACTGACTCGGAGTTTATTGTTCCCTTCTAAACTCTGGGTGCCCACAAATTTCCACACGGGCAGTCTAGAGTTAGATTATCAGGATATTCTGGATATTCTGGAGCTTTGGAGATAAGCTGGATGGCGAGACGTAGTATTTGTATTTGATAGTATTTATTCCGCTGTGTATTCTGTATGAGGACAAGTTTATATAACTGTCCATTGTTGTATATTGACTCTGATTGATGTATGTATAAAAACTGATATAATTCTTTGTTTTAAAAGACTAGTGTTTATCTATTATATATTGTTCCGCTACGATATGTGAGATTCTGATATTGTTCTGTTTCTGATGCTGTTCTGTTGTTGTTCTTCTCTCTTCTTCTCTCTTCTTCTCTTTTCTTCTTCTTCTTACTTTTTCTTCTTTCTAAAACCCTCACTATTGGAGTTTCCGGCACTCGATTGCTCGGCAGTCGATAAAGTGAGTATCGATGTCGAATTTTCGAAAGTCGAAAAATTCGGTATGTGACAATGGGTTTACCCAATTTCGTTTCGGGGTCAGAATGGGCTTTTTGGGCCATAGTTTGTTCCGCACGTTCGTTTATCCGATCTGTCTACTCTACCACTATATAAGCACGGTTATAAACCCTAGCTCCATCTTCTATCATTTGTCTGTATGTTCATTTTTCTTCAATCCTTTCTCTACTTCAATGGATGCTTTCAGATTCAAAAATCAAATAAAAAATTTAAGTCCTCAGAAAAATCCCAAAAAAATATATGTGGTAGTTTTCATCGATACGAATCTACGAGTGATCTCGGTTTCTGCAAATGATGCTCAGATCAACCAGAAATCGCGGTCAAAGTTATGAATTTCGAAACCCTAAGCATGAAATTGGGGCTTTTCGATTTAAGCCGTAATCGGGAAAATTGGAATCTGGGTATTGGAGAGTTTGTCGAGGGCAGTTCAACGCCGGTGGTCTCGCGGTGTATAAGGGCCGGTAGGGGATGAAATCAAGGAAATAGGGTTCGAAACCCTAGTGGCGGCGGCGTTGACTGGGGGTGCCGCACCTATGTTGGTCAGTAGAGGGGGAGATGGAGGTTCCAACGGTGGCTACGGCGTATCAAACGGAGGTCGGAGGCGCGTCGGAAGCTTGGTCAACGGTCGGCTGAAGTGGGTTCTTTGCGTGCGTGGGTGGGGTTCTGTAGCCAGGAGCTTGCGTGCGTGAGCAACGGTGATGACGTGGCTAGTAAGAAAATGTGTTCAATTCCTTTGTTTATTTTTTAATGTAAATTCAGTCGCAATTTTTGCTATAACTCTCGCATACAACCTCCGATTCACGCGAGACTTTTTTTGTTAGGATCGTAATTTAATTTCGGATCTGATGACGCTGGTTTGGACGGATTCTGAGACCGTCAAATTTTGGGGTTTAAATTGAATTTTAAATTCGATTTAAATCCAAAAGGTGAGTGTTTTAACCCACTCACAACTTCTAAGATTTCCTATGTTTGTTAAATTCATGTATGATGTGGTTAGAAATTTATTTATAGCTGTTTGACATATATTTCATCATTATCTCAGTTAATTGCATTCATCGTAATCAATTGTTAATTTATTTATTTATTGCATTTAAATTGCCAGTTAATTGTTAATTAATTTATCCATTGCATTTAAACTGCCAATTAATTGTTAATCAATTTATTCGTTACATATAAACTGCCAGTTGAAAGTTATTAATTTTTATTGAATATAAACTATTTGGTGATGCATGTTATATTTTATATGCTTTATATTGATGTTTTTGTTTAAATTGGATGACGATTGTAATGAATGGTTGATTATTGATATTTGGATGAATCGATGCTATATTTTATATAGTATAAACTGCAAGTTATTATGCATTTTATTTTATTCGGGATTGCGGTTTGAAATGATATATAACCGTAAACTTGTATTTTTTTAAAATTACGGATTGAAATGATAGATATCCGTATCACTTGACCGTAGGATAGAAAATTTTATACAGGCACCGTGGTCTATATAAAAATATTTTAAAGTGATTTTCTATGGTTTGGAAAGAAATATACGGTTTACTAAATATTAAATTTTGATATTATATAAAATATTATTTTATATATAGTTAAATTCTAAAATTTTAGCTATGTGTAACTTGATGATGTTTTAAATTTGATTTACGAATATTTCAAGTTTGAGTTTTATTTAAGTGATATTGAACTTATTAAATAAATATTTCTAAACTAAATAATAGTAAAATTGAATTAAGGTATATATAGAATTTTCAGATTTGGTTGAGAATTTTAGAATATTTTAAGACTTGAAATATATCAAAATTGAAATGTTTTATTTAAATTAAGGTATTATTGTTTTTAAAGTATTGGTTTTCGAAATTGTTATAACTTTGAAAGTAATATGGTTTGAAAATGAATTCATTTGAAATAGAAATTATTTAAGAATTATCTTTGAATATATTGATTTGAAACCGATTGAAATTTTGAGATTTAGAATATGACTGCCTTTTTGTGATTTGGGTTTAATATGGTTTTAAAGAATATTTCGAGTTTTATAAATAAAAGTAAGATTAGTGATTGGAAATTTGGTTTTATTTAAATGAGATAATTGAATTGTTTTGGAAATGGAAATGATATATTATTGAATTGGGTTTTGAAATGGGAATAATACATTGATAATTTGGGGTTTGAAATAGTAATAATATTTTGGTTTAAAGTATATACTATTTTGAAGTAAAGGATATGTTTTGAAATGGCAAAAAAAAAAATTTGGTTTTAAGGTATATACTATTTTGAAGTAAAGGATATGTTTTGAAAGGGCAATGAGTGTGTTTTTAAAAGTATATATATATTAAATGACCACGGTGTTATAATAACGATTGGTTGTTAAAGAGACCGGGATCGGATATGGACATACTCTCTGTCGATACCGAAAACCACTTTGACAACCGTGTACGCGGTGGAGATTCCAGAATGTAGTAGGATGGTGACGACGTTCTTAAGGTATGTTACGTGGACCCAACTCCCGTGAGTTGGCATAAGGTGGCTAAAACAGGAGCGATCTCGGACCAGTGAGGTAGCACCTCTTCTCGGACACATTTCTTCGATATTATACTCTTACTTGTGATTTGACTAGATGGCCATCCTCCGATTTGGGAATGTTGTTCGAGGTGGAACGGTAGTGGCTGCTATGCGTATCCATCAGTCTGTGTGCGTAATTGGTATATCTACCCTGGCATTGCCTAGTTGTGCCGTGTCACCTACCATATCGAGCTTTACTACGATTATGATTTTAAGATCCG
The DNA here is from genome assembly GCA_030737815.1 of Allium fistulosum. Classification (NCBI taxonomy): domain Eukaryota; kingdom Viridiplantae; phylum Streptophyta; class Magnoliopsida; order Asparagales; family Amaryllidaceae; genus Allium; species Allium fistulosum. The sequence goes on along the minus strand of CM060908.1, from coordinate 93,386,486 downwards.
ACCGCGTTAAGGTTCTCCATCCCCTTAACGCTATTTTCTATATGATTATACTTTACTGATTAGACACTACTGTATATAGCGAATATTACTACATAGTAGATAGTTTAACGGATCCTTAAGAGATGTGAATCCCGAACATTTCTTAAGTTACTGCACTCACGTTAGACACTGGATAGGAGATGTCAAACCCGGTAAACATCTCTGACGCCGTTTACACTCATATTTATTTCATTGATTTAACTTACATAAGATCTTTTAGTTCTGACTCGAGTGTTTTGTCTTTTCAATTCGCTCGGGTCAGCCTGAGCATTTCAGGATTTGAAGGCCTATTTCTGAAGGACGAAGACGAAGATTTTATTACTACTATTTGTTATATATTCTACTACACCATTGTATTCCGCTGCATAATTATCATTCTCTGGTATGTGTAACTATGATATGTATTGTATAAGTATAATCAAATGTTTTGTAAAACAGCTTCATGAACTGTTATTTGATTATTATATTTTATCGTTCCGCTGCAAGATTCTATTTTGTTTTATTTCTTTCTTGTCTTTTCTTATTTACCCCATAACAATCCGTCCTTTCGTATGGTTTGAATCGGCGTGTGTGTCGGTATAAAGCGTGCGAAAAGGCTGGATGTTACACTACCGGTTTGTTGCCTTTTGTCCTACCAGTTGAACCTGCTTCGGGGCAGGTTGCAATCGTGGAAATATATTATAAGTGGAAACCTCCTATATGCACTACTTGTTGTTCTTTTAAGGCATTTAGCAGATTTTTGCAAGCATCATGCTACAACTCTGTCCCCTATCCCTTTCGTGAAGGAAGACAATGAGATTCCTATATCTCAGAAATTTCCTTTACTAAAGGTAGCAAAGTAAATTTAGGTCCGCAAGATATCAAGGCCAGCCCCTTGTCCTAAGGGGCTTAACATTGATATTCCTTTATCCATCTTTGACTCAAGCACGTCTCCACATATGTTAACTTGGTATTCTAATGAGCAAGTTTGGGTTCATGAAGACACCCAGTTTTACTATTCCCCCACGAGAGATTTTTATTATAGATATGTTGTTGATGTGGTGGGCGAGCATAGATTTTTAATCTATCAGGTATCAGGTGATTCTCTTTCTCAATCGTAGGATGGTGAGAATAGGGATCATAACAAATTTATTCTTCAGGATGCTAGTTGGGATAGGATTTTCTTTTACTCTGAGGATTCCTTGGATTTGTCCCTTTGCTTGGGAAGTTGTTTAGTTTATATGTACATGTGATTGGGTATGATTTTTTTGCTAATGGGTCTTCCTCTTTCGATGGGGATTAGTTTTGTCTCTCCTATTTAGTAGTTCGGCCTTCTACCAAACTCCTGTTTTAATGTTATATAGTTGTTCTGCGCATGTGCAGAACACTGTTATAAATTTGATTAATAAAAGTGGACAGCCCACTATAAAACCGACTAGCCTTGGTAAAATATGTTTTATTTTAATTAATTAACTTTTTTAATTATTTATTCAATTAACACGATTAATCAAGTTTTAAATAATTTTCATAAAATTAATTTATTTTCAAAACAATTTTGAAAATATATTTTATAACTTTTAAAGATTTTATTTTATGTTTTAAACTTATTAAATTTAAAATATATATTAAATTATCAAACTAAACACTGAAAATTGGCCTAAGGGCTAAATCGATCTGGTCTTTTACAACTAGGACAACATTTTGGACTTACTTCACATATTGGTCCAGACCGATAGCCTTGGAGGGTAGAATACTTGATTATTCAACCCCAAGCCCAAGCAGTACTTTTCTAGACACACATCGGAATGGTAGGCTATATTAGTTGACTTTAAAGTTGCTAATTAAACTGCATCAATCATTTGAGCTCTAATACCATTGAAGGAACAATGTTTTTTTTGCAATGGGTGAAATGGGTAGTTTTCAAAAATGTTTCCCTATTTGGATTATAATAGGCCAATGAAGTATAATGGGTTTCACTATATCTAGTTTACCTATTAAATAAAATCATATTTTATCTAAATTTATTTTACATTTGTTAATTAGTCATATTAAATAAATCAACAAAATATTTTAATTTTGAATGTATCATATATACATTAAATAATAACATAACATGTAACGACCTGGAATTTCGAACACTTCGTATTTAAATATTTGAGTTATTTAAATATTTGAATCTTGGATTTAATGTGATTAAATGGATGTTATAACCTGTTAACCCCCTTTTAATTAATAACTAATGATGGTAGACTTGTTTGTGATAGTGTTTACAAAAATAAATGCTTCGAAGAAATATCAATAATGTGACTAAAAACCATTTTATCAATAAACGGCTTTTTACTTGACAAAAGTTGTTCGAACTTGTTGTTCTTTCCTAATATATTAATATGTAATTAATCAAAAACTAATAATATTTTTGTGGTTTATGCTAACTAAATCATTGATGATGTCATGGATGATGTCAAGTGGGGATATCTTATAGTAGGGATATTTTTGGAAGCCTTAAGGGCTGAGTAAAGAGAGAATGATATGGAAAGCAAGCACATGGAGGGGGAATGGGGTTATGACCAGAAATAAGAGGTAAGAGGTGGTAATGACCTCTTGGAAAAGTCTATATAAGGACTCTTAAGGCTTAGAAAAATGGTTTGCTAATTCATTGAACATTAAAACAATTCTCTTCATCTTCTTCTCTTTACATTAAAACACTCTCAAATCTCAAAGTAACTTCACCAAACTCAATCTATAGTCCTAACACAACATATCAACAAGTTATAGCAACTCAAAACTAAATGAAAAGGAGCGCGCATAGCCCCACTCTTGCTAGTTCGTGAGCAATATACGAAAATCTAAGCTTAGGTCTTGAATATAAAGAGGTAAGAATGAACTTTGGAGCTTCCTTTGGTTGAGGTAGGAACTTGTATTGGAGTAGAGGCTTATGCTTATGTTAGCTTGGTTATGGGGTGAGTTTACACACCATTTGATAATATATATTGCTATATATTTATTGTGCTTGAATATAAAGTAAGTTAATGAACTAATTAAAGTGTATTTTTGGATCGTACTTACTTTAAAAAGCAAATGACAACTATTTATGGCATATCATCTCTTTTATGACCTTCGATAACATGTGACGTGAACATGATATTATGCATATATGGTTGATTGGATGGTGTTTGTTTTAGACTTGAATATGGAATGGTAATATAGTGATAGTCCCTATGAAAGCACTTTTAATCCCCTTATGTTTAAACTTATTCAAATGGTTTATATGTGATAATATTATAATATAATATGTTTTGGTTGTTCTCCACACTTATAATAGAGTATGGGACATCAAGGAATTGGTTTGGAAAATTATAGAAATGATATAACAAAGTTTGAAAAGTTCGAAGCAAATTAGTCGTTATGGATGCACTTTGAAAATGCCTAGTGTTCAGCGATTTTTAAAGTTAATTTTGGAAGACATTCTTAGGACTTTCTTTGCATAATTATCAAGTAAAATAAGTAAAGTACTTTTTGTAAAATTGGAGTTATATCAATTGTTAACTAGATGAAAACTGGTCAAACTTTTATGCGATTTTCCAAGTGTTCTCTGGCTGGGATTTTTAACAGGACCTACGGCAGCACTTTTTGGGCCTACGACAGTGTTTCCGGACCTTTTATAACACAGGTTCTTGTAGTGTCATTAAACACTTTGCGATTTTAAATGTCTTTAAAATGATGATTAAATTAATAATTTTTTTGGGAATCTTTTAAGAGATGTTTAATAACATGTATAAGAGTGTTTCAAAAGTGGTTTCAAGTTTAAATATATTTTAAATAATAATTTATGAATTTCTAAAGGTAAAGGCTTTCAAAACTGGCTTTGTGGCATAAACATGAATCTACAACACTTTGAATCTGAAATACTTTGTACATGTTTCAGAACTTATGATAGCAGTTCTTTAAATGCTAGTGTTTTCTATTTAAAATTTTAAATGGTTTAAAATGACATTTAAACTGAAACACTTCCTGGGTGTTTCATAATTTTTGATAGCACTTCTGCAAATCTATAGTATGCTATTGAGGCTTTAAAATGGTTAAAACGATATCAAATTAAAGTATTTTTCTATCATATTTTAGGAGTGTTTAATAACATTAATTAGTGTGTTTTAAAGTTTTAATTTTAAACATATTTTTATTAATTATTTATAAATTTTTAAAGCAAAGGAATTTAAAATGTAGAACATGCTTTTGATTGATTTTTTGTTGAAATTCTGTTTAGTTATTTTTAAGTAATATTTTATATAGATATTTAAAACCCATTTATAAGTATTTTTAAAGTAAATATAAGTTTGTAAAAGTAAATTAAGCGATTTATAAATGAATAAGTGGTTTTGTTATAACCTTAAGTTATAATGAATAGTTTTTGAGAAGTTAATTAAAAGTACATTACCTTGTTAAATAAGTGTAGATGTGATTGGATCTTTGAATAGAATGTTTTAAAGGTAATACTAAGTGTAAAATGGTTTTGGGTTTGTAGTAATGGTGTTTAAATAATATTTGGTTTTAACCCATTTAAGTATACTTTTGAAAATGCGAAATCTTGTTTAAGATTTGTGAATATTCTTATCCATGTGGGATAAGAATATGAATACATTTCTAAGTATTGAAAAGAGTAGAAATGAATAGTGAAATAGTAGTATATATGTATATATATTTTGTAAAGGTATTTTAAATATAAGTATTTACAAAGAAGTTTTGATTAATAAAAGAATTAATTAAATAAATAGTGGATTAGAAGTCGCTTATGTGACTTAATCATGCTTTGTGTGACTTAATCATGCTTTGTGTGTTTACTTGTTTATGGAAAGGATTTATTCATGTACTTGTTTTAGAACTTATGATAGCAGATTTATCCTATCTGTGCGAGTTAAGAATGATGTTCGAGTAGGGTTTAGAAGCAAACAGTGCCATAACCTATAGGCTTCACTCTTGACCAAGGGATAATATAAGTTGAGAAAGTCGAAAACGTGATAAGTATATGAGACTTAGTTTCCATATGCGATCGCATTCGATTAGTCGACTATCGAATTTGACCAAATTGACTTTGGAAGTATATGTAAGTATCACATATTGATACGGTTTGAGATCCCCTGGGGATGACTAATTTGTATGAATTCTCTATTGCTTTAAGAACGTTTATATACGAGATCCCCCGAGGAGAACTCCTTTATGCCGTTCGTTTACTTCTTAAAGAAATGAAATTGAGTTAACTGTAAATTCATCAATTTAGTTTTGTAGAGACTAGGATCGGATTAGTGTATACCGAATACCACTTCAAAACTGATATATGAGTCCTATGTTTTAGAAGCGATCATGGAGCGAAATGTTATAGAGTTGAACTGTCTATCTTAAGGTTAAGTCCAAGGGAGAGGCCAGTGTTAACATTTCAAATGATGCTAACGAGGGTACTGTCTATCTTGAGGTTGATCCCAAGAGAGAGGATAGTGTTAGCATGCGTTGGATGATTTATGTTGGGATCTAGGGAGAGATTTGAAAACCGTTCGAGATGTTGGAGTCCATGGAGAAATTCGAGATCTGTTCGAGTGACGAAGACTTGTGTATTGAGATGCTAAATGTTACTTAACCATTAGTAATGACAGAAAACAGAGCAGAGGCATGGCCAAGGTGTTTAGCTAACCCAAAAGGGTACATCAACTCCAAATATCTAGAAATGCTTTCAATTGTGGTGCACATGAGTTGATGTTATTCGGTATCACGTGTTCGGGTGTGGACCAGCCAATATTTTTCGAGTGGTATATTTTATCTAAAGATATACATGGTTTTGGAAGGTAGTTTCTGACCCTCGTTAGGAGATCTGCATCGGTTTACTGAGGGCGTTACCAGTGGAAATCCATATGCAAATATGCAGTTTTAGTTGTATTTTTAATATTGTTATGTTGTGAGATGCAAGCAACACGGCTTTTTTCTGATTTATATTCTACACCCTAGACGTTATCTATTATACCGCCATATGTATTTATTAGATGGGTTTGGTTCTTTTTTGGGGATAACCATTTCGATGATTTGGGTGGTCTCAAAAGTACGATTTTGTGTTGATAACATATTTCTTGAGTTTCTCATACCAGACTTATGTTTGACTAGTGGTTTTACATTTCCCTTAATTCCTCGAGTTCTCTTTTGAGCAGTTGAGAAAGGCAGGTTTTAGTTAGATATTTTTTGAAGCTTAAGGAGACAGACTAAATGTTTTACCTACCGTAGAGTTCTTATCCACTACACTACTATTATGTATATATCAACAATTTTGAGGACATGTTATTATAACTATTTAGGCTGATGATAGTACTTAGGATTGTAACTCTAAAATGCTACGTATCTTAGAGTGATAGTTTGTACTGTCTTTTGGAATTATATGTTATCGTTCGCTGTGAGACTCTAATATTTTAACCTCTTTTTCCTTTTTCTTTTACCCTAACAATTTGTCCTTTTGGCACTTGAGTGCTTGGCACGTGGATACTGTGGATGTATTAGCGTCGACATTTTGGGGTCGAAAAGATAAGTCCTTACATAACATAATATAAACATGCGAATAACTATATATACACACACATATAAATATTGAGATTTATATCTATTATATGTACATACATATTATACTTACATATACATGTAATAGATTCACACGCATATAAGGAATATAAATGCCTAAGTATATACATATGTTTGGATCTATTACAATATATATGGTTGGTATACACATATTGATAGTACCATATATATACACCCACATATCTTAGACATGTATATGCATATATATGATATTTTATTGCCACTTGTATATTTTTATATATGTACATATATGAAATTATGAAAACTAATCTACATAAAATTAGAGATTCGAAAATAAATGAAGATGGAAATGAAATTTATGTTAGATTAAGATCCAATCAAATCAGATTTAAAAGGCAATAACATGATGTAATATGCTAAATCCTTTTTTACTATTACAATAATATATTTAATATCATATAAAATTCCATATTTAATCACAATAAAAAAAACCAAAGTCTCAACATTGCAAATCTAAAAATACACACAACCAACATAAAGAAAAATTAAAACTTTTGTCACAATTTAATGCATTTTTCCAATGACATAATTAATTCAACAATAACATACATATATTTATGTATATAGTAAATTGAGATTTGATTTCAAAACATATACTTGATAAAGCAATGAAATTGTTTAAACTAATTTAAAACAAATTGATCAAACTAAAGGTTTAACTGGATATTAGTTTAAATTAAATATAATTTGATAATTATATACATATATACATGATTAAATTAGTCAAAATACCAACACCTTGATTATTAAAGAATTAAATTGAAATACTAATACTAAATTTCATTGCTGCAAATCAGATCTACAACAAACAAACAATCTTAGATCCAACAAACAAGAAAATTAAATTTTGAACATAAATGAATTAGTCATAAATAGGCTTTAGTTAGACAACAAATAAATAAAATTTGATAATAAGAAAAAACATTATAACAAAAACAAGTCTATAAAAACTAATAATTTCAGATTCAATCAAACTAATATCAACACTCAAAATAAAAAACATACATAAGGTGGATTTTACATTTAACCACAATGAAAAAAAAATAAGATAGATTCAATAAGTGGTAAACAATACACATGTATGTGAACTAAATTAGATTTAAACATTATGAATAATTTTAAGATGAAAATCAAACCTGAAAAGCCTTGAACTTTACAACACCTTGATCAGAGATTTCTCCTTATACCTTTAGATTAACATCTAGCTTTGCAAAAGAAGGATGAACCGCTTATTTTTTTATTTTATTTGATATTTTTCATTTATTTTGGAGTTGTGTTTTCTAGAAAAAGAGAGGAGGTAATTCGGCAATGGCAAGAGAGAAGAGAGGAAGAAAAACAATTTAGGTAAGAAAATGAATGTGAGGATTTGTTTTAACGAGAGAGTAAAAATCTTTCTTATTCTCTCTTTAAAACTTCCATTGCTAATTCTCAGTTAATCTTCAATCAAATTTCATCCATATCCCTTCCTCTTTCTCTAGCATCGCAGGCCAAATCATTTCGTTACACGGATAATTATTTCCAAAATCTTGTTAAGAAATTAACTATATTTAAAATTCATTTAAATATATACCGATATTGTATATCGATACACATATATATATATATAACTTTTATATATACATTCAAATAATTACCAACAAAACAAAAACATCAAATAAATTAAATAATAATCAATATTTCTCAAATATAAATTAATTTAAACATTTTATAAATTAATTAAATCATGTGGTTTTACAGAGAATTTACAAATACGGTTGTCTGGATCATAGGTGTGAATTCAATTAGCGGTTAGTTTATAATAATTCAAATATTAACGTTCATACTTCACCTAAGCTAGTGGTGTGATAGTTTGACCGAATTTGTTGCTTACAACCTTTACAGTAAAATTTTATTTTATATTTTCTTAAGTGGTACCTTTTAGTAACGATTATTTACAAACATTCTCTTCATCAACACTATATCACTTCAGGATTTATGGAACTTGGTTTTGGTCCAACAGCATCCACATTCAACTTGGTTAGTCAATAAATAAAGTCTTTGGTTCAATAATAACATTTATTATTAACCATACTACTATGACCAGAGATTTTGACTTTGAGTCGACTACAGTTAACCATGATACTAACCTCATATAACCGAGGAGACGGATTCTCCACTGAATAGTCTCTCATTTCAAATGCTTCAACTCAGGCCCAATTATAGTCGTTCAATGGAAGTCATGTCATGATTTAAGTATAATCAAAGTGAAGTGTCCATATTGAAGTTCAAACATATTTTCAAGTCGAGAGAACTGTGTAGTATCATCACTTCAAGGTTTCTTGTTTAATCTTAGTTATTATTAACCAATAGAAATATCTCAAATGATTCATTTCATAATTATTCAATAACTATCAGTACATAACCCTTTGGTTCTCCCAACAACCATGAGTAACGCGCTTTCCAACATTTGGAGAACTTTACGTACTTTGGTCTCAATAGATGTATTGGTATATTTCTTCTAGGGCATACCCCTAACCCTATCGGTTTAAACCTACCCAAAGCTCAAGGAATCGCTAAAATTATGCTTTGAAACCAAGTGTAACGCCCCACTATTTCCAACATTAAAAATCAGTGACAAAATGTTGTCAAAATGTGCATGCACAATAATCTGGAATATTAAAAATAGTGGATCGTTGGTTATGTAAATTAAAATCAATATCGACAAAATGGAAAATCTTACAGCGAAACTTAAATAAAAAATACATATCTCAATAATATAAACATCATGCAAGATCCAATACATCAAACAACATCAACATTTTTCATTACTTTAATCTCCATTAAATCTATAAACGTTTTAAAAAAAATTATTTCAACATATAAAATAATTTATAAAGATATATCATTCAAATAAAATTTTGAATATGCCCATGATCAAAATAAAAATTGTCCAAAATGTCCAAAAATCAAGTCATATTATATTTGTATGCAAATAGTATAAAATTCGAGTACATATGCAATGTCCTTCTTTCAATAGTCAATATATCAAAATTACAAATCATCTCCTTGACCATAGTCCAAAATGTCAAAAATATTGCCTATATGCAACTTCCTATTTCTACGAGCCCTTATGTTCAAAAGTTCAAGTCATCTTCTTCTTCATCAGCCATTAAAATAGTCCTCAAACTCTCTAGTGAGCTTACAAATGTCAAGTCCCAAAAAGTGGTTCATGCTAAGAAAGAGAAAGAAAAGAGGAGTCCCTTCTTATTTGGGGGTTGGTCCCTATTTATAGTAGATGAGAGGTGCATGGCTTGCTTGTATTGTTGATTTGCGTTAACGCAGACTAATGACTTAGCAAAATGGATGGTCTTGATGACACCATATATCATGATCTCTAGACTTGAATAGTTCAAGCGAATTTCTATCTTGGACAAGGCATTGACAAGGTGGGGTTGCATAGGAACACTTTGGAACTTTATTATTATCGATTAGTCATAAACCTCTTCATGTATTAATGCACTAGCTCTTTATATAGTTGAATTATCTCTATCGTTGTATGTTAAATGTCTTCATCTTCTTCCTTTGTATATTCTTGAATTAATTTTCTTAATGAGAAATTATTAACACATTTTAGTAAGTATGTCTTATATAGCGTGCTCATCATCTTAATTTCTTTAGTAGCATATTTTTATAGCTTCAATAGCTTCTTCTCAACACTGATAGCCTTTTGTACTGTCTGTAGCTTCTTCTCATTTTAATGTTAATTCTTAATATCATGGTTAGCTTTCAACTTAACGTGCAATAGATTTTTCTTCTTGATATGAAATAGCTTCTTTTTCTTGATATGCTATAGTTATGAGGCCTGCAATATGCGACGGTTCATTCTTCTCAACCTGCGATGGCCTAGTTGTTTCAACTCACAATGGCTTTAACACTGTCAACTTGAGATATCCTGGTTGCTTCAACTTGCGATGTCTTTGATGTTATCAACTTGCGGTAGATCATTGCTATCAATTTGTGTTAGCTCTTATGTTATCAACCTATGGTAGCTTATTGCTATCAACTTGCAATGGCTCTGATGTTATCAACTTGTGACAGCGTTCACATCATCAACACGCGATGGCTCGTTCATCTTCAACATGAAATGGCTTTAAACTTAACATGCGATGACTTTTTCATCTTTAACGTGCGATGGCTCTATTTCTCAATATATGATAGCTTATTCCTCAACATTCGATAACCTTCATTCCTCAATGTGATAGTTTCATTCCTCATTGTGCGATAGCTTTGCACTGCCAATCTTCCAGAATTTCACACCATATTTACTCTTGGAAATTTTAGATGTAACAATTGCCCCCTCTCACCTCATAAGAAGTTTTCTTATGCTTTAGTTTAAGTAAACTTATATTCTAGCTCTGCCTCTTTTCCTGTCAATTTTCATTCCTTATTGCCATGTTTTTCATCATTAATAACTTGTGTGTCTATATTTATGATAGCTTCTGAACTTAAAAATTTTTGGGGTGTAACACAATTTTATTACAAACTATTTCATTGAAAAATGTTTTTGAAACATGGGGGCTTTTGTAATCGTTTAAAAATGTTCTTTTGATACACCTTTATTAGGAACATCTTTGAGAGACCAAAATTTTCTACAGATTCAGTTAGAGGTATCTTTGAAATATGAAAAATTCCTGTGGATTCTTTGGAAAACATTCAATAAAAAAATTGAAGATGTATCTATTGGAGAGTAATTTTCCAAAATAAAATTTGAAAGTATGGAGTTCTTTAAAATACTTTTGAAAACCGTTTTTCTTGTCACATTAAAATCAGTTGATTTTATCGCGCGCAAAGTGGAGAATTCCTGTAGTCCCATCGAAAAGCTTTTTATTCCTGCTTGTCCCTTGATTAGAAGTTATGGTCGGCCCTTGGCAAAATGAGCTTGATGACACTTTAGTTATTTCAAATGGTTGGTCATTCGCATTCTTATTTTTGGACGGTTGTTCGTTGGCTTATATAAATTTCTGTAGAATTTTTCTCGTAGTTAGATTATTCATTGAGTCAAGATCTTATTTGGCCATCCTTCCTTGGACGGTTGCTTTCAAAGGCTTTATTTGACCATCACTCTTTGGATGGGTGCTTTGGTCGGGTGTAGAAGCAGGACCAAAGGATTGATTGACCATCTCCCATAGATGGCTGCTTTGGCCGGGCCCGTAGACGAGACCAAAGGCTTATTTTGATCATCACTCTTTGGATGGGTGCTTTGGCTAGGTGTTGAAGTAGGACCAAAGACTTAATTGACCATCTCCCTTGGATGGTTGCTTTGGCCGGGCCCAGAGATGGGACCAAAGGCTTATTTAACCATCATTCCTTGAATGGGGGCTTTGGTCAAGCGTTGAAGCGGGACAAAAGGCTTAATTGACCATCTTCCTTGGATGGAAGCTTTCGTCGGGCTCGAAGGCGGGACCAATGGCTGAATTTGACCATCACTCTTTGGATGGATGATTTAATGAGGCGTTGTAGTGGGCCCAAAGGCTAAACTGACGATATTTCTTGGATGGTTGCTTTGGTTGGGCCCGGAGGTAGGACTGAAGGCTTAATTTACCTCCACCGGGTATGAGTTTTGTTGTTGCTCAAAGAATATCACTTATATGGTCAGGTAGGATTCACATTAAATATAATGCATCTCAGTCCGGGGGCTATTTCTTAAAACGAGTCTTTCAAAATACTTTGTCTCTTTTCTTATCCAAAGTAGTAAATTGTGATCTCAAAATTTTGTTATTCCATGTCTTTGTTATCACATTCCTATTAGGTTTGCTTAACCAATAAATTTATGGAGGCATTAAATAAACATTCTTTCTAAGTTTGACATTGGAGGCCATCTACTTAGTTTTTGATACTTTCTGTTGCCTTTTCTAATAAAACCATTTCTTTTGGTAAGCTTTTCCTTTTCCTCTTGAATCGTAATACTTAGATATTCTCCGTTGATATTCTATAGTCCATAATACGGCTTAGATTTTCAATATATTGGTTAAATCTAAAGATTTCCTTATCAGTTATTAGTTTAATCCATAAGTATACATAATTATTTAATGCGATGGAATCTCAACTTCGACTGGTAACATTGCCTCAAATCCATATATTAATGAAAAAGGAAGTGTTATGTCCAGTGACTATCTTTGCTCAAGTTTTATATAAGCAAAAAAAAGGATAGCCAAATCGATTTTTCAAGATATTCTTGATTGTTTTGTTTGTAACTTCTGCTGCCCTGTTGACTTTTAGATGGGCTTTTAATGAGAAACCCTATACTGTCTCGTTTCTCCTACCGAATTGAGTGAAATTTTAAATTTCAAATTGAATTCATCATGGTAAATGATTTTATCCAGAAGTTTGAATCAAGTAACGATGCACGAATTCTAACACTTTCCTTGTAACTATGTTAGATAGTAGTTCAATCTTCATTTATCCTGTAAGATAGTCACTTATCCCCATTACAACTTCATCCCTCCTTTTGAAGCGGATAAGGGTCTTATTGAATCGATTCTTTATTTTGAAAAGGTATAGGGTTAACGACGTGAGTTAATTCACCCGGGGGTAATCGTGTGATTCTTGAGAACTTCAATAATTGTCTCATCTTTAGAGTACCTTTACCTATGTAGGGATAATGATATCTCTGCTTTATTACCTTCTTTGTTAGCTTCACATCATCGCAATTTTCTACGCCGAACTCTTCATGAGTTTTCACCAATAATAACTATTTCTTTGAAGTTACTGTAACGAACCGGAATTTTTCGCGTTCGAAAATCGACATCCATACTTTACATCATACTCGAATGCCATAGATTCGACCGTTCAAATCCGAGTCGCCGGAGCTTATAACACAATTAAATATAACAACACAGCGGAAGAAATGAATAATACATTGATATACAACACTGATACAATATCTGATACAACAGAATGATAAAATGAATATCAATATACATCAGAGATATGATACAACAAATAGCAGTGGAAAGAAAATAGATAACACCAGCAGCGGATAATCTCCATCTCCAAAGCACCAATCCAGAAATAGCTCGAACTCCCAATAATGATACACCATGATAAGCAAGTGCAGTCCATATCCAAAGACTGAACTAGCTCCAGAAAATCTACTAACCTTGACTATCTGAAAAACCCAACTCTAGACTGCCCGTGTAGAAAATTTTTGAGCACCCAGAGTTTAGGAAAGAAACAATAAACTCCGGATCAGTCATGGGACTGGTGTGAGCAACAAAAACAGTTTATCTTTAAAAACAAATAGCAAGAGAATTTTAAAGTCAATTCGCAATGCTTTTAGAAAATGAAACTACCATAAGACCTCCCACCACACACACAATGCAAACCCAGAATTGGAGGAGATTTCTTCTTATGATAGTTAAATATGCTTGGTACGAGGAAATTTCTTTGATATTATTACTAGTGCATAGTGTAGAAAACATTTCGAAAATAGAATATTAATCTTAGTCAGCATAGACATTTCGAACTATGCCTACTATAGCTACCATCTAAACAGTGGGGCGCCACCATAAGTAAATGGCAGGTTCTACAACTAAAACCGTACAGGGTTTCGTATTGGGAATTGGATTTCCAACAATGGTCAGGCTAAGGAACTTCCTAGGCCACATGGGTACGCCTCTGGAAAGATGCCCCGAGAACCTAACCGGATCTCTGCCAACACAAGGTCGGGTTACCCCTAACTGGGTAACTACTGACACGAGTATGCCATCTCCCGGTTGTAACCAACCTTTAACCGGGCCCCCAGCAACAATCACAAAGTAAGATATAAATATGTTTGCGATATCCACATAAGTTAAGTATCTGGGCTCCATACCATGATACCACTTCTATCCAGAAGGAGATGTACATACCCTAAGGGGCGCTACCCCCAATAACCTTGCTGCATCTTTCCTGTTTCGACCATTCCGGGGTGTGAGGTTCGACGAAGTCTCATCCACAAAGCTACGCTTTTCACAAAGCCATGCTTTGGGTCAACAAATGATCAAAGTAATGATCACAAAGATAAATGATCAAACAAATGATCATATCACAAATGATCAAACAATGATCATCACACAGCAACACTCAGGATGTCACATTACCAAATTGGGAGTATATCGCTAATAACCTTCAACTACATAACCTCTGAGCTCGTACGTCTCAGAGAAGGGTGTTAAGCTAAGAGAATAAATTCTCCGCCACCAAACAGAAATGTATTTGAAAGAAATCTGCTTTATATCTCAAATTGTAATGTCAGACATACAATCCATACAAGTCTGTTCTGGGTTTGAACAGAACCGAAGGCACTTCAAAAGAAGTCCTTGCAATCCGGATAATTTTCTAATCACGTCCGAACTTCCCATCACAAATGGAGATCTCTATACCGGGGATCAGCCAGTGCAGAGACAACGACAAGAAACCCTTTCGTTTTCGAAAATACCCGGTCTTCACCACCGGTCTTCACATGCTATCCATAACGTCGAATCACATATTCGGAATGGGTTATACGACACAAAGGTCCTTTCCCGGCTAAACCGAATAGTGAGCGCAATATTTAAAACATATGGATATGGGATTTCAATTAAGTCACAACTTATTACCCAAAACCTTTATTTTAAATGGTTAAATAAATTACCATTTTAAATCTTTAAACAAAAAAAAGATTCATTTCACAAAGTTTACCCAGTTTCAAAAAGATCCATTCATAGAATTTTCAAAACAATTTCTATTTCAATTAGGATTAACTCATCTAATCTTTAAATTAAAGATTTAACTTATAGCTTTCAAACTGTTTTCATAACTTGGAAATTATCTTCATTTCAAACTAGAAATCATTTCAACACAAATTGGAAGTTCATTTCTTATGTGAAAGCTTTTGTTATTTGAAAACAGGTAGTTTTCGTTTCAGAAAAATCCAATTATATTTGCTCGAGTTAAAGCCTTTGAATTAAATTCAAATTCCCAAATCAAAACCTTTAAAATAGTTTAACCCATATATAACTGGTATAACATCTTTAATCCCTAGTTTCGAATCATAGAATTCAATTTGAATTTAAGTTTAAAGCAATTTATTTAAACTTCAAACTTTATCAAGTTATTCAAAATAAATTTCATCTTTGAAATTCCATTTCAAAAGCTTTTCACTTTAAACCCAATCTCATTTTCAAACCATTTGAATTTAAAAATTCAAATTCAAAACTATTTTCAAAAATCTGTGACTTAATCGATTTCCTCGTGAAATCCATATTTGTGTGTGTATGGTGTGGTCCAGGGGTTTAACACAATAGTGCAACATCATTCAATCATCACATATCAGAATACAGAAATATAGTTGATAAGCGGTATTAACTATCACGCTTATCGTTCATTCACAGATCACAGATATATATATCACAGATAATCAATTACATTCATCCTAAATAAATAAATTACAGATCACAACACAAATTAGGATATATCATAAAGCATCGCATATCAGGGATATCAAACAATCAAATCATCCAATAGAATCCAAATATTCATAAGTAAAATTAATTTAATTATCTGATTGATTTAAATCAGATTAATTACTTATGAATAAACTACTAATCTTGGTAAATTAATCATTAATTAATTTTAAACCATTTTAATTAATTAACCTTTAATCAATTAATTATCCTCGAATGAATTACCTTAATTAATAAATCATATTAATTAATTATCCTTAATTAATTACCATTTAATTATCCTTAATTAATTACCATTTAATTATCCTTTAATTATTATTAATTAACCCTTAATCAATTAATTAACTTTTAATTAATTACTCTTAGGTAATTACATTTATTAATTAAACACTTTAATTAATCACTTTAATTAATTAACTTTTAATTACTTTCCTTAATAAATTAATCTTAATTAATTACTTATCCTCAAATTAATATCTTTAATTAATTAACCCTATTAATTAATTAGGCTTTAATTAAACACTTTGATCATAAATTAATTACTTTGATTAAGTAATTATTTTTAATTAATTAATCTCCTTTAATTAATAACCCCTTTAATTGATTATATTAAGTAATTCCAAAATCACTATTTGTTTATAAAATAGTTACTATTTTAGCAGTGTAGTTATAAAACAGTTTATAAAGTAGATAATTTAAACCTTTATCATATAACAGTTTTAAACTACTTCGAGTTTAACCCTGAACTCATCCCGAGCCAAGTACCCAATTTTCCCAGATAATTCATTCTTCAATTTCCCGAGCTAATTCCCCAAAATCCTTCGAGCTACTTAATCAAAATCTCGAGCTCATACCCGAGACATTTGCTTCTTCCCCAAAACAAAATCACCACTGATACACAGTGATACGCATACACGTGCACGGCAAATTGGAGCTCCTCCGATCAACCCCGACCACGTCGCCAAGTCGAGAACCTCCTCCCCAATCATTCCGATCACCTAATATTTTCGAATTCAACCCAGATCAAAACTTCGAGCTTATGAACCAAACCAAATATGAACGAATCACCTACAATCGCCTCGCTCTGCCACATCACGACACCGGAATCATCGCGACTCCAGTATAAACTTCGTTGACTACCCCCGCAGCACTTCCCCCCGGTCCGATCGCCATTTGTCTACCTACGACCACGAATCTCCACCCCAAACCGATAAGTCGAAAGGTACTTTAAACCCTAATTCAATCTCGTTCATCTCTTACTATTAAAAAAAATTCGAACATTTTTCCCCTGCTCCCCTACGCATCAGCTTCCTTCGCCATAAATCTTGATGCCCAGATAGATGTGGATCACTAGAATTTGATCAATTTACATTTTCCGTTCAACTCCTTCCTACTCGAGATTTATTAACTTAAAAATTATGAGATTTTCGCCTAAAATCACCTTTTTTCTATTCGAACGTGATTGTGCAATCAGATTTTAAAATTAATTTATTCGATTTTTCCTGGTATATAAATCGATCTACTGTAAATTAAATTTCTAAAAAGGTTATATGATATAAAATTTCCAAACTAATTTCAAAAATAAGATTTTACTCTTGTACTCATTTTCTCTTCAATAATCATGGCTTAAATATGTTTGTACAAGAAGATATGCAATTTTTGAGTCTGTGAATACCCATAGACATATATGTTTTCATAATACTGGCATGTATACTTATCCTCAGACACACACATATATATATATATATAGTTATACATACACCACATGCAAGCCTATTTAACCATTCAAACAACAATTTTCATAATAGGTTCAAGCATTAACCACAAACATCAAGATATAAGGGGAGATTAAACTAGTTTGCTCACTTTGAATTGAAGACAGAGGGCAGAGCAGACTTTTACATTCAAAACAGGTTCATACTTTTTAGTTTTGAAAAGAATGTTACTCACCTATTTTCCAGAAGAAAGAAGAATAAACAGAGCTTTCCTTTTTGTTTTGAAACAGGCTTGTGAAGATTGCAAAACTGAAGCTCCTCTTTCTTTGATTCTTTGCTTAAATTGTTGTTTATGTTGAAATGTTTGTTTAAAGTGAAGTTGTAGTTCACTTCAGATTTTTCTTGTTTGGAATGGACGAAAATGAATTGAGGAAGGCTTTGATATAAAGAAACAGGGATACTGGGCGATGATATCTTGTATAGGTATCTATTTTGAAACAATTTGATTTGTCCTTTGTAAATGCTAGCATTATGGCTGAGATGTTTTGTTTGTACAATAGCATGGGTGAAGTTCTTGCATTATGGAGAAGTTACAATTTTCTTGTACTTGTTTATGTTTTTTTTTCTTTGTATTGACTTCGGCTGATGATATCCTTGCCTTTTGTTTTATTTGCATTTCATTTGTTATTATTTTATCACATAGATGTTCATTTGTATGTTTACTTAATATCTTATATTTATATTTCTAACTTAAGTATTAAATCTATAACATATATTTTATTTTATACACTTATATTCAATATTGATAAGTAGTTTTTATTTTAAACATTTTTGTAACTTTTTAAAGAAAATTCATTTTGAAAATATTTTAACTTTCCAAATCAAAATTTTATTTCTAATCCAATTCAATTACATTTAAGTTTCAAATCTTACTTATAAAATAAATAAGTAAATACATCTTATAAATTTTGAAAAATTCAAACAAATCTACAATTTAACCCAAAAATTAAATTTAATTACAAAATTAAATTCGTCTTTAAATCGGGATCGTTACAGTTATATTCTTTAGATGTGGGACTGAATAAACTTTCTCACATATATTTTATTAATTATAGTATAGGAAGGCGCCTAACATCTTAACTTCTTAGACTTATTTCTATCTCACAAATGTGTTCCAAATATTGAATTACCAATGTTTATCAAACTATTTGTATGCTTGATATTCACATCTACTTTTCTTAGTCTTTCATAAGCTGCTTTGCAACCATTCTCCTTTCCCAAATTTCCTCCATCAAAATATCCCTAGGTCAAAAAAATTTGTAAATGTATTTGAAGCAGGGGATCAAAATAATATTTCATCTCGATAATGTTTTACGAAAGGAACTATAACAGTAGGAGTCTATCATCCAAATAATAACAAAGAAAACCAAAAACCCAAATGACGAAGAAATCCATATAATCACATAATAGGAATTTCACGTCTATGTTTCAAGATTGAAGATTGGGACTTTTTTCCATTGGTACTTATTCATTTTTGACAAGAGATCTAAATTTTTGTAAATTTATGCCTTTTGTAGATGAAATCTATAGTATCAAGCAATAAAGAGTCTTTGCTTGTTAACCTGTCATTGAGATAATAAGGGTGAAACCAGAACTCCATTCAAAATAATTCATCGTTACGCAATAGATAACTTGGATATTGGTCTTGAAGTAGAAGACTAGATCTCTAACCAAGACCTTTGTTGACGACTAATTCACTAAGTTGAAGGATGATATTCTTAACTTCATCATTAGATAAGAACCTACATTTGATAAGGAAATCTGGATAATGAAGGTTAGAACCCCATAAAATAAAGAATCCATTATCAGATAAAAAGGAGTTTTAATTCGAGTCTCAAAACTGAAGGGGAAAATCCATTCTTTATTATCATATTCATGATGCGAAGATGGACTATTTCATTTCTGGTTGGTAACCTCATAATATGAAGAAGCAACATTTTGAACTTTATCATTGGACAATAATGTCAAATGAATTCATGATTTGTGGAATCTTCTTTCACATAAATAAAGTATGAAAAACTTATAAATAATTTCAAAGGTACACATCTAACTGGAAATCTCAGCATCCATTTATTGGAGATGAGTAGTTGTACTCTGATGACGGAATTTGTAACTTTGAATAGTAAGTAGTCTATGTTATTTCTCCTTTGATTATAAGGTTTATGGCTTCGAATAGTGAATAGTTCTTATTTTTGCCTATAGAGAAACTCGAATCTTCGGTTAGTGAACTATAAATTTTTAATACAAATGATTCATATATATTCTTGATTCATGGTATAAAAGGAAAAAAACCAAAATTAAATAATAAATATATACTTGATAAATCTGCAATAAACATATGTTGTTTATAACATTAGGGATTCTGTAGATTTTATAACTTCGTTATTCTAACACCACTTTATATTGAAGTCCCTTTCTTGGGATATCCTTTTGTGTATTCTATTTATACCAACGGATTAACTTCATTCAATTATACATATTTGTTCTTTTAAGATTTATTTGTTCTCCCCATTTTATTTTATGTTATTTTTCATATCGATTGTATTGAACTTCTAGACCTTCTAATTTTTGAATTTCGAAATCAATCGTTATTTGATTTTTCAAACTTCATGCAACAATTTCTCTTACATATAGACAAATATGAGTGAATGATCTTCACCGTTGTTCATATATTTTCAAGAGCTTTCCAACGATGTTAATTTTGACAAAAGCTACCCTACTTGGTTTTTCACGAATGGATATGGCCAATTTTGACCATTCATTAACTTTTAATATGTTGCTTCATTCCTCAAACTGATTATATGATCTTGTGCATCTTAATGATTGCACTCGATCTGTGGTGGACAATTATCAAAACTCATTGTTGTTTGATCGAAATTTGGATCGAAATTTGAAACACTTACGTATTTGGCCAAATATCAACGTCGTCGAGGCAAAGTAGGTGGTGGCGATTGATGTGAGATGTGGATGGAAGGAAGCACTATCGTTTGCAGGTGACATAACAACAAAACTCGATGTGTGATGGTCGAATTTTGACTCCAACCATCCCACATTTACTGACCAAAACCCTAAGTGTTATTTAGTTTTTGTGGTCTTTTCTGGTAATGATAAGTGGGCGGGTGTTAAGGAAAAGGTTCATTAGCTCCACCTCAATCTCATGATAATTTTTGCAAAGCCTACAACTTTCCTGACTGAAGATAATAGATCTGGTCGAAAAGTTCATCGTCAACCAACTTTACATTTTATTTTTTCTAAACTTGCCAAGCTTGCTGAAGCTATTAGCTACTTCACTCTAGTTTATCACAAGTTGATACTTATCATTGGTAGATTGAAAGTTGAGTTGTCAGGCTACTATCGTTCAAAATTGATGGTGTACGGGCTATCGTTGGTTGATGCGTGATGGGTCATTGTGTGTTGAAGTATAATCATGGGTTGACATCAAAGAGCCATCGTAGGCTGCTATCGCAAGTTGATGGTGGAAGGTAGCTCTCGCAAGTTGATGGTGGAAGGCAAGCTATCATAAGTTAATGGTGGGAGGATTTGAGCTATCGCGATTTGATGATAGGAGGTAGCTATCGCAAGTTTACGGTGGAAGGCAAGCTGTTGTAGGTTGATGATGGAAGGATTTGAGCCATTGCGGGTTGTTGGTTGAAGGATTTGAGCCGTCGCAAGTTGATGATGGGATCTGAGTTGTCACAAGTTGACCCTACAATAGCATTATTATTATTTAAAATCAAAAATTTTCAAGGAAAAATTCATAACTTTTTCAAAAATAATCATATTTAGGAAATTCTTCGATCGGTATTTTCACAAAAATATTTCCCATCCTACAATTTTTAAAAAAAAATTCAATTTTTTTTTGAAACCAAGGGCATTTTAGTCATTTTTTCAAAAAAACCCGAATTCAATTCTTAGTGAAAGCACCATAATGTTAACCAATTTTTAGTTCAATATATAAAATAATTTAAAACAATATATCATTCAAATTAAATTCCAAATGTACCTATAGTCAAAATAAAATTTGTTAAAAGTGTCCAAAGTTCGAGCCATATTCCATTAATATGCAAATAGTATAAAATTCGAGTACGTATGCAATGCCCTTCTTCCGGTAGTAAATATGTCAAATTACATTTCATCTCCTTCACCAGTCCAAAATGTCAAAAATAGGACCCATGTGTCCTTATGTTCAAAAGTTCAAATTATCTTCTTCTTCGTCGGCCATTAAAATAGTCATCAAGTTCTCTAGTGAGACTAGAAATGTCAAGTTCCAAAAAGTGATTTGTGCTAAGAAAGGGAAAGAGAAGAGGAGCCCTTTCTTATGTGGGGTTAGGTCCCTATTTATAGTAGTCGGAGATGGGCATGACATTCATGTATTGGTATATTGGAGTTGACGCAGACTAATGACTTGGCAAAATAGACGGTCTTGATGGCACCATATGTTAGATCTTTGGATTGGAATAGTTCACGCGGATTGCTATCATGGACGCGAATTGATATCTTGGTTGTGGCGTTGGCAAAGATGCCCTGGTTGCATATAAATGCTTTGGAACCTGTCACGACCCGACTTTCTTAGCCCAGAAAGACGCATCATGATTTAAGAAAGAAAGGGATAGAAGAAGAATAGATAAGAAAGAAAGAACAACAACATATAAGAATCTCACAGCGGAATGAATGAAATATAATATATCACATAAGATATTACATAGTATCATATACATCAGAGTTACACAACTTATACATCTCATATTAGACAGTTATAAACACCTGTCTATCATACAATTCCAATACATCGATACAATACAGACACAACACTAACACAGCGGAACCATAATATATCTACACGCTGAAGCCACCTGCTCCAAATCTCCTCTAGAATTCGTCAAAGCTAACCTGAATCCCTCGACTACTCAATACAAAATTGAGTACCCAAGAGTTTAATAAAACAGAAAATAAACACTTGGGTCAGACATGGGTCTGGTGTGAGTAAACGGGTTAAAATTTGTTTAACTTTGAAAATCATTTGGAAAGAAAAGGTATCTCGTAAGACTTCCCACACATAAACATGGAAAAGTTTTTACCTTACGATAACCAAAGCATTGATAGGAAATCCAGTTATATTATAATAGGGTCTAGGGTTTTCAAATAAATATGAAATAGCTGAAATTGTTACATTATTAAATTCCAGCATACTATCCACAAAGTGGGTTATACAATCAAGTCCGCGATCACTTATTGGAGTTTGGATTCCATACAATGGCAGGGCTACTGGGGTACCGCCCGTCACAGTACGGGGCCTAGATCACCATACCGAGGATTACTCCCAATCCCCTACAACACAAAGCCGGAACCATCCCTTACTGGATAATTCCGAACAAGACAACCCCGTAGTTGGCGCGACCAACCACACACTAAGCCGAATAAAAAGGAACTTCTAGACAAGGATATATCTTGCTCTCAAGTGGGCGCTACCCATGAAGCCTTGCTGCACCTCCCATGTTTTAGCCATTCCCGGTTGATGAGGCTTGAGGCTACGATTACCTTTATAGAACACATCTATCTTAGAATGCTCATCGCCCTCCTAACGATGCTCTGAAAGCATTCAATCCATACAAGTTCGTTCCACGTTCAAACGAAACCGACGGCATTATCTCGTTACACTCATTTTGGAATCACCCTCAGAGTTAACGACAATAACCCTTGCGCTTTGAATCTTCATCTCAAATCTGAAAGTACTATCTTCGTAAACTCATTTTGGAATCACCCTCAAAGTTATAACGGTACATAGTTCTTACACCTCGAGTCTTCACTTCATTTTAGATTCACGACCTATCGTTAATTTGGATCGATGTGGTTTTCGGATATCCAAATCTGGAAACCCGATCCCGGTCTCATCGAAATC
Organism: Allium fistulosum; assembly: GCA_030737815.1. NCBI lineage: Eukaryota > Viridiplantae > Streptophyta > Magnoliopsida > Asparagales > Amaryllidaceae > Allium > Allium fistulosum. The sequence continues at coordinate 93,362,697 of CM060908.1, read as the reverse complement.
CAAAACGTATCTTTTAGGTCCAAGTTGTTTAAAGGTTTTAAACATTTAACTTATATTCAGGATGATATAAACAGATAGATAAATCATATTATCACAATAGATAATTCATATCAAACATTCATCTCACAAAGCAGCATATCACATATCATAGATATCACATCCAAATCATCCAGTATCAACCAATCATCCAATATCAATCATCCAATATTAACCAAACATTCAAAAGCGGAATTGATTAACTCCAAATCAATTTAATTAACCTTTAATTAAATTAATTACTATCCTTTAATCACTTGGATTATCTTAATCATGCTTCATTGATTTATTACATATCAATTTATTAATCATCTCTTAATGATCTTCCTTAATTAATCTTCCTTGATTAATTATACTTTAATTACATTCAAGTAATTATCCTTAACCATATACAGTAATTAAACTTTAATTACTATCATTAAATTACAATAATTAATGATCCTTCATTTTCTTCCATTAATTAATTTAACTATAATTATTTGCATTAATCCTCAATTAATTATAATTAATTTATCATACTTTAATTAATCACTTTTATTAATCAACCTTGATTAATTTTATTAATTATATTAATTAATAATCCTCTAATTACTTCATTAATTAATTACCTTCTAGTTAATTAAATAATTAATCTTTAATTAACCATATTCATTAATTAACCTTAATTAATCCTAACAGCCATTAACCATCCTGTAATTACTTACCTTAATTAATTAATTCCCTAATTAATTATATTAATTAATTACTCTTTAATCACTTATTATTGATTAATTAATCTTAATTTATCAACCCTTAATTACATCATTTATTATATAAATTAATGATCCTTAATTACTTCCTTAATTAATTACTCTCTTTTAATTAATTACCTTAACTAGTAATTAATCACATTATTAATTAACCTTGATCCTTTAATTAATTAATTACTCTTTAATTAATTAATTACTCTTTAATTAATTAACTTCAATTCAATTATATTAATTATCCTTTAATTAATAACATCAAGTGATTAACCCTTAATCACTTCCATTTAATTACTTACATTAAGTAATTACCCTTTAATTTACATTAAGTGATTAACTCTAATTAATCCCACTAATTAATTATCCTAATTAATTACAACCTTAATTCATTTAAGATAAATTCTTTTATCTTAATTAAATACTTAATTACATCATTTAATCTTCATTAGAAAATATTTAGAAATCAATTATATAATTAAAAACTTAGAAACAAAATAATTTAAATTTTTAATTTTAACATTTAAAATCTTTGAAACTTGTTTAATAAATTAAATAAATACTTATTCTTCGAAAACTTAAATATCAATCCTTTAAAACTTATTTATTTTAAATATATTTAAAACTTGGTTAAACATTCCTTTTGGAACCTATTCATTTTAAATACATTTTAAAACTTGGCTAAACTTCTTCTTACAAGAAAACTTGTTTCATTTTTATTTAGTTTTGAACTTGTTAAATAATTTCTTTACTTTTAAACTTGATTTCCTTTGCTTAATATAAATCTGGATTATGTTTTATTTAAATTTTAAAAACCTGTACATGTTTTACTTAAAAACTATAAACCTGGAACTAAATTTACTTCACATTAAAACTTTATAACATTGTTCCTTGTTAAATTATTTAAACTAGATACAGTACGAAACCAACCCGAGCAAACCCCACAAAAAACACGAGCCTGCCCCGAGTCTTCCACCACGCTCATCTGCTTCGAGTCAATCTGCAAACAACACGAGAGCAACTCCGAGTCTCTTCCTTCTTCCCCAAAGACACAGGCAATCCTACCCAAACGTGCACACGTGCACGTGCACGATCATCTAACGCCGCTCCGACCATCGCTCTGAACGTCGACCAGTCACCCTTAGCCTCGACATCCCTAACACCAACCCAGAAACCAATCTCCATCATCGAAACGAAATTCGACCATTGATCAAATTCTGGAGCAACTCGATCCACCCAAAAACTCTCGCCACCATCGATCATGTTGACTGGAAACTCTGGTATTCCCTCCAGAGCACCGAAGCATCACCACTCCACCATCCCTCAACTCGCGATCGCACAACCATCTCTCGAAATCATCGCGACGCCACCAAAGTCGATACCACCCTTAAACCCTAATTTGTTCGAATTCGAACAATTCAACAATTGGAAAAATTCAATTGTATTTTTCCCATCATCCACATCACTAAAGCAAGCTTCGATCAAAATTTTAGCTTAAATCATGTAGTTTATCATCGGCAATTGATCAAATTGCCGAAACTCTTCATTCCCAAATTCACAATTGGATATCAACTTAAAATTTTTGAAATGCATGTTAAAATTCATCATTTCCAACCACTAATCTAATTATATGATCCAAAGCAAGAATTAAGATTATTGATTTCCTAACATAAATCAAGATTTACTGTATTTTCCAATTTAAAAATTATTTGTTGTGTTTTAAATTAAGAAACTATTTTTAAAATTTACAACAAACCATATCAAACAACTTCTATTCAATCATCAATGTCAAATAATGATGTTTAGTGGAAGATTTGAAATTTTGAAGAGAATTTGGATCTTAAATAAAACAGAAACAGAGATTCATATATAAACAGCCTATTTCACATATATATACAGATCATATAGATTCAATAATATAAATACTGAAAAGATTTTCATGCAATCACCAAGATCAATCCACAGATTTAACACATGCATTAGAGTCTAAACCATCTCAAACTGTTTTTAAAATAATTTACTCACATGTAAAACAGAGGACAGTTTTCCCAGGCTTTCCTTTTGATCTGGCAAATGCTTTTTGATTTTTCCTTGTTGTTGAAATCCTTTGCATGCTTGTTAATCTTTGATTTAGATGCTGAAACTTACTGTTGAATTTATTTTTCTGTGATGCTTCAATTAGAAGTTGAAGTTGCTTGATTAACTTTGCTTCAGGTTGATTTTGAAGATGAATCTTTGTTACAGGTTTTGGAAAATTTGATTTATCAAGTTTGGAAGATTTGAGTTATAGGTTTTGATTTAGTATCTCTTCAGTTTTGAGCTGAGAATAGATAAAAAGATTGAAGAGAGGAAATGCATGTTTTTATAATTTAAGTTATGATTTTATTAAAATTTAAAGAAAATAAAAATAAAAGATGCCACTAGTTTTAAAAACTTACATGTGTCCTTTATATCACTTAATTACATTACAAATGTTACTAACATGTGTTGATGTATTTACACTTGTCATTAGGTATTTTAAATAAATTTTTAAATAATTTAAAAGCTTTTTAAATTAAATTTACTAATTAATAAACACTTATCTAAATATAAACTACTTTAAAGAAACATATTATAAAACAAATAAAATCTTATACATATATTTTTAAATCCAATTTAATTATCTTTATTGTTTAAGAGATATAAATTAAAATACCAAATACCCTTTGAAAAAGTATTATATTAAATTATACTTTCAAATTACAATATATATATATATATATAATTTGAAAGCATTTTATTTAAACTCAAACCAAAACTTCAATATATACAAATATACATATACATTTTAAATAGAAAATATTTTTAACATTAATTTGAGAATTATTTTATTAAATTTCAATACAACTTCAAATCATAACATATACATACATATATATTACAATTTGAAAATACATCTTTTATTTAAACAAAAGATTTCTATTCACAATATATATAGCAAATATATATTATAAATAGAATAAAATTTTATTAGCTTTGAAAATAAATCTTATCAATTTTAAATTATTAGAAGAGATATGAATCAATATTGCCAGATTAAATATTTATTAGCCTTTAAAAGATTAAATTACCAATTTAAATTAAAATTATAAAGGAAAATTATCAATCCAATTAAATTATTAATAAAGATTATTAAATTTATATTGCCCAAAATCCCGGGTCATCACAGAACCTATACGGTTAAATCGCTTAGCGGTGGAGGTGCAAAAAGTTATAGCAGGGATAGAGCGGAAAATAGAGTAGGTGCTAAAAGCTTCATTAGATATAAAAAAATTTAAAGTTAATCTATTCTCATTCTCACATCATTTGTATAGGAAATAATAATATTTTTTAAACTTATATATTAGCACCGAAGAATATCATGATTTATGCATGGTGACTGTAATAGATTTCAAGCTTATATTGAGCACTTGTGCCTTAAAATTAGGTTTTTAACCTAAATTTGTTGATTTGGTTTAAAAGAGAACTAACCAAACCAACCTTTTTATATTGATGTTGCTAAAGCGAATGCTAAAAAACATTGATTTAGCGAGTGTAAGCGAAATAGCGAGGCTTAGTGCGGATCTACTAAATAATGCTAAATTGAAAAGGCATTATGGTTGAAGAGCGCTATGCGCTATAGCAGGGGTGCTGGGCTTTAACTGCATAGTTTGGAACTCTTATTACTGGTTAATCATAAACATCTTCCCATATTAATGCACTAGCTCTTTATATAGTTGAATTATCTCTATCCTTTTATGTTGAATGTCTTCATCTTCTTCCTTTTTATATTCTAGAATCAATTCTTGATGAAAAATTATTAACACATTTTAGTAAATGTAACGACCCATAATTTAATCACTTTGAACATGAATAGTTAATATGTTTTTAAATGATTAAATAATGGATTTTATATCTAAAATTATTAACTCTGCCTAATAAAACAGAATAGTATAATTACTTGCCTAATAAAACAAGAGAGAATTATTAACCCTGCCTAACAAAACAGAATAGTATAATTACTTGCCTAATAAAACAAGAGAGAATTATTAACCCTACCTAATAAAACAGAACAGTATAATTACTTGCCTAATAAAAACAAAACAGTATAATTACTTGCATAATAAAACAAAATAGCATAATGATTATTATATTCCATGCGGATGGTTGCCATTGGACCAAAATCTGGTCGAATCAGATTCTGCCATGCGGATGGTTACCATTGGACCAAAATCCGGTCGAATCATGTTATGCCATAGTTGATAAGGAGGTTTTATATTGGATCAAAATGTGGTCGAATCAAATTAAGCCATCAAGATGTTTTCTATTGGACCAAAATGTGGTCGAATCAAATTAGGCCATAAGGCTGGTTTCTATTGGACCAAAATCTGGTCGAATCTGGTTGGGTTATAGGAAATGACTAAAGTACCCTTCTCTCCACCTATAAATAGCCAAGTCCATATCTCTTTTAATTCATTCGCAAACTAAAGAAAAGAACTAAAATTCATTATAAAAGGTGAAGTATTGCAAGTCTCCATCAAATAAAATAGGATGTGAGTATATTCCTTGCTTTCATAGTTTAACGAGTATGACTTATTCCGTGAGTATATTCCTTACTTTTATAGTTTAGTGGGTATAACTTATTCTATGAGTATAATTTAATTGTTTTACAGTGAGTGTAATCTTACTCTCTTTCCTTTGACTCATTCACATTTTAATAAATGTTGTGTTAACTATTGATTGTAAATTATTAATAATAATGGGTCTGTTATTATTCTTGTTATTTTTCTTGTTTGGTTGTTTGATTTGTGCTCGGCCAGTTTATGAGCAATAACTTTGATGTTTAGTTAAAAGGAACTTACACCACCTTTTAACTTAGGATTGACATTTAGTGACTTTTTGGTTAAAAGGAAATAACACCCCTTTTAGCTATCTCATTTGATTAAGAGGGAGCTTCACCCCTCTTGGTCGTATTCTCCTTTAAAGATGATGGGTTTAAGTTATGATTTGAATGGAAGTTTTAATTCTTTGTTTAAAGTATTTTAAAGGAGCTTCAAAATTTATATAATGATTTAAATGGGTTATTTATGGAAAGTAAGTAGTCCTATACTTGGCACTAAAAGCCGATGAGTAGATTGATCCTCTATCTGTGAGATCTGGAACCGAAGTGTCTAGGCAAGGCTAGGAGCAACCAGTGCCCTGACTTACCTGGCTTTGTTTCTGTGCGAGGGGTAGAGTAAGTCGAGAATATCGGAAACGTGACAAGTGTAGGAGATTTAATTTCCACAAATGATCTTTATAATTATAATGGAAAACATTCTCATTTCTTATAGATAATTGTTTTTGACCCATCTAAGTATGCTTTTGAAATATAAAATCCTCCCAAATGTTTTGTGAATATACTTATATCGATGAGATAAGTATATGGTTATTTTCCAAGCGTTGAAAAAGTATAATATTTAATTTCCACATACGATCGTTTTGTTATCTCCGATAGTTGATATCTTGACTATCAATTTCGATACCTTTCTTCCTTTTGTTTTTGTTTCGTCAATCTAAGACGATTTGTTGCTCATTTAGAGCATTGATATCCTTTATCGGAAATGACTAAATAAAGAGCGAGTGGGGGCCAAGCTATGTGGGGTTGCTCCCATTAGGGTATTTTCACATCTACTCTAGATTGGTTTCGGTTGTATGCGCACGGAGATGTCAAATACTCGGATACTTGGTAAGGTTGGCAGGGTCCGGCTTGGAGGTTTCTGATAGCCATCGTAGTTCTCAAGTATATTTTCTAGAGGTATACTTTCGATAAGGGGGGCGCACCCTCCTAGTCATTGCTGGAAAAATTCCTTTTCCTTATTTTTGATTCAAATCTTTGGATTGATTCTTTCTTAATTGCATCGGGAAGCGTCTTGCTCTCTTCACGGTGTTTAATTATTTGTGTCCATTCTTTTATGCTTGGATGTTGTCCTTGTGAGGGGAAACATGTTCTGCATTTTTGCGACGTGGTCTCACCGGTTATTTTGTGTGTTCTATTTTTTTATTTGGAGTTTACTCATACCGGACTTATTGTCTGAACCGAATTGTTTGTTTTCCCTAAACTCTCAGGTACCCATTTATATTTGAGTAGTCCGGAAATGACAGGTTTCTTTGGGCTCTTTTAAAGATGGTGGACGAGCAAGAGGCCCCTTATCTATCTTGCGATTTATTTCCGATGTTATGAGATGTTGGCTCTATGTATGTATATTTAAAGGCAAGTTGTTATAACTACCTAGACTGATAGTAGTACTTTTGTTGTAACTCTGATAACTCCATGTTGGGAGTAACCTTATGTACTATCTTATTTTTATATTAAATTTAACCGTTCCGTTGTGAGATTATTGTTGTGTTCTTATATTTTACCCCATGACAACTCGTCTTTCAGATACTTGGGTAATGGCACATGAATACCATGGATTTATTAAGTGTCGTTCTTAGGGGTTAGAAAGGTGGTTCGTCACAGTTGGTATTAGAGCTTTGGTTGAGCGAATACCTTAGCCTGATTTGGGTACAACTCATTACAGATAGTATAAGTGATGCCCTAGAATGAGTAAATCTTTAGAGAGCGTATTTTCAATATTTATAATAATATTTATCCTCTAAAGTCTAGTTTTAGATCCTTTGGTGTTATTTCCTTAAACCATTTTAATCCTATTTTTGTATTCTAAAGATACCTGTTATTTGTTCAGATAATAGAAAATGAATACAAGAAGAGGAGGAAGGAGAGGATCTGGAACTAGCACGGCTACCAATGGTAAGCTACCTAGAAATGCTACCATGTCAGCTGTAGATCCGGTAGAGGAAATGTTAGTGCAAGTTCAGACCCCTATGAACTTTGCAGCTTTGTGTAAGAATTTTACCACTTTGGGCAGGAAACCATTCTATGGGACTGAAGATATTCTTGGAGTGCAGATGTGGCTTCGAACTTGTGGAAGAATATTTGGAGATCTTCGGTTGGAGGATGCGGAGAAACGACTGTTGGCATCGCGACAACTTCAAAAGTCGGCAATGGATTGGTGGGATTCAGAAACAGCTAGTACTCCAGAGGAGGAGTTTTCTTGGGCCCAGTTCAAGGAAGTTTTTGAAGCACGGTTTATTCCAGAAGCCGGAAAAACTCAGTTATTTAGAAGTTTCATTGACTTAAAGCAGGGTAATATGACTGTGTCATAGTATGAGCATAAGTTCAATGCTTTGTCCCGTTTTGGACTTGGATTAATAGACACACCGCTCAAGAAAAATGAAATGTTTGTGAATGGAATGTGACCATAGTTCCATCGTGAAATGGCCAATCATCTTATGGGTACGTTCACCAACATTATTAGCATGGCTTTGAGGTTTGAGGCTCTTGATATTAAGGAAGGAGTCCAGAAGGGTGTAGTACCAACAATAAGTGCTAAGCCTTTATCAGTTATACCAGTTGAAAGAAAGCCAAACTTCAAGCGTAAGTTTAAGGGAAAGAAGCAGGGTGTAGGGAAGAAACCCAAAGATGGTGCTCCAGCACAGAAGAAGCAGATCAACTTGGCCAACATTCTTTATTTCAAGTGCAATAAGATGGGCCACTTTGCAAATCATTGCCCAATTGCCACATGTTTTAATTGCGGCCAGCCGAGACATATGAAGAATGAGTGCCCTTTTCCTAAAAAGGGATCTTAAGGACAGACTTTTACCATTGAAGAGATACCATCCACTTCTTCAGATCAAAAAGGAAAGCAAGTGTTGCAAGGTACATTATCCATCTATGATATTCCTGTAAGGGTGCTATTTGATATAGGAGCTTCCTATAGTTTTATTTCTTATGATCTAATGGACAAACTAAACCTTAAATATGTTATCATAAGTAATCCTCTTTGTGTGTCAAACCTAATTGGAGGTCCGACAAATGTTGACACTGTGTGTCTAAATGTACCTATTTATTATCGAAATCGTCTCTTCCTTTTGACTTGTTTGTTCTTGGGCTTATGGGTTTTGGAGTGTTGCTGGGAATGGATTGGTTATCTAAGTTTAAAGATATCTTGGATTGTGGTAGAAGGCTCGTTAGAGTTAGTGATGCGGGAGATGTTGGTGTTGATATTAGTTGTGAAGAGCCTAAGAAGTTAATGAGCAGTTTTCTCTATTCACTCGAAGTGGCTAAAGCGGAGCTAGGAGATGTGTCGGTTGTTCGAGATTTCACAGATATTTTTGATGAGGTGCAAGGTTTACCTCCTCACCGTGAAGTCGAGTTCCGTATTGATTTGGTTCCGTGAACTAGACCTATTGTACAACCTTTACGAAGGATGGCTCCAAAAGAGAAGAGGGAGTTAGAAAGGCAGACTTATGATTTGTTGTAGAAAGGCTTGATCCGACGTAGTACCTCGAGTTGGGGATCACCAGTCATCTTTGTTACAAAGGCGGATGGTTCTCTAAGGTTATGCATAGACTATCGAGAGTTGAACAAAAGGACTATCAAGAATAAATATCCTTTGCCAAGGATCGACGATATGTTTGACCAACTCCACGGTGCTCAGATATTTTCTCAATTAGATCTTGCCACCGGTTTCCACCAATTAAGAGTGGCAGAGGAGAGTGTTCTCTTAACAGCTTTTCAAACTCCTAAAAATTTGTACGAGTGGTTAGTTATGCCGTTTGGATTGACTAACACACCCGCTTATTTTATGGACTTAACGAATCGAGTATTTCGAGACATTCTTAATAAATTTGTTCTCATCTTTATTGATGACATTCTTATCTATTCCAAGACAGAGGAGGAACACAAATATCATCTCCGTGTTGTACTCGATACCTTAAGAAGCCACGTGTTGAAGGCTAAGTTTTCTAAGTGCCATTACTGGAAATCCGAAGTTAGGTTTCTAGGGCATGTTATTTCGGGAGAAGGCATACCGGTGGACACAACTAAAGTTGTGGCGGTTCAAGACTGGAAGAAGCCCGAAAGTGCGACGGAAGTTAGAAGTTTCTTGGGATTGGCTGGTTTTTACCGTAGGTTTATCAAGGACTTCTCGAAGATTGCTTCTCATCTGACGAAGTTAACTATAACGACCCATAAATTTTAATAATTTTATTTTTGTTTTATTAATATATTAATTGAAATTTTGTGAAATTTTAAATAATAAAATTTTGAATTGAAAATTTAATATTTGGAATACGTCCATTTTAACATAGCAAACGGTAAATTTTCATCTGAAAATATGGAAGTTCATTTTATTGTGTAAATTTATTTCAATTCAAATCAGTTAAAAAAATTGATGATAATAAAATGTTTTCCAAACTTGAATATTTTTATATAATAAATTTGTAAATCATCTTCTGAGTGAGACGTCATATTTCGTTTCCCAAATTTGGACTGTTATTGCTCCGTTTATCTTATTTTCGACAAAATAGCAGCATTTTCGGTACCGATTATCGACTTTCGATCGGATGATCGTACCACTGATATATGTATACTGTTTTGATCCGCTCGTCGTGCTGATCTCTACGGTATATTCAATTCTGTGTTTTGAAGTCCGGTACACAGCGGAATCCGCGAAACTGGTAACCGTATCGGTACCCGATTTTCACCCTTTTGGTTTTTTGTCCATTTGTTTGCTTCGTGAGTTAACCAACGGCCACTAGCTCTTTGGAATTCCCAGAACTTAATTACTGATGTTTGGCTATCCACTACTTCATTTCCTCTGGTTCATTTCTATGCCAATTATATTCGTTCTTCTACTTTAAGCTAAAAACAAAATGAAAACCTTGCAGCACTCGTATTTGCATCGATCGCCGACCTCTTCCCACTCTTTCTCCTTCCCCTTCTTGTCAGCCCGAGACTTCCCACGTCTCCTCGGCCACCAGAAACCGATCTCGCATGCATGCAGCTACCCTGACCCCACCGCTTTCTTTCCCTTTGCCGAGCATCCTTTTTTTTGAAATTGGGTAAATTAATTATGTTGGGCTTTGCGGCCCAAATCAGCATAATACAGACTCGAACGAAAATATACAAAATGCTTCTCCGACAAATAAATCCAGAAAGACAAAACACACGCAACTAGAAAACTTCCATTTTTAGGGTTTATGGCGGCTCCTAGTTCTCTAATTGACCTCGTCCGTTCGATACCTTCATCATCAACATCTCCACTAGTCGTTCTTCTTGTTCCGTTGCCACGGTAAGCACCTTCTTTGGTATCCTCCCAATTATTATACTAATGTCTCTATTTATAAAATTCGTGAGAAATTGAACATCTTGTTGTTTGTTATCAAAAGCCCGACAGTTCCTCTCCCTCTAGATGTGCCACAAGGTAGCTGTGAGTCCAATTTTGCCAATCTCCTTCATCATCTTCGAGAGATTACTCCCTCCGTGCAGGTAATCAACTTCCTCTGTTAATTTTTGAACATTGTTTATACGTAGGCATCTCAGTTTTTGAATACTCCAAATTCTTTTGGAATATCCGCATTCAAAAAATAAATGTTCATGTGTTTCATCTTCAGTATGACAGAGATTACAAGTCGTATTGTTTAAAATCCCTCATTTATGTAATCTATCCTTTGTTGGTAGTTTTCCGAGAATTGCCTTATATAGAGTATGCACCATTTAGGGCTATTCGATCTGCTCCACACTACCTTAGACCAATTGACTACAGGATGTTTGTTCCTTGAATCTTCCCAAACTTCTCTGAAGCTAAAGTTACCATTAGAGTTCCTCTTCCAGGACCATGCATCCTCCAATTTGTCACTGTGTATGATTTTATCTCGAATCTCTTCTTTATAATTTGAGATTAGTAAGTTGTTATATTGCCATTCTCCATTGTCTATTATGTCAACCACTTTATAAGTAGGAGCTCCATAATCTGAGAAAGTATCCCATCCTAGTCTCTCGATAAAGCTTTTTGAGTTTAGCCATGGGTCTCTCCAAAGGTCAGTGTTTATACCATTTGCAATATCCCTGTCTAAGTGCTTCTGCAATTCATCCCTTAGTTGTAAAATATTCTTCCAAGTCACAGAGGCATTGTTGTCAATTTTTATAGTCCAAAAATTGTCTTTAAGATATCTTGATCTCATCCATGAAGCCCATAAATTTGTTGAAGTTAGAACATTCCAAGCTAGTTTCAGTCCATACACTTTTTTCAGTTCAAAAAGATTCTTCAGACCTACTCCTCCTTCCTCCTTTTTCCTACATAAGTCAGAGTATTTAACTTTATGCATTCCTCCTCTCCATATGAAATCTGCACAGACTGAATTAATCTTTGTGATCGAGCAATATGGAATTTGAAAAGATTGCAGCCAAAATCTGACTTTAGAAGTGATAACTGTATGCACCAATTCAACTCTCCCTGCAAAAGATAGCAGCTTTGATCTCCATCCTTGTAATTTGTCTCTTATGTCATCCACCAACTTACCACACTCAGCATCAGTAATAGTGTTATTTGAGAGAGGAACTCCTAAATATTTAACAGGAAGTTGTCCCTCCGAGAATCCCAATTTTTCTAACATAACTTGCTTATTTTGGCAGAACTTGTTGAAATAGCATTTAGTTTTGGATTCATTAAGTCTAAGCCCAGCAAGATGCTCTAGTTCTGTGAATATATCCTTGATTTTGTCAATTGCTTTCATGTTTCCTTTCACCACCACTAGCAGATCATCTGCATATAATAAATGTGTGATTCTCGGAAGGTTATTGTAAATTGGGTGTATATATTCATGTAGACAAGCCAATTCCATTTGCAGAGTGAACCACTCCATAGCTACATCAAATAGGTATGGAGATAGAGGATCACCTTGTCCAATCCCCCGATTACTCCGAATGTACCCTTTAGGAATTCCATTAATCATGATTGAGTAAGTAGGGGTGTCTAGGGAGTATTTTATCAGTTTTAAAAGCTTCATTGGAACCCCCATAGATGCAAGCATATGAGTTATAAATCCTCTGTTCACCTTGTCATAAGCTTTTTGCAAATCCACTTTAATGCACAACTTATCAGCTCCCTGTTTATTAAAATTCCTGATTAATTCATGAGCCATCAGAGAATTTTCTGATATGAGCCTACCTTTAATAAACGCACTTTGACACTGCGAAATAAGATCAGGGAGGACTTTATTTAATCGATCATAGATAATTTTACTCAGAATTTTATAACTAACATTGCAGCAGGCAATTGGTCTGTAATCTTCCACTCTTTATGGATTCTTTGTTTTTGGGATGAGGGAAATAAAAGTGTGATTGATTTCTTGTATGAATTCTCCAGTTTCAAATGCCTCATTGTAAGCTTTTAACATGAAATCTTTCAGGTTTATCCAATACATTTTGAAGAAAGTTGCCCCCATGCCATCAGGCCCAGGGGAGGAATCACTGTGGATGGAGAAGACAGCATTCCTCGGGTCCTTTTCCATAATTGGAGCAGTCAACATGTTGGCCCCCTCAGCAGAGACCTTCCTTCTACAATTGATACGAGGTAATTGATTGTTATAATCACCATTGTACAGATTTGAAAAATATGAGATGGCCTGATCTTCTATGTCCTTGATATGCCTGGAAGTATTACCCTGCTCATTTAAAACATTATATAAATTATTATGATGTTGTCTTATGGACATTTTAGTATAAAAAAACTTATTGCATTCATCTCCTTGTTGTAGCCATTTCTCTTTAGCTTTTTGTTTCAACTCTACTGCCTGCTTGTGTAGCTCTTCTTTGAGTTGCTTTTGAAGTAAGTAAAATTCTGCATTTAGACCTTCATGTAGAGGGTCATCATCCAGTCTATGTTGTATGCTTTCTAAATGTTGTTGGATTTCTGTGATTTTGTCAGTGGTCTTTGGTCTGCACTTGTTCCAGTCTTTTATTCGGTTTTTCATGATTTTGATGAGCATTACAAGTCGAAACATATGGTTGCCTGGAGGAATACTTACTGTGTTAAAGTTCACTACATCATCAAAACCTTCTATCAAAGGCCAATGATTTGCATATCGAAAAGGTTTTCCTTTATGCATTTCTTCATCTTCATTGAATTGTAACAAGAGGGGACAGTGATCACTTGTGGAACAAGGTAGAACAGTTACTCTAAAATTTGGAATTTTGTTAAATAATTCTGCATTTCCGAGAACTCTGTCTAGTCTAGATGCAATTTTCTTTGACTCGCCACTTCTCCATGTAAATTTCAGCCCAGAGTGTTGTGCTTCAGCAAGTCCACTGGATAGAACACAGTTATTGAATTCTGCTACCTGTGCTACCCTTAATGTAAGACCCCTCTTTTCTCATTAATTTTTAAAACAGCATTAAAGTCTCCAATTACTATCCAAGGACAATTTATATTTTTTGAGTTATCAATTATTTGTTTCCATAACTCTGTTCTTTCAGAAGCTAAGTTTTTCGCATACACAAATGTTGCTACAATCTCCAACCCTCCAATATTGTGAAATTTTATGGTCATTTGTTGGTCACTCATGTTAATAATGTTGCCATTCCAGTAATTACTTTCCCAACCAACTATAATTCTGCCTTTAACTTGTGTTGTTGAGAAAACCCACTGATTTCCAAAGTGGTTTCTAATCATCTCTATACTTTTATTATTCAATTTATTTTCCAGAAGAGCTAAGATAGTAGGCTTATATTTAGCCTTAATAGTGTGGAGGTCTAACATGCGTGTGTCATTATTTAGACCTCTCACATTCCAACATATGATAGACATTTATGATTTTTTGGTGGATTTGCTCCGAGTAACTGGAGCAGTTCCTACCATAACTGATGTAGCAGTTTTCCCTTTTCTAGCAATGCTGAATTGATTTTCATATTCTAAATTGCACTCAGTATACTTACTAATATCCTCTGACAAATCTTCTTCCTCTTCTTCATCAGACGATTCCAGTCAATGCCCAGCTTGTGGATGTCCTCTAGGGAGCCCGGCAGTTCCTCCCCCACCTCCTTGTGAAAATCAGTCAATGGATCCAATGTCTGCGAGGCCTCTTGAAGATTTTCAGTCTGTGCAAGTGGAATCATTGGATCAGGGCTACCCAAGTGATCCTCTATACAAGGTGTCTTCCCTGACTGAACAGGAACTAGATGACATGCTTGCTCTGATCCGCACTCCAACACCATAGGGCACTCTTGTTGTTTCGGTTGTTCTGTAATAGAGGAGATATTTTGTATATTTTTTGTAATCTCCTCTCCATTTTTTGGGCTTCCAGTCTCAGGTAATTCTGATGTGTGGTCTGTAATAACTTTCCTTACCCATATTTTCTGCTGCTTGTCTGCCTTGCTAAGTTGGCACTGCTGATTTATATGACCAAAACACATACACTCACCACACTTAGGTGGTACAAATTCGTACTCCACCTCCTGCTCATACACATTGCCTTTTTTGTCTATGGCTTTAACTATGTTTGGCAATACAGTTTTGGCTGAGATCTCTACCAAAACCCTAGCATATTTAATACGTTTAACTTTTCTTGTATTTTCATCGATGTCAATCGGCTTACCTATTAGACTTGCAAGTTTACTAATGCATCTCATATTCCATAGAGCAAGATCCAGGTCGTTAAATTTAACCCAAATAGGATATGTTGTTAACATAATACGTTCAAAATTGAAATCAGCCTCCCATTTACGCATTATAATTAGTTTGCTGTCCATGAACCACGGGCCGCCATTGATGATTCTTTGGTAGTCTTCCTCCAGTTCGAATTTGATTAGGTAAAACCCATTTTCATGAGGAAAAATATCCCAAGCTCCTTTTGGATTCCAAAATCTCTTAATATAAGCATTAAAGTGCATAAAATATGGGCGTTTACCTGCCATATAGGCGTAAATCGAGTGTTGCCAAAGACGTTTTGATTCAGCATAGTCCTCTTCGTCTATTATTTGATATATCTCCTCTCCATTAGATTGTGGTTCAAAGTAAATTGCGTTACCTTTGAGTTCAATTCTGGAACCAACAGCCTCAATCCACAAATTTGCTTTTTGAGTCCCCTTATTAGATTTAAGTGCCTCAATGAACGAGATCTTAGCCTTTCCCCAATGATTAACCTCCTTCCATCCCCCGCCGTCATCCTCTTCTTCCGTTCCTAGGGTTTCAGGAATTCCAGATGCAGATCCGGTCGCCATTTCTTGAGTTTTTAAGACACTTGCAATTTTGAATTTTTATAAATCAAAATAAGGTAGATATATATATGCTCTGTTATGTATATTCTATACATATGTTTGGTTTCGATTTATATATATATAAGTTTTAAATAATTTATATATTTATAATCGGCCCTTTTATATGTTAGAATATTTGTTTTTCTGAATTTGTCATATGCAAAGCTATTTTGTTCTTTTGTTTTTATTTTACGGTTTGTTATATATATTAGTATATATATATTCATATAAAGCTACAGTACAGTATAGATTAGCTGTTGACAAATTTATAAGTTACATATGTTACATTTTATATATGTGTTACAGTAATACGATGGATTGGTTTTATTTAATATGTAATATATATTTTGTTTTATTGGTTGTTAGAGGCTGAGAACCTGCTTTTGTATATTAGTGTCAGTTATATGCACATATATATTAATATATAAGTATTGTTTTCTGTTATGATTGGTCATTTACAAGCCTTCGCATGTATAAAGTGCCTAGATGTTGAAGGCCGAATATGATTGTATATATTTTGAAGTGCATATATAATATCTGTTATTATTTTAAAAGGTATGTGATTTATATACTGGTATATATATGTTACAGTTTTGGTTTGTATATATAAGTTTACACAAATTACGTATATATATGTTTGTATATATATAAGTCTGTATATATATAGTTTTAAGACTATAGTCTGCAGTCAATATATGTAAATTTATATAAGTTTTAAGTATTGTCAAGGTACACATGTTATATAAATTATATACTGTGTCTGTTATACAGATGTCTGAATGTTTATTTATACAAGGTATACTATATGTTGTTTTATATATATATATATATATATATATTTATATATAACTTTATGTAAGTTAAGATATGTTAATTCTTATATAAATTATGCAAGTCATGAGAATCTATTGATATTATCTTAAATATGTCTTTATAATAAAGGATGTTTATGTCAACGATTTGAAATATTGGTTTTGTAATGTCTTTAAATATACAATATCGAAAGCATCTATATATATTAGTTTGCAATTTCTATAACTGTGTAAACATATACAGTGAAGTTGGTTACATTGATCTTTATATTGATTTTTATAATGACACAAATAGTTCGATTTTTGTATATGTGTTTGTAAATTCTTTTGGATCTATTGTTTAGATATGTTTACACATTAATTTATATATGAGTATACATTTATTGGTTTTCAAATTTATATATATATGTGTGTGAATTTGGTTTTCAATTATAAATATATTGTATGTGTTGGGATTTAATATCGATTTTTTTTTATTTTTTATTTTTTTTTATTATTATTTTGAAATACATATATATTTTATTTAATATGTGTTTGAATATAGAATATGATTATATATATATAATTTTATACAAGTTCACTAATACCAATTTATCTTCATCAATCCAGTTCTGATTTGAATTTGTTAATTCCTATTTATCAGCTTTGTTCGTCGAATTCGTGCCAATCGTGCTTTGCTTCGAAATCCGTGCTTGGATTCGTAACTATCTCATTCTCGTTCATCTCTAGCCTCGAAAGGTGAGCAATCACTTAATATTCTTATATTTATTAAATTTGATTTCAATTGGAACGACAATTGAAATATGCTGTTGTTAGTTATTTACATTGCTATATATATGTTGTTATATGTATCTGTTCACCTGTGACATCTGACACCAATATCTGTTATTTATATTGATGATATATGCCTGTTATGTTATTATCATATCTGTTATCACTCTGCAAGTTCCCTGTTAGTATAGAATTCACTATGGGTTGAAATGATACATACCCGAACGATCTGTAGAATAGGAGAAAATCATTATGGGCTGAAATGATAAACCCAAGCGATTTTCAATTGAATTGAATTTGGGATTGCGGGTTGAAAAGATATATACCCGTATATATTTAAATTATGGATTGAAATGATAAATATCCGTATCACTTGACCATAGGGTAGAAAATTATATACAGACACCGTTGGTCTATATATAAATATTTTGAAAAATGATTTCTATGGTTTTGAAAAGAAATATATGGTTTTAATTTATTGATTTTAAAAGATTTATTAAAGTTGATTTAATAAAGTTGATATATAATATGTGTATGTATTTATTTAATATATATATTTTCAAATATAGAGTTTATAATGATTCAGGTTGGAAATATAAATTTGAAATTGATTTGAAATTATATTTATTTAAGAATTATACTTAAATAAGTTTGATTTGAAATTTATTAAAATTGAAATTTTAAAGATATGTTTTATAACTTGAATTTGATTAAAAGTGACTTAAATGAATATTTCAAACTTATATAAATTTAAATGGGATATTTTGTTTATTTAAATTTGTAAATTAAAGTTGTATTTAGATGTTATTGAAATGATTAAGTAAATATTTCAAAACTAAATAATAGTAAAGTGAGTTTGATATATATATATATATGAAATTATCGAATTTAGTTTTGAAATGTTGAATATTTAAAGCTTTGAAATATATTGAAATTGAAATGGTTTATTCTGTGGTTCAAATCTGTATTTGAAATCGATATAATCTGAAATGGTTTATTTAGAACTGAATCGAATTGAAATCGATGAATTGAGATTGAATTAAATGTGAATTTTTGGAATTCGAGTTGATTTGAATTGATTTGTGAAATTTGAGGAAACTATTTTTATATTATTTTATAAACTATTTTTTAATATAACTATTTAAATATACTAATTATTTTAATATATATAAATTGTTTTAACTTATAATTATTTTATATAAATTATTTTATTTTATAAACTATTTTATTTTATATACTATTATTAATATCTAAACTGTTTGAAGGAAAGTGTTATGATTTCAAAATGTTATGATTTCCAAAGTTATGAATTTCAAAGTATTATGATTTCCAAAGTATTATTATTTCAAATTGTTTTGGTTTCGAAAGTATTATATCTTTGAAAGTACTATGATTTTGGAAGTGAATGTTTTTGAAATGGAAATGCTATTTTGGTTTTGAAGTATAAACTGTTTTGAAATGACTGCGGTGTTATAATAACATTTGGTTGTTAAAGAGACCGGGATCAGATATGGGCATACTCTCTGTCGATACTGAAACCACTTTAACAATTGTGTATGCGGTGGAGATTCTAGAATGAAGTAGGATGGTGGCGACGATCCTATATGAGGTATATACGTGGACCTGTGCAGTTAATGCCCCGCTATTACCCCGCTATAACCCCGTTATATCTCGTAGTGGGTTTCTACCGCTACGATTTTTCCATATAGCCCCACAATATAGCATTTCCGCTTTAATCCCCGCTATTTCCGCTATATCCCGTTATTTCCGCTATATTCCGCTATTCCCGCTATATCTTCTTTAATAAAATGAATTAAAAAATTCAATTTATACATTATAAAATTATGAAACTAATTTATTCGATTTAATTATTACTATATTTTCAGAAATGAAAATACTCTAATATTCTACTAAATTCAATTATGTTATATAACAGTTTTACGTTTATTTAAAGTTTATTCGCACATGTTTTTATTTAAAAATTATTTATGTATTAGTTACAATTCAATTGAATGATAATTTTTCATTTAATTACCATTTATATATTCGTAAAAACATTAAGTACGAGTTTTATATGCTATTTTAAAGCCATCCGCTATATCCCGTTATATCCTCGTTGTATCTCCGCTATGACTTTTTGCACCTCCACCGCTTTGAATCTGCCGAGCGCTTTAACTGCACAGACGTGGACTCTACTCCCGTGAGTTGGCATAAGGTGGCTAAAACAAGAGCAATCGACGGGCTAATGAGGTAGCACCTCTGATCGGACACACTCTATCGTATGCCATTCTATTACTTTGTGATTGATTTGGTGCGCACCCTTGATTCGGGAATGTGGCTCGAGGTGGGCGATTGCTGCGGCTCTGCGTTACCACCGGCCCGGAAGTGTAATTTGTATATCTACCCTGGCATTGCCTAGTTGTGCCATGTCACCTACCCTAGCGCACCTTCTACGAGTTTGTTTTGTACCATACCTATGGAGTGCCCTCTGACGACGCCCATTACGGGGGAGATTACAGTACTGTATAGACTATGGGAATATATAAAATGTGTTAAGGGGGATATGGGTAACGCCTTAACGCTATTTTAATAGTTTACTTTACTTTAGACATTATTATAATAGCGTATATTACTACATAGTAGATAGTTTAATGGATTCTTAGAGGATGGTTATCCCAAACATCCTTTAAGTTACTTGTATTTCAGTTGATATTTCACTTGAGTTGGATTTATTGATATAAGAATGTTAATCCTGACTTGAGTGTTTTGTGTTTTGCTTTACGCTCGGGTCAGACTGAGTGGCTCAGTGTTCGAGACTCATCTTTGGATTTGGAGCTTCGCTTGGAGATCCAGCTATATTTATTCAGCTTGCATTTATTCCGTTGGTTCCAGTGATGTATTCTGATCTCGTATTTGACTATTGTATTGAGACATCTATGTATTTGTGACTTCTATTGTATCTTGTTTAACTCTGTTATATCTATACTATAATAAAAAACCTTTGGTCAACCGGTCAAAGTGAAGCCTTTTTGGCATTTCCCATAATGTCCGATTGAGTAAACAGAAACAAATTTCCGCATTGGGGCAAAATTGTAACTCCGTTCTAACCACATTTCATCAACCGCCTACTTCCCCCACATTTTCGTCATTTACCCGATAGTTTCTTTTCCGTTTCCTCAAATCTTCAGTACGAGCCGTGCGAGGCTTCTACTCCCCATGCTTCAATCACCTGTGGTCGAGTATGTTGTGCTGTCAATTCTCTGGATTTTTTTCTCAAAATGGTAAAACTGCCTCCTTTATGCCCTTTATTCTCATTTTTTACAGCTTCTGTGGATCTCCCTTGATTTCGTTAGCTTCATCTTCATTCTTTGGATTGTTGGTACTACAGCAGTTAAATCTGGAGATGCAAGGGAGGTTATTGCGATCTAATCAGAGATTATGACTCGCTATTCCTTTTTTGGATATTGGTTCTACAACGGTGGGTCATGAGGACGAGCGAGATTAATGAAGGTTATTATTCTTCAATCAGCGATTTCAACTTCAATTTATATAAAGCTTTGTTTGTTTTCCTTTTGATCTTGATTTTAAGTTTTTTCAGTTTGTTATATCTTTTCTGTTCGTAAATTGTGTCTTTGAATAGAGGATGACACCCCATGACACTCAAACCCATTCACAATGCATACAAGTTAGTTGTTATGTCTACAACTGTACTTTAATGTTTATTGGTTCTTGATTAGTTCATGATGTAATTGCGTTTAATAGTTGGTTATGATTGTGTAAGTTTCATGTTTGATTGCGCTAATTATTGGTGGTTTATTGTACTTGCACTTGAACAAAAAGAGGTTTATAAGGTTGAACAAATGTATTATTGTTTTTATTTTCAACTTATTATCTATTACCAAGGATTTGAAATCTACAATGCTCTGAACTCCAATTATTCGGTTTGACTGAAGCTCAATTTTTATTTTCATTTTCAGTAGCTTTATGGATTTTTTCGAATATTTTTAGGTATTCGATCCAACTGTGGTAGCTGATGGAATGTCAGTGATGTTCGTATGAATTGGTTAAAGCTGAGAAAAAGGTTGGAGGAAATTCCAGATAAGGCAATTCAACCATCGTTCAAGGTAAAATATTCACGTTTGTGATCATATATGATGAGTTTTCATCGTAGTAGGATATATATTGTAGTTATGGAAATAATTCAAGAGGTTCAGTATCATAAGATTAAACTATCATCTCAAAATTATAAAACATATTCAACTAGCCTAAAATAAACCACTTAAGAAATAAATTTAGTGTGTTTGTAATAGTTATATCATCAAACTAAATTTTTATATCAACCTTCTTTTGAGCAAATGAGATTGTAGTGCAACCTTTGATGTAATCTAATGTTTGTGATAAGTATCACACTCTTTTAAGGCATGTTACCATGACAAAATGTGGTCTGTTTGGACCAATTTTCGAGGCTAGGTTGACTTATGATTAAATACGGTTTTGGTTCGCGTTTCTTCTCTCTATTTTAATTTATTGACTTTCTTCTTAAAATATTATTTTCCATCTACAAAGTTCACAACTTTTGTGGTTAAGATTTCTTATGTATCTATGTAACGACGTTTGTAAAGTTTAGGTTTATCGGTGGTTTATTCATCTAATATCTATCATTTATTTGTTTATTAATGCAATTGTGAGACACAAGCTGTATACTTGACAAAATTTTAAAGTTTTGTAATTGGAAACTTTAGTTAAATTGTGTTTATCTTATGTTTTGGCTTCTTAGAACATCTGAGCTTTTGGGAAAGAAAAGAAAGGAGATTCTTGCTGCTTAGTGATGTAACCATATGAATAAAAATGAGGTACTTTCACAATTTACAATAATTATTCTATTTAAGGAAAAAAATTAGGTTAATTTCAAACTTTATAGCCATTATTATCTTAATTATGTGTACGGCTTAATATGAGAAAAATGTAAAAAACGTATAGTTCTATAAATGGGAATTATATATATTTGTATCCAAATGAATTTGTTATAACAAATACACATGATGTCTTATTTTTTTTCTCAGCTATATTATTCACTTACCCACAATTATTCTACTGATGAACAAATATTTAGGCTAATTACAAACTTCAAAGTCATTGCTTAATGTGATTATGTGTAAGTCTTAATATGCAAAAAATACAAAAATATAGTTCTGAGCATATCCAAATGAATTTGTTACAATAAGTATACACCACATCTTATTTTTTCACTATTACACAATTCACTAAGATGTAAAGTGAAAAATTAGATGTATTCAGTAAAACCATTCGAGATAGACATATACTGTCACTTTGAATATTGTAGTGAACTTACATAAAGACAGAAACTTAAGTTAAGTTGAAAAGTGCAATATACACACCAATAATTTTCATTTCAGTATGGTCCCATTGTCTTAAATTTATCTTCAATTTTTTTTTTCACGAATTCTAGTTGTATATGTACATGTATTTTAAAACAAAAGCAATTTCTATTCAGGTAGAATTATGGCTTTAGGTCATTGAAACAGATTGCACCCCATGCAATATTACCCTAACCTAGCATGTTATATTCACCAACCATATTGTACCTTGGTGTATTAACATCACCGACCACGCCTAAATTAAAAGTGGTACCATCAGCATCCTTGCTCCACCATATCTAGGTCTATGAAATCAAGTTACATTCTATATACATTAAATTTTCTATATTCATTATCCATCCAAACTATATTCCACACCCCCAAGTTAACATGTAATCATATTGCTAACATTTTAAAAATGGTACGCACACTAGAAATGTTGTCTATAAAGACGTATTATTAACATGTAATCATGAACTTAGTTAACTAGAATTCATGTTTTTCACTTCATATGCCTTATTTATGTTTCATCATGCAAACTCATATCTATTCCACCCCTATTACAGTTCTCTATTCATATAAGGGATTTATAATATAACAGTAAGTGGGTAACACTGGAACTTAACATTTTTTCTCCATTTTGATTTTTTTTTTACATTTTCAACCAATGCTTTTAAAATTACACCATTAAACTTAATTATATTATAAACATATGAAAAAAAATTCAGGTTTACTACTCACATAAAATTGTGGTTACATAAAACTATCCCTTATACAATGTTTTTACTAATAACCCAAAAAATACCTTCTGTTACTATTTTCGGCATCTACACGTAAAAAAATGCAACATAAGAACATAAATACATCATAAAATAATAGTAAACAGTTTAATATTCATTTTCAGAAATATAACGACGGTTTTCATAGGAAAAACTAATCATAATTTCAAGTGATATTAACATTTAGTAGGGGCATTTTTAATAGTTCACGCTTACATCAAAAAAGTGTGACACCAAAGTTATTACAACTATTATTAAAGATACACACACATATATTTGTGTACATATATATGTATGTGTCTCTGTGTGTGTGTGTGTGTGTATTTCACTACCATAATTGTAGTGCACACAAAATTTTCACCCTTCCTTCTTGGCACACGTCCAACGGACGTGCCACCATACTCGTATATATAATAGCTTCATGAACTACTATTCTTTTGTTTCCGCTGCATTATTGTTATATTACTCTGTGTCTGTGATTTTGTGATTATTTATTTACTGTATATGCTGAGTTTTGCCAAATTTAAATTAACAATCTAATATTTTGAGCAATTCAATTCTGACATATGTGGATGTGAATGGTTGAAAATTTCAGGATGTTACATGTGGTATCAGAGCTCTGGTTTTAGGCAAAACTCAGCATATAGAGTAGAATTAATTATGGAATCACATTCGTTCGAACTTAGTCTCTTCCTCTTTGATTCGGTTTCCTTTGAATTTTGGAACTCTTCCACTTGTTCTAAAATCCATCCTTGTCTTTCCTATTCGATTTCCTATTCATGTTCTCTTGATTCTGGAGTATCCCATAGCTCCACTAAATGATTTGTAAAGGGGTGAAACTCCTTTACAATAGCATTGAGTTACCGAAGATTTCTGTATCGTCGGTTTAGATGCTGCTATCTCTTGCTATGCCCGAATTCTATCTCTAGTGATCGGATGTTGAGTTGCCTATGGATTATGCATCGATCTTATTTTGAAGTCACGGTTGACCCGGTTAAGGTTGCCCGCGATTTATATAAGTCTATCCATCTTCCTTGTTTGAAATTCAATCATCTTATCTCCCTATCAAGTCTATCTTCTAGTTTGAATTCTTTTGATTAGAATCTCTCTAATTTGAATCTCTATCCTTATTTTGAAATCCATTTTCTGAAATCATCGAGTGAGGGAGTGTATTTGTAACTAAAATATAAATGTTTAACATATTGTGTTGTTTGAGTTGTTGATATTGATTTGGGTTTTCGATCGATTCGTCTGGTCAACGCTATCGATAGCATTTCCAAAACACTTGAATAGAGCAAACCGACACGATATTATTTTCAAATTTTGTAAATGAAATAAATTTGTATGATTATATTATAAATATATAAGTAAAATTTTCTGGAATTTAATAAGGTAATTAAATTGGTTGTTTGAAATGATAATATTTGATTATCATTTATTGTTCTATAAATGAATTTATAAACATGGTTTATAAATTGATTTGGAATTTAAATGAATTTAAAAAACAAGAATTTGAGGATTTAAATTTCCGAAAGTTTCAAACTTTGGTTTTAAAGTTTTAAAGCGTATATTATTTAAGGTAATTTCAAATTGAAATCGTTTCAAAGAATTTTAAAAGTTTTAAATCAGCACTCTTCTCTTTGTCGCTGGAAAATAATTTCGGTGATACAGCATCATCGATATTCATTTTCGAGTTTCGAAGACGAGAGGCCACTCAGTAGCTTTGATACACTTTTGTTTTGGAATTTGAATTTGATTTGAATTTCTGGGGTATGATTTGATTTATAATGTATATATAGGTATATGTTTATAAATTTGATTTGAAAATATAATATATTTATCTCTAAATTGTTTGAAGTTAATCGGAAATTTAATTCTTAAAATTTGGTTAAAAGATGATTTCAATTTTAAATGAAACCAAAATTTTGAATAAATATATAAAAATTTGAAATAATTGAATTGGGAAAATTTTCTTGTATAATACCCAATTTCATTCTAATATAACTTACCTAAATTATTCAGAAGTTGAATATGTAATTGGATAATATATAATATAAGATGATTTTATAAATAAAATTTGAGTGGTTATAATAAATGTTATACACTTAAATTTTAATTATAAAATGTTAATAGAAATAAATAGAATGATAAGTTAATTGAATAATAAAGGAGATAATTTTGTTTTGGATGAAACCATTTTGTAACAAACATTAATAAATTCAAATTAACTGAATGAAATACCTTGAATTTAAAATCAATTATTGAATACTAATTAATTAAAATTAAAATTTATATGGTTTGAACTAATTGTTTTATTTTGTTTTCAACCTATTTTCTTTATGGTTGTTTCTATTCTCCTACCTCGTTCCTTTTCGGGGACGAAAAGTTTTGAGTAGGGGAAAGTGTAACGACCCATAAATTTTAATAATTTTATTTGCTTTATTAATAAATTTAATTGAAATTTTGTGAAATTTTAAATAATAAAATTTTTAATTGAAAATCTAATATTTGGAATATGTCCATTTTAACATAGCAAACGGTAAATTTTCATCTGAAAATATGGAAGTTCATTTTATTGTGTAAATTTATTTCAATTCAAATCGGTTAAATGATAATAAAATGTTTTCAAACCTGAATATTTTTATACAATAAATTTGTAAATCATCTTCTGAGTGAGATGTCATATTTCGTTTCTCCAAATTTGGTCTATTATTGCTCCGTTTATCTTATTTTCGACAAAATAACAGCATTTTCGGTACCGATTATCGACTTTCAATTGGATGATCGTACCACTGATATTTATATACTATTTTGATCAGCTCGTTGTGCTGATCTCTACGGTATATTCAATTCTGTGTTTTGAAGTCCGGTACACAGCGGAATCCGCGAAACCGGTAACCATATCGGTACCCGATTTTCACCCTTTTGGTTTTCTTGTCCATTTGTTTGCTTCGTGAGTTAACCAACGGCCACTAGCTCTTTGGAATTCCTAGAACTTAATTACTGACGTTTGGCTATCCACTACTTTAATTCCTCTGGTTCATTTCTATGCCAATTCTATTCGTTCTTCTTCTTTAAGCTAAAAAAACAAAATGAAAACCCTTAGCACTCGTATTTGCATCGATCACCGACCTCTTCCCACTCTTTCTCCTTCCCCTTCTCGTCAGCCCGAGACTTCCCACAACCCACATCTCCTCGGCTACCAGAAACCGATCCCGCACGCATGCAGCTACCCTGAACCCCACCGCTTTCTTTCCCTTTACCGAGCATCCTTTTCTGTAAGGTAGATATATATGCTATGTTATGTATATTCTATACATATGTTTGGTTTCGGTTTATATATATAAAAGTTTTAGATAATTTATATATTTATAATCGGCCCTTTTATATGTTAGAATATTTGTTTTTCTGAATTTGTCATATGCAAAGCTATTTTGTTCTTTTGTTTTTATTTTACAGTTTGGTATATATATTAGTATATATATATATTCATATAAAGCTACAGTACAGTATAGATTAGCTGTTGACAAATTTATAAGTTACATATGTTACATTTTACATATGTGTTACAGTAATATGATGGATTGGTTTTATTTAATATGTAATATATATTTTGTTTTATTGGTTGTTAGAGGCTGAGAACCTACTTTTGTATATTAGTGTCAGTTATATGCACATACATATTAATATATAAGTATTGTTTGCTGTTATATTTAGTCATTTACAAGCCTTCGCATGTATAAAGTGCATAGATGTTGAAGGCCGAATATGATTGTATATATTTTGAAGTGCATATATAATATTTGTTATTATTTTAAAAGGAATGTGAGTTTATATACTGGTATATATATGTTACAGTTTTGGTTTGTATATATAAGTTTACACAAATTACGTATATATATGTTTGTATATATATAAATCTGTATATATATAGTTTTAAGACTATAGTCTACAGTCAATATATGTAAATTTATATAAGTTTTGAGTATTGTCAAGGTACTGTAACGATTCCAGTTTAATGACGAATTCAAATTTATAATTTAATTGAATTTTTGGATTAAATTATGGATTTGTTTGAAATTTTCAAATTTAATGAGAAATGTATATTTATTTATTTTATAAATTGAATTTGAAACTCAAAGTAAATATTTTCAATTGAATAGAATTATAAACAAAAGTTTGATTTGGAAGTTCAAAATGAATTTTCTTTAAAAAGTAATAAAAAGTATAAAATAAAATATAAGTTATAAATTAATATTTGGTAATCAAACTATAAAATAATAACAAATGAAATGTATACTATAACAATTTTGTATGAAGCACAAAGGCAAGCAAGGAATAAACAAAACAAATCTGTACATACATATAACAAATAATATGAGCTTGTAAACAAATTAGAAGCAAGTACACCAAAACAAATATCTCAGCCGAAACAAGATTATTTCATATCAGTAAACAAAGATAAATAAATGCATAAGTAAGAACAAAGTAAGAATATAAACAAAAATATTTAAACATCTATAAACAAGACCAATAGTACATATGAGCATACTTATACAAAGCTAGAAGTATACATACATACCAAATAGTATAAGTTGTAAACCAAATAGGACTTGCATTTAATGCCCCCATCCTCTCAGCACAAAAGAAAGAAAAATCTTTCAGCCGAAGTATAAACTTCATTTCAGTTTATAAAATAATAGCCTTAGTCAACAAAAGAGTAAGCCTATACTTGATACCTTTCCCTATATACAAACTGTTCTCCTATACATATACAAACTGATTAAAGAAAGATGTTGTACCAGATATCACCTATCTGTACCAAGTCTTCCTTTATTTAAATACACATTCATCTTGTGTTAGTTCGTTTATAACAAACATAGTGAAGCCTGAAAGAAAATAAAAAGCAAACATCACTATTTGTTTTACAAATTCAAACTCAGTTTATACAACAAAACACAAAGAGGATTCAAAGGCAGATTCAAACTGCTGTGTTCAAAGCAAAACAGGATTCTAGAAAAAAATCAATACTGCAGCTTTCAAACAACAGCGCTCTCTGTTTTTCAAAATTGAAGGTGAGTAAACATATTGTTTTCTAAGTTTAAACTCGTGTATTTGATTTTGAAGAGTATGTGCTTTGCTATAGAATTGTATATATTTCTGTTCACATTGGGAAGTGGTATATGGTCTGTTATTCCATATATCTGGTTACAGAGCAAAGAAAAGTAGAAGAAGAATTAATACATTTCATAAAGAACATTTTAAACTTAAGATTTTGAACAGAACAAGTTGTTTAAACCTAAATCATAGCCTTAAGTTTGTTTTGAAGCTTAAAAGTGATATATGGACTCTGTACTTTCAAATTTTACAGTAAAAGTATGAATATATGGAAAATTCAAAAATCTTAAATCATCAATTTAATCATATATCTTGAAACTACATTCGCAAATAGGATTTTTAAAACAGAAATGGGAATTTTTTATCGAGTATCCTTCAAGTAGTGTAAAAATGAACCGAAAATGCCTTTTCCCTAAATCCCAGCGATCAAAGGAAGATTTGATGTTGTAATCTTGCTCGAAGCTAGCTGTAGTATCGATGATGAAGGGAAAAATAGCCTCGAATTTTTCCTATGGCCGAGATGATCAGGATCGTTCACAGTAGGGTTTAATATCCTGTTATTGAAGTCGACGTTTCAGTGGGTTTTGCGGCGACGAGGCGCGAACGGAATCGATCGCGTGGCTTGTTGGAAGAGCCAGTGGTCGAAGCGAAGGCGCGTTATGGATGGCGAAGTTTCTCGAGGTCTATGGCGTTGGTATGGTGAAGCTTTCTGGCCATGGTGGGTTTTGTTTGGGCTTGAATGCCTCGATTTTTACTCGGTGATGATTTTGTATCATGGATGGCTCGAAACGATTGGGATGGTCGTTGATGACTTGGGTGGGGCTGCGGCGTTGACCGAAGTTGGTCGGCGGGGGTGTGCACGTGCACGGCTGGACTGTGCGTGTCTGGAGTAGTTCACGATGGTATGGGGAGGAAGAACTCGTGCCTGGGTGATATTCGCGTGTGTTGCAGGGGGGACTCGGGGAAGAACAGGAAAATGCCCGGGTCCAAACTCGAATTAGATAGGTTAGTAGCTTGGGTATAAGTTGTTTCCAGGCTTTAGAACCTGAACCTGTCTACTTAAATTTAAAAAAAAAAATAGGATTTGAATTTAAATCAGATTTTTATATGAGTTTAAAATCAGAATTTGAAAGATGGAATTCAGATTAACTTTTGAAAATAAATAAAGTTTTATATAATTTAAAGTATTTAAACAACTTTAAAATATTCAAGTATATTTTATAAAATGATTTGAATTTAAATGATTGGGTTTAAACTCCTTTGAATTTCTTTTATAAGACTAACATTACTTTAACAAGAAATTTTAAAGGAAAATTTGAAATAAATGTTTTCAAACATAAGAAAGTGATAAATAAAATTATTAATGAGAATAAGTTTTCTTTAAGGTTAATAAAGCTTATTGATTTGAAATTCACAAATTTTTAAGTTAATTAGAATGGTTAATTAAGGTTTGGGTTAATTAATGAGTATTAATGGTTAATCAATTTTAATTAATCATGATTAATGCAAGTAATTTCTTTAGGAAAATAATAATTAAAGAATGATTTATTTAATTAGATTAATTTGTAATTTGAAATGATCAATAATGATTTAATCTAAGGTAATTTCTTAAGAAAGTAATTAAGAAATGTTATTAGTTAATGAAGATAATTAACTAAGAATTATTAAGTATTGATTAAGGTGATTTATTTTAAGAATTAATTGGATTAATTAATTTAGATAATCAATTATAAATTGTTTAAATGAAATTACTAAATGAAAGTAATTAATTTACTTGGAAATAAATTGAATTGATTAGGATTAAACGATTAATTAATCCTGCCTATAAATGATTATTGAATGCTTGACTTTACTTATGAATGATTGCATTGTATGAGATGCCTTGAATTGATTATCCTATCTAATCTATGATATTTTGTTTTGTGGATTGTGCTGTGTATAACGTATTCATTTATGTACATTTGTATATTATCTGTGAATCTGTGTATGAGCGATAAGCGTTATAGTTATATCGCTCATCGGCTATATTTCTGTATTTTAATCTGTGATGATTGAATGATGTTGCACTATTGTGTAAAACCCCTGGACTACACCATACACACACAAATATGGATTTCACGTGGAAATCGTTTAAGTCACAGATGATTTAAATTTAATATTTTTGAAATTGAAATTTTAATTTCAATTGATTTTGGAAATGAATTTGGGTTAAATGTTAAAGCTTTTGAAAAAAGTGTTTCACAGATAAATGCTATTTTGAATAACTTGGTAAAATTTCCAATTTAAATAATTTAATTTGAATTTGAATTCAAAATAAGGAATTGAATTCCATGTTGAGATTTATGATTGGAAATTACGGTTAAAAATGTTATAAATGTGTTTATATGAAATTAAACCATTTTAAAAGTATAATTTTGAGAATTTGGATTTAACCCAAGAACCTTAACTCGTATAAATGAATCAGATTTCCAAAATGAAAACTGTTTGTTTTAAAAGAATAAAAGCTTTCAGATAAGAAATGAAATTCCAGTTTAATTAAAGGAATTTCAAGATTGAATTGAAAAATGGTTTTTCCAAGTTATGAATGAATTCTTTTTGAAAGCTATGAATTAAATCTGTTTATTTTTAACAGATTTAAAATGATTTTTTGTTTAACCCATTCGAAATAAAATTGTTTTGAAAGCTATGAGTTAAATCTTTGATTTAAAGATTTAACGAATTAATTAAATTCGTAATGGAAATTGTTTTGGAAAATCTGTGAATGAATCTTTGTGAAAACTGAGTGAACTTTGTGAATTCAATCTTTTATTTAAAAGAATAAAATGGTAATGTGTTTAAACCATTTGGAGGAAAGTTTTGGGTAATAAATTATGACTTAATTGAAATCCCATTATCCATTCGTTTTTGAATATTACGCTCACTATTCGGTTCAGCCGGGAGAGGACCTTTGTGTCACATAACCCATTCCGAATAAGTGATACGTCATATATGGATAGCATTTGAAGACCGGTGTTGAAGACCAGGTGTTTGCGAAAACGATAGGATAACCTATCGATTGTCTCTGCACTGGGTAGCTCCTGGTATAGAGATCCCCTAAGTGATGGGAAATCTGATCGGGATTGTGAATACCTGGATTTGCAAGGGCTTCTTTGGAAGTGCCTTCGGTTCTGTTCGAACCCGGAACAGACTTGTATGGTTACATGTCTGACATTACATTTTGAGATATAAAGCAGATTTCTTTCAAATACATTTCTGTTTGGTGGCGAAGAATTTATTCTCTTAGCTTAACACCCTTCTCTGAGACGTACGAGCTTAGAGGTTATGTAGTTGAAGGTTATCAGCGATATACTCCCAATTTGGTAATGTGACATGCTGAGTGTTACTGTGTGATGATTATTGTTTGATCATTTGTGATATGATCATTTGTTTGATCATTTATCTTTGTGATCATTACTTTGATCATCTGTTGACCCAAAGCATGGATTTGTGCCAAAGCGTAGCTTTGTGGACGAAATTTCGTCGAGCCTCACAAACCGGTAATGGTCGAAACATGAATTGTGCGGCAAGGTTTCAGGGGTAGCTTCCCTAGGGTATGACCATTCCTTCTGGAAAAGGGTAGTATCATGGTATGGAGCCCAGATACTTACTCATGTGGACACACTATATTATTTACTGTGTGATGTAGTTGGTTAGAGAGCTCTCGTTTAAAGGTCCCAAAGGACCGGGGGTAGCATATCTGAGGTTTTGTATATTCCCCGGGTAGGTGGGTAGCCGGCCTTGTTTGGCAGAGAGCAGGTTGTCTCTCGGAGCGTCCAGCCAGAGGCGTTCCTTCGTGGCATAGGAAGTTCCATAGCTTGACCATTTGTTGGAAATCCATCTTCCAATACGAACTTTGTACGGTATTAGTTGTAGAACCTGCCATTTACGTACGGTGGTCACCACTGTTTAGATGGTAGCTATAATAGGCATACGATAATGGTCGTATGTTGGCTAAGATTGATATTCTATTTTCGAAATACTTTTTCCACTATGCACTAATAATAATATCAAAAATGATTTGTTTTGCGTAGTAAGCATCTTTGACTATCATAAGGAGAAATCTCCTCCAATTCTGCGTTTGCATTGTGGGTGTGGCGGGAGGCCTTATGGTAGTTTCATTTTCCAAAAGCATTGCGAATTGACTTTAAAAATTCTATTGTTGTTCGTTTTTAAAGATAAACTGTTTTTGTTGCTCACACCAGTCCCATGACTGATCCGGAGTTTATTGTTTCTTTCATAAACTCTGGGTGCTCAAAATTTTCTACACGGGCAGTCTAGAGTTGGGTTTTTCAGATAGTCAGGTTCAGTAGATTATCTGGAGCTAGTTCAGTCTTTGGATATGGATTGCACTTGCTTATCTTTGTGCATCGTTATTGAGAGTTCAAACTATTTCTGGATTGGCGTTTTGGAGATGGAGATTATCCGCTGCTGGTGTTATCTATTTTCTTTTCCGCTGCTATTTCTTGTATCATATCTCTGATGTATATTGATATTCATTGGACCACTCTGTTGTATCAGATATTGTATCAGTGTTGTATATCAATGTATTATTCTTTTTTTTCGCTGTATTGTTTACTTAATTGTGTTATAAGCTCCGGCGACTCGGATTTGAACGGTCGAATCTACGGCATTCAAGTACGATGTAAAGTATGGATGTCGATTTTCGAGCGCGAAAAGTCCGTGACGTTACATTTGGTATCAGAGCTAAGGTAAAACTTTAGCTCAGGAGTATAACACATTAAGTAGCTCATTAGAGATAGGGTGAAGTATCCCTAGAATGAGTATATCCCTAAGATATCCGTTCGAATGTCTCAGTAAATTCTCTTGCTATCCACTGATAGTGAGTATGAGTGCAAGAAGAGGACGAGATAGGGGACAAGGGAATACGACTATAAATGGTCAATACCCTGCAACAGTGGAAATAATTTTCTCTATCAATTTTCTTTAATTCGATTCCAAATTCTTTTCATTTCTTCGTGGCAGCTCCAAAAAGAAGTTTCGGTGTGATGATGGCCCTACGAATCGTTGTAGGAAATTTTTTACTTCGTATCTTCATCGGTTTCTTATCAGTTTTTGATTTAAACTTTAATGAATATGAATTGGAAATTTGGAATTAAAATTTTAAATAAATTGGAAATTTTAAATTGAGTTAAATTGATTAATAGAATATGAAGCTAAATTTGAATTGTATCGATAAAACAATTTCGTTTAAAAAAAACCAAATTTGAAATTTTATTGTAATTTCTTGGGTATATCAAAGTCCGAAGAGGGACAAGTTATATATACCCCAAAGTATAAGTATTCCGATTTGAGTTTGGAATCTATATCTGATGTTTGGAAATTTTGGAAGATTTAATCCATTTATCTATTGTTTGGGTTTTGACATATTCTACGAATAATTGGTTATCCCTTCGAACCAACCAATACCCTGTATACTTCGTAGATCAGATAACCCAATTATTTCATAATTGATTGAGTTTGTTCTCACATCTATTGTTGATATTCTGATTTGGTAAGCAAAAATGCAGAATTGATATCCAGTTTGATCTGAAAAGATATTTGTCTATCTTTGTTATCTCCTTGGCAAATTTCGAGGACGAAATTTCTTAAGGAGGGGAATCTTGTAACGATCCCAGTTTAATGATGAATTCAAATTTATAATTTAATTGAATTTTTGGATTAAATTATGGATTTGTTTGAAATTTTCAAATTTAATGAGAAATGTGTATTTATTTATTTTATAAATTGAATTTGAAACTCAAAGTAAATATTTTCAATTGAATAGAATTATAAACAAAAGTTTGATTTGGAAGTTCAAAATGAATTTTCTTTAAAAAGTAATAAAAAGTATAAAATAAAATATAAGTTATAAATTAATATTTGGTAATCAAACTATAAAATAATAACAAATGAAATGTATACTATAACAATTTTGTATGAAGCACAAAGGCAAGCAAGGAATAAACAAAACAAATATGTACATACATATAACAAATAATATGAGCTTGTAAACAAATTAGAAGCAAGTACACCAAAACAAATCTCTCAGCCGAAACAAGATTATTCCATATCAGTAAACAAAGATAAATAAATGCATACGTAAGAACAAAGTAAGAAT
This sequence comes from Allium fistulosum, assembly GCA_030737815.1. Taxonomy (NCBI): domain Eukaryota; kingdom Viridiplantae; phylum Streptophyta; class Magnoliopsida; order Asparagales; family Amaryllidaceae; genus Allium; species Allium fistulosum. The sequence goes on along the minus strand of CM060908.1, from coordinate 93,327,746 downwards.
ATAAACAAAAATATTTAAACATCTATAAACAAGACCAAATAGTACATATGAGCATACTTATACAAAGCTAGAAGTATACATACATAACAAATAGTATAAGTTGTAAACCAAATAGGACTTGCATTTAATGCCCCCATCCTCTCAGCACAAAAGAAAGAAAAATCTTTCAGCCGAAGTATAAACTTCATTTCAGTTTATAAAATAATATCCTTAGTCAACAAAAGAGTAAGCCTATACTTGATACCTTTCCCTATATACAAACTGTTCTCCTATACATATACAAACCGATTAAAGAAAGATGTTGTACCAGATATCACCTATCTGTACCAAGTCTTCCTTTATTTAAATACACATTCATCTTGTGTTAGTTCGTTTATAACAAACATAGTGAAGCCTGAAAGAAAATAAAAAGCAAACATCACTATTTGTTTTACAAATTCAAACTCAGTTTATACAACAAAACACAAAGAGGATTCAAAGGCAGATTCAAACTGCAGTGTTCAAAGCAAAACAGGATTCTAGAAAAAAATCAATACTGCAGCTTTCAAACAACAGCGCTCTCTGTTTTTCAAAATTGAAGGTGAGTAAACATATTGTTTTCTAAGTTTAAACTCGTGTATTTGATTTTGAAGAGTATGTGCTTTGCTATAGAATTGTATATATTTCTGTTCACATTGGGAAGTGGTATATGGTCTGTTATTCCATATATCTGGTTACAGAGCAAAGAAAAGTAGAAGAAGAATTAATACATTTCACAAAGAACATTTTAAACTTAAGATTTTGAACAGAACAAGTTGTTTAAACCTAAATCATAGCCTTAAGTTTGTTTTGAAGCTTAAAAGTGATATATGGACTCTGTACTTTCAAATTTTACAGTAAAAGTATGAATATATGGAAAATTCAAAAATCTTAAATCATCAATTTAATCACATATCTTGAAACTACATTCGAAAATAGGATTTTTAAAACAGAAATGGGAATTTTTTATCAAGTATCCTTCGAGCAGTGTATAAATGAACCGAAAATGCCTTTTCCCTAAATCCCAGCGATCAAAGGAAGATTTGATGTTGTAATATTGCTCGAAGCTAGCTGTAGTATCGATGATGAAGGGAAAAATAGCCTCGAATTTTTCCTATGGCCGAGATGATCAGGATCGTTCGCAGTAGGGTTTAATATCCTGTTATTGAAGTCGACGTTTCAGTGGGTTTTGCGGCGACGAGGCGCGAACGGAATCGATCGCGTGGCTTGTTAGAAGAGCCGGTGGTCGAAGCGAAGGCGCGTTGTGGATGGCGAAGTTTCTCGAGGTCCGTGGCGTCGGTATGTTGAAGCTTTCTGGCCATGGTGGGTTTTGTTTGGGCTTGAATGCCTCGATTTTTACTCGGTGATGATTTTGTATCGTGGATGGCTCGAAACGATTGGGATGGTCGTTGATGACTTGGGTGGGGCTGCGGCGTTGACCGGAGTTGGTCGGCGGGGGTGTGCACGTGCACGCCTGGACTGTGCGTGTCTGGAGTAGTTCGCGATGGTATGGGGAGGAAGAACTCATGCCTGGGTGATATTCGTGTGTGTTGCAGGGGGGACTCGGGGAAGAACAGGAAAATGCCCGGGTCCAAACTTGAATTAGATAGGTTAGTAGCTCGGGTATAAGTTGTTTCCAGGTTTTAGAACCTGAACCTGTCTACTTAAATTTAAAAAAAAATAGGATTTGAATTTAAATCAGATTTTTATATGAGTTTAAAATCAGAATTTGAAAGATGGAATTCAGATTAACTTTTGAAAATAAATAAAGTTTTATAGAATTTAAAGTATTTAAACAACTTTAAAATATTCAAGTATATTTTATAAAATGATTTGAATTTAAATGATTGGGTTTAAACTCCTTTGAATTTCTTTTATAAGACTAACATTACTTTAACATGAAATTTTAAAGGTAAATTTGAAATAAATGTTTTCAAACATAAGAAAGTGATAAATAAAATTATTAATGAGAATAAGTTTTCTTTAAGGTTAATAAAGCTTATTTAATATGAAATTCACAAATTTTTAAGTTAATTAGAATGGTTAATTTAGGTTTGGGTTAATTAATGAGTATTAATGGTTAATCAAATTTAATTAATCATGATTAATGCAAGTAATTTCTTTAGAAAAATAATAATTAAAGAATGATTTATTTAATTAGATTAATTTATAATTTGAAATGATCAATAATGATTTAATCTAAGATAATTTATTAAGAAAGCGATTAAGAAATGTTATTAGTTAATGAAGATAATTAACTAAAAATTATTAGTATTGATTAAGGTGATTTATTTTAATAATTAATTGGATTAATTAATTTAGATAATCAATTATAAATTTTTTAAATGAAATTACTTAATGAAAGTAATTAATTTACTTGGAAATAAATTGAATTGATTAGGATTAAACGATTAATTAATCCTGTATATAAATGATTATTGAATGCTTGACTTTACTTATGAATGATTGCATTGTATGAGATGCCTTGAATTGATTATCCTATCTGATCTATGATATTTTGTTTTGTGGATTGTGCTGTGTATAACGTATTCATTTATGTACATTTGTATATTATCTGTGAATCTGTGTATGAGCAATAAGCGTTATAGTTATATCGCTTATCGACTATATTTCTGTATTTTAATCTGTGATGATTGAATGATGTTGCACTATTGTGTAAAACCCCTGGACTACACCATACACACACAAATATGGATTTCACGTGGAAATCGGTTAAGTCATAGATGATTTAAATTTAATATTTTTGAAATTGAAATTTTAATTTCAATTGATTTTGGAAATGAATTTGGGTTAAATGTTAAAGCTTTTGAAAAAAGTGTTTCATAGATAAAAGCTATTTTGAATAACTTGGTAAAATTTCCAATTTAAATAATTTAATTTGAATATGAAGTCAAAATATGGAATTGAATTCCATGTTGAGATTTATGATTGGAAATTACGGTTAAAAATGTTATAAATGTGTTTATATGAAATTAAACCATTTTAAAAGTATAATTTTGAGAATTTGGATTTAACCCAAGAACCTTAACTCGTATAAATGAATCAGATTTCCAAAATGAAAACTGTTTGTTTTAAAATAATAAAAGCTTTCAGATAAGAAATGAAATTCCAGTTTAATTAAAGGAATTTCAAGATTGAATTGAAAAATGGTTTTTCCAAGTTATGAATGAATTCTTTTTGAAAGCTATGAATTAAATCTGTTTATTTTTAACAGATTTAAAATGATGTTTTGTTTAACCCATTCGAAATGAAATTGTTTTGAAAGCTATGAGTTAAATCTTTGATTTAAAGATTTAACGAATTAATTAAATTCGTAATGGAAATTGTTTTGGAAAATCTGTGAATGAATCTTTGTGAAAACTGAGTAAACTTTGTGAATTAAATCTTTTATTTAAAAGAATAAAATGGTAATGTGTTTAAACCATTTGGAGGAAATTTTTGGGTAATAAATTGTGACTTAATTGAAATCCCATTATCCATTCGTTTTTGAATATTACGCTCACTATTCGGTTCAACCGGGAGAGGACCTTTGTGTCACATAACCCATTCCGAATAAGTGATACGTCGTATATGGATAGCATCTGAAGACCGGTGTTGAAGACCGGGTGTTTGCGAAAACGATAGGATAACCTATCGATTGTCTCTGCACTGGGTAGCTCCTGGTATAGAGATCCCCTAAGTGATTGGAAATCCGATCGGGATTCTGAATACCCGGATTTGCAAGGGCTTCTTTGGAAGTGCCTTTGGTTCTGTTCGAACCCGGAACAGGCTTGTATGGTTACATGTCTGACATTACATTTTGAGATATAAAGCAGATTTCTTTCAAATACATTTCTGTTTGGTGGTGGAGAATTTATTCTCTTAGCTTAACATCCTTCTTTGAGACGTACGAGCTCAGAGGTTATGTAGTTGAAGGTTATCAGCGATATACTCCCAATTTGGTAATGTGACATGCTCTGTGTTGCTGTGTGATGATCATTGTTTGATCATTTGTGATATGATCATTTGTTTGATCATTTATCTTTGTGATCATTACTTTGATCATCTGTTGACCCAAAGCATGGCTTTGTGCCAAAGCGTAGCTTTGTGGACGAAATTTCGTCGAGCCTCACAAACCGGTAATGGTCGAAACAGGAATTGTGCGGCAAGGTTTCAGGGGTAGCTTCCCTAGGGTATGACCATTCCTTCTGGAAAAGGGTAGTATCATGGTATGGAGCCCAGATACTTACTCATGTGGACACACTATATTATTTACTGTGTGATGTTGTTGGTTAGAGAGCTCTCGTTTAAAGGTCCCAAAGGACCGGGGGTGGCATATCTGAGGTTTTGTATATTCCCCGGGAAGGGGGGTAGCCGGCCTTGTTTGGCAGAGAACAGGTTGTCTCTCGGAGCGTCCAGCCAAAGGCGTTCCTTCGTGGCATAGGAAGTTCCTTAGCCTGACCATTTGTTGGAAATCCATCTTCCAATACGAACTTTGTACAGTATTAGTTGTAGAACCTGCCATTTACGTACGGTGGTCACCACTGTTTAGATGGTAGCTATAGTAGGCATACGATAATGGTCATATGTTGGCTAAGATTGATATTCTATTTTCGAAATACTTTTTCCACTATGCACTAATAATAATATCAAAAATGATTTGTTTTGCGTAGTAAGCATCTTTTACTATCATAAGGAGAAATCTCCTCCAATTCTGCGTTTGCATTGTGGGTGTGGCGAGAGGCCTTATGGTAGTTTCATTTTCCAAAAGCATTGCGAATTGACTTTAAAAATTCTCTTGTTGCTCGTTTTTAAAGATAAACTGTTTTTGTTGCTCACACCAGTTCCATGACTGATCCGGAGTTTATTGTTTCTTTCCTAAACTCTGGGTGCTCAAAATTTTCTACACGGGCAGTCTAGAGTTGGGTTTTTCAGATAGTCAGGTTCAGTAGATTATCTGGAGCTAGTTCAGTCTTTGGATATGGATTGCACTTGCTTATCTTTGTGCATCGTTATTGAGAGTTCAAGCTATTTCTGGATTGGCGTTTTGGATATGGAGATTATCCATTACTGGTGTTATCTATTTTCTTTTCCGCTGCTATTTCTTGTATCATATCTCTGATGTATATTGATATTCATTGGACCACTCTGTTGTATCAGATATTGTATCAGTGTTGTATATCAATGTATTATTCTTTTTTTTCGCTGTATTGTTTACTTAATTGTGTTATAAGCTCCGGCGACTCGGATTTGAATGGTCGAATCTACGGCATTCAAGTACGATGTAAAGTATGGATGTCGATTTTCGAGCGCGAAAAGTCGGTGATGTTACAGTACACATGTTATATAAATTATATACTGTGTCTGTTATATAGATGTCCGGATGTTTATTTATACAATTTATACTATATGTTGTTTTATATATATATATAACTTTATGTAAGTTAAGATATGTTAATTCTTATATATTTTATGCAAGTCATGAGAATCTGTTGATATTATCTTAAATATGTCTTTATAATAAAGGATGTTTATGTCAACGATTTGAAATATTGGTTTTGTAATGTCTTCAAATATAAAATATCGAAAGCATCTATATATATTAGTTTGCAATTTCTATAACTGTGTAAACATATACAGTGAAGTTGGTTACATTGATCTTTATATTGATTTTTATAATGACACAAATAGTTCGATTTTTGTGTATGTGTTTGTAAATTCTTTTGGATCTGTTGTTTAGATATGTTTACACATTAATTTATATATGAGTATACATTTATTAGTTTTCAAATTTATATATATGTGTGTGTGAATTTGGTTTTCAATTATATATATATATATATATATATTGTATGTGTTGGGATTTAATATCAATTTTTATTTATTTATTTATTATTATTATTATTATTATTATTATTTGAAATACATATATATTTTATTTAATATGTGTTTGAATTTAGAATATGATTATATATATATAATTTTATACAAGTTCACTAATACCAATTTATCTTCATCAATCCAGTTCTGATTTGAATTTGTTAATTCCTATTTATCAGCTTTGTTCGTTGAATTCGTGCCAATCGTGCTTTGCTTCGAAATCCGTGCTTGGATCCGTAACCTATCTCATTCTCGTTCATCTCTAGCCTCGAAAGGTGAGCAATCACTCACGATTAATATTCTTATATTTATTAAATTTGATTTCAATTGGAACGACAATTGAAATATGCTGTTGATAGTTATTTACATTGCTATATATATGTTGTTATATGTATCTGTTCACCTGTGACATCTGACACCATTATCTGTTATTTATATTGATGATATATGCATGTTATATTATTATCATATCTGTTATCACTCTGCAAGTTCCCTGTAATTAGTATAGAATTCACTATGGGTTGAAATGATACATACCCGAACGATCTATAGAATAGGAGAAAATCGTTATGGGTTGAAGTGATAAACCCAAGCGATTTTCAATTGAATTGAATTTGGGATTGCGGGTTGAAAAGATATATACCCGTATATATTTAAATTACGGATTGAAATGATAAATATTTGTATCACTTGACCATAGGGTAGAAAATTATATACAGACACCGTTGGTCTATATATAAATATTTTGAAAAATGATTTCTATGGTTTTGAAAAGAAATATATGGCTTTAATAAATATTGATTTTAAAAGATTTATTAAAGTTGATTTAATAAAGTTGATATATAATATGTTTAAGTATTTATTTAATATATATTTTTTCAAATATAGAGTTTATAATGATTCAGGTTGGAAAGATAAATTTGAAATTGATTTGAAATTATATTTATTTAAGAATTATACTTAAATAAGTTTGATTTGAAATTTATTAAAATTGAAATTTTAAAGATATGTTTTATAACTTGAATTTGATTAAAAGTGACTTAAATGAATATTTCAAACTTATATAAATTTAAATGGGATATTTTGTTTATTTAAATTTGTAAATTAAAGTTGTAGTTAGACGTTATTGAAATGATTAAGTAAATATTTCAAAACTAAATAATAGTAAAGTGAATTTGATATATATATATGAAATTATCGAATTTAGTTTTGAAATGTTAAATATTTAAAGCTTTGAAATATATTGAAATTGAAATGGTTTATTTTGTGGTTCAAATCTGTATTTGAAATCGATATAATCTGAAATGGTTTATTTAGAACTGAATCGAATTGAAATCGATGAATTGAGATTGAATTAAATGTGAATTTTTGGAATCCGAGTTGATTTGAATTGATTTGTGAAATTTGAGGAAACTGTTTTTATATTATTTTATAAACTATTTTTAATATAACTATTTTAATATAAACTATTTTAAATATACTAATTATTTTAATATAAATTGTTTTAACTTATAACTATTTTATATAAATTATTTTATTTTATAAACTATTTTATTTTATATACTATTATTAATATCTAAACTGTTTGAAGGAAAGTGTTATGATTTCAAAGTGTTATGATTTCCAAAGTTATGAATTTCAAAGTATTATGATTTCCAAAGTATTATTATTTCAAATTGTTTTGGTTTCGAAAAGTATTATATCTTTGAAAGTACTATGATTTTGGAAGTGAATGTTTTTGAAATGGAAATGGTATTTTGGTTTTGAAGTATAAACTGTTTTGAAATGACCGCGGTGTTATAATAACGTTTAGTTGTTAAAGAGACCGGGATCGGATATAGGCATACTCTCTGTCGATACCGAAAACCACTTTAACAACTGTGTACGTGGTGGAGATTCCAGAATGAAGTAGGATCGTGGCGATGATCCTATATGAGGTATATACGTGGACCCGACTCCCGTGAGTTGGCATAAGGTGGCTAAAACAGGAGCAATCGATGGGCTAATGAGGTAGCACCTCTAATCGGACGCACTCCATCGTATGCCATTCTATTACTTTGTGATTGATTTGGTGCGCACCCTTGATTCGGGAGTATGGCTCGAGGTGGGCGATTGCTGTGGCTCTGCGTTACCACCGGCCCGGAAGTGTAATTGGTATATCTACCCTGGCATTGCCTAGTTGTGCCGTGTCACCTACCCTAGCGCGCCTTCTACGAGTTTGTTTTGTACCATACCTATGGAGTGCCCTCTGACGACGCCCATTACGAGGGAGATTACGGTATTGTATAGACTATGGGAATATATAAAATGTGTTAAGGGGGATATGGGTAATGCCTTAACGCTATTTTAATAGTTTACTTTACTTTAAATATTATTATAATAGCGTATATTACTACATATTAGACAGTTTAACGGATCTTTAGAGGATGGTTATCCCAAACATCCTTTAAGTTACTTGTATTTCAGTTGATATTTCACTTGATTTGGATTTATTGATATAAGAATGTTAATCCAAACTCGAGTGTTTTGTGTTTTGCTTTACGCTCGGGTCAGACTGAGTGGCTCAGTGTTCGAGACTCATCTTTGGAGTTGGAGCTTCACTTGGAGATCCAGCTATATCTATTCAGCTTGCAGTTATTCAGTTGATTCCAGTGATGTATTCTGATCTCGTAGTTGACTATTGTATTGAGACATCTATGTATTTGTGACTTCTTTTGTATCTTGTTTAACTCTGTTATATATATAGTAGCTTCATGAACTACTATTCTTTTGTTTCTGCTGCATTATTGTTATATTACTCTGTGTATGTGATTTTATGATTATGTATTTACTGTATATGCTGAGTTTTGCCAAATTTAAATTAACAATCTGATATTTTGAGCAATTCAATTCCGACATATGTGGATGCGGATGGTTGAAAATTTCAGGATGTTACATTAACAAAGAAAGATGTTAAGTTTGTTTGGACTTCTAAGTGTGATCAAGCATTCAACAAATTGAAAGAGAATTTGACTAGCGCTCCTGTATTAACCATTCCAAATGGGAGCGAAGGTTTAACCGTGTATACAGATGCTTGTGGAACCAGATTGGGAGCAGTTCTGATGCAGCATGGGAAAGTTATTGCCTATGCGAGTCGACAGCTAAAGCCGCATGAGAAAAATTATGCTACACACGATTTGGAGCTTTTAGCTATTGTCTTCGCACTAAAGATGTGGATGCATTGTCTTTTGGGTGAAAGGTTCGAGTTATACACAGACTACAAATCCTTAAAATACCTTTTTACCCAGAAAGATTTGAATTTGAGGCAGCAGAGATGGCTGGAGTTTCTCGCCTCTTATGATCTAGAGGTTCTTTATACCCCTGGAAAAGCAAATGTCGTTACTGATGCATTGAGTAGTAATGTAGCAATGGTTGCAAATATAGAAGTTAAGCCAGTATTATTAGAGAGAATTGCATCCAGTCAAGAGGCAGATCCTATTTTAGCTCGACTTAAGAAGGATGTTGAAGAAGGTGTTGTTTCTATCTTCGAGATTGATCTTCGAGGCATATTGAAAATGAATGGGCGTATTTGTGTTCCAGACTTTGATGGACTTAGGCAAGAAGTGTTAGCCGAATGCCATAATTCAAAGTTATCTTTTCATCCAGGAGTGACCAAGATGTTCAAAGATATGAAGAGGGTATTCTGGTGGAAGGGGATGAAGCGAGATATTTCAATCTTTGTGAGTCGTCGTGCAAACTGCCAGCAGATTAAGAGTGACCAGCAGAAGACAGCTGGATTGCTTCAACCACTTGAGATCCTAAAGTGGAAATGGGAGCATATCTCTATGGTCTTTATTGATGGGCTTCCTAGGTCAAGAAGAGGTAATGATGACATTTGGGTTATAGTCGATCGACTAACCAAGAGTGCCCATTTCATTCTTGTTAAGCTAACTAGGACTGCTACGAGTCTGGCGAGTTTGTATGTGAAGGAGAATGTGAGACTCCATGGGATTCCTCGTAGTATTGTAAGTGACCGAGACCCGATATTCACTAGTAGGTTCTGGGAGGGACTGCAGAATGCTTTAGGGACTGAGCTAAGTCTAAGTACAGCTTACCATCCCCAAACAGATGGGCAGATGGAGAGAGTGAACCAGATCTTGGAAGATTTATTGTGAGCATGCATTCTAGACTTCGGGGGTTCTTGGGAAGATCATTTACCCTTAGTCGAATTCACTTATAACAACAACTATCAAGAAGGCATTGGTATGGCCCCTTTTGAAGCTCTTTATGGTCGTCCATGTCGTTCTCCTTCGTGTTGGGTTGAATCTGGAGATAGACTTGTTCTTGGACCCGACATAATCTTAGAAGCCAATGAGAAGGTAGCTGATATTAGAAGAAAGATGAAGGAAGCGCAAGATCGGCAAAAGTGTTATGCAGACCAAAGGCGTAGGGACCTATAGTTCTTAGTCAGGGACTTGGTATTTGTAAAAGTCTCTCCTCTGAGAAGTGTCGTGAGGTTTGGGAAGACAGGGAAGTTAACCCCTCGATATATTGGCCCTTTTCCCATACTGGACCGGATTGGTAAACTTGCATATAAAGTGGAGTTACTAGATCGACTATAAGATGTGCACAACGTATTTCACGTATCCCATTTATGTAAGTATGTACACGACTCTTCGATGATAGTAGAACCAGGACAACAAGTTGATTTGGAGGTTCAGCGTAACCTAACCATTCTTAGGTGGCATATTCGTATTGTCGCTCGAGATAAAAGCGATTAAGGAAGAAGGTTGTGAATCTTGTTAAGGTTCAGTGGAGTAGAGATGTTAGAGATTGTACTTGGAAAACTGAGGACTATATTAGGGATTCTTATCGCGAGTTTATGTAGTTGTTGTTTGTATTTTGTTGTTTCTTTTTAGTGTATTCACCAGTTGTGTTAAGGCCACTTTCCTTGTATCTTTGTGTGGTATATAGGATATCATTTGGGTTTCTTTGATATCTAGAGTTTATCTGATTAATTTCGAGGATGAAATTTCCTTTAAGGAGGAGAGGATGTAACGACCCATAATTTAATCACTTTGAACATGAATAGTTAATATGTTTTTAAATAATTAAATAATGGATTTTATATCTAAAATTATTAACCCTGCCTAATAAAACAGAATAGTATAATTACTTGCCTAATAAAACAAGAAAGAATTATTAACCCTGCCTAATAAAACAGAATAGTATAATTACTTGCCTAATAAAACAAGAGAGAATTATTAACCTTGCCTAATAAAACAGAATAGTATAATTACTTGCCTAATAAAACAAGAGAGAATTATTAACCCTGCCTAATAAAATAGAATAGTATAATTATTTGCCTAATAAAAACAGAACAGTATAATTACTTGCCTAATGAAACAAAATAGCATAATGATTATTATATTCCATGCGGATGGTTGCCATTGGACCAAAATCTGGTCGAATCATGTTATGCCATAGTTGATAAGGAGGATTCCTATAGGACCAAAATATGGTCGAATCAAATTAAGCCATCAAGATGTTTTCTATTGGACCAAAATGTGGTCGAATCAAATTAGGTCATCAAGATGTTTTCTATTGAACCAAAATGTGGTCGAATCAAATTAGGCCATAAGGCTGGTTTCTATTGGACCAAAATCTGGTCGAATCTGGTTAGGCTATAGGAAATGACTAAAGTACCCTTCTCTTCACCTATAAATAGCCAAGTCCATATCTCATTTTAATTCATTCGCAAACTAAAGAAAAGAACTAAAATTCATTATAAAAGGTGAAGTATTACAAGTCTCCATCAAAGCAAATAGGATGTGAGTATATTCCTTGTTTTCATAGTTTAGCGAGTATGACTTATTCTGTGAGTATATTCCTTGCTTTCATAGTTTAGTGGGTATAACTTATTCTGTGAGTATAATTTAATTATTTTACAGTGAGTGTAATCTTAATCTCTTTCCTTTGACTCATTCACATTTTAATAAATGTTGTGTTAACTATTGATTGTAAATTGTTAATAATAATGGGTCTGTTATTATTCTTGTTATTTTTCTTGTTTGGTTGTTTGATTTGTGCTCGGCCAGTTTATGAGCAATAACTTTGATGTTTAGTTAAAAGGAACTTACACCACCTTTTAACTTAGGATTGACATTTAGTGACTTTTTGGTTAAAAGGAAATAACACCCCTTTTAGTTATCTCGTTTGATTAAGAGGGAGCTTCACCCCTCTTGGTTGTATTCTCCTTTAAAGATGATGGGTTTAAGTTATGATTTGAATGGAAGTTTTAATTCTTTGTTTAAAGTATTTTAAAGGAGCTTCAAAATTCATATAATGAGTTAAATGGGTTATTTATGGAAAGTAAGTAGTCCTATACTTGGCACTAAAAGCCGATGAGTAGATTGATCCTCTATCTGTGAGATTTGGAACCGAAGTGTCTAGGCAAGGCTAGGAGCAACCAGTGCCCTGACTTACCTGGCTTTGTTTCTGGGCGAGGGGTAGAGTAAGTCGAGAATATCGAAAACGTGACAAGTGTAGGAGATTTGATTTCCATAAATGATCTTTATAATTATAATGGAAAACATTCTCATTTCTTATGTATAATTGTTTTTGACCCATCTAAGTATGCTTTTGAAATATGAAATCCTCCCAAATGTTTTGTGAATATACTTATATCGATGAGATAAGTATATGGATATTTTCCAAGCGTTGAAAATGTATATTAATTTCCACATACGATCGTTTTGTTATCTCCGATAGTTGATATCTTGACTATCAATTTCGATACCCTTCTTCCTTTTGTTTTTATTTCGTCAATCTAAGACGATTTGTTGCTCATTTAGAGCATTGATATCCTTTATCGGAAATGACTAAATAAAGAGCGAGTGGGGGCCAAGCTATGTGGGGTTGCTCCCATTAGGGTATTTTCACATCTACTCTAGATTGGTTTCAGTTGTATGCGCACGGAGATGTGAAATACTCGGATACTCAGTAAGGTTGGCGGGGTCCGGCTTGGAGGTTTTCGAGAGCCATCGTAGTTCTCAAGTATATTTTCTAGAGGTATACTTTCGATAAGGGGGCGCACCCTTCTAGTCATTGCTGGAAAAATTCCTTTTCCTTATTTTTGATTCAAATCTTTGGATTGATTCTTTCTTAATTGCATCGGGAAGCGTCTTGCGCTCTTCGCGGTGTTTAATTATTTGTGTCCATTCTTTTATGCTTGGATGTTGTCCTTGTGAGGGGAAACCTGTTTTGCATTTTTGTGACGTGGTCTCACCGGTTATTTTGTGTGTTCTATTTTTTTATTTGGTTTACTCATACCGGACTTATTGTCTGAACCGAATTGTTTGTTTTCCCTAAACTCTCGGGTACTCATTTATATTTGAGTAGTCCGGAAATGATAGGTTTCTTTGGGCTCTTTTGAAGATGGTGGACGAGCAGGAGGCTCCTTATCTATCTAGCTATTTATTTCCGCTGTTATGAGATGTTGGCTCTATGTATGTATATTTAAAGACAGGTTGTTATAACTACCTAGACTAATAGTAGTACTTTTGTTGTAACTCTGATAACTCCATGTTGGGAGTAACCTTATGTACTGTCTTATTTTTATGTTATATTTAACCGTTCCGTTGTGAGATTATTGTTGTGTTCTTATAGTTTACCCCATGACAACTCGTCTTTCAGATACTTGGGTAACGGCACATGAATACCATGGATGTATTAAGTGTCGTTCTCAGGGGTCAGAAAGGTGGTTCGTCGTAGTAAATATGTTTTTTGTAGCATCCCCATCATCTCTATTTCTTTAGTAGCATCTTTCTGTAGCTTCAATAGCATCTTCTCATTATCGATAGTCTTTTGTATTGTCGATAGCCTTTGTATTAATGATAATTCTTAACATCGTTAACTTAAACATGCGATGGTTTTTTCTTCTTAATATGCAATAGCTTCTTCTTCTTGGTATGCCATAGATATAAGGTCCTCAATATGCGATAGTTAATTCTTCTCAACTTGTGATGGCCTAGTTGTTTCAACTCGCGATGGCTTTGACGTTGTCTACTCGCAATGGCTTTGATGTTATCAACTTGCAGTAGTTCATTGTTGTCAACTCGTGATGGCTGTGATGTTATGAACTTGCGGTAGCTCATTACTATCAATTTGCGATGGCTCAGATGTTATCAACTTGCGATAGCACTAACATCATCAACATGCGATGGCTCATCCATCTTCAACATGCGCTAGGTTGTTCATCTTCAACGTGCGATAGCATTATTTCTCGATATGTGCTAGCTTATTCCTCAACGTTCGATAACCTTCATTCCTTAACATGGAATAGCTTTCATTCCTCGATGTGTGATAGTTTTGCACTGCCAACCTTCGATAATTCCACACCTTATTCATCCTTGGAAATTTTGGGTGTAACAAATGTATTTATGATGCAAGAGAAATGTACAAAGTCATAATCTGTTAAATCTGCCCTATATTCAGACCTTTGCTCCCTTCTTCACTCTAGCCTGCATACTTCACAAATGCATGAATGGAAAAAATGTTCAACTATATTTGACCTGTGCCAATTTCTATACGCTCCGACCACTAAGGAACTAAGAGCTATTGCATAGAAAAAAATTGCCTACCTACCCTTTCGGGATTAAGCCCACGAAGTTCTGTTTCCTGCCTTCTCCCACATCAAATATCTGCTAGCTCATAACATTGCACAACCATAGCAACCATGCAACTAATTCAAGCAAAAAACATCATTCCTACTAAGCCATCAATATAAATCATCATAAATATGTGATACCAAGTTACCAACAATAATTACCACACAGAGCCGTTAAACATCACATAAGTTTGACAATACTTCATGTCAACCCCAAACATCTAATAAACCATCCACAACGAATAGACTCACATATGTACCAATCATCCACCATTAGTAATACATCATCAATGCAAGCGTATATGAAACAAGTGTATACTAATTACTTCATAATAGTAACACAATATCAATATCATCAAATGTGCACTAACCAATCAACGTTAGTAACACAAGCAACAAAACTCTATAATTGACTACCTATCATCCAGTGGTAATAATGGTAAAATATTTCAATCATCCTAATGTGATTCCATTATCAAACAACAAACATATAAGTGATAATCTCAACCAACAATTAACTACACATTACAACGATCCAAAATAAGGTATATATACCCATCATTTCCTCTTAAGTATAAAATCATTTTATTATTGTTTATTATAAAGACACATTTATTTTATCTTCAAACAATAATTTTTCAAAGCGACGATATACTTCAGAAATCCTTCATTTTACATTTATTACTTTAAATATCTCAAACCATTGTCATTTATTAAAAAATAGTAGTTTACGTCAAATTACTTTCAAAAATCATAATATTATTACTTTACATTAAATAATAATATTTACTCAAATCACTTTATTATTTTCACAGCTAATTTATTACTATTTAATTCCAAAATAACAATATTCCATTTTAAATCTCAAAAATTCCTTTTATTGTTATTCATCTCAAAATAGTAAAATTTAACCCAAATTGCTTTTGAAACACAACTTTGCTATTATTATCATCTTTCCCAAAATATCTTATTTCATTACTCAAATAATAATAATAATAGTGGATATTTGTTTCAAAGACGAAATTGTTTTCTTTTTTGTTTCAAAGGACAACCAACTTCCATTATTCAGGTTATCAAGTTTTAATTGAAGAAAATCCAAATATTTTAAATCAATGACACACATCGACATTTCACAATTAATTATGAAAACATTTTTTTTGTAACTAATGGTAAAAATTAATTATAGAAATATTTTCTTTTTTGATTGTGAAAAAAAACCATATATGAAAAAACAGCATGGAAAGCTAAATGTATATAGCTTTTCTTTACAACTAACATTTTTTCAAATGCTAAATGGAAATAGCTTTTCAAATTGTTCAGTTTTATTTAAGTGATATAATATAAAGCTATTTTTTAAGTTATAATAAGCTACATTCGTTTGGCTTTCCGATCTGTTTGCTTCTATATTTTTATGCTAACATTAATCGATTAAAATGTTTTAAAATCGCATTTTCCTTGTAATTTTGAACATCATTCTTTATTTTTTTATTAATTTATTGAAGACGAGTAATGTGATTTACATAATCTAGTACGGTCTTCATCCTTAATTTAATTATTAAAGTTCGTTGTCTTTGAAATTTATTTTTTTATAAAATGCATCCTTAAAACTAAATCCCCCTAAACTTCAACTGAGACATTTAACCAAATCTTCATCTAAATTTATAAAAAAAAAACTTCTTTTGCACCGCGTTAGCAAAAGGTAAATATAAGAATCAAATATTTACTACCATAACTTTCATTACTGGCATTGTTGTATGGATTAATCCAAAACAAGGATACATTCATGCTTTTTTGATATATAACAATGAAATACATCAAAGGTTCCAAAACAAAGACAATCACCCCAAAATCAAGGAATGCAAAATTTAAAACGATGAACCAATGATCATACCAAAAATGTTCCATATCCATATGCAATTCAATGTTTTAACGGTAAAATATTGGCAACACTTTACTAAGTTGAGAACAACGTCCACCAATATAATACAAAAACTTTTAAAGTTGATGATACAGCAGACATTGTAAAACAATCTTCATATTACATGCATTTTGTCTCCAAAATAACAAATTCAGGATCCAACCAGACCTTTAAAGCGAGCATAAGCAATAATCAACATAAAAATCAATGCACATACCAAGGTTGTGATCCCTACCACCTGTTCAATATGAAAATATTTAAAAGATTAAAATAATAAGAAAAGTAGTTGTTTAAATAAAAATGGTATAAAAACCCAAAGTATAGTTTGTCATATTTTACACAAGAAACTAAAATTTAAAAGGGACCACATTTTAATTTAGCAAATTGCTTCGTAGATTCCTCCAAATACACTATTTAAAAGAAAAAAATTCAATCATGGCAGCAAATCTCAACATAATGGGTCTTGAAATTTCAGTCCATTTTAGCAAAAATAAATATGCTAAAATGCACCGAAAAGCCAAGATTGTGATTCAAGCATCTCCAAAAAATACGCTAATAGTTGATCACAGAGTGTTAGAATGAGTCTTAGAATACAAAAATTGAGATGGAATATTACAAATTTTTCCTTATAAGCACCTAGATGATGGAAATTCCATCTAAGCACATGTTGAACAGGCATGCAAAAGCTGGGAGTTGTTGAGCAGGCACCTAGAAATTAGGAGTCTGACAGAAGTCCAACTTAGCATTTTGTAAATTGTTGGCCAAAGATCCGGAATACGGGTGTGATAAATACGGGTGTGATATTATAATTATGATCGTAATCAATTGTTGAAGACCTGTTTAACAAGTATGTTGCCACTTTAAATGTAACAAACTCAATCATTTCTTTTCAATACAAAAAGGAGGTGGCCATAGCACTTAGGACATGCAAATAGTTCCATCAGAAAAATGTACTATTGATATTTTCCTGTGGGTCATCGGCTCTAAGATCTAGTGATTATGATGTTTTCGTGCATTTTAGCAAACAAATAAAAAAATTGCACCAATTTTGCAAAAAATGTACTATTGATATTTGACTAGAGCGGCTGAGGTTATATCTCAAAAAACATACCCATTTGAATACATATTCATGACCTGTATTCCACGAGAACGGAAGGTTCATGCCAAAAATTGCAGTAACTAGTGAATAAACAGAGAGACAAGTGTTGCCCGAGCTTAAAAATAGTTCCAACTGTCAAATATATAAATGATTGTTATATGACACCGTTGGCAATGAATAGTCGTAAGATGCATCTAAGAAGATCGCGAAGTAACTAACCTGAATCAGTTGATTACGATAAGTGTCCAACTGCAAGCATTAAGTTAGCATATAAGTTGCTAGTAAAACATTACTATGTACATTTATGATTTTATATGAAGATTATGGCATGGACTTTAGGTGGAGGGCTATACCTGAATATTAATATAATCCTCCGTGTCAGCAATGTATTCACGCAGCTGCAAACAAATTTAAGCGATGAGAAAACTAGGATTTCAACATTTTGAAACTAACTCTACCACATCAAGAATAGTATGCAAAATTATTTCTTTATGACAAACTGATCCAACACACTTGCACCATTATTTCAGACTTTAACTCTAAAAGAGAAGTATTATTGAGCCTTTCACACACACATATTACACACACAAATGCACGCACGCAAGTGTGTGTATGTGCATGCGCACGCATGTGTATGTATGCATAGTTGTTATTTGAAATAATATCAGTACAAATCTTTTCTTCTAAATTAAAAAAAAAACAACAGAGCTATCAGAAACAGCAATGTAAATTTTTTTTCAAAATAATAATATTATATTAATATATAGAGTTTATTTCAAATTCACTAGTATTAAATGATCATTTGCTTGCCCCGTTGTTGGAAAGTGGTCTACATTTGAAAAAGTTTTAAAAGTGGTCTAAATAGGTAATATGTTATGTAAAGAGCAAAAAATGGGTAGAACTTCTTGTATACAATTTCAATTATTGTTTAATATATTCTTTTCACATGTATAAATTTTACCTAAATTAAGAGTGATTTACCTAAATTTGATAATCAGTTTTGTGATCTAAATTATTATTTAGCCTGTATATGCAAATAGAATACAAATGAAACATCATATTTGTAATCATTATTAAATAATACTGAATGGCGTGCAAATAATGAGTTCGAATGGCAACATTTCAAGTATTTGTTACAACTACCAATGATAGAGATTAAGCAATAGAAGAGCCAAAGAGTAATTTTGTCATTTTAGAAAGACACGGTTGAATCATATGGAGCGTGTTTCTTTTATAATTCAACTCGTTTTTTCTGACATAAAAGCTAAAGACGCAAACAACCCTTCTGTTACTGTTAAAATAGTATTTACTTATTAGCATACACAAGCATTCATTTAGTTACAGAATGTATATGACGAAATCCCAATGTTATGTAATGATCTAAATTACAGAACTCGTTGTTAACCTTATATTGTTTCTACTTGTGAAAAACAATTGTAAGCAATATTACATATATAAAATAATATGATGTTCAAACTAATATCATAAGCATTCCTATGTTCCTTCAGTACCCAACTCCATTAGCTAGTAGTAGTGATAGTTACATTTTGTTAACTCACCATTAAATGTCTCATATTTATTTGATTACATGCAGCAATCAATTTTATTTTTTATTTTTTTTGAAAGAAAGCAGCAATCAACTTTTGACTAGGAGTGAATTAGAACAGAATATTTTCTAAAACCGACAAAACTAAGTTTGACTAATTTTGTCAGCTTTGCAGTTTAACATTACATTAAGAAACTAACTGCTTCTCATAATTTATTATTGCAACGTCCAATACATTTAAAAGATATAACACAAATTTATGATTGAAATGTTTTGTTGAGTATTGTAGTGATATTTACAATAAAATCAGTAAATCTTTAAGATATAAATGTTAATTAATTTATAGAAATTTTGACAATGTAACAAAAGTCAGATTGGTTTGGTTAAACCAATAGCCAAATAAAATTATTTTACAAATCAATTAGATAGTAAATTAACAAAAGAAAGCTAGCAACTGAAATCAACCAATTTGGTTTATTCATTCTTCTCTAACAAAATATCGCTCAAGCCTACTTATGATATAGAAATTTTGAGTAAATATAAAAATATCATTTAATGCCATTGCCTAGAACAGCATTTGCATGAATGATTGCCTCCTGGAGAATATGCAACTACATATAAAATCTTAGGGACTGCAATTATACATACCGTATTCAATTTGTTCAAGGTGCTATCAACTTGTGTGAAATATGCCTGAGATGTAAAAAACAAACAAGAATAAAAAGCAATCAGTCAACAATATTTCGAAGGACTCGAATTTAACATTGAACAATATTATATCATGGTTATATAACTCATAACCTCAAGCAACATCTCTAGCTCTTCAACATCATTCTCTTTGCCATGATATGTTGCTGCACTTGCTCCAGATATCTTTGACGTGATAGTTGGTGATGAAGGATACGAATTAGGGTTAGAATAACCACTAATCGGAGATGCAGATCCGGTCAATTTTCTTGATATGTACAAATCTGCCATGTCGTCGTCGTCATCTAATAATTGCTCTAGTACATCTCTTACCTAAAGGGAGCAGAAACCAATAAAATCTTGAAGTGATTAGAGCCCTCTTGGCAACAACAAGCAAATTACTTTTATTTTGAAGAGGTTATTTGTTTCAAAAAAGGCAAGAAGTTGAAAAGTCAATCTAGCAAAATATTCATGCATAAATAAATAAATAAATAAACTAAATTTAACCTAATTTACTTATAGAAGCCAAAAAGTCAAAAGAAGCTTCCAAACTAAGTCAAGAAGTAACTTCCAGAACCTTCCATCCTCCAAAGTAATGTTTCTTCCTATTTAGTTTCTTCCATACATTTAATATAAGTAAAATTAGATTGAGTTATACATATTAACTTTTTGACTTTTGCTTAAAAAAAGCAAAGAATTAACTTCATTTAAGCTTTGCAAAGGACCCCTTAGTTGTACAGTGAACCTAAGTTGAAATGCCATATGGTTACCTTTTGAACCCGGCCAGTCAATCTTGTCATTGTGCTTTTGAGCTTCCGCACTCTTTCCAAACTACGACTGCTTATCTGTATAATTATAGGACACTGTGAGTTACCAAGATATAATTAAATTCTAAAACACACACTTAAAAAATCTGCCCCTAAATGTGTTTGATGCAAAATCAAAGTCGAAGAGGTGCAGCACAATTTCATATTAATATAGTAATGTATATTTTGAAAATATTATTTTAGCATTTGATGATCAAATGCAAATTGTTGCTAAGTAATGACTAAAATGTTATGAGAGTAAGATAAATTGCATAAAATATATTGTTAACTTATTTTCATCCTGTAATATCTGGAAAGAAAACTTGATTTAATAAAGCCCAAAAATAAGCTCAAAAATTATTTAATTGGTTTTGGTCACATCTACCATGACACCAAAATTACATGAAAACTATTCCTGAAATTTACATTGTAACAGTAAGATGGTTGAAAGAGTTTTATTAAAAATAACTTTTCAATTTGATATAAAAATTTGACTAAAACAACATATTTTTACATATATTTTAATTTAGAAAGGATAAACTGATTAAAAGAACATTTTTTCCAAACAAAAAAAAACAAGTAAAAATTAATAAAAGATGTGAAATGCTGTAGTAGAAAATCATAAAAAAATGAAAAGAGCAAAATGTAATAAGATGATAGAATCAAGAAGAGCACAGAAATTATTAAAATTTAGAATGCCTTATTATTATATATGAACTCTAATTTATATTTAAAACCTATACTGCTACTTGAAACTCATGTTGTCATGTGATGGCAAAGATTGAAATATATTTAATTGCTTAATGGTAGAGAGGAGTAAGAGTGCAACAAGATAGCACACCTAGAATATTCAATACTAATTAGTAGTATATTCACAAAGGTAATGAAATAACATTTCGAAATTCAAGTTTCAATATTCTATGTAAATTTTTACTCTATGTCGCAAATCCACAAGCATCATTCAATACAAAATCAAATCGATTAAAATACAATCGGCACTGGGAAGATGCAGCTATATGGCAAGTAATAACCTAAGACAAAGTAGTCTATCAGCAAGGTAACATAATGATATTTATTGGAAAACAAAGGAATCACACAAATCTATGAGAATAAACAACTTCATTTAGATGACAATAGTTATTCATTTGATATCAATGAGAGGGGAAATAAAAAATGACCTTTCAATATACAACTACAGATATCAAACATGCTGAAGTGTTCAATACAGGATAAGATTCACTGCATATTCCCAATGATTCTAGATTAGAAATAATATCCAAAACAAAACACACCTTAGTTGTCAACTCATCAAGAGCAGGGTAAGCATCAGTCTCCAACTCCATTGTCCGTGCATCAAGAAAGCTGCTTATTGCTTCCAAAGCAACTTCCAGTGCCCTAAACTCAAATGGAGATTCTGCAAAACGTTGATCGGTTCCTTATTCAATCTATGTGCATGAAAACAGCATGCATCATCCAAACTTCTAATCGAAGTAAGCCAAATATGCAATTTAAACTCACTTATAAATGTGCCATATAAAAGATATATGTAGCCGAGACAAGTTCACACCAAAAATATTGAAACTATACATCATCATATTACTAAGAGAGTAAGAGATAATAACCAACACATGACCGAAATGTCTATACACAAGCTAAGCCAACTCCTGAAACGTAGTACCTTATTTTCTTATAAATATGGTCCACTGAATATATTTAAACAATAGTCGCTGGTGATGCTGACATGACATATGTGAATTGATGCTGACATGACATGTGAATCCAATGAACTAGACTGAGCTGTAAAAGTGATATGCATAAAAATTCAAGGGTGCAACTGAACCTAGCTCTATAGATATAGGAGCGTTCAATGGCACCCTATTTCGTAGTACCCATATAGCCTCTTGATTTCCATCATATATTCTGATTTAAATAATAATGTTTTCTCTCTCTTCCACGTCATATTATTATTTAATTCGGAATGTGGGGTAGAAATCATGGGACTACAAGGAGTGCTGCAAGATAGGGTTGCCATTGAACGCTCCTCTACACACACATACATACATGGATGGACTTATCCTGGGCCGTCATCTAGTTGTCATTCAATTCTTACAAGTTCTTATTTAAATTAACTTTAATAACTTGGAAACTGGAAGCGGCATCGAAGATGCTAGCATATAGAGAAGTTAAAACTCACCATCTTCTTCGGCAGCTTCTCCTTCACGGTGATCATTAAGATTTTCCTTCCATTGACCACGTTGATGTTTCAATGGTGGTAATCGCCTGCGCAGCTCCTCCACTACTGGAATTACATTATCTTCAAAAGGATCTCTAAGCAATACCTATTTGAGCATATATGCTTAATCAGTCTTTCAGAAAAACTATTTGAGGGAAAATTTTGTTTGAGGTATGGAAATGAATTATGATTAATCAGTCACACAGGTGAAACCAAACAACAATATGAACAGGGTCGGCATCTGAGGATTCAGAATATGGTGTAGGTTCAATGAAGCATTATATAATCAATAAGATAAAACTAATCATCGGTAGAACGAATTTGAGAGGGTAATTGCCCACTATAGCCACTATGTGACTTCACCATTCATGGTGTATGCGGTAAACCCATGGTATGTCGAAGTCTTTTTAACACTCCTACAGTATTTTTAGGACTGTATGCTAATAAGAGCAAAAAGTGATTCCTTTAACTTAAATATTTTTATAAATTGAACTTAAATATTTTTATAAACAAATATGATAATTTTGTAGCAAGTTAGAAATGTATTGCACAGACTTTGATAAAATAAACATTGTTGGAAATGCATTGCAGTTAGGGTGCATTTGTTTTTTGTTAAAATGTTCTTGACGGAACTTTTGCAACTTTTTTTTTAAATGCTGCGATTTAAACCACTTATTCAAAAATAAGTGTTTAGCAATTTATTCCTGCTTATTACTTGTTTTGAAAGCTAAATAATTATTTGTTCTATTTATACCCTCGTTAACATTTACAAATTATAATAATCCAAAATTT
The DNA here is from genome assembly GCA_030737815.1 of Allium fistulosum. Classification (NCBI taxonomy): domain Eukaryota; kingdom Viridiplantae; phylum Streptophyta; class Magnoliopsida; order Asparagales; family Amaryllidaceae; genus Allium; species Allium fistulosum. Next base: position 93,304,120 of record CM060908.1, on the reverse strand, counting down.
TATAATAAATTCAAATTTTTAAAATTAACTTTAAAGATTTCAAATTTTAGAAAATTCAAATCTTTAAAGTTCAAAGACTTGTAAAAAACTCAAACTTTTAAAATTTACAAATTTTACTGTTCAAGTGTTTAAAATTTTAGTTTCTAGAATTTAATAATTTGAAAATTAAATTTTCTTTTAGAATCAAAAGCTGCAAAATTACGGAAACTATTTTTCAAATTTAAAGTTCCAATAATTTCAAATTAAAATTTACATTACCATTGAAAATTATAATTCTAAACATTAGAAATTCCATAATTAATCATTTCAAAAACTTAGTTCTCCAAAACAAATGTTGTTTAATTTTTCTAGTATTCGTATTTCTCTTAATTCAATCATTTTATAATTAAAAATATTTCAAATTTCCCCTTTAATAATCATTTATTATTTAAAGACCAACTAATAAAAAAGGACATTAGTACCAAAAGAACCATATTTCTTAATACCGACCGGAAGTTAAAAAAAACAAGTGATTAGTATTCAAAATTCAGCATTCAACCATCAATATTCAGAATTGAGCACTTTAGACGAATGCACACCTAATAAAATGTGAGTAAAAATGAATAGTTACACGTATCATACCTCTTCAGCTGTTATAATCGCTTTAATATGCTGCAAACAAAATCATATAAGTTACATGTCATAATTTATTCATTTTAAATATAAATAAACTGAAAATTCAGCTAAAAATGATCAAAAACCTCTAAATTGAGCACAATCGCATCCTCACGCCCGAAAATAGTAGAAGGATAACTCAGCAAAGGATCGAGAATTCTCAAATCACGCGTATGAATCTGAACGCGATGCATGATCTCATACTTATCAGCATCCAAAATCGTCTCTTCGCCATTGCGATCCATCAAAATCCAACTCCTGGATACGCTCGTCTTCTCGATGGCGTCTGCACTCGCGATTGTTCCACCTTCCTTCTCCATTATGCGAATATGGCATATCCAATCCCAAAAAAATGGATTTTATTTTGGAATTGTAGGGTATTAATTTGGGATCACATCAGTAAATTTGTTGTATAGGTAACTGAGATGAATTGGATTCAATGTTGCTGATTTAATCCATTTCCTAATTAGGGGAATTAAGCGATTCTATTTTTTGTTTTTTTTGGTATTTTGTTAAGAGACGATTGGAAAAGGGAATGCATCTGATTTAAAAGAGATTACACAAGAGGAAAGAGTAAACTCAAAAAGATGATATTTTTCTATAACAAAATCTTTGTACACCTGATGTACCTAGGTATGTATGACCCTATGATTTCATTAAAAAAATAAAATAAAATAATATCATATCATATTTTTGTTCATCAAATTCTCCGTAAAACTAAACACAAGGTTACTGCGAAGGAACAGAGCCACAACGCCTAATTATTAGAAGAGTCATGGTGCACAACAAAAACAAAAATAGTTTAAAGTGAACACGGAGAGCCCACACGACTAAGCCACGTTAAATTTTGTCCTCCTCCATTGCCCGTCTATTTCATATCTATGTCCTCCCTATCCTTCTTTCCACGGTCATTGCAGCGAGTTGTAGGACCCAATACGTGATTACCATGAGAGATATTAAAATATGTTTTAAATACACAATATTAAAAGTAGCCTTGAGCGGAAAAAGAAATCACTTTGAAAATAAAAAGGAAACTAGATAGTAATATTTTGAAAGTAAAAGAAAAATTCAATAATGGCCGGTCAAGCTTGATTAATAACACATAGGTAAAAAGTAATTAGCTTTATTTAACGAGGAAACTTCATTCTCTTGTGATTCCCAAAACATTTATCAAATTACTGAAAATTACAACTATGTTTTCAAGCTCTACCATTCTATCAAAGCCTTTGAAATGAGAAAATTTGTATATATATCTAGTAGTATTATCTCACGCATTAAGCGAAGCATTGACGCATGAGGAAGCAAAATTCCAAAATCTGATATATTATATCTGTAGGCGTTGTGCTATAATTTTTACTCATCCTAAATACCGAAAGAGGTGACACTTGACTTAAACTCTATTATGCATATGGTTCCTCATAAAAAATTAAATGTTAACCTAATGTCTAAGGAGTAATAACTTGTAAACAGAGAGCATGCACCTCAAGGCGAACCTATGACCGAAAGGCTGAAAGCGTCCGCACGAAGGATATTTACTTCAACATACGGGACTAAAGCCGTTCTATTCAAACCTAAGCATTTCAATAAAAAAAACTAAGATCGATGGCTAAGATAGCCTCTTTTCACATCAATGGCTCAGGCAGTCTAAAGCTTCCATAAAATATGCGAGCTACAACACTCAAAGCTATATATAAAAATGTCACGTCAACAATCTACGTCAATTTGCAGATTATCGGATGATGATAAATGTCTAAATCTTAATCGTACATGCGGGCCAAGTCAGCAATCCAAGAGAAGTGCTCTATATCAATGACGGAGTAACAAATCTTCTATAAATACAAGGTGTATACCTAGAGTAAAAGGATTGGAACTCTAGAAGACTAATAGCATATTGTTCAGATCATTTATAATCATATAAAAGCTTGTCTAAAAATCATTCTTGACGGATAGAGCTAACTAGATTTTGTTATAGTTATTCATTGCTCATTTTACTACGAAACAAAGACTTGACCACATTGGACGTAGGGATCTCTTTTCGAATCACTATAATTCCTTTGTGTTCTTTACTATTCGGTACCTATCTCTTTACTACTTTTGTCTCAGGCACTTTGTCTTGGGTTGAATATTATTTTAATTTTACTACTTTCGAAAATAGTTTTCAAACCTTGGGATGTTAGTTTGTGACGAAAAATCACACTAATAGTACGTAATTTACAGGTGTGGAATAATGTTATCCTAAGTTGGAGAAATTAACATATTGCTTGCTGATAGCATCGAGGAAATTACGATCATATTTCTAATCTCATCCAACAAGGGTGTTGATTGATCAACTTTCAAGGAAGGTCTTGCATCAACCCGAGACATCGGGACGATTATTGGAGTAATGAGATTTGTCAGGACGTGTAACGTCCTCCGTTTTATGACCCAAAAATAAACACTAATTGAAAGTAGCTATACAAATCGAGTAATATGGTTATATCTACTAAATAAAAACATATATCAAACTAGCAGTATAAAAATTGCAATAAGTGAAGTGCAACGGAGATTTTTATACTAGTTCAAACTTCTTGTTCTATGTCTAGTCTCAAACTCCTTCTAGATTTACGACTATACCCTTATTTAACCTAGAGGAATAGGTTTTACAAACCACCTGAGCTGCCGAACAGGACTTATATATTACAAACCGCCTAAACTGCCGAATAGGACTTCGTGGCTAAAAAATTCCAACAGGACTTCGACTACGAATGGTAGTAAATTGTTGAGAATAATTGTAATTCACAAGTGCGTATAAATTATAAAGATATAAAGAATGGATTCTTGGTAAGAATAAAAGTGAATTCTCAACTCTATTTACAGATTTGAAAATTCTAATTGAATAGTATAACCATTTGAGAGAACTATTCAAAGCAGGGGATGCAACTATTGAAGAGGGGTCATGTCTCTTCAGAAATTTAAATAAAAAACTCGGCTATAGACATGCAGACCTCGGGATATTTTGTACCAGACGTCTAGATTGCAATATAGACGTCTATTATGAGAAATCCAGATGTCAAGATTTGAAATAAAAAGTTCTTTTTTTCATTTAAATGTACACAAACATTTGGAACAAAAGGAGTCAGGGTTTAAAATTGAACTGTTTTGTTCATTTACTTTGAAATATTATATTTTGACTATTTTCTTTGAATAAATATATTATAAAATAGTTATATTGCAAGATAATTTTTCAAAATATATTTATGTGTGTGCAATCATCAAATTGGAGATTGTACATAAATCTAAACCGACAAAAATTAAGATATAAAACCTTTTGTTTTCTTCAATTTCAGTCCGGTTTTGATGTCGATCGTCATATCTCCTTGTATATACTTTTATCCTCTTTTGTACTGTGTATCTTTGTATTGAACTTATTTATTTGTCTCTTTTTTATATTTATGTACCTACAAGTAAACTTAGAGTTCTTTGGTATAATGATATAGTTGTTGTCATTAAAATCTAACAAAAGAGGTTCTAACACTAATGATGTTGCAGTCATCGTTAGTATTATTTTCCAATGAAAAAATGAGATATGTTATCATACCATTAACATCAAGAGCATGGGACTTCAAATTTATCATAAGACATTTCCATATATTCAATACATGTTTCATTACATAACTCCATGATTATAACATTTGGATAAAATATAATAAATACAAAATACAATTTCAAGAGTAACATATAATGATGCCCCTTAAGTGATCAAAGTCATAACTACAAATGGTTCTAAATCTCATCATTACATGCATATATAAGCAGCTATGCTGCACTACAAAATAAAAACTAAATAACAATATTAGCTTGCCTCTTGCATATCTCTGGAAAGCTTTATTCACCTAAATCTGAAAATCCCCACTCTTGTCCTACTCAAACGAGTACTTGAGAGTTTTTGGGGAAATCAAAAACGTTGGGTTAGACAAAAGGCATGATATGAATAATATTAGTTATTCTAAAATGAAATGGATACATAATGAAATTACACCGCTGAGCAGAACAGGTTTTTCATTGATTGGTATCTTAACAAAAAAAGGTAAACACAACATTCATAGGATAGGAAGAGACGAGCATAACGCACTGTGCTCTCCTCATCCATTTGCAACCACAATGTTTAGATCATAACAAAAACATTACACAAAATGGATTAAAAAGCTGGCCCATTAGTTAACAATGCCCAATGTTAACAATATTCAGTTATTTCATATACACAAGCATGTCAACCATATATAGGAATAACATAATTGATCAAACTATACAAACGAACATATAAAGTTATCAAATTAACTTCTACAATATAAATATGTTATCGTCATAACCATTTTCACATACATCATATATGAGCAAGCATGCAATTAATTACTTGTACAAACCATTTTCCAACTGGATAATTACATCTCGACTTTCCATCCCTTTGAAAATTTCTTAGATATTTTTTTAAAAGTTATCAAATTCACCTTTAATATTAGGAAAAGTTGGCCCATTAGTTAACAATATACGGTTAGTCCTTGAGATGATGGTTTTGATGACAACAACTTTAGAATAAGATTATAAAATATAAATACTAACATTATAGTTTAGATATATATGTATATGCAGGATTTAACCATGCAGGTACCAAGAATGAAGACTGTATAGTATAGAGATTCAAGATATCAATATTGAAGACTCATGAGTATCAAGAATATCAAGAGTTCAAGATTTCAAGATAAGTATTGAGTCTAGAATTATGTTAAAACTTCATAATAGCACTGAAATCTTCACTCCATTTTTCTTTTGGGATGGAACCCATTTCTACCTTTTTAGTGGCTTACAAACCCACGACAAGTAGCTTACAAACCTATGACAAGTGGCTTACAAACCCACGAACATCCTGGTTTTGTACAAGTTCTCGAGTCCTGATATGATGAGATATTCTGCAGGAAGAAGCTTGCAAAACTACTTCAAAATGATTTTCAAAACTACTTCAGAATGATTTTCAAAACTGCTTTTCAAAATATTTTAGCCTTAAAAATTATCTTTTCAAATGATTTTCAAAAGGATGTTTTAGCCTTAAAATATTCTTTGTTTTTGTTTTTAATAAACTCGTGTTTTTAAACTTTGTTTGTTTTAAACTATCTTTATACTTAGATTAAATATAAAATTATAGTAAAATTATATATATATTATTCTCTATATTTATCTATGTATTTTATCTATAGTCAAGTATATTTATAAAGTTTAAATTAGTTTTAATATAAGATAAATGTTATTTTCAAAGAAAAACAAAACATCAAAATTTCCTTTGGGATGTCGACATGCCCTAGTACCCCATGTAGACATAGTGACAATTAGTTTCAAAAAAATTGAATTTCAAAAGAAGTGTTTATTCGTCATAACCTTTCACGAATGGACATGACTGTTGTTCTTCTATAATTAGGGGTTAGTTTCAACGAATTTTATATCAGATTTTCTGGTTTTTCACTTCTCTTCTTCTTCCACATTTTCTTATTCAAAATCCTATCATCACTCTGCCGAAATCAACATTGAATCTAACTAGATTATCTCTGGTTTGATTCTCTATCACTATCTCAACAAGATCCAAGTGCTATTCAGAGTTATAGGCTTCTTTGTAATCTATCTAGCGAGAAAAGGTGTGATTGTAGCCTTGGAAATCAATCAAGCGAGAAAAGGTGTGATTGTAGCCTTAGAAATCAATTGGGTGAACTTGTCGCCCGGAAATCAAGTATCTCTACCTAGAGGATTGTGATTCTGGAGGGTGTACATCGTAGCCTCGAAACCGAGGGTTGTAATTGTTGAATTTCTTTTGAAAGGAAATCCGTACTTAGTTGTGCGGGACTGGATGTATGGTAACTCCGAACCAGTATAAAATCCGGTGTGTTCTTTCCTTTACTGCATTTACTTTATTTCTGCATTTGTGTTTGTTTCTGTAATTATATCTGTGTCTAAATATTACATACATTTGTGTTCAAATTAACATAAACTCAAAAGGATTTAGTAATTTCTTATAAACACTATTTATCCCCCCCCCCCCTCCAGTGTTATTCCTAGCCTTAAGATCCATATTTCGCATTCCTCACATTTGGTATCAGAGCAAGGTTTTCAAAAGTTTCATAATCTGATTTTTGAAAAAAAATAATTAATGGCTATATTTAAGAAATTTGTTAATGCATGTTTAGAAATATTCAGATCATCATTGTCTCTTGAGTCTGCATATAATCAATATTCAAATACAAGTTGTCTACTAAGATTGTTTGATGTGCAGGAATCATGCTTTATGGTAATTGAGGAATCAATCCAGAACAAACAAACTGTGCAGATCAAAAAGAACAAATGGATACTCGATAGTGGATGTTCTAGACACATGACTGGGAATCCAGATATGCTGAATGATATAATATACAAAGACGGAGGACTGGTTAACTTTGGAGACAATTTAAAAGATTATGTGATCAGCATCGGCAAAGTCGGTAACTCTGAAACTCCTATTATTACTAATGTTTTGCTAGTTAAGAATCTGAAACACAATCTGCTAAGTATAAGTCAACTATGCGATAAAGGATATAAAATTAAATTTGAAAAAGATAAGTGTCACATTGAAGACAATAATTCAACCATAATATTTGAGGGAATTAGGAAAAAGAATATTTATATTCTTAGTATGAAAATTTCAAATGATAACTTGTGTCTTTTGGCAAATGCAAGTGACCCTTGGATTTGGCATAAGAGATTTGGGCATTTGAATTTCAAACTCTTATCTAGACTGTCAAAACATGATCTAGTAAGAGGCCTCCCTAAAATGAATTTTAAAGTAGATAGTCTATGTGATGCATGCCGACTAGGAAAACTTAGAAAAAGTTCCTTTAAATTAAAAGATATGATTTCAACTTCAAAACCTCTTGAATTACTTCATCTTGATTTATTTGGTCCATCTCAAATCCAGTCAATAAATCACAGTAAATATGTTTTTGTAATTGTAGATGATTATTCTAGATTTACATGGACAATATTTTTGAAACATGAAAGTGATACTTTTGAATGTTTTAAGAATTTTTCAAAAAGGGTTCAAAATCAATTTTCTCAAAAAATTATAACCATCCGTAGTGATCACGGTGGTGAATTTGAAAATAAAAAGTTTGAAGAATTCTGCAATAAAAAGGGAATAATTCATAATTTTTCATTTCCAAGAACTCCACAACAAAACTGAGTAGTAGAACGTAAAAATAGGACGATTCAAGAGTGTGCGAGAACTATGCTTTCTGATAGTAATTTACCAAAGTACTTTTGGGCAGAAGCAGTTGCTACCGCCTGTTATATTTTAAATAGAATTTTAATTAGACCTTTAACTGATAAGACATCTTATGAACTTATTTACTCAAAGAAACCTAAGGTATCTTATTTTAGAATTTTTGGAAGTAAATGTTTTATTTTAAATACAAAAGATAACTTAGATAAATTTGATCCTAAATCCGACAAAGGTATCTTTATCGGATACTCTAATAGAAGTAAAGCATATAGAGTATTTAATTTAAGAACTAATACCATCGAAGAAACAATGCATGTTTCATTTGATGAAAATTTCAAAAAATTTGAAGAAATAAATGATGAAGAGGATTTAATCACTCAAAACCAAGAGTCAATTGAAACTAATAATGAATTAAATCATCCTAATATAAGGATTAAACTTTTAAAAGATCACCCTATAGAAAATATACTTGGAGATATGCAACCTGTTGTTAAAACTAGAAATCAACTAAGTTAAATGAGTAATGTAGATTTTATATCAACTATTGAACCCAAAAATCCAGAAGAAGCATCAACTAATGATTCATGGATTTTGGCTATGCAAGAAGAATTAAATCAATTCGCTAGAAATGATGTTTAGGAACTTGTTCCTAGACCTGAAAATAAAACAATAATTGGAACTAAATGGGTTTATAAAAATAAAATGAATGAACAAGGAGAGGTTGTTAGAAATAAAGCCCGGTTAATCGCTCAAGGTTATTGTCAAGAAGAAGGAATAGATTTTGATGAAACATTTGCCCCCGTAGCAAGATTAGAAGCCATTAGGATTCTATTTGCTTTCGCAAATCATAATAATTTCAAATTATTTCAAATGGATGTTAAAAGTGCTCTTTTAAATGGTTTTGTAAAAGAAGAAGTATTTGTTAAACAACCACCACTTTTTGAAAATGATAAATTTCCAAATCATGTTTACAAACTTAAGAAAGCTCTATATGGTCTAAAGCAAGCTCCTAGAGCCTGGTATGATAGATTAAGATCTTACTTGTTACAATCAAATTTTGAAATAGGTAAAGTAGATAATACTCTTTTTATTAAAAGAAATAAAAATGATATTCAACTTGTACAAGTCTACATAGATGATATCATTTTTAGATCAACTAATTTTGAAATGAATAAAGAATTTTTTGAAATAATGAAAAAAGAGTTTGAGATGAGTCATATGGGTGAATTAAACTTCTTTTTAGGATTACAAATAAAACAATTAGATAATGGTATCTTTATTAGTCAAGAAAAATATGCTAAAGACCTAGTTAGTAAATTTGGTTTGACTACTGCGAGTGGAAAACCCACTCCCATGGCAACCAATGAGTACCTTAGTAAAGAAGATCTCTCGAAAGATGTAAATCAAAAATTATATAGAGGAATGATTGGATCACTACTCTATATCACTGCGAGTAGACCTGATATCATGCATAGTGTCTGTCTCTGTGCAAGGTATCAATCCCAACCTAAAGAAACTCACTTAAAAGCTGTAAAACATATTATAAGATATGTTAAACACACCTTTGATTATGGCTTATTTTATCCTAAAAATGATTCGTTTGACTTAATATCTTACTGTGATGCTGATTATGCTGGTTGTAAATCAGACCGAAAAAGTACAAGTGGAACTTGTCACTTTTTAGGGCATTCTCTGATTTCCTGGTTTAGTAAAAAGCAAAACACAGTTTCTCTATCAACAACTGAAGCAGAGTATATTTCTGCTGCTTTGGCTTGTTCTCAAGTAATATATGCAACAAACTTTAAAAGATTTTGGTTTAAATATCTCAAAATCACCAATTTATTATGATAATACTAGTGCAATAAATTTATCCAAAAATACTACTCAACATGCTCAAACTAAACATATTGATATCAGACACCATTTTCTCAGAGATAATATAAGTAGAGAAGTAATTACTCTCGACTATATCAATTTTGAAAATCAAATTGCTGATATCTTAACAAAACCCTTAAATGAATCTACATTTACTAAATTAAGAAGAGAATTAGGTATTTGTTCATTAACTGAAATATAAAATATAAATAACAAAGTATAATTAAAAATTAAATCAAAATAAATTAAATAGGCAAAAATTCAGGAACCATGTCGACATCCCCCCTATACCCATGTCGACATATAACGTTTTTTAATTTTAAAATTTTTCCTACCAAAATTCAAATAAGTGGTTATAAATTTCTCCTATTTCGAAATTTTCTTCATTCTCTCTGTTCTCTTTCTGTTCTATCTTCTGAAATCAATTTATCAATGGCCTCCTCTTCCAAATCAAACATAAAATCAACTTTTTCGTTCCCATCTCCTACTTCTGGTCCGTTTCAACAAACAACGCTCGCTCGTGTGACGAAAATGGAGGATTCTCTGAAAGATACCCTTCATTTAATGACCGAAATCCAAGTGATGCAACTTCGAATGGCCAAAGAACAAGAGAGGCAAGGCAAAATCCTTAGAAATTTGCAAAAATTTCTAATGGACAATCATGCTAACCCAATCTTGATTGACGAAGACTCTTCAGGAGATCATGAACAAGAGGAAAGTGAAGAAGAAGAAGAAGAACCAATGGAAGAAGAGCATGCAGAAGACAACGACAAAGTCATTTGCGTTGGCGAAGTATGTTTTGACAAGGATAGAAACTTGGTTGAACAACGTGGAAATTTCTGTTTCCATTATCCAAATTGTTCGATCCATAGATCTCTAATTGTCAAAGATACTTTGTAGTTTCTTCTCTTTCGTTTTTCATCGTTTTCTGTATACTTGTCACGTTTTACGAAAATGTAAATTTAAACAAATATATATAAAAACAAAAATTTTGTGTTCTTATATATGATTCCTATATATGATATATAAGTATTATATAGGTACTTGGTTAGGAATGTTAGTAGTTAAGGACTAAGTTTTAGGTTTACAAGTAAGTATTGATTATGTATGATAACACTATCATTATAATCATATAGGATATTAGACTAAGAGTTATATAGTTTGGAGTTAGTTTGTTTTTGTTGATGACAAAGGGGGAGAAATATAAAATAGAAGAGTTAGGCATAGATTAAGGGGGAGTTATCAGTTTTAGGGGGAGTTATTAGGATAGAAGTAATATTTTATAAATAAAGGTTGTCATCATTAAAAAGGGGGAGATTGTTTGTAACAACCCGCATATTTTACGATTGTATATTTAAATATTTCATTAAAATATAGCGTCGTTAATCGGATTAAGGTCCGAAAAGCTACTTTTTGCAAACAGTCGAATTAGGACTCGGGACCACTTCCATTGAGTCCAAAATGGTGTTTGCGACTTTTTTGAGTATAAGCTTCGATATGTTTGGAGTAAGTTGATTTTTGCTATTTTCTATTAGGCTTTTTGGGTTTGGGTTTGACCCAACTCATCATATAACTTAGTTCAGCCCTCTCCTCTCCTCTTCACTTCATTTCTATTTTCTTAAACACTCTAGTAACTAAAAATAGGGAGAGGAATGGGAAATTAATATTCCAAGCCCTAGTTTCCTCTTGCAAACTCTAATTCTTGCTCCAAATTCAAGGAAAAGCTAAGGTAAGCTCCATCTTCATCTTCTCCATCTCTTCTCCTCTTCAATTTCAGAAATTCCTAAAACCTAATTTAGGAAATACTTGTTTTAAATCTTAGATTGAAGCTTGTAGAGTTGAAGTGAAGAGTGATTGATCTTCTTCTTGTGTGTGTGCTTCTCATCTTTGTTTTTGAGTTAAAAAGGTGAGTTTTGAACTCACATCTACTTCTCTTGATGCCATTGATGTTAGGTATGAATTCCTAATGCTTATTCATGTTCAATTGCTTTTGGTTTGAATTGATTTGGTGAACGTTTCCATTTTTGGTGTTTTGAAGTCAAAAACTCTAAAAATCATAGCTTTGATGTTGAACATGTTTTTGGTGGTGAATCGGAGAGCCAATGGGGCTGGGTTATCGATTGGCAAAAGCCCCTTAAGTCCATTGCTCGACCGGTTGCAAATGGTGAGAGTTGCTCTTCCATTTGATAGGCTGGAAAACAGTTTCAGCTACAGCCAGTCGACTGGCCCCCTGCAGTCAGTCGACTGACTACAGGGTCTGAAAACTCTCGGGTTCTGGTTCAGTCGACTGACTGCAGGGTGCCGGTCGACTGACCTGCTTGTCTTTGCCTATTTTGCCTATTTTTCTTGAGTTTTCAATTTTAACCGATTCGGGTTGTTCCAATTAGTTGTTATTGCATATTTGACTTTGAAAATTTCTTTTTTGATTTCGTGCACGGGTCTTTATATAATGATCTCTGTAAAGCGTATTAAAAACCCGTTTCTCCAATTTATAATTTCTATTTAAAACACACACACAATTTTGCACTTCGAGTGAAGAGGGAGGAGAATCAAATGATTAAATAAAGCGCGTGCTATGAACACGTGCGTTTATCTTTTCAGTTAATTCCTAATCTATTCGTTTGACCGTTTTGACCTTTGGGTCTGGTTTACCGATGAAATGAGGTGAACTTTGTACTGCTTTGAGTGTGAGATTGGCTAACGGTTAGTAAACCGTTTAGTGCGAACGTGGGGCATGAGACTCACGTTAACATTTTTCCGGGTTCCTTTTTGAGAGTTGTGACACATTCCGCCGAGCAGTGGTGTCCAGTATCGCCACTACGGTTTGTTGCCTTTTGGCGTTGCCTTCGGGTTTGTTGCCCTATAGTATTGCTTTTGGAGTTAGTCATTCGTCACTGCTCGAATGATATAGTATCGCTTTTGGAGTTAGTCATTTGCCACTGCTCGAGTGATATTCGGGTTTGTTGCCTTCGGGCGTGTGGATCCTTGTTACAGTACTGAGCTCGAGCACCTTTTGTTTCTTTGACAATTATATTTCCCTAGTGTATCGCCCTTCGGTGTAGGTTCTCTAAACCACACGATATATAGCGATCACCTTGTGGAAACTTTTGTTACCTTTTTTGGTATTTGTTATTTGCCTTCATGGCTTGATTTGGGATATTGATATCCTTTGTTATTGGAATTGCCGATGATATGAGGCTTGTTTTGATTCATTTTATGTTAGATGATTTGGTTATCTCCTTTGGGGATATTTGTGGTACTTTATGATCTTGTATGTTCATTATCATTTGGTTTATCTAACTGATTGGTTTAGCTAGACTGACCCGTGTATTTTATACTCGGGTCAGACCGAGGTGTTTCAGGTAAGGTACATTGGACTTAGCCTATTTTGCTTCCGCATGGACTATTCCGCTAGCTCCTTTTTGTTATAGCTTTTTGTGTAGTCCTTTTTGTTGTAACTCTGATATGTATTCTTTTGTCTCGCCTGTATATTGTGGTTTTCTTTACCACTTGACATGTATCATTTTGTAAACTCTGTAATGTATCTGTATATGTGAAAATGTATGTGATGATTTACTGTTCTGTGATGTGTATTACATTGAGTTGTTATATTTTATTCTGATAGGTCCTCAGCCACCTATGGCTTTGTATTAAGTATTTATTGGATATGTCGATCCATTTAAGTAAGAAGTGGCATTGTAGGCATAGTCAATAGATAATTAAGACAAGGCTATAGATGGTCGCTCCTAACCAGCTCTATTCTCCGCATTAGCAAACGGTGTTACCTTGTAATGCTCTTTGCTAATGTGGGTCTCAGAGTGGGGCGTTACATTGTTAGTCCTTGAGATGATGGTTTTGATGACAACAACCTTAGAATAAGATTATAAAATATAAATACTAACATTATAGTTTATATATATATGTATATGCAGGATTTAACCATGCAGGTACCAAGAATGAAGACTGTACAGTATAAAGATTCAAGATATCAATATTGAAGACTCATGAGTATCAAGAATATCAAGATTATCAAGAGTTCAAGATTTCAAGATAAGTATTGAGTCTAGAATTATGTTAAAACTTCATAATAGCACTGAAATCTTCACTCCATTTTTCTTTTGGGATGGAACCCATTTCTACCTTTTTAGTGGCTTACAAACCCACGACAAGTAGCTTAAAAACCTACGACAAGTGGCTTACAAACCCACGAACATCCTGGTTTTGTACAAGTTCTCAAGTCCTGATATGATGAGATATTCTACAGGAAGAAGCTTGCAAAACTACTTCAAAATGATTTTCAAAACTACTTCAGAATGATTTTCAAAACTTCTTTTCAAAATGTTTTAGCCTTAAAAATTATCTTTTCAAATAATTTTCAAAAAGATGTTTTAGCCTTAAAATATTCTTTGTTTTTGTTTTTAATAAACTCGTGTTTTTAAACTTCGTTTGTTTTAAACTATCTTTATACTTAGATTTAAATATAAAATTATAGTACAATTTTATATATATTATTCTCTATATTTATCTATGTATTTTATCTATAGTCAAGTATATTTATAAAGTTTAAATTAGTTTTAATATAAGATAAAGGTTATTTTCAAAGAAAAACAAAACATCAAAATTTCCTTTGGGATGTCGACATGCCCTAGTACCCTATGTCGACATAGTGACAGTTAGTTTCAAAAAAATTGAATTTCAAAAGAAGTGTCTATTTGTCATAACCTTTCACGAATGGACATGACTGTTGTTCTTCTATAAATAGGGGTTAGTTTCAATGAATTTTATATCAGATTTTCTGGGTTTTCACTTCTCTTCTTCCACATTTTCTTATTCAAAATCCTATCATCACTCTACCGAAATCAACATTGAATCTAACTAGATTATCTCTGGTTTGATTCTCTATCACTATCTCAACAAGATCCAAGTGCTATTCAGAGTTATAGGCTTCTTTGTAATCTATCTAGTGAGAAAAGGTGTGATTGTAGCCTTGGAAATCAATCAAGCGAGAAAAGGTGTGATTGTAGCCTTGTAAATCAATTGGGTGAACTTGTCGCCCGGAAATCAAGTATCTCTACCTAGAGGATTGTGATTCTGGAGGGTGTACCTCGTAGCCTTGAAACCGAGGGTTGTAATTGTTGAATTGCTTTTGAAAGGAAATCCGTACCTAGTTGTGCGGGACTGGATGTAGGGTAACTCTAAAGCAATATAAAATCCGGTGTGTTCTTTCCTTTACTGCATTTACTTTATTTCTGCATCTGTGTTTGTTTCTGTGATTATATCTGTGCCTAAATATTACATACATTTGTGTTCAAATTAACATAAACTCAAAAAGATTTAGTAATTTCTTATAAACATTATTCACCCCCCCCTCTAGTGTTATTCCTAGCCTTAAGATCCATATTTCGCATTCCTCACATATACTTCATGTGTTATCAACTATGTACGTTATCGAGCTTATAACTATCGTCTTCATAGTTTTCAAGAAAATGGCTATCAAGTCTTATAAAATTACTATCACGTCTATTGCTATCGACTCTATAAGGATTTGCTATCGAATTTATAACTATTGAGTCTATATAATCTCAAATTTGCATGTTATCGTATGTATAAAATTTGCTACGCAACCCATAGCTTACCATGCCATCAAGTCTATAGATTTCTTTGCTGTCAAATCTATAGATTGCCATGCTATTGAGTCTATAGATAACCATGTTATTAAGTCTATAGAATTCTGCTAGCGAGTCTATAGATTACATGCTATCAAGTTTATAGATTATCGTGCTATTGAGTCTAAAGAATTTTGCTATCGGATCTATAGATTACCATGCTATCAAGTCTATATAATTTGCACATATGCATTATCGAATGTATAACCAACAAGTTTATAATTTATGCATAAAATATATATCTATTGAGTTTGTAAGATGTTGCTATCATACTCCTAGTCATTGAGCCTATATAATGGTAATGTTGCAACTAACTTTAAAGTGATTTATTTTCTCTTAATGAAATTACCTTTGACTAAATCTTTCCATATATTAAACTTCCATTTGCCAATCTCTTTCTCTACAGATTTCTTTCCCGGAAATTTCATAGAATATTTTTCCTTTAATTAAAATATTGATTGCTTTCTTAATTAATTAACTACCATTTTATCAAATTTTCCCTCATTGAATTAATTCACAAGAATTAATAATTTTATCGAAAAAATCCAGCAAAATTCACAATCAAATTTGCCATTCTACCTCATATAAAAATTTCAAGGAAAAATAATTATTTTTCTATTTTAAATAATTAAAACCTGAAATTACACCATCTTATAACTTAGAAAATTGGCAAAAAATTCATATATTAAATAGAAAGATTATAGGATTAAAAATCCATCTCTAATTAAATGACAAAAACAACATATTTATTTCAGGTCATTTAATTATCATTTTCTATGGTTTCAAATTTGAAAACTCCTTTTTAACATCAAAACTTCAATTATAAATTCAAGGAAGCAATTTTAATGTTCATACTGAGAGAGTTAGGGGTATGCCCTAGAGTTAGTTATGTAATTTGGTACATATATCTAACTCCATAACTAGTATATTTGTAATAAAGGTATTTGATTTCTAGTATATACTTTGTTACATAGTGATAAAATTAATTAAATAATTAATTTAAACTATATTGAATAGAAAATCCTTAAATGATATGTAATGTGATAATAATTACAAGGAGTTATATTCATGGGAAAATTATTACAAAATAAAATAACATAGTATTTTAAATATTCCTAGTCAATATGTTTCGAGAAAGGATATTGATACATCCGTTGAAATCAGAGTACATAACGCTCTCCAAACGTTGGGTAGTGTATTACTTATGGCTATTGAAGGAACAAATGGTTACGTACGATAATTATCGGATAATTTTGGAATGACTCATCCGAGAATTTCTTGTTGGTTAACAACAACTAGGTCAAACAGGAAATCTCGAAGTGATGATATTACACAATTCTCTCGACTTAAGAATACTATTGAGCTTCAATGTGGATACTCCACCTTGATTATAGTTAAATAATAGCATGACGACCATTGAGCGATTATAGTTGGGTCTAAGTTGAAGCGTTGGAATTGAAACACTATTTAGCATAGAATTCATCTTCTTAATTGTATGAGGTTAGTATCACGGTCAACTATAGTCAACTCAAATTTAAAATCTCTGGCCAGAGTAGTACAGTTAGTAATATATGTTAATATTGAAATAAGGACTTTTCTATGGACTAATCGAGCTGAATGTGGATGATACTGGAATTTTGACCAAAACTAAATTACATAATTCCTAATGTGATATAGTGTTGACGAAAAAAATTGGTATAGTTAATCATTGCTAAAAGGCATCGCTTAAATTTGTAAAATTGGATTTTTACCGATGAGATTTGTAAGCGTCAAGTTTGACCAAACTATCACACCACTAGCTAGGTGATGTATGAAATTTAGTATTTGAATTGTTCAAATGTTAATCACTAACAGAATTCACGTGTGCGAGTCTCATAACCAAAGTCATTTCAGCCTCCGAATCACCACTTAATTTAATTAAAGAATTGTAAATTAATTAAATAATATATTTAAATAAATATTAATTATTATTGTATTTAATATTTTGGGTGTATTTCTTTACTACTAATAATGAGAATTTCATGAACTGGTTTCAACCGTGTCTTTTTGAAATATTCAAATTACCCTTCTATTCGTGTTCTTTTTACGGCTGTTCATATCGCAACCTATTATTTTTGCATCGTTCTCTCCTAGAATTAAAAAACCTAAAAAGCTACAGCTCTCATCTCTCCTTCGTTGTAGAAGGACGTAGACCTTATTCCACATCCAACCAGATTCAAGATCCATAATCTTCCCCAATACCATCGCCTACGACCGACCGATGGTTAGTCCACTGCGATTGCAGATCCACCATCTTCTCCAGCGTTGGTGTGATTCCACAAACTAGGGGTAGTTCAAAAATTGTTGAAATCAGTGCGATGGTTAGTTCACATGACAATTTTGAGTTTCTCGACCTAAAATGTTTGATTTCTCTCAAAAAAAATGCAACAGCGATGAAAAGAAGTTTATACGAACTTCTTGCAATTACTGAAGAAGGAAGTTTCGATGAAATAAGAAAGCACAAAGTAATCAACAAGAAAGCATCATGCTGATGTTTTGCCTCCTGATTGAACCGAAGAACATACTACAAGATTGTTAAAGTGCAAGACGATTATGAGACTTTGTCTAATTGGAATTTGAGGGCAATTTATGATAGAGATTTAGCTAGATGATTGCATCTTGCTTTATCCACTAGAAGAAGAGTACAAAGAAGTGAGATTTTAATCTGGTGTTGATTCTAATTTGTTTATCAATCATTAAGTACCGTTATGTCTTTTCTATATTAGTTCACATGAATAAACGATGCATATAGTTACATTTTGATTCATTTTGCACCATTATTAGGATCGCATTTGTTTAGAAAAAATTACAGCAAACCAAAGTTGTTTGACTTTTAAGTTTTATGGGAAGATGCTTGGTAAACATACATTATTTCTTTGCTTTAGCCCCTGCTTAAATATTTATCTAGGCAGGAAGAATGAACATAAGCATGTTCATTGGCTTGAACTAAGTATTAAGTAGTTCACCTGACATGTATAATTTCCACGGTTGATTTAGCCTAAAATTTCATTAATACATTTCATTTGATTTGGGTAAAATTAAATTCATCTTTTGTAAATTGTTTGACTTTAAGATGAAAATACAGTGAACAAACATGAAATCAGTTATGTCTTACTATTAAGAGATGATATCAACCTACTTCCCCGATGATTCAAGCATTTTAGTTATCTACAATTCTGCCCATAGCTAAAATTTTAAGTGCAAATGTATAATGTCACCCTTATGGCATATATTTTCAAAGGTAGGTTTTATATCTGCTACTACTAGACTATGTTTTTGGTCTAGAGAACTATTTTAATTGTTACTTCATCACGTTCAGGACTTGGTGTTATTAAAATTTAAATAAACGGATAGACAAATCGAGGACCGCAAATAAAGTGATAAAGTTTTCCCCGCAAACAACCAAGACTTTTAACTATATTACTAATATTAGAACAGTAGTCTCCTAATATTAGAACAATAGGCTCCCAATATTAGAACAATTTTACTTGATTTAGTTTACTTTATTTCTAAAGGTTAATGTGAAATTAATTGCATATTCTCTTTATCAAGTTATGGGAACTTCTTAAATTTTAGTCAATTGCTGAAATCCATCCATTTTAAAGGTTAATTTGAAGAAAAATCGACAACTATTTTCATAGGCTAAACTGTGTACAATGGCATAATTGTCGATTATAATGCAAAGAAAAAGCTCCAAATAATCACTTCCTATATTTCAACATAATTATAAATTAGAAAATGTATCTATTGTCAACTTTTAACAATGCATTTTTTAAGTATATTCTTTCTTTCTTTTGTTATGGTGTTATTGTTTTATCATGTTTCAGTTCTACTGGACTATATTTGTTGGGGCCAGAGTTGGCCAAGTGCTCTATAAATAATTTTATGTATGTTTATGGTAGTTTAATTGACATGTAAGCTAAAAAGGGAAATATGGATAGCAGTTGTTTGATATTTCAAAAGATCGAAAACCCATAGTTAAAATGTTAGAATTCTATGATAGAGGGATATGGTAACCATGGACATGCAGGCCGAGCTGTTGAGCTTGGTAGTAAAATAAAGAAGGAAGGCATTTGACCCAATCATGTAACATATGTTTCTCTTCTGTCTCCATGTGTGCATAAAGGTTATGTAGAAAGAGGGGGGGTGTAATTAGCATAATATCAATAGTGCTATAGTATTCATGTGATATACCAGGCTTGGTGCACAAAATTAATAAAAATAATAATTAAATGTGCGTTGCTTTGCCTTTTTCAGTAGTTAGATTACATTTTTTAGTAGTTAGATTTGACACTTTGACAATGATTTAAAAATTAATTATGGACACTTTGATAATGATTTAAAAAATTAATAAAAACTACACATTAATTACAAGCAAACACTTTGACAATAATTCCCTCCCCTTTTTAGTAGTTAGACTTTGCAACAAATCATATCAGAATTTTATATCTTTCAAGCAACATGTTTGAAGTCTGTTGCAACTTTGAAAGTTTTCCTTTAGCTGAATAACATGGATTATTTAAAAGAAACGAGATTCTAACTTTCCTTAGTTTATGAAATCTCATAGGTTTACCTTTTATTTTATTGCATATTCGAGATTACCCAAAATTATATACAAAGAAACCACAAATATTCTATTTTATAATACAATTTAATGGTATTCCAAGATGTGTTATTTTATAATTTAGCTGAAAAAATAAATTTATAGAAAAGTATTAGATATTTTTATATTCACAAAATTTACAAGGGACAAAAATTCCATGTTCGCAATGCGAGGTCATAAATTATGCATAATATATAATTTGAAATGCATGTTTGATGGTGGTAAGACGTTCATTGGCAGTGCAGCCATGGTTGTAAATGTGTTTGATAAGGCTATGATAAATTTTAGTTGATTATGGTTTGTTAAAGCTTAGCGTTCTTATGGATCGGTCGAATGATAAAACTTAAGTATTATTTTCATTTCTAGCAATATAGAAAATAAACTAGAACAAAAGAGAAGAACGATAAAACTTGGGTACTATAAAAAATTAGTTTTATGACCGTTCTTCAGTTTTCTCAGTCTTCAGAACTACTTCAAGTTTAGTTTTTACTGACAGCGAAAACTGGCGATAACTTTCAACGCATTAACTAATATTGTACGAACTTCCTAAGAGGGTAAGGGGAAACTCAGATGATGTTATGTGCTGAAAAAGATAACTGTGAATAATGTTAAATTGGGTTGATTTTCCAAATATGTTAGCAATCTTTTTGCCTGTTGACGATGAACTTAACATAAGTATGAATGTAAATTTTATATATGCATAAGTGGTTAAAATGTCACCCGCGCCTATTCAACCTCTTCAAGCATGCAGAAGTAAAAAATGTAAGCTGATATGGGATTATGGTTGAATAAGTGCTTGAAAAGGTGCTTTTGACTCCACTCATTTGCAAGAAGATAACTGCTTTTTTCAAAGTTTCAAGCAGAGAATGCAATTTAGGGACTCAAATGATAAAAAAAATTCATGAAATAACCAATAATTCACAAATAGGGCTGGGTCCATTGTGTAGATTTCCCCAGTCTGCTTATAGAAGATTGGGTAAAAAGACTGTGAAGAAAGAACGCTTCAAACCAGGATGGAAACATCCAAAACTGTTAAATACCTTTGTTTTTCTTAAATTAAGCATGATGTCAAATCAAAACCACTACTCGACAACAATTAAGTTTCAATGTTTGATTCAAATGAACACAGTCAAATATAACTTCTCATGCAAAGTAAAGGCAATTGGCAGCTAAGTTGTGAATATATTATTATGAACCAGTTTGGTCGGTTAGTTCAGTTCTAAACGAATATTGCTCATCCCTACATGCACGTTGTGATTAAATGTGTGTTTAAAGATGTTTAGTGTGGAAAGTTATTATCTCTATAATATGTAACACTTCAATTTCTATGCAAAATTACTGTTAAAATTCCATCTTATTGTTTCTATTGGTTTAACTGGGCATGCTGGCAGCCTCTGCTAACTCAACCGCTGGAGCTTTAGATAATAAAATAGTCACCATTCTCTCATTTTTCATTGGCTGCAATAGTTTTTGCTAGAATAATAGCTTTGTATAAATATTGGAAGAAGAAGAAAAGGGAGCAAGGTCAGTTAAGATTCTTAAAGCTCTTTGAAGACACCGATGAGTTCAATGATGAGTTGGAACAATTATAACTTCTATCTACTATGCCCATACTTTACAATGATAGTACATTTGTAGATTTGTGGAAAAAAGGTTAGTTATGTTCTAAATTCTTATTGTATTTTATATGTATTATTAAGGGTCCTTATAGAGTTTTATCATTAATTGCTTCTTATATTGGATTCTCTAAACATGTGTTTCTTGAATATTTAAATGAATATAATATATTTTAAGCCATTAGTATTTTTTTCTATACCTTACACCTGTATCTTTTACTATGATTTTTATACCATATCAAATGATATTATGTTTAATTATTACGTTGAAGAGCAGGAGGAATATAAGTAAGTCCTGCATTCGTCAATTTCAACACTGAGAGATTGGAAAGGGTGTTGATGTCATAAATCCAATTGATTGCATTTGAAATGTTAACACCACCAAGATCAAGATGTTGTAAAAAAAGTCACGTTGGAAACCCAGTGAAGGTTATCAGCACTCAATGAACATGGAATGTAATCTAAATTAAGATCACGAAATTGCAAGCTAGAGAGACTGCCAAATGTATGAGGAATAGTTCCTGTAAGTCCAGTATTTGCTAGATTAAGATATTCCAAATAACCAAGGGAACCAATGAAGCTAGAAATAGAAACACTAGAAAAATTGTTCTTGCTTATGATTTGTGTCAAACCAAGCAGAGACGGACTGAGCTTGCTTGGATATGCTGATATACCTATGTATCAGAGTTCCAGCTCAATGGCGTGTCCAATTGTGTTATTGCAATTTATTCCTTGCCACAATCAGCAATTTTTAACTTTACTCCACGAAGGGAGCAGATGTCTAGAATCGTGTTCGTTATACATGTCATTTAAAATGTTGCGAAGAGCCTTCTTCTTGCTCTCGAGGCAACTCTTACTCTCTTTAATACATAACATGGACATAAAATCTGAATAACAGGTACCAAGGAGTGAGGTTTCATCTTGAAATTTAGTTAATAATGCTTTTAAGTATAAATTTAAAAGCGAATATAGTAAATTGTAAAGTCCACGAATATATAGAAAATTATGAAAGCAGCATAACAGAGCTTATGGTTATGTAGAACTCTGTGAATGAAGGGTCAACTAAAATATTAGTAATAACTGACTTAGCCTTATTTTACTATTCAGGTTCTAGAAGACAAAGACTGAATTAATAAAGAGCATGGGACAAATACTCAATTAAAACATTGACTAAAACACATCATCAAAGAGAAAAAGTCATTATTTCTTGAGATTTTCCCAAGAAAAATTGCTTCAGGATAGTCAAAGAAACATGTCCTTAGTTGCTTCACAACATTTTTGAAATAGGAAAAAAGCCATTGCTTACGTATGTTCTTTTACAATAGTTACACATATTATGTTTGCAGATTAAACTATAATATTTATGCCTATTTCATGTTGATATATTTGATAAATGTTGTTGATGATGTTGTTTATGTTATGTTTGAAAGCTTTTGTGTTATTTTGTTACTGCAAGGATAGAATAAACTTAGCAACCAATATATATCTTTACACTCATTACCGATAACTTTAAACAAGGACATGGAAATATATTGATATTTTGAAATTATACAAAAGCAAGGAAATGGAACTCAACGTGCACTAACTTGAAATTGTTGCTTTTTGTTGCCAAAATTGAAATTTGAACAATGATACATGCAGTATTTAAATATAAAATAATATTAAAACTTTTATTATGCATCAAATAATAAAATTTCTGATGAAGAATGAGTAAATATGAAATAAGTTATTATAAAGGGAATAAAACAACGTGCTCTTTGAAAATGATAGTATAACTGTTATGGTTAAAGTTGAAATATTCAAGTGACTAAATGCAGGTCCATCTGGTGCATATATACTCGTAGTAAATAGAGTGGCCTCTAGAAATATTATGGATACTACTGCTAATTAATTGGTGCATATATAAAAGTTATATGTGTGTGTATCGATAGACGACGTCGATAAATATTTAAATTAGATTTAAATGGAATTAATTTATATTGGATATTGAGATCCATTTGGTCCATTATTGACCAAGTTTAGGTCGGCAAAAAATGAGAAAGGAGAGGGGGTTTTAGGACATGACTTGGTAAGAGGAGATAGTGGAAAGATATTTCAACTATATCCCATATTTAAGTGAACCTAAGCCTCGACCTTTTACTTTACTTTTCTACTTCATCTCTCCTACTCATTAGTAGCCATAACACCATGTACTCCAGATCATAACCAAGCATTAAAAGACAAATCAAATACAAAATTCTTTCAAGTGGTGGCACTCCAAAGTTTGCACCTTTGGACATGGATTTAGGAAACGATTTTAATCAACGTGTGAATCAAAGGCTGCATATCTTAGGTGTATTCTTTTGTATTATATATATTGTTCATTGTATGTGGTTCATATAATTAAGATGATTTTATATATGTGATATTATCTCACCATAAATAATAATGTATATTGAATTATATTAAATAATTAATCTATATGAAATTGTTAATTTAAATTCAAAGTCCAAATTAAAACTATATGTAAATATTGTAACAACCTACACTCAATGGGCCCGAACTTTGAGTAAATCAAAACTAAAGTTCATTAGGGCACGGATCATTAGTTTTGGTAACTTGTATTAAATACAAGTATATCAAATTGTGATCAATATAAACTCACTGCTGGAAGAGAAGGTCAACTCAATTGGTAATTTGTTTTTAGATGCATCATAGGATAGGAAATTTCTCTATACCACGCTCTTGAGGTCATTTGATCCTAAACTTGCAACTCTCTTCTCTGCTATTCTACATGTTCATGGCCTGGTACTGACGCTGATGTCAGTAATGACAAGGGGACTAGCTATCTTTCCTTTGGATAGTAGTTTAGACCTGTTTGTTTTAATTATGTACTTTTCTTTTGTTATTGTTGTATTAGCCGATCTGGAGCCTGTTCCGCTTACTTGTTCTTTAAATGGGTTGAGTTAGTGGACAGCATATTTAAAACGCCCGCTAGCCTTGCTAAAAAAATATAATAGAACATAAATACTGATTGAGGCTACAACATTAGAATTAATGGTATTCCTTGGATATCTAATTACCTTGTCAGCGCCGAGTATGAAAGAGAAGACTTCACCATCTACCATACCTGTTTTGCACCAGTAACATGTCCCTTTAAATTTATCATGTGGGTTGTAACGAGAAGGGGGTCAGAACAACGTTCCGGTGATTGGAAAATTGCATACTTTATCCATAACACTAATATATGCCGACCGATTTCTATTTAAGTGTTATGTCTATTATTCATAGCTAATTCATTTTATCCTATGTGCGCGTACGATATGCCTAACCTCCTTCGAGGTATAACTATACACACACACATAAATGTATACTACCCAAAAACCTTGGCCACTTAATACTTTTTAAATAGGGAGAAGGTAGACCCAACTACTATTTAATACCTATAACACCCCGTATCTGAAGAGGCTATGACTTAGGCAGAATTCAAAAAGAGGTTTAAGGAAAGGTTCATGTCAGAGATCACCAAGTCAACTCTACTTAAGAAGTTTGCTGAGTTGGTGCAGGAAGACATGACAGTGCTTAAGTATGCTACCAGATTTGAGGAATTATCAAGATATAGATATGCTACGGTTGATACAATTATTAAAAGGAATGAGAAGTTCATCCGCGGATTGAAACCCGAGCTTGCTAAAGCGACTTTACCACATATTAGGGATCCGTGCGATGTAGTTGTTGAGATGGCTTTGGGGAATGAGGAGATGCCCGCTTTCTTTAATGGTAACAAAATAGTGGAAACTCAAGGTGGCCAGAACTAGAAGAGAAAGTTTTTCCACAAGAAGGGAGCTCAGAAGGGAGGAGCTGCCAAGAAGGCAAAAGCTGATCTGGTTTGCTTTAAGTGTGATAAGAAGGGACATTTTGCTCACGAGTGTCGAACAGGCAAAGCAAAGAAGGCCATTGACAAGAAAGGAGTGAAATGCTTCAACTGTGATTAGATTGGACATTATAAAAACCAATGCAAGGAACTAGCCAAGGATGGAAGTGGCAAAGTGTTTGCATTGGAATCAGCTACCTCAAGACCAACAACAGCGGAGAAAGGAAAAGCTGTGCTGGGAGGTAAGCATTTGATTCATGGCATGTCGGTTAGAGTTCTATTTGATACCGGTGCATCGCATTCTTTTATATCTCATAGTTTAGTAGACAAGCTTAACCTAGAACCCTCATACCTAGTTACGTACTTAAGGGTTGTGAATCCGATAGGAGGGTATGTGACTGTTGGGATGAGATGTGACCACTTAGAGTTTGAGTTGTTAGGTCATATATTTTCTTACAGTTTGCATGTGTTTGATTTCGTAGGTTTTGAGATCATTCTGGGTATGAATTGGTTAGATAGATATGATGATAGGATATTTTATCAAGATAAGGAAATATCGCTAAGACACCCTAATAGTCATAACCGAATGATATACTCGGTGGAGAAGTCAGAATCGTGTGCTTGTGCTTTGCTGAATGCAATGGAAGCGGAAGAAGAATTAGATCGGGTGTTGGTAGCAAAGGAGTTTGTAGATGTCCTTGAGGCAATCACAGGACTACCACCGAAACGAGCCATTGAGTTTCGGATAGATTTAGTACGAGGATCTAAACCTATGAGTAGACCGCCAAGTAGAATGACACCTGCCGAGATGAAGGAGCTAAAGGTGCAGTTGGTGGATTTAGAAGGTAAGAATTTTATTAGACCAAGTGGTACGCCTTGGGGAGCAGTCGTAGTATTTGTTAAGCAGTCGGACAAATCGTTAAGGTTGTGTATCGATTATCGTAAGCTGAATGAGAGGACGATAAAGAACCGATATTCGTTACCTAGGATTGACAATTTGTTCGACCAGTTGAGTGGAGCCAGAGTATTTTCTCAGTTGGATTTGGCAATAGGGTTCCATCAACTTAGAGTAGTAGAGGATAGTATTCATTTGACAGTGTTTAGGACCATATATGGATCGTACGAATGGTTAGTGATGCCATTTGGTCTAACTAATGCACCAGAATTCTTCATGGACTTGATGAACAGAATCTTCCAGGAACATCTGGAAAGATTTGTATTAGTATTCATAGATGACATATTGATATATTCCAAGGATGAAAGATATCATGAAGTTCATCTTAAGATAGTGCTTGAGACACCGAAATAGCATCAGTTGAAGGCAAAGTTTTCGAAGTGTCACTTTTGGAAGAAGGAAGTGGAGTTCTTGGTCATGTAGTCTCATAGATATGGTTGTCAGTAGATCCGACTAAGATCGAGGCGGTGAATAATTGGAAAAGACCCAAGATAGTTACTGAGATAAAGAGTTTTCTTGGGTTAGCTAGCTACTACCGGAGATTCATTAAGGATTTCTCGCGGATAGCCGCACCGATGACTAAGCTAACTTGGAAAGATGTGAAGTTTGTTTGGACCGATAAGTGCAAGGAGGCATTTCAGAAACTGAAACATTTATTGACTAATGCACATGTGTTAGTTGTTACAGAGGGGAATCATGGCTTAGTGGTATACACGGACGCATGTGGAACATGATTAGGAGTTGTGTTAATGCAAAGAGGTAAAGTGATTGCATATGCTTCTTGACAACTCAAACCACATGAAGTTGGATATCCAACTCATGATTTGGAATTAGCAGTGATAATTTTCGCATTGAAGGTGTGGAGATATTACCTTTTGGGAGAAAGATTCGAGCTGTTTACAGATCGTAAGTCACTAAGATATTTATTCTCTCAGAAGGAGTTGAATATGAGACAGTAAAGATGGTCAGAGTTCATAGCTGCATACGACTTTGATATTGAGTACACACTAGGGAAAAAGAAATAAGGTTGAGGATGCACTCAGCAGGAAACATCCGAATGTGGTGTTAGCCATTTTGGCCGAATGGAAGGATCTTGAGGCATTGAGTATGTGCAGTGTGCAATTAAGATCTACTGCTAGTTCTAGTCGTATGCATGCTGTACCTGACTACCACAATATCTATGTTGATCCTGACTACCACACCACCGCGAAGGCATGTTGTACCACGATAAAGGACTTTCACACCACCACCAAAGGCATTGCACCTCTACCTTCACATGAGATCCATCGCATGAAAATTAGAAACCTTTTGCATTGAGATCCTTTTTTGTGACAAATGAATGATCCTCTTTTAGAGAAGAGCGTTTATATAATTTTATCCTACACTTTAAAAGAAGCTGCCAAAAAACGTGACAAGTAAGAACCACCACCTTACATTGAAAAGAAAAGAAGAAGCCCCTATCCAAACTAATAATAAGGTCCATTATGAGATGACAAGAGGAAGAGTAGTAACCTAAAGGTACAGTAAGCAAGATTGATTGTTAAAAATAATTGCCAAAAATTCACGATAGAAGTAAATCTAAAAAACTATATCCTTCGTGCAAGGTCTTTGGTGGAAAAGCGATAATCTCAAGCCAGCGTCAGCAAACTTATCCGCGATAAGGTCATCACATGAGAAAATCAATTCAGAGTAACCATTGAAACAAAAAAGGCAAAAAAACTGTGAGCCCCTTACAAATATTTATATGTATAGAAATTTTATGTAAATATATTTGTGAGGGAAGCAAAACGAAATATATGCATATAAATTTTATGTAAATATATGTGCGAGGGAAGTAAAATGGAAACAAGAAGTGAACGAAGTTAGTTTTCAATTAATAATATTTCATTTGAAGAGTTATCATTAGAGGTGTCAACTAGGTCAACGATTAAAACCATATTGTTTCTTCTAATGTCACAGACATTTTTGCTTTCAAGATATCGCTGCGATTTTTTACTTTCTTAAGATAATTCTTAAAATTATCATTGTTATCCAGTTTATAACTATTATTGGCAACTCAATCAGAACAAAAAAGCACAATGATGTAAATCAGATTATCGGAAGGACTTCGGGCGTTTTTAAACATTTTTAGCATCTTGATCCTCAAAGGATTATTTCGGACGTCTGCTATATTTTTACCAGAACTTTATTCTTGACACTAAAACACAAATGGCTGGCAGCGTGATAAAAATTGTTTAAAGTTTGTCGTTCACACTTCCAAAGAAAGGTATAAGCTGAAATTTTGTTTTAATTTTATCATCGATAAGTTTCAACCCAATAAAGGCCCATTAATTAGTGAAAAGTGGCAAAAGATAAAATATTGTCAAAATGAAGTGACAAGTTTCAAAAGCGAGCTCGGATCTGAAGCAATGCAGCAGGTGAGTGCCAAAACCCTAGAATTTATTATTAGTACTAATTTATTCGATTATAATAAGTAATTTACAAGGGCGATTATTAAATTGTGAAAGGGAGGAGGAGGAGCAGATGCCCAAGTGACATGGGAAGATCAACAGAACATCAACAAATTTGGGAGGCTCAACAATCGTTTTCATGAACTCGAAGATGAAATCAAAGCTGCTAAAGTAAGTCCTTCAACCTGCAGTGGCGGTTATATTTCTAGTTGTTCTTTGGGGTTTATTACAATTTAATATGACGTGAGTAATTGTGTTTATGTGAAAACATTTTGGTAAATTAAGCTGTGAACTATCTGGTACCTCCGAATGTTAAATCAAACGTGCAGAAAAGTAAGAAAAGAAAAAATTCACTACTAAAGGGAGGCTATGTATGGATAAAGGGTAAAATCTTATAATATACATTGGATGAAGAATTTATGTTCAAATACCCCATTTTTTGTTCCAAAACAAAAAACTAAAGAATCTTCCAAATGAACACAAAATTGTTACTCTTATCCAATTTTTGTAACTCCTACTAGTAATGACCACAGAAGAATGGTAAATATATATTTGATAATAATAATTAGTTTGTTGTTCCACAGTTGGCTCTATTACCCAATTTTGTTCTTATGTGCGGAGAGCTGAAGTTTTTTTCAAAAAATGAAAGATGCTAATAACCAACAGTACAGAAGGTGGAACTATGCACTATGACACAATATAAATCTGGCTCTAAACCCAAAAAGGAGCTTAGACAGAGTTAAAGTGGAGAATTTGATGTTGTTACCGAATAGTCATTTTAGACTTTTGCAAGCATTGAGATTGGTGCTATTGACAAAGGAAACCCCCATTTCTAGCATCAATGCAGATCCACTATTAGCTTAGGTGGGGAGATCACCATACTAGCTCTAGTTCTCCTCTATGTTGGTCGGGGAGAGAACGCTTGGTCACCAAAATTGCAGTAGAGCCCAGACAAAGTTCAAATAGAACAATGCCTAGATGGAGCTTTACAATTAGCCCTTACATCATTATCAACTGTAGTTCATATCAAACAACTATTGAAAATAATAGCAAACTTATCAATAATTCTGTTCAATAGCTATAATACAACTCAAAATCTTTTAATTTGTCCAACGTTTTGTATTATGTATTAATGAGCGATTGTTTTCTATTGCTTTAATGTTTATTTATATTCATCAATTTATTTGTTACATTAATTTTCACATTTTATTTTTTCTCTCTCCTCTAAAAAAGAATACATCATAGTTATGAAAGGGCGCTACGGCGTGTGCCACAGCGCAAGGTGCGGCACGATGCGACGTTTGTGCCTTTCTTTTGCATGGCGCGGGTACATGGAAAGATGCATGGGACGCTTACGCCTTACGGTGCAAATGGCGCGTTGTGCAAAATTGGCGCGTTCTTTTGTTATTTTATTGTCTTTTACTTCTTTTTTATTTATTTTCATTTTTCATAGTCCAAACCAAACTCCAACAATGGTTGAATATATTATATATTCTTTATACGATGATACGATTACATTTTGACCTAATCTCAAATGAACTTTGAACTATTTATTTATTTATTTATTTATTGACACTTCGAAATTGAACTACGATGAACAATTAGAACCGAGATCCACAAATCCAAACCAAAGCATCTTGAACCCAATGGGTCCGAGTCGGATCTAGGTGATTAAAAATAACATGAAGAACCGATCCGATTCGGAAGATTGACCAATAAACGAGAAAATATATACATTTAAGTGCTATTACCTAATGGATCCGAACTGGCCTAATCCTAATCGAACTTTGGGTCGGGTCAAGGTTTTAAAATATACAAGTTAGACTCAACAAAACCCAATCCGACTAGAATTGAGACCTTCCGGGTTGGGTCTTGATCTGACCTGATGTGTCTAATTACCGGTCCTGCACTGAACAAGTAATCTCGAATGGTTGCATCGTTCAAATTAATATCGAACGAACTTCGAACTATTTGTTCCGATTCTTGTTGCACCCAACAAATAATCTCGAATGCATATTTTTTCAAATTAATCTCCAGCGAACTTCGAATTGTTTGTTTCTATTATGGTCCGAATAAACTGTCGATCGATATGACAGATGAGGAAGATGCTGAAACTTATGAATCTGATGATTCATATATTAATTTAGAAAATATAATTGCTGAATCAGATTTATATTTATAATTTATCAATATTATGTGCTATTATTTTGGATTTTGGCTTTTAAAAACCAGGGCTTTTAACGACTATCATGCTTGAAATTCTATGCTTATAATATTATACTTGATGATGTTTTGTGCAAAATGTTAAAAAAAGTTGTATGTTTTAGTAAAAAATATATAAATTATATTGAATTTTTCAAATTGACTGTTATATATATTAAATTTATAAAAAATTCTAAACATGTGCAGTAAATTAAAAAGGCGCATGTCATTTGCCGCGCCGTGTGCCAAGGCTTCAGGGAGGCTTTGTGTCTTTTTCACCGTTTTAAATCTCGTTCATCTCATCCGAAATCTCGCTCAAGGTCTCATTTTTGAACTTGAACGAAACGAGATTTAGCAAAACAAGACATAAATTTTTATTTATATATTATTTGACACCCATCTCGTCCAAGATATTAAGATCTCAAATGGAATTTCATATAAATCTCAATAGAAGATCTCATACGAAGATGTTTTTGCATTTACATATTTTTTTAAACTTCTTATGCTGGTCCAAAAGAACTTGCACTCCTTTACTAGCCCTCTAACTATATCTTTTATTTTTTAACGACTGAGAAAAAATAAACGACTTTGTTTATTTTTTATTTTTAATATTCAAATGAGTATAATCCATTTAATCAAATACCAAATCAATCATGTAATCACTCTTCCTATACAGTTAAAGCGTTTAACGGTTCTATAACGGTGGAGGTGCAAAAAGTTATAGCGGAGATAAAGTGAAGATATAGCGGAAAATAGTAAAGGTGCAAAAAGCTTCATTAAACATAAATCTAAATATTTTGAAGTTAATTTATTTTCATTTTAACATCATTTATCTAGGAAAAAAAAATATTACTTGATCTTATATAACAAAACCGAAGAATATCTTGATTTATGCATACTAGATTGAGCGACTATAATAGATTTTTGATTTATATTGTGCACTTATGCCTTAAAATTAGGTCTTTAACTTAACTTTGTTAATTTGGTTTAAAAAATAACTAGTCAAATCAACATTTATATATTAATGTTGCTAAAGCTGATGCTAAAATGTCTTGATTTGGCGACTGTAGCGGAAAATAGCGGGGCTTAAAGCAGATTTATTGTTCAACGACGCTAAATTGAAATAGTGTAGCGGTCGAAGAGCGTTATGTACTATAGCGGAGATTTTACGGGGCTTTAGCAGTGCTTTACTGCACAAAACTCTCCTCTAAAACGAAAATTTAATATTATTGATTTTTTTAAATTATGTATGTTAATAAGTTTATATTTAGATAACAATTATCGTAAAAATATTTAAAATATCAATTTTAGATGCTTAAGTTACTCCGAGATTGTTCCGAGTTGGATTTTAAAATTCGAGATGTCAACCCGAGATATATACCCGAGATATACTCATCTAATTCGAGATCTCGTCTGATACGAGATCTTGTATAGAATTCTCGAAACAAAACACGATCGAAATCCAAGATTTAAAATCTTAGTCTTTTTGCGTTGTGCGCCGTTAATAACTATGGAATACAGTTAACAAAAATTATTTTTTCATCTCATTCTCCTCACAAATTTCTCTACAATGAAATCATCTTTAAAATACAAATCATGGACAATGACTTCTTCAAATCTTCAAATTCTTCAATCTGGAGTGTATAAGTTTGAAGGATTGTTATGTTAACCTTGGGGAGCGAAGGACAATTATCGATTGCACTAAATCATGTTGAATTTCGCTTTCAAGGTAGTGGTCTCGTCCACAACTCCTATCACTTGCTTTTCATTATTCATACCCATCAGTTCCAACAATTTGAAATCGAAATTAAATGTCTTTCACGAGGATTAGGCTAATTCAAGTTTTCGAGAAAATATTGAACTATTATGACAATTAGTGCATTTGGAGAAAAAAATAAGCAATTTGAGCAAAGTTGAATTAAATCCAAAATTTTCAAAACATTAACAACCTAAGAAATACAGTGAATTAATGCTGTCAATATATATGATTCAATCCTAAAGAGGATTCACATTCAAGCAGAGAAATATTGTGATTTTATGCTGATCTCAGGTTCCGTGAACATCTATTTGGTTGTTTGTACCGTGAATGGCTTGAGAATATGCCCTGAATCGGAAATGATCCAGAGACTTTTGGAAACAGTACACTCCAGAATTTCCTTCTACCTTTTTATTTGAATCTATTTTGAGTTTTGACAAAAACTCCATTTTGTTCGTATTTTGAATTTTGAGAATGTATGATAGTTTAAAACTGACTTTGGTTAGTGATATATGTTAACCACATTAACATGAATAAGCTATGGTGCCTAATTTTTATCAAAATATATAATTTTGTAATAAAAATAATTACTAAGGTAGTGGTGAAGTTTGAAAATAAATGCATGAATATATTGAGTATATATACATGGGTATTATTTATGTAGCAATTTAGGCACTATAATTATATAACCTGCAATTTAAATTAGCACATTCTATTGTGGTGCGTAATAAAGAATTAAACATGGTGTAGCATACAATTCAATTTAGTATATTTTATTACTAAACATGACGGGAATTATGTTTAAAGATCACCAAGTTTGGATTGGTTAAGGAAAAAAAAAAGGGAAAGATGAGTCTTTGGGAACTACGAGTGAACGTTACTTCTTTGTAGTGATCTCTTTTATTTTTACAATCTTAAGTAATTTAAAAGAAAAAACGATTTTTTTATATAATATTTGAATAAAGACAAATATAGAATTATATGTTTTACGAACTTCTATTTGTCTAAATTATTGATATTTCATTTATACGAATGTTGGATGGTAAAGTTTAATTAATTTATGCAAACTATTAATTTGAAATATAAGCATTCGATGAAAACTAATAGCATGAAACTGTTATAATTATGAGGAAATGACATTTAGAAATATATTTTTATCTGGTTAAATTAAATTCCATAAATGTTACTACATGAAAAAATATTTTAAGCATGTCTATTGATCATTGATAAAAAATGGTAAGTAAAGAAGAAAATAAATAAAATAATGTTTCTTGAAATAAATGTATAAGTTGCAAAGTCTTAATTAATATATTAATAAGTTGAGAAGTGTAACCGTTAGCCGTCATTGTCATGCCTATAAATATTTCAATTTAGAATGATGGGTTTAATTTATTTCCAAAACATTACTAATTAAAATAAATGATTTAATCATTGATTATATTAATGTAATACAATCAAACACCATAGAAATAGCCCTATTCTTTTGATATGTCACATAAGAAGATGATAAATAAATAAAATTACCATTTTCTTTAAATTTTGTAATCAAATTATTATTATATATATATATATATATATATATATGTTGAGGTTGAGCATTTTGGTATTAGTGAGTCCATATAACATAACTAGTGGTGCTAGAGTGTAGCACTTGATATACTCACCTAGTTGAGTGCGAGAATGAGTCGTCTTCTTTGAGAAATTTGAGCTCTCTAGAGCACTCATGAGTTTCCAAGGTGGGTGCATGACCATTAAAAGCGTATATTTATCGCATAATTTGCAGAAATGGAAAGTGTAATGCGTGTTGTGAGATTTCAAATAAAAATCTTTGTAGTTCAAGAGAAATTCACCATTTAGACAAGTTGATCGACCCAAATCTTTATAATTTTAGAAGAAATTCACTAGTTAGATTAACTCACTTCTTTATGTATCAATTCAATCAAAAGACATTGATACCATGGTTTGAGGTATCAGACGGTACCCCGAAATTTCGGTGGTACCGTACCGGTGCCAAAGGAGAGCGAACCGAAACCGATCAAAAAAATCGGTTTCGGTTACGCTGGTAAAAAAAGAAATGAAACAAGAAGAACAATCGAAGTAAGGCCCAAAATCAAAAGATAAGAATGAGAAAAATCCAGATACCCAAGCAAAATCTACCTCAATTCAGCTTCAGCGACGTCGATCACGAAAACTTGTGCAACAGTGAAGATCGATGACCAACAACTAGCGATTGTTTAGTCGGCAGTGAAGATGGAGGATCGTCTTTTTTTTCCTTTTTCCATTGCCTTAGAGTTTTTTTCTTTTGCCCTAGATTTCAAAAGGGGATTTTGAGTGCGGCAAAGTTTTTAGTGGACAAATTGAAGTTATTTAACTAGGCTGTGTTGTGTAACTTTGTGTTGGGCTGAAATTCTTTAATTTGAATTAGTGTATTATTGTTAAGTAAAATTTGGGATTAATTTGGCTTATATATAATACATAGTGTTAAGTTTAATATGTAACAAACCATTGAAAACTGAAACCGGGATCGAAACCAAAACCGAAACTTCTGAAATTTTCGAAATCGTTCGAAACTAACAAAATTTCAAATGACCGAAACCGAGTTTTCGAACCTTGATTGATACTTATGTATAGAACTTTCTCTTTGTCCAATATGTTTTTGAGTTTCCATGTAGTTAGTGGTAGGTTATTGGATGACTATAATAAAACTCAAAGTTTTTTTATTTGCCCAACATTTTGTATTCTGTATTAATGGACGATTGTATTTGATGTTTATTTATTGACATCAATTTATTTGTGAGACAGAAAAAAATCCGTTCATTTTCACTATCACTCCTTTGAAACCTTTTTTCCCCCTTATCTTGGATATTTTTGCAATTTACATTCTAAAATTTTCACCAAATAGACATACGACTCTAGTATGTCTTCATAATTCAATTAATATTCCTTCATGAAAAGCTGATGAAATATTGTTTGCTTATTGAACTTATGAAGGAAAGGAAAATTAAATATGAAAGCTATAGGAGTATCTCGTCAAAAAGAACAAATATTGTCTAATGATTGAATTTATGAACGAATAAAAAGCTAAACATGAAAAGCTGTATAAATAAAAAGAACAAATACTAAAATGTTCATAATGACCAAAATCCATTAAAAGTTTGACTGAAAAAGATTTTTAAAACAGAAGTATAGTAGGTAGCACGAGGCAATTTTATGTTGCTAAAATTCTTATTCTTGGTTCATAGAAGGCTTAAAATTCAATAATTGTTTGTCATTGTCCTCGTTAGCTGCACTGTTATGTCATCATAATGCAAAAGGAAATACCAAAATTAGCAGTCGTCTCAAAAACGTATGACAACATAACTGATTTGTGATTGAAGGCCAAATTATGATCAAATGCTGAATTATCATCCACAACCTGAATTGTAATCAATCCGTGGGATCCTGTTACTCCACTTTATCTACATTCCTATGTCATGAGCTCATTATTGAACTAGGGAATGGTGCAAATAATTTTGATTTCATACCTTTGTTATTCTTTAAAATGCATTTATAACATGTTATATCAGGGGATATAGTAAAATATATGTGATTTTGTTCATAAACCTTTAATCTTTTTTATTACCACACCACAAGTGCTAGTTGCTTTACTTTAAATCTTTTTCTAATATGTTAACCATTTCAAAACCTTCAAATTATAAATTCCACCCTCATTTGCCTATTAACCAAACTATATTGTAGGAAGCTAATGAAAGCTTAGAGGATGCTAGCAACGAACTAATCCTTTCCGATGAAGACGAGCTGAGATTTCAAATAGGAGAAGTGTTTGCTCACATGCCAAGAGAAGAAGTGGAAGAAAGACTAGAGAAAATGAAAGAAGATGCCGAGAAAGAACTCGTGAAACTCGAAGAAGAGAAGGAATCATTGGTTTCTCAAATGTCCGAACTCAAGAAAATCTTATATGGAAAATTCAAGGACTCCATCAACCTAGAGGAAGATTGATTGAGTATTATTATGTATTTCATAAATTTCATGAGCATCATGATTGAATATATTTTTAGTGGATATTTTGGCTTTGACATTTGGTGTTATTATCATATTATTTTTGTTTTTGATGACTATTTTGATTTTCCTTTTTGCTCCCCACTTATATTTGTGTGTTTTAGGTTTGAATTTGTGGAGTGTGATGTGTAAGGAGCAAGCTTTTGTAGTGCATTGTTATGTCACATGTTTAGGTAAAGTTAGAACTATGAGTTTGCTAGAATAAGAACTTTTTCCTTCTTATTTTTTTGGTTGTTTGCTAGTAATAACTTTAAATTATTATGTGTTTCTAAATTCACACAATGAGTACGCGTGTCAGTTATTTATAAGTGATTATTTCTCTCTCTTTTTTTTTTATCTCTATGTTTGCTGAAACTTTTAATGATTCAAACATTTTTTCTTTTTATTAAAGCTAAGAAGTACTATGTTTTTTCAACTATTCTTATATGATTGAAACGAGAAGGAATAGTAGATTTCAATACATTAGGGCGTGGAAATAGTTTCATGTTTCTTTGGTTGCTATCAAGCTTTGGTCTTTGGGTGGAGCCATTAGGCATGGACTTTAATGGAATAATTAACAATAATTCATTCACAATATGTCGACATTTATAGCAAAGAATAATATTGTTAAATACCACCACTTGTCAACACAACCAAAATAAACAGCTTTTCAAAGATACAGTTGTCCTGGTTTCAAGATTCTTATTATAAAAATATAAAAGATATAAACTATATGTGTATGCAGATAATAGATGTTTACAATGACTATTTTTTATTCGACAACTTAGTTTGTGGTATTAATATAAAGAATTTCCTAAGTAGTTGGACAGTTACATGTCAATCAAATATACAAATATATTCTCTCTACCATTATTTATATATTATATACGTTGATCATGTACACCATGTATATTCTTTTTGTTAGAAAACGTATTTGTCAAAATTTTGGCGAAGGACACAATGCTGTATGGACCATGAGTAGTCATGTGCTGCATTAGTTAAAAAAGTTTTTTGTTAAAAATCAGATGAGTAATGTTGCTTATTGTGTCTCCCCATGCTAAAAACGATTTTTACCTTTAAGATATGTGACTTTTCAATTTTTTGAGAAATCCTTTAGATAAACATTTTTGGCCAATTTACAGCTATAATTAATGATCCAATTAAAACTAAAAAGCACGATGGGTGTAGGTCAGATTATCAGTAGGAGTGTTGATATTAATGAACATTCTTTGGTTCCATTCAAACTAAAGACAAACACGAGCAGGTAATAGTGAAGATAATATAAGTAAGATTTTATAATTTTTGACATATCGAAATCTAAAGTCGTTTCAGTAATAGTCACAATTAAAATTATTGTTGGTCATATTATAGTCGTAAATGTTAATAACGTTTAAAAGAATAGAATTGGTTAATGGACAATTAAAATATAGATGTTACATATTCTAAGTCTAAGTTATAGAAGACACATTATGTGAATATATATATATATTTTTTTAATTTTTCTGAAATTCAATTGTATTTAATTTATTGTACACGCAATTTTGATCTGGAAGGATAAAAGCCAAAAAGTTAAGTAATCAATTTATCCAAAATAAGTTTAAAAATATTAGTCCATATTTAACCAAACCAATTTACAATCAAAAATACTAAATAAATGCTTTTAGATCAAATCAAATCATATAATAATTATTTACTTTTGCTTTTTTAACAGCTACTATGAGAAAACAGAATAACTAGCTAAAATTTGAAGCAATGAAAAATACCCTTGGCTTCAATTGGAAATGACATCATTTACGATAATTTTTTAGCTTATAGGTTTTAACCATCAAAGGTGCGATTTTAAATCTTTTTTTATGATCAGTTTTGTAGGAAATAAAACCACGCTTGAAAGTTAATTTTTATGTGTCATGAAAACTACTCTAAAATTATGAAATTACGTATATTTCTAAATAACAAATATACGTTGCACTAAAAATAAATATAAAAATGCGATCTTTTAAAACTGAAAAATTAAAGTTTGAACATTGTATCATAGATCCATAACAAACTCTCTTAGAAAAAAAATCTAATTAGAAGATAAAATATTAAAATTGAGAAATTATAATAAGTAATGTTTGAAGCTATTAAATTAACACTCAATTCGATGCTTTAGAAAGTTAGCAAACCTTATTTTTTATAACCCTAATAAACACCTAAGAGTCTTATTATTTCTTGAGGGTATACATTATGTTAATTCATTCTTTTTATGTTCTTATACATTAGGTCAGATTATCAGTAGGAGTGTTGATATTAATGAACATTCTTTGGTTCCATTCAAACTAAAGACAAACACGAGCAGGTAATAGCGAAGATAATATAAGTAAGATTCGTACCATTTTGCCTTGCAAAAAAAACGAGGAATGAATAAGTATATTAAAAGGCAATGTATGTAAAAGCAAAGTGAGCAGGGCTTATTCGTTGATTAGAACCCTACATGTTAATATTTTTTATGAGCTAAGATTCTATTGTGAAGAAAAATACGTAAAGCACTGCTTAATGATGAGCTGATGATAATGAAATGTTAGCTAATTATGTCATTATGCGATGCTATTAATCGAAAATAAGGTATCAAGTATAGAATAGGTTACATTTAGGGTTCTTATATCTACCATCACTTTCTCTTAATCACCATTGATCTTTAATCTAAAACCATTAATCAAATAATGAAAAATTCAAATTCATCTTCAGGTGGATTTGCAAATGAGAAAGAGACAAGGTTGATTTTTACTTTAGAAAACATTCAATACTATAGTTTTAAAACATAATTTTCCCAAAAGTTAAATAATGTACTATAAATCATGTTAAGAAATTACTTTTTCAACAGCATTTCAACATAGTCTGCATCTGGTTGTAAAGATCGGGTTGAATTTTTTTTTTCTCGCCATCATTTGCTTTTTAAAATAGAAATAAGAAGTAGGGAGTAAATGAATGTGTTTAGTGTTTTAATATTTTAACTAAGGACGATAGAGATAAAAATATATATTTTATTAATAAGATGTACACCTCTCGTACCGATTTAATTTTATTTGGAGTGCTCATAAAATTTGGCTCCTCTATATTCAAAATAAGAGTTTCAATAACAATAATCTAAATTTAATATAATTACGTGGGTTCATATGTTGAAATTCAATTATAATTTTTTTGAACTTTATTGCTTTTAGTTTATTACATTTATATTAAAAATTATATTAATTCAATCAGCCGTGCACAAAATTTATATGGATGGATGTAGATACGATCTAGAATTCTTTTGGATTACAGAGGGAGCAAACTAGTGCCTTGAATTATTAAGTTCAACTTGACATATAATATTGATATATTTTTGTTGTTCTTTGTTGACTAAATTTTTGCATCATGAACATCAATTTTATTTGGTCGTACTAGTAACAACAGTTTAACAATAAAATATACTTGACGATCTATTATCTATTTCCAGTGAAAACTAGTCGGATTATCAAAATTTACAGACCGTTTAGCATTTAACATGAAAATTAAGGTAGTGTTTGGTTTGTTATTTTTAGTTTTGGGTTTTCGTCCATACAAAAATGCATACGACGCATTTATATTGTCGAGAACGACCGGTTTAGAAAACGAAGTTAATATATAAAATAGAAAACAATTTTTTTTATTTTCCGCGTTTTGAAAAATAACACAATCACGTGAAACAATCAATTATTCTGTCGTCCCTCTACCTCATTCGCCTTCCCATCCGTCTTTCTATCATCCACTCCGTCGTCCCTTCATTCTGTTCATAGAGATATATATTGAAAACCGAAAATACAAAATTCGTTTTTAAACAAACACTACTTAAGTTTCTTATTTCTCGTTTTAAATATGTATTACAGAAGGCATGAAAGAAAACATGAGGTTGGGAGAAAACAGTTTTTTTATTTTCCAAAAGACAAAAAAAAGAGTACATTTTTAATTTTATATGTTAAAATCTTTGTCCAAATCGATCATTTTTCGACCTTCGTCCTCGTACCTTTTGAAATATATAAACTGAACATGGAAGCACAAAATTCAAACCAAAATAAGTCTTAGCTTGCTGATTAACTACCAATGGATAGCTGGATCGGTACCAATCAGTAGGTTGGTTGAATTTTGTTCCTTTCCCCACTTAAGATTCGAAGATGAACGTCGATGATGATGTAGTCATCATCGGAATTATCTTCTAGCGACAAAAGTGAGCTTAATTTATTAATTAACACAGAATATAAAAAACAGAGCAGCTAAATATTTTCATTACATCGGGATTTACTTTAGCATTCTTTACATATACTTCTGTCAAAATCAAACCCAATAACGTGCCCACGCAAGGATCAAATACAATTGAAAATAAACATAGTAAAGAGTCGGAACCATATATGATGATGAGGCCTGAACTCCTTAGTACAGCGGAAACAAAAATCTTTTTTAGTTACTAAGTCTCCTGCTCAGTCTTCGATCTATTACTGCGGCTTTTATTTCAAACCTGTCTAATCTCATAGACTCAGTCTACTCAAATGAGCACCGAGTTTATGGGGAAACAATAATAAAAACACGGATCAGACATAAAATATAGTGTGAATAATTTTCACCACAAAACAATCATATCGCAAGACCAAATTGTACTGCACAGGTTGGGTTTCGGCTTCACTATTCAAACATCAAGAGTGGAACATTCAAAATACTGATGCAACCGGTTCTTATCTACATCTGCATCTTACGCTTTCTAAGCAGTCCCTATTTACTTCTGCACTCCCGGCGTAGTCCTTACTCAATTTCCAAATTTAGTTTATTCCTTTTATTGATTACAATACTAAACTGCTAAGCACCCTGCACAGTCCCGACTAGGTTCCCATTTTAGACTATTCTTTAATCTATTGATCTACTACTCGCTACCGTGCTCCGCACATCTTTGTATTCATAACTTAATTGTCCCGTAGGCGTGAATCCATTTTAAACATTTGCTTAACTTATGGAACTGCCCCGCGGTCCTTGAAAGTTGAATGTCTATCCTCACTTTCGCAAAGTGCGCATTCAAGTGAGCGTCTCCACCAGACATCAATAGCCCTTCCAATCTCATTCTTAGCACATGATCCCTTCCCCATA
This sequence comes from Allium fistulosum, assembly GCA_030737815.1. Taxonomy (NCBI): domain Eukaryota; kingdom Viridiplantae; phylum Streptophyta; class Magnoliopsida; order Asparagales; family Amaryllidaceae; genus Allium; species Allium fistulosum. The sequence continues at coordinate 93,262,007 of CM060908.1, read as the reverse complement.
CCGACCTAGCCTCTCTCCGAGTCCCACCTGCTTATCTTTTACTAGGTTTCATTTACTACTTTCCTTGGTGCATTACCACCGTGCCCCAGTGCCGAGTGCTTCCCACTTTTCTTTTTTAAGTACTCTTTCCAATTTTGACGCAGTATGACCCCATCATAATATGCCCAGTTCGTATTTACATGTCACACCAACATTGTTACAGACAAATCCTGACAGCGTTGACAATGTCTTTATACGTGTCGTTATCTTATTCGTCCTTATTTTACTTTCTGTTATTTGCAGTATCTTTTTTCTTTCTTTTCAACAAATGATTTGGATTTGGTTTCCTTTTTCCCAACACCTATTAATATATATTTTTTCATATAAATTTATTTTTATGCGCCTCGCCAGCTCCCCAGTTGCCCCAATGCAGTACTTAGCCGTTCTGTTTTATTTTCCTTATAGAAAATTCTAATGAATTCCCAGAAAATTTGTGAACACTTGTTATAACATAGTTAACCTTTATTTGGACTTTTATGGGTGCTTCTCACATTTATTTCCTAGTCATGCATCTTTAAAAAATTATATAAAATCATATGAGATTAAAAAAAAATTCCAAACTAAAAACTCATCTATAAAGTCATAATTAGAATATCATATAAAACTTTCATGGTATTTCCAAATTATTAAAGTAGGAAAAACACATCTAAACATTCCATGTTTATCTATTCTTCCCAAAAACATTTATCAAACCTTTTTATATTTGTTAATAGAAACCTGTATGATTCCATTATACTTAAAAAGGCTTAAATCTAAACCGAGACCATATATTAAGGATCGGTATAGAAAGGTTACGTATTACTCACTTGGATCTTTAAGATGTCTAGCTTTAGTTTTCATTATTCCCTTTAACTTACGTTTTCTTTAACTTCTCTCTATTTTTCCTCTTTGAGCCACCATCATTAAAATTTCTCACTAGCTTTTATTTTATTTTGAGTAAGATGGAATGAATGGATAAAAAAGAGTAATATTTATTATCCCATAATAATTTGGGCTTAACCCCTCCAACTCCTTTTCCATTAATGCATTTCCTCTTACTTCTCTTATTAGGGTAGCCCTTGCCTTTTAATTAATTTATTGATTGATTTAGATTTAGAGTCGTTACAGTCTTCCCTCCTTAAAGGAATATCGCCTCCGAAATTCAATTAAGGTTCACTGGAGTTTGTCCTCTATTCCATACTTACCCTAAGTGGACCCATGAATTCCCAATCCATGCATACAAAACGTACTAGTGCTATATACAAATATGGTAAACAACCATAATATTCATACATATATATGGTCTACATCAATACAATTCAATGCATAGCTCATGCGCTAATCTGAAATGAGCAACTTTGGATAAGTTTTCTTTACCTTATCCTCTGTTACCCACATGCAGTCCTCCCGATCTGTGCTCCACTGGACACATGCTAGCTTCACTACCTTGTTCCGAAGCTTCTTCTCATGCTGATCCACTATTCGAACTGGTCTGTGCATATATGTCATATCTAGCTTTATGACCAGGTCTTCTACTGCGCCCGGATCTTGAATGCATTTTCGCAAACATAATACATGAAACATAGTATGAACCCTATAAAAACAGTAGGTAGACCCACCTTATATGTCACCTTTCCAATCCTATCTATGATCGAAAATGGTCCTACATATCTAGGTGCTAAATTTTCTGCTTTTTCGAAGTGCATTACACCCCTCATCGGAGAAACCTTCACGAACACTTAATCATCTACTACGAACTCCAATTCCTTTCTTCTTGTGTCGACATAACTCTTCTACCTAGATTGCGCCACCTTCATCCTAGCTTGGATCAGTTCTACTTTCTCAATAACATCCTTCACTACAACTGGCCCCAAAATGATCTTATCCCTTGCCTCCACCAACATGCATGGGACTTACATAACCTTTCATACAACGCCTCAAATGGAGCCATCCCAATATCGCTCTGATAGCTGTTCTTATACGAGAACTCCACCAGATGTAAGTAATCCTCCCAAGACTGACCGAAGTCTAAAATGCATCCTCTTAGTGAGTCTTTCAGGATCCTATTGATCCTCTCAGTCTGCTCATCTGTCTAAGGATGGTATGTAGTACTCTTGCACAGTTATGTGCCTATTACCTTCTGTAAACTTCACTAAAACACGTTAGTGAACAACGTATCTCGGTCACTAATAATAGTACTAGACACCCCGTGCAGTCCCACTATTACCTTTACATGTATTTTTGCTAACTATAGCGTGGTCCTCTTAGCCGTCACTGGAATGAAATGGACACTCTTAGTTAGCCTATCAACTATAACCATATGCCTTCATTCCTTGTCCTCGTCCTTGGCAACCCATCTACGAAGTCCATAGATACTGAATCTCATTTCCACACTAGAACCTCTAAAGTCTGTAGAAGCCCACTTAGCTTCTGATGTTCTGCCTTCACTTGTTGGCATGTAAGACATCTTCTCATATACTCTCCCACATCTTTCTTCATTCCTTCACAGAAGAAACTCCTTTTCATATCTTGGTGTTCGTCGACGGAAATTCTATCGGTTTAGAAAACCGTCGAACAAATTTAAATTAAAATTTACCGCAAGCGTACGGCGTACACTTTGTAGTACATGGCGAATACAGGTCGATCCGTAGGGAATTGTGAGAGGTTAAAAATCTATTCAATCAAATTAGACCAAAGAGAGATGAAGTTGTTAACTACAAAAAAGAAGCTAAAGCTAGAATTAAAATGTGATTTACAAACTATTAAAGTGGAGGACAATTTAGAGGCAAATCCACTCTCATATTTTTGTAAATTAACAAACAAAGAATTTATGATCTCTAACTTGATATTAAGCGAAATAATCGTTGCATTATTGATCATAAGTATGGTTTGTTTATGTTATTAATTAACATAACTCAAACCATCAAACTATAATACAACAATTATACCACTTATAACTTTCATGAAAATGAAGCCAAAGCAAAAGTTATTTTAAGTATGATCTATTTACTATTGTAACTAGTAATATAGATCATCAAATTTCATTTTTACTTTCATTTCAAAATCAAAAATGGATTAGAAAATGATGATGCAACTTGTGTTTATGTTGAATAAGAATAGCTCATTTGCAAAAGCAACATAATCTATCAAACCCACTTGTATAAACTTGCATCAAAATTCACTCTCATGAAGTATAAACAAAAGAGATCATAAATCATAGAAATGTTGAAATTACATAATATTTGAGAGCTTCATTACCCCTAAATTGAAAGGGTTTAACTACTCATTTGTGGCATTGAAGCAACACTTGTAAATTTCAACATGAAAGAGCAAAGAAATGAAAACTAAGAAAAGGAAGAAAGAGAGATTAACTACTAACTAATTGCATAAAAATTAAAGCTACACTACTTGCATAAATGTAAATCTAAGTTATGAACATGAAAGGAAAGAGAGCATAGAAATAAACATTAACAATAAAACAAAGAAAAGCATGTAGAAAAAGGAGAAGAAAGAGGCTTGGAAGCCATTTTTATTTCATAGAACATTGAGCTTACAATTTGATCTCTTAATTTCCTAAGTAAAATGAAAGAGTAGAAGATAGTTTCATGTACATAAGAGGGCTATATATACATGCATAAAACTCTAATTCTATTTTTAGGGGCTTCCTAAAATGCCCTTTTGGAAGTGTGGCCACCAAGTAACCATTAGCCACTAATTAAACCATCATTTGTTGTGTATGAAGCTTTAATCTCCACTTAGTTTGTCCATTAGCTCATAATTGTACATTTAGGTAAGTGGGTGGGGTCCTCCATGATCTTGAACTTGAATTATTTTCTCTTCATTCCTTTGTATTTCATTTGTGCATGCATGTATATTCATATAAGCCTCTTCCATATGCATCCAAATTCCTATAAAAATTATCAAAAAATGTCCAAGTAAAAATTCTTAAATTGACACAAGCACAAAAATGACCATTTTGCCCCTGAATGAAGATGAAAATATGATGGTTTGAAAATAATTGAATTTTGGTTTTACACATGTTAAAATGCCCAAATATGATGTTTATTTAAATAAAAAGAGAAAATATGGGTGTAAATATATGCACATCAAATACCCCCACACTTATCTTTTTATTCGTCCTCGAATAAAGGAAAACTAAGATAAATCTGTTTACGTAGGGAGCACGATTGCATTGAGCGTATGCAACAAGCCGTTAAACTTCTGGGTGTCCCCAGTAGGACGAGTGTTGTCTCGTGATGGTTTTCAGCGGATACTATCCACAAAATCCAGATGCAAAGTGAAAATATTTACAAAATGCAAGATTTATTTACAATGGGATGAATGCAAGTTCTTGAAAATATTTACAAATGACGGATTTACTCTTAAATCGACACAAAGAAGTTAAATATAAGTCTTGGTCATTATCTTGAAAATTTAAATCATTTACTCGTCAAAATTTCCAACAAAAATCAAGTCATCATAGACAATAGTTTAACTCGTTGTTTCAGCCGATAACAAAGTGTAACTATGAAATAAATCCTTAGTTGATTATCAAAGTTTACTAAAGTGGTATTTTCATTTCTTTTCAATAACAAATCAAATCAAATAAGTAAAAATAGTGCTAGGATTTCAATTGCTTGCTCTCTTATTATTTGTAAGAAAAAATTACACACCTAGCTCAGGTAAACTGAGGCCAGATATACCACCCATGCATTGCCTTTCGGGCTTATGTGATGGGAGTACAGAGCATGGCGAGTGCACACACTTTCATGCATACACCTATCGACCGTAGGTGGTTTTTATTAAGTCTGTTCTTTGTTTTTTTTGTTTTTTTACATGTGTTCCACACATGCATAACCGTGAGGACTTTTAAATGAGTATGAAAGCACATAATCAAAGATTCCAAGTAATTCACCCATGCATAACCGTGAGGACTTTTAAATGAGAGTGAATACTTTGGATGTTATTATATATATATATATATAAGAGAGAGAGAGAGTTTTGCAAAATCATCTTAGCACCATTTAACTTAGAAGACAAAAATGTTATATCCTTTACTTTAAATTTACCACTTTTTAAACAAAGATTTTCAATTAGAACATACTTCATAATTAACATAGATGAACCTTCCTATATACTAGTTAAACCATTGTTATTTGTAATCAAACTTCATTTTTATTTTTGTTAAGACAAACAAATTTTCAAATATTTCAATATATTAACCAAAACTTATACTTATCCCATAGTGTTTCTTCAAAAATAAATCAAAATGGTAATAAGATAATGTTTTTGAGATATAGGAGTTTTGAGATTTTTTTTAGTAAGAAAACGAAAATTCAAAAATGCCATGAAAAACCTTGAAAAACTAAAAAAAATGAAAATGAGACTCCCCCCACACTTAATTTTGACTGTGTCCCCATAGTCAATGCATGATATAATGAGTGTAACGAGAAAAATATGTACATATTTACAAAAGAGGGTTAACATTCTTACTAGACGTAGCTTGGCTCATGATGGATCATGAGCTCCTCCTCTTGGTTATTTGGCAATTCCAAGAAAGGTTTCAAACGATGACCGTTGACTTTGAAAATTGATCCATCCCTGGGGTTTTCTATTCCTACGGCACCATGTGGAAAAACAGTTCGTACCACAAATGGTCCGGTCCATCTTGATTTAAGTTTCCCCAAAAATAAATGAAGTCTCGAGTCATATAAAAGAACTTTCTGGTTAGGCGAAAACATTTTTCTTAGGATTGACTTGTCATGAAAAACTTTTGTTCTTTCTTTGTAAATTTTCTCGTTTTCATACGCGTCATTCCTAAGTTCTTCTAGTTCGTTGAGTTGCAATTTTCGGTTTTCGCCAGCTTTTTCAAGGTCAAAGTTTAAGTTTTTTATTGCCCACAACGCTTTGTGTTCGATTTCAACGGGTAAATGGCAAGCTTTGCCGTAAACTAAACGAAATGGGGACATCCCAAGGTTAGTTTTAAAAGCAGTACGGTAAGCCCAAAGCGTGTCGGTCAATTTCTGAGACCAATCTTTTCGATTTTTGTTGACAGTTTTCTCCAAGATTTGTTTTATTTGACGATTCGAAACTTCAACTTGCCCACAAGTCTGAGGATGATACGGAGTGGATAACTTGTGGGTTATCGAGTATTTCTTCATTAAAGTTTCAAAAGAACGGTTACAAAAATGGGTTCCATTATCACTGATTATTGTGCGAGGTGTGCCGAACCTTGAAAAGATGTTTTCTTTGAGAAATTTCACAACAATTCTATGGTCATTGGTCTTGCACGGAACGGCTTCAACCCATTTTGAGACGTAATCAACAGCGAGAAGGATATACAAGTTTCCAAAAGAATTGGGAAAAGGTCCCATAAAGTCGATACCCCAAACATCAAAGATTTCGATGGTAAGAATGGGGTTTAGAGGCATCATATCTCGTCGAGAAATTCGTCCAAGCATTTGACATCGATCGCAAGTTTTACAAAATTTGAATGAGTCTTTGAAGAGAGAAGGCCAATAGAAACCACACTGAAGCACCTTTTCCGCAGTTTTTCGAGGACCGAAATGTCCATCGCATGCTTGATCATGGCAAAATGAAAGAACACTCCTTATCTCATTATCCGGAATGCACGTCGGATGATTTGGTCGGGACAATATTTGAATAAGTATGGATCGTCCCAATAGAAATATTTCACTTGGGACATGAATTTGTATTTATCCTGTTTGGACCACGATGAGGGAGTTTCTTTAGTGACTAAGTAGTTCACTATATCAGCGTACCATGGGTCGATAGAAATTGAAAGAAGTTGTTCATCGGGGAAGTTTTCATTGATCGGCAAAGAAGATGGTGCGTTCGGAAGATAAGACAAGTGATCGGCTATGACATTATCGGATCCTATTTTGTCTTTGATTGTAAGGTCAAATTCTTGAAGTAAAAGGATCCAACGAATCAAGCGTGATTTGGCATCCTTTTTAGAGAAGAGATATCGAAGTGCGGAGTGATCCGTGTACACAGTAATGTGTGACCCTATCAAGTATTGTCGGAATTTTTCGAGAGCAAAAACAACAGCTAGAAGCTCTTTTTCGGTTGTTGTGTAGTTGAGTTGAGCGTCGTTCAAAGTCATACTCGCGTAGTAAATCACGTGAAGGATCTTGTTGATGCGTTGTCCTAAGACAGCACCAACGGCAAAGTTTGAAGCATCACACATTATTTCGAAAGGAAGATCCCAATTGGGCGCACAAATGATTGGAGCAGAAATGAGTTCGTTCTTAAGACGTTCAAAAGAAGAGATATAATCAGAGTTAAAATCGAAAGGAACGTCTTTTCCAAGAAGAGTCGTCAAAGGACGAGCAATTTTGCTAAAGTCTTTCACAAACAGTCGGTAAAAGCCAGCGTGTCCAAGAAATGATCGAATGTCCTTAACAGTTTTGGGAACAGGTAGGTTTGCAATTACGTCGATTTTCGCTTTATCTACCTCAATGCCTTTATTTGAGATGATATGTCCAAGCACTATGCCTTGTTTGACCATAAAGTGGCATTTCTCCCAATTCAAAGTCAAATGTTTTTCTTTACATCGATTTAGAACCAACTCGAGATGATGTAAACATTGGGAAAAAGAATCGCCAAAGATTGAGAAATCATCCATAAAAACTTCTAGAAAGCGTTCAATCATGTCGGAAAAGATTCCAACCATGCATCGTTGGAAAGTCGCAGGGGCGTTACAAAGTCCGAATGGCATACGTCGATAAGCAAAGGTACCAAATGGACACGTGAAAGTCGTTTTCTCTTGATCTTCGGGAGCGATGGGAATTTGGTTATAGCCAGAATAACCATCAAGGAAGTAGTAAAATTCATGGCCGGCTAAACGTTCGAGCATTTGGTCGATAAAAGGAAGGGGGAAGTGATCTTTTCGTGTTGCGGCATTTAGTTTTTGGTAGTCAATGCAAACACGCCAACCCGTTTGAGTATGAGTTGGAATAAGTTCGTTTGAATCGTTCTTGACAACGGTTAGCCCAGACTTTTTCGGTACAACGTGAATTGGGCTAACCCATGAACTATCGGAGATTGGGTAAATGATTCCGTTGTCAAGAAGTTTAAGAATTTCATCACGCACCGCATCTTTCATTTTTGGGTTAAGCCTTCGTTGCACGTCACGAACAGGTTTGGCATCGTCGATTAAATGAATGCGATGTTGGACAAGAGCGGGACTAATTCCATTTATATCGAAGATCGACCATCCAATCGCTTCCTGGTTTTTCGAAAGAATAGAGAGAAGAGAAGCTTCTTGATCAAGAGAGAGAGAGTTGCGGAAATTATGACGGGCAACGTTCCGTTATTACCTAAGTATGCGTACTTAAGGTGATCGGGAAGTGGTTTGAGGTCCAACTTCGGGTGTTTTTCGATCAAAGAGTTTGATTGAGATTCGGACTCAACTTGAAGCGATTCAAAGGGAAGAGTGTATTCAATCTCGTTGGGAATTTCGTGAAACAATTTTTTGTACTCGGCCTCGTGTTAATCATTAAAATCAAGTGTTTCATTTTCAAAGTTTTCGTGAATGGCACTAATTTCCAACGTTTGATCACGAGGTTCGTTCGATTGGCTTTCAAGATTGAAAATGTTGAGATCCAAAGTCATGTTTCCAAAAGATATTTTCATCGATCCGTTATGACAATTGATTAAGGCATTTGAGGTGGCTAATAATGGTCGGCCTAGAATCAATGGAATTTGACTTGCGGGATTTGTCACGGGTTGTGTTTCGAGAACAATAAAATCAACGGGGAATATGAATTGCCCTACTTGAATGAGCACGTCTTCGATTTCTCCCACGGGCTTCTTAATGGAACGATCGGCAAATTGAAGCGTGACTTTTGTGGGTTTGAGCTCACCTAAGCCTAATTGTTCGTACACGGAATATGGAATCAAGTTGACACTCGCGCCTAAGTCGATCAAACATTTGTTAATCGTCTTGTCACCAATTGTACACGAAATCATAGGGCAGCCAGGATCTTTGTATTTTACGGGCATGGATTGGGATAAGACTTCACTCAGACTGGCGGCTAAGAAGACTTTTTTGGGCACTTGAGTGTGTCGCTTTTGGGTACACAAGCCCTTAAGGAATTTCGCGTAAGTTGGGACTTGCTGAACGATGTCAAGAAGCGGAATGTTAACTTTGACTTGTTTAAAAATTTCCAACATCTTTCCAATTTAGTCTGAGTGCTTCTTTGGTCGAAGACGATGTGGAAATGGGACACGATACTTGGTATATTTTCGTACCTCCAGGATGTATGGTAAACTTTGAACAATGACATTCATCCAATGCTTCCTTCTACAGTTCATCTGTACTTGGAACTACAACCTACCATTCTTCCATGGTCTGCCTTCTTTACCAACATTGAATCCCTTCAGCTCTACTTCTTTGTCTCCTAAGTCCAAATTCCTTGCCATGTCTGCACAGAACTTGTCTCCCATCTGCAGTTCGGCTGTCCTTTCAACCAGCATGGGATTGACTTATCTGCCCCTAAGTACTAAGTATAAAGTCTAGTCAAATTTAAATTCTTTGTGAAATCCGCTAGCATTATCTATGATAGCATTCTGGATGCACTGCTCGAACCTGCGCTAGACCGATACTGCATGTCACACGCAGACAAGGTTTCTAAAACAACACATTCCTATATCATAGCCAAAACATAAGTTTGCTTTTTTCGGCTTAAGGCATCAACTACTTTGTTGCCTTTTTTTGGGGTATACTCTATCCCATAATCATATAATACTAGAAACTCTAACCACCTCTACTACCTCATATTTAGCTCCTTTTGAGAGAACATATATCTCAATGACTTGTGGTCAGTATACAACTCAAATCTCTCCCCTAAGAGATAATATCTCCAAATCTTCAATGCGAAGACAACTATTGCTAACTCCAAATCATTCATTGGATACCGAACTTCATAGGGTCGCAACTGCCTAGATACATAAGCAATTACTCTACCTTTCTACATCAAAACTATGCCTAACCCCAACCCAACGCATTAGTGTATATGGTCATACCATCATTCCCTTTAGGTATTACCAACACAGGTGCATTTGGCAATTTACACTTCAATTCCTTGAATGGCTTCTCACACTCCTACGCCCAAACAAACCGCTCACCCTTCTTGGTCAACCTTGTCATCAGCGTAGCTAAAGAAGTCTTTGATGAATCTCTGGTAATAGCCAGCCAATCCTAAGAAACTTCGCACCTCGGTCACAGTATCAGATCTCTTCCACCCATTTACTACCTCTACCTTCGAAGGATCTACTGCTAACCCTTCTTTCGAAATCACATGGCCTAGGAACTTCACTTTCCTTCTTAAAAACTGACACTTAGAAAATTTCGCCTTTAACTTATGCCGTCTCAATGTCCCTAGCACAAGCCTTAGGTGAACTGCATGTTCCTCCTCATCTTTGGAGTGCACCATGATGTCATCTATGAACACCAACACATATCTATCCAGCTTATCTCGGAAGATCCTATTCATCAGGTCTACAAAAAATGCAGTCACATTGATTAGCCCAAATGGCATAACCAACCACTCAAATGACCCATACCTTGTTCAGAAGACAGTCAAAGGAATAATTTCCTCCGCAAATCTCAACCGATGGAACCTTGTAACCAAGTTTAACTGTGTAAACACATTTAACTGATCAAACAGATCATTAATTCTTGGCAAAGGATACCTAATCTTCACCGTTCTTTCATTCAGCTTCCGATAGTCTATGCACTGTCTTAAAGACCCATCAGACTTCTTTACGAACACCGCTGCTGCTCCCCAACATAAACTGCTTGGCTTTATGAAGCTATTTCCTTCTAACTCTGCCAACTACTTGTTTAGCTGCTCCATTTCCTTTGGAGGCATTCTACCTAGGGCTCGACTAAACGGCTCAGTCCCTGGTAGCAAGTCAATACGAAACTCTACCATTCTCGGAGATGGTAACCCCATATCCGGTTCAAACAAAACCTCGGAATTCCTTTACTACTCGTACTGCTCCCAGATTTTGTTCTTCCGAGGCTAAAACGAATAAAACGCCTGTTAACCTAAAAAATGGATCAACACCCTGGTTTGAGTGTGAAAGCACCAGCCCTGTTTATCAAGGAAAATAAAATAAAAAAGCAATAGTAAATAGCAGAAAAGGTAAAGAGACAAGAGATTTTTATAATAGTTCGGCTGTTAACGAAGCCTATGTCCACTTTATAGATTCTTTTTTTGATCAACTGTTATTAAAAAGGAGTTTAGATTACAATATAATTCTCCATTCCTTGATTAGATCAAGCCACCATTGCTAGAGACAAAAGGAGGATCTCAGTTGTCCCTTCATGGCTGTTATGTGGGAGAAGAAGAGTGAAGAAATAATGGCAGAGTTTTAGCAGAGATTAGATCCTCTCAATTATTGCAGATATGATGGTATTTATAAGGGTTAGAGAGAATTTGAGCCAGAGCCACTTACCAAAAGCCTACAGTCATCATGTAGAGGTCGCTTAAGAAGTTTGGGTGTGTTTGGAGCTAACTTTTCGGATCATTACCTATCCGATTGGATCGGATCGGTACCGATCCGAAAAGTTATACAATTTTTAAGTCTTCTCAATTTGGTTTTCTTCCTATCCCATATTTGAGTACTTTGTCTGAATATCAACTCGTTTGGAGTTAGTTTGATCATCCATCTTCATAGATCATCCAATTCATCCCTTCATAGAAGATCCATCCATAACTCACTCCATACTTAACCAAATGATACGAAACTTCATACATGCAATGTACATGAGTAGCAGAGCCTCCAAATCGGATCTCATGAGGATTTGAGCTAAATATTTGGATCGGCAATGATATAGTTGAGTCGGATCGACGGTGATCCAAACCCTTAGCTTATTTTTGAATCTTCTTCTGGGTCGTAAGAGGTCCAGCCATAACTCACTCAATACTAAACCAAATAATACGAAACTTCATACATGCAATGTACATAGTAGGAGAGCCTTCAAATTGATCTCATGAGGTGGGGCCCATCCTAGGTGGGTCGGACATGATCCTTCAAACTAACTAAATTTGAAGGAGATCCATCCATAACTCACTCAATACTTATCGAAATCAGATAAAATTTTGCAAGTAGCTTCTAAAGGATGTGTGGGACCTACACTATTGATCACAGGTGGTGGGGCCCAACCAAAATGGATCGGATGATCTGATGAGTTTGGATTGGTGACGATACAAATTGGCTTGGCTAAATGACTTCATTTTTGGTGTGAGCCTTCTTTTTTTTCTTTTAAGTGTCCCCTCCAATTTCATGTCAGTCCGAATCCGTATGAGTTCTGTAGGTCCATTTTAAGTTGCTCTGATCCAATAGCGGGTAGGTATTTGAATGAGTCTTCACTTCTTGAACTAGATAGCTTTGAATGTTACCAAACTTGATAGGTGAGCTTAGTAGAGGTGTAGGAGTGCAATGCAAGTTGTTAGAAGGAACCATGAGCTAATATTTTGGATCGGTACTGATTCAATTGGATCGGAGGTATCGATCCGAAGAGTTAGCGTAATTCTGGACCAAACTTCTTATGTTTCTTTGTCTCGTACTTTTAGGCCTTCAGGCCAAGTTTCGAGTCGTTCTTACTTAATCAGAATGTCCTAACTTCTTTTGAATTCTGTTGGGTTAAAAACTCAATTAACACTTGCCTCCCAAAGTATGCCTTTTGAATGAAATGCGTGCTTTGCTCCAGAACAAATTCCAGTAATGAGTCTTCGATTGTTGAGCTTTCCGACGACTTTTAGCCTTGGTGAACCATCCTGTTCCTTTGGATTCTTTCATCAATCATAAGTCGTTCCAAACCTGTTATGGCCTAAGACTCTAGACTCTACCTAACTATAATCTATACATCACAATCACTCCAGTTTCATTTGGAGTTATTACATCACATGTCTCTAATTACATCACACATCTCTAATCGTCCCATGTTCATCCAGGATTTACATCGTTACCACTTAGATTTAATTTAGAGTTATAATATCATATATTAAAATCACATCATATATCGAAATCATATCACATCATATATCAAAATCACATTATATCACATCACATATCAAAATCATCCTGTGTCTATCCAGGATTTATCCATTTCATTCTATTTATAAGGCATTCAAATCCTTTACGCAAAATAAAATCTGTTTTAAGGTTTGATTTCTTTGGACCGTTTAAGTTTAATGTGCGATCTCTCTGGATCGTTTGATGTTTAGTTTAAGGGACGATCTCTCCAGATCATTTGTTGGTTCAGTCCAAGGGGATGATCTCTCTAAATCATTTGCTTATAAAGTTAAGGGGGATTAAGTAAGCCCATCCGCTCACTCTCAGGTGAGGGGACTAACTTCTTGCACTCTGGTCCCGTCTCTTCGGTTAGGACTCTATGGCGTTCGATGTTCAGGGAGATGATCTCTCCGGATCATTTGCTTATTAAGTTAAAGGGGATTAAGTAAGCCATCCGCTCACTCTCCGATGAGGGGACTTACTTCCTGCATTCTGGTCTCGTCTCTCCTGTCGGGACTCTATGGCGTTCGATATCGTATAAGTCCATCCACTTGCACTCCAGCAAGAGGACTTGCACCTTGCACTCATGTCCCGTCTCTCCGATCGGGACTCTACGGCATTCAAAATCAACCAACACAATAAATATGGATTTTACAAAATTCAAATTTCAAATCAAAGCAAAAAAGCAGAAATTAAATAAGCAAAAATCCCAAATGTTTATCCCAGACATCGGACTCAAAGCATGGCAAGGACCAATTTAGGTTTTGTGCACCTCTAAGCAGTCTGAGATCGAGCGCGACTAGAAACCTATCTAGGTTTAGCACACGTCTAAGCGGTCTGGGGTCATTATTGTTTTTACCATCAATATACGAAAATAGAAGTGCAAAAAAGAAACCAAAGCAAAGAGTAGCAGCCGGATCTAACTTTCCATCCATCCTGGTTATAGTATTATCTGTCTTGGCCCAGATCCTGCCATTCCTTGAAGCATCTGCTGTGGGTGGTGGCCGCTCCGGCTGTGCTATCACAGCTCTGCTCCTCACATACTACGGCAATTGGTTGTTTTGAACCAGTTCTTCTATCGGATCATGAAGGTGTCGGTACTTATTCGTTTTATGTCCGCCCAGCTCATGGAAGATGCAAAATTTTCTAGATCCTTTCTCTCGATCAGTGGGCACTCTTCTCGGAGGCTTCGAATAGGGAATTTGCCCCCCAGTATCTAGGTATATCCTTTTCGGGGTTTTAGTCAGCTCAGAGTAGGAAGAGAATTTGGGCTCCCTTCTTTGTTATTTTGGTTCGCTAGAATCATCATTAGCTTCTCTTTTCCCTTTGTCTTTTCCAAATCCTACTCCAGAGGATCTCTTGCCATCCACAGCATAAATTTCGGCGTCTTTAGCTTCATCTTCAGTATCAGCATCCTTTTGACGTAAATATCTCTCAGCTTCATAGTAAAACTCAGCAAGATCCATTGGTTGATCCCTCTTAAGTGCAGTCTTGAAGTCGGTCTTGCTCATGACTCCAAACACTGCCGCCATCAAAATCACTGATGGGTCCGGCCTATCAACCGCAGCTACTATTGCATTGAATCTTGTTAAATGACTTCTCAAGGTCTCCCCAGGCCTTTGTTTCACATTTGCCAATATCGTCACATTCTTCGGTTGTGAGACGTGAACTCAGAATTGTCTTAAAAATCTACCCACTAACTCGGTCCACGTGCTAATGGACCCATTCTTCAGCTGTCTAAACCACATCGCCGCTAAACCCATCAAGTATAATGGTCTAACCAACCTTCTAATAATTCAGCAATTCGATTTTCACTATCCAATGAAGGTCTTCATCCGAAAGCAATATTCTGTCCCCCGCCTTGGCAAGGGAAATATGACGCATACTCCACTAGTTGCACACTAGTGTTCTGCCCTACTCTCCTAGTCTCATTCTGTCCTCTGCACCTCCGGAGTAGTCCTGGCACATATTCCTCTGTCGGTTTCACTCTAGTATTTGGATTAGCTCCCATACCGCCAGTTCCTGTAGTTTCAATAGTCACTCCATTGTTGGCCCTTTCGTTGCCAGCTCTAATATTGATCCCATCATCGACGTTGATTTCCAGGTTGACTTCAATGTTGTCCCCAATTATCGGTTGCTCTGGGCATGGAGGCAATGTACCATCTCGTTCTAATCCAACTCTAGCAGCTCCTGCATTGTTTCCTAAGGTCTGAATTCCGACAGCTCCTGCAGTTCCTTGTTGTTCCATCCTTTAGAAGAATCCTTCCATCATCTCTTGTTGCCTAGCCAAGATTCCTTCCTACATCTCCTTCATCGGCCTTTCCATTCCTTCTCTAGCTACATAGTTGGATTGGTGAGAATTTGAGGATACTTCCTGACTGCCCTAGGCTCTGATTGACTTGCTCTAGTTTTAGATCTAGTGTTAGGCCTCTTCATTTTTCCCAAATCTTAGAGTCAACCTAAAAAATGGATCAACACCCTGATTTGAGTATGAAAGCACCGGTCCTGTCTATCAAGGAAAATAAAATAGAATAAACAATAGTAAATAGAAGAAAAGGAAAAGAGACAAGAGATTTTTATAGTGGTTTGGCTGTTAACGAGTGCTATTACAAAGGAGTTTAGATTGCAATATAATTCTCCTTTCCTAGATTAGATCAAGCCACCATTGTTAGAGACAAAAGGAGGATCTCAATTGTCCCTTCATGGCTGTTGTGTGGGAGGAGAAGAGAGAAGAAATAATGGTAGAGTTTTAGCAGAGATCAGACCCCCTCAACTGTTGCAGATAGGATGGTATTTATAGGGGTTAGAGAGCATTTGGGCTAGAGCCACTTTAGCAAAAGCCTGTAGTCATCATGCCGAGGTTGCTCAAGAAGTTTGGGGGAGTTTGGATCTAACTTTTCGGATCGGTACCGATTCGAAAAGCTGTACAATTTTTTAGTCTTCTCAATTGGATTGTATTCCTATCCCATAATTGAGTGCCTTGTCCGAATATCAAGTCGTTTGGAGTTAGTTTGATCATCCATCTTCATAGATCATCCAATCCATCCCTTCGTAGAAGATCTATCCATAACTTACTCAATACTTAACCAAATGATACGAAACTTCATATATGCAATGTACATGAGTAGGAGAGCCTCCATACCGAATCTCATAAAGATCCGAGCTAAGTATTTTGATCGGCGATGATCCAAACCCTTAGCTTATTTTTGAATCTTCTTCTGGGTCGTAGGAGATTCAACGCCAAATGACACGAAACTTCATACATTCAATGTACATGAGTAGGAGAGCCCCCAAATCGGATCTCATGAGGTGGGGCCCATTTTAGTTGGATCAGACTTGATCCGTCAAACTAGCTCAATTTGGAGGAGATCTATACATAACTCGGTTAATACTTATCGGAATCAGACGGAACTTTGCTGGTAGTTTCTAGAGGATATGTGGGACCTACACTATGTATTGCAGGTGGTGGGGCCCAACCTAAATGGACCAAATGATCCGATGAGTTTGGATCGATTCCGATCCAAATTGGCTTGGCCAAATGACTTTATTTTTGGTGTGAGCCTTCTTTCATATCCTCTAAGTGCCTCCTCTAAATTTCAAGTCAATTCGAGTTCATATGAGTTCTATATGTCCATTTTAAGTTGCTCCGGTCCAAAAGTGGATAGGTATTTGAATGAGTCTTCACTTCTTGAACTAGGTTGCTTGAAATGTTACCAAACTTGATAGGTGAGCTTAGTAGTGGCTTAGGAGTACAATGCAAGTGGTTAGAGGGAACCACTAGCCAACATTTCGGATTAGTATCGATCCAATTGGATCATATTTATATCGATCCGAAGAGTTAGCGTAATTCTGGGCCAAACTTCTTATGTTTCTTTGTCTTGTACTTTTAGGACTTCGGGTCATGTTTCTAGTCTTTTTGACTTAATCAGAATGTTCTAACTCCTTTTGAATTCCATTGGGTTAAAAACCCAGCTAACAATGCCTCTGCGCTCTACCCTACATTTCTTTAAGACCACTGCACATTATCTTTGTGGTATGGATGACTTGGAGTAATTATCCTTTCGGCACAATGCACCCTTGCACTATACTTCTCCAGCCAACCCATTCCTAAAATAACTTCAAAGCCTATGAAATCAAATACGCAGGAATCAAAAGGAAACTTACACCCGCCTAACGCAATATCTAGGTTAGTGCATATCAATCCAAGAGTGGCATACCCTCCAATCTAATTTGCTACACGTATGGAAGTGACTAAATAGATAACCCCTAACCCAAGTCTGTCAACCAACTCTTTAAATATAAATGAGTATGCAGCACCAGTATCAAACAATACTCTAATTGGAATACCATAAATCAAAGTCATGCCTTCTAAGACTTTCCCTTTGCCACTTTCCTCGGCAGATAGTCCTTCCCTTGGTCCCTCCAAAGCATAAATCTGCGCTTTAAGCTCTGGACGATCCTTCTTCAAATATCCTGCTTTGTCACACTTGAAGCACTTCATCTTCCCAGATTCCTTGGGCATAGGGCACCTTGAAACATAATGCCCCTTCTTTCCATAGTTGAAGCATACAACCTCTGCGTTAGCAAATGCGCCCCCTTTCCTTTCTATTCTCCTTTCTTGCCTTTCGTATATAAGGTAAACTTTTTCTTCTGCCCTGCCTTTAGTCTTGCCTCTACCCTTCTCTGTTCCTGGTACATCCAATCATACCTTCTAGCCATGTCAACTACAAACTTAAAACGAGTTGCTAGATGAGCCATCACCTTATGGTCAAAACCTTGCTTCAAGCTCCTGATAAACTTCTTAATCATCTTCATCGGAGTGTTGATGATCTCCATACCATACTTAACCAAAGAATTAAATTTTTGGATGAACCCCTCCACTATAAGATTACCCTACTTCAGATCAATAAACTCTCTTAACAGCACACTCTATTGAAATTCTGATATAAACTACGCCTCAAACCTCTCTTTAAACTGCTCCCACGTGATCTTCTCCTCTGGATTCTCAGCAACTACTGTCTCTCACCAGTCCAGTGCATCTTCCTGCAACTGTCTTGATGCCAACCTTCTCTTCTATGCATCGTTCAATCCTAAGTCTCCAAATATGTGCTTACAACTTCTTAGCCAGTTTTTTACTTCAGCTATAGGCTCCTTCACTGTAAATGCCTTTCCTTAGATTTCTAAAGTCTTTGTTCACCCTTGGGAAATCCTCTCTCACCACCGTAGGCCTTGGCTAAACTGTCTACGATGTAGCTTCCCTCATCATCTGTGCCATGAACTACCTAAATTAGGCATTTACATCCATGCTTGCCTCATTTTCTGGCTGTGCAGCTTCCTCCCCTACTGCCCTCGGAATAGTTTCCTCATTCCCTTCATTAATCTACGTACTTTCAGCCTCTCTTCTTACACTTGCCCCTCCTATCATAAATCGTCTGCTTCTAAAATCCATCTTGCTTTTCTGTTAAGAAAGTCTTCATTGGAAACAAAAAGATAAAGATTGAACAATAATAAAAGGAATTATATATAACAACATACAAGTACGCAATATACACACACACATATATATATAATAGTGCATCTCCTCGCCAGAGTGTTCAGTTTGTCCTAAGTACTGCTTTCATTTTTTCTTAACTCTATTTTACATAAGTGTCCCTAACCTATGCTTTGATACCAAACTCTAACATCCCCCACTTGAGACTCAAAGAAGAACGTCAATGATGCCGCAGTCATCATCGAAATTATCATTTTGTAACGAAAGTGAGTTCATTTTTTTAATTAACAGATATGAAGTAAATAGAGCAACCATTACATTAGAATTTACTTTAGCATTCTTTACATATACTTCTGTCAAAATTAAACCCAATAACGTGCCCATGTAGGGGTCAAATACAATAGAAAATGAACACAGTAAAGTGTTGGGCCCACATATGATGATGCGGCCTGAACTCCTTAGTATAGCGGAAACTAAAATCTTTATTAGCTACCAAGCCTCCTGCTCCATCTTTGATCTGCTAATGCATAGATTGGGTTTCCCCTTCACTATTCAAACATCAAGAGTGGAACATCCAAAATACTGACGCAACTGGTTCTTATCTACGTCTACATCTTACACTTCCATAAGCGGTACCCATTTACTTCTGAACCCTAAGCAAAATCCCCACTCAATTTCCCAATTTAGTTCATTCCTTTTAGTGATTACAATACTGAATAGCTGTTCACCCTGCATAGTCCCCACTAGGTTCCTATTTTAGAGCATTCTTTATATTGAATGACTTATCACTGCTCGATACCACACCCCGCACATCTTTGTATTCATAACTCAATTGTTTAATACTATGCCCTACGCATTCTCTTACTTCTCATTTAACTATTTAATACAGCGCCCAGCTCATGTCTAAATTGTTCTTTACTTACTAAATACTGCACCCCACGCAGTTCTTATTAGTTTTTCTTTAACACTTTAATGCCACACCCCCGCGCAGTTGAGTGCTTCACCTTCACCAGGTGTGCATTCGTAAATGCTTCTCCCCGCCTTCCCAAGGTGTGCATCCACTTTAAACATTTGCTTAACTTATGGAATTGCCCCTGAGTCCTTGGAAGTTGAATGCTTATCCTCACCTTCCCAAGGTATGCATTCAGTGATCCCTACCTGGCATCAATAGCCCTTCCAACCATATTCCTAGCGTAGGATCCCTTCCCCATACTGAAGTGGCTTCTCCCCAAGTCCCGCCTACTTATCTTTTACTAGGTTTCATTTACTACTTCCCTTAGCGCAATACCACCCTTCCCCAATGCTAAGTGCTTCCCACTTTTCTTTTTAAGTGTACTCTTCCCAATTTTGGCATTGTATGACCCCCTTATAATACGCACAACTCATATTTATAATGTAGGGCCACCGCCCTAACGCCGTTACAAATCCCCTGACAATGTCTTTACATGTGTCATTATCTTATTTGTCCTTATTTTACTTTTTGTTATTTGTAGTGTCATTTTTCTTTCTTTTCAAAAAATGATTTGGATATGGTTTTCTTATTCCCAACACCTATTAATATAATTTTTTTCCATATAAATTTATTTTTATGTGCCCTGCAGTTCCCCACTTGCTCTAGCGCAGTACTTGGCCATTCTGGTTTATTTTCCTTGTAGAAAATTCTAATTATTCCTAAAAATCTATGAACACTTGTTCTAACACAGTTAATCTTTATTTGGACTTTTATGGGTGTTTTCCTCATTTATTTCCTAGTCATGCACCTTCAATGAATCATAAAAAATCATATATGCTTAAGAAATTTCATAAAATAAAGACTCATCTCTAAAATCATGATTAGAACATCGTATAAAACTTTCATGGTATTTCTAAATGATTAAAGTACGATAAACACATCTAAACATCCTATGTTTATCCATTCTTCACCAAAACATTCATCAAACCTTTTTATATTTATTAATAGAAACTCATATGATCCTATTATACTTAAAAGCGCTTAAATATAAACCGAGACCATATATTAGGGATTGGTATTGAAAGGTTAAGCATTACTCACCTAGATCTTTAAGATGTCTAGCTTTAGTCTTCTTAATCCTCTTTAGCTTGCATTTTCATTAACTTCTCTCTACTTGCCCTCTTTAAGCCAGCACCATTAAAAATTTATCTCTAGTTTTTGTTTTATTTTGAGTAGGATGGAATGAATGAATAGAAAAGAGTAATGTTTATTTTTCCATAATAATTTAGGCTTGAGCCCTCCTACCAATTTTCCATTAATTTTTCACCTTACTTCTCTTATTTGGGCTGCCCTGGCCTTTTTGTTAATTTATTCGATTGATTTAAATTTAGGATCATTACAAATTTCAACAAGCAATCGATGTGTACTTATCTTGAATAATAGTTTGAGAGTAAAACAAGAGGTTATAATGGATTGAAAACCTAGAAGGACCATTTCTAAGTAAGACAGGGAATTTGTACAAGTGTATTGATCGATAGCGATCGATAGACCATCGATCGATAGCGATCGATAGACCATCGATCGATAGCGATCAATAGATCATCGATTAATACTAATTGATAGGATATTTTGCATATATGCTGAGTCAGTGTGGTCCTATGCCTTCTCATATTCCTGTGAATCTAAAATAGATCCTTACCGATCGATTATTGGATGAATTTGGATCAGTCAAAGATCCGAATCACCTACCTCTACACCTATACATACAAAGGTACATCATCATACAAGGGGATCGATTATTCTCACTAGGGGGAGACTCTGCTGGTATTCAAACTTAGACCAAAGCTTGATGATTTCAAGTTTGACTGCTGTACTCTCTCTGCAATATATTGAAAAACTATAATACAATCGATAAAGTGGATGTAGAAAAAGCCGAATCATTATAAAAATTGTCTGTCTTTCACATTTGTTTTCATCTTGCAATTTCTATAATATTTTTAACCTATTAAGATCTAAGATCTATACAACTAGAACTCCCAACAAACAAATCAAAATCAACATACAAAATCAAATCAACTATCACATCCTGGATCATTGGTTATTTATAGCCTACGAGTTTGTCAACCAATTTGTTGGCCAATATTTTTTGGTGCTTTCACTGAGAAAGATAAATCTCATCCTAGATCTCACATGATATACGATTTTCTCTATTTAGGAGGCCCAATTAAATATGTACTTTAGCGGTAATCTCATAATTTGATTATACAACTTAAATCTCAAAGCGAATCATTTTAGAAATAGAGAAAGATTTTGCCTCTATTTTTTGTTGTATATATTGCTATTTTGGATATAATGAATATTTTAAATGCATTAATATATACAATAGAAAACCCACAGGAAAAGTATTTAATATGTAGTTACAAAAGTGTTTGTATCAATAAGTAACACAAATATTGAATCTTCTTAACAAATACTTGTTCTTAAATATTCTTAGTCAAGGTGTGTTAAGAATGAGATATTAATACATTCGCTGAAGCTAGTTTACGTAATATCTCCATATGATGGATGGTAATTTACTCATGAATGCTTATGGTACTAAGAGATTATGTACATGTAATTGTTTAAAACAATTACAAAATGAGTCATCGAGAGTCTTCTGTAGATTAATTAGAAAGTTAAATAGAAAATCTCATTTGATGATGTTCAACGGTCTTTTGACTTAAGAATTATGTGAATCTTAAGTGTCTAAACAATAATTTGATTATGGCCAATCACATAACAACAATAATCGTGTTAAGGCAATAATCGAGTATAAGTTGAATAACCTTGAAGTGAGACACTATTTAAGAGAGGATTTTTTTTCTTCAAATAGAATCTTAGTATCATCGTGATTGCTAGTCAACTTCAAGTCAAAGTTTTTGGCCAATGCTAATTGAATTATCGATCATTTTTATCAAATTGAACCACTGACTTTCACGTTGTACTTTGCAATTAACAACAAATATTGTTAGAGTTTTTACCATTAAAGGAGCTCAATATATCTCTGTCATATAATGATCTCGAAGAGAAAAAGGGGACAATATATCATTGCTTAAGGATGTCGTTATAAATAATAAGAAACTAGATTTAATCTAGATAATATGTAAGAAGTTGAACTTGTGTTCACTATTGTGCTTCACCAAAGTCTGTATGGGCTTTAATATTTGAATTATGTAAATATTACCGAGGGCTAAGTTCACACTTAGGAATCACACAACCATAACTTTCAATTATCGATCAAGAATAATTTATAAAGGTTAAAATTATCATGAAGGAATTCATATAAAGGTTATATTAATTTTTTCATTTGTTGTCAATAACCACTAGATCAATTGGTAAGTAGTATAACACTCTAGATAAAGGTTTTTGAGGTTATGAGTTTGAACCATAAGACATCAAAGTGAGTGCTCTGCTTGAATAAAGTAACAGTCTTGTTGTCAAAAAAGATTATTTATTTATTTATTACTATTTATAATTATTATTAACGGGGCTAAAACTGATAGTAAAATACATAAATGTTAAATATTTATTTAATTGTTTATCCAGCCATTTAGTAAGTTAAACATCATAAATAAATACATTTTATTTTGTTTGAAAATTCGAAAGTTGTTATAAAATAGCATGGGCCAAAACATTCGTGGAGGTGAACTAACTAAATATGTTTAATTATTTAATGAGATATCTCATTTATAATGGATCATCCCTTGAATAGTAGGTATGGATGAGATATTCACATAAATACTGATGCTATAAATAAATCTAGAGCCCTCTTTCAAAATACACAATTTTCTTTTCCTTATCCATTTATAAGTTATATCTCAATGGTGGACTTTGCAACATCATCATTGAGTTGGAGAATTGTGACACCCCTTATTTTGGAGGGCCATGATATGTTAAATGGTAATTAAGAGAATATAATTAAAGGAATTATTAAAGTTTAATTTAATTAATTAACTGTGGGACACTCAAATATGGTTAATTGAATAGACTAAGGTTAATTAGCAATTAAATTCGGCCATAGCAATAACTAGTAAAGTTAAACATGAGGTAGCTAATGAAGTTAAATATACGATAGAAAATGAAGTCAAACATGTTATAGCTATGGGGTAGATGTGCGATAGCAAATGAAATTAGACACGCGATAGCTATGTAGTTGAATCGAGGTATAAGGCCTAAGTGGAAACCTAACTTTTAAACATGATGTTGTATTTGTAAGCATTGGTGTAAGGCCTAAGTGGAAACCCCTTTTCTAAATGTGGCATTGTGTTTATAAACATAGGCGTAAGTCCTAAGTGGAAACCCAATGTCCGAACGTGACACTATATTCGTAAATGTAGGTGTAAGGCTTAAGTGGCAACACATTGTCCAAACGTGACATTGCATTCGTAAATGTGTTTGTTAGGCCTTTGTGGCAACCAATTGTTTGTTCATGACAATATTCATGGTGGTGTAAGGCCTAAGTGATAACATAAATATATATTCATGATATTAGAGGTAGATGATTATATAAAGCCAAAGTGGCAACTAAATGTCAAAACTTGGCAATAGCTAGGAACAATGATATAAGACTTGAGTGGAAATCTAAAAGAAATGATTATGGAACCCAATCATGATGTAATATTAATTATAGGGTACACTTATAATTAAAATGATGTTTTATGATTATAATCCATAATATGATGTTCTTTCTATATGATATAGTGAGATCGATGATGTGAATTAGCAAGGTGAAAATTCGTTCCACTAGGCGGCGTGGTCTCACAAAATGTTTTGTTTTAAGAAATATATTATTCATATCAGGCTTTTTGTATGACCCGTGCTTTTATTATCATTTTCCTCATAAACTCGTAAGTACTCATTTGAGTTTATGGGAATGGACGAGTTGCTTTTGAGAAGTCGAATAAAGATAAGAAGACGGTGCAAGGAAGTTTAGTTGATAATAAAAGTTTTATTGTATTTGGCTGTTATAATACCAGGATATATAACTGGTTAAGTATTAATGTCGGCATCTTCATATGTCGATTATGACATTATTATCTATGGTTTTTCATATTTTACCCCTGTATGGGTGCAATTGGGGATTATGACAATGTAAAGACAGTTTATGTAATGAAAATTTTGTAGCTGCTCTGTTAGCTTAATGTTGTTAAAAAACCGATCCTATTTTGTTGCTTGAAAATACTCCGGTGATGACTGCAGCATTATCGGTGTTCCTTTTTGGTCTCGAAATAAGGGATGTTATAACTAGATATTAGATCCTAGGCTAGGGGACACTTAAGTAAACTAATGCCAAGTAGGAATCTAGGTAGAAATGAGATAGAAGGAAATGAACATCTTGGAAAAGGGTATACGCTATGTATAACGTACTTGTATTTTGATATAGATGTTTTGGCAAACATATCTATCACTCTACTATTTTTCTCACTCTCTTTACTTCTATTTCTTACGAATCCTTACTTAGGTAGAAAGGAAGGAAAGAACCCGAAGCAGACGTTTGATGTCGGGCGTGTTAGAGCAAATACAAGTAGGGAAACCTTAAGTACACAAATTAACGACCAAGGAGGGGAGGCAGTCCCATATGTTAATATTAAAGCCTATACTTAGATGCCTGCCTCGATTATTGGAGATATGGATATGAATGTTCTTTTCCGTTAGTGTATGGTGGAGATGATAAAGGAAAAACTTGCTGAAGTTGTTGAGCCAAAACTGGTAGCTAGAGGAGTGGACTTTTCTAAGATGACTCGAGACTATAAGAATTGTGGAGGAAAAACATTTACTAGAAAGTAACCATCTTTGGAAGTTTTGAATTGGTTAAAGGTGTGTGAGCACATCTTTAGGGACTTAGGTTATGATGATGCCCAGAAGAGGAGGTTGACCTCTCATCAGCTTCATGAGGATGCTTTGGACTGGTGGTAGGCATTGACGGTTGAAATTTTGGAAGAAGAGATCATGTGGGAACAATTCAAGGAGCGATTCAAGGCTTAATTTATCCTCGAATCATAGAAGAGTGCTTTGTGTAGAGAGTTTTGGACCTAAAGCAAGGGGATATGACGTTGGAAGAGTATATTCAGCACTTTAAAGCTCTGTCAAAATATGGAAGGGAGCACATTCAGACTTCATTGAAGAAAAATGAAAGACTCATATAAAGCTTGGGGAAAGGGCTAAACCACAAGGTGATAGCGCACATGTTGTCTCCTTTCAAAATGGTAGTGGAAATGGTCAGGGCAATAGAGGATATGTTCGAAGTCATTTGTTACAATTGTAGACAAAAGAGGCCTATGCATCTAAGTGCCTAAACCCACAGCGGGTGGAAACAGTCAAATGCTATAATTATGATACGTCGGGACATAAGAAAATGAACTGTCCCAATTTGAAACAGGCGAATTTTTTCGCTTTGAAAGGACCATATCTAGACCAACATTAGTGGAAAATGAGAAGGGTGTAGTTCTTTAGAGGTATAATTTCACTTTCCAGTATTTTAGTTAAAGCTTATAACAACCTGCCCTTTTCGACCCTTTTAACACAACACACGATGTGTAAACCTCAAAAGTCAAAAAGGACGAGCCATTAGTGATTAATAACAAGAGACAAAACAATATATTCTATTTATCACTTTTTGAACTCACATCTAAAGGTAGCAAACATATAATATAATCAAATATCACTATACTCCAAACCATTAGATCCAACTATATACATAAGTCATATACATAACTAATCCAATCTAGACACATATACACACAAACCAATATTAATATCAGATGATTATTTATGTACATGTTTATAAACATAAGTAATACCATCATCTTTTGCATCTTCAAACATTATTTTATATAGCTTACCAAATTCCATCGACCTAGTGAAGAAACAAAAAGGAAAAAACATAGAAAGAGTCTGACTACAGTCTAGTAAGTGATATACATTTACTATACTACATATTCTAATCATTTCCAAATAATACTAAGATAACTATGGTAAACATCATACCTTAGTCTTGTTTCATGGGCAACCAACAAGTTAGTCAAACAATACAACAAATATGGTTGACTCATGAAATAAGGTCTTAATCTAGTATAGTTACAATGGTCAATGAAATGGTCTAACCTACGTATAAAACCAAGCTTACCCTATTGCATCAACAGATGGCTGAATCACCAAATGGACATTGTTCCATATATGTCTTGCGAACCCTTTTTCACCGAAAACATGCACCTTAGAAAAATCCTTGGAACACTGACGGTCATGTTACCATGATAATCAATAGAGGACATATAAATCAATAGTCAAGCAATCGCTAATAATACAACCAACTATCTATACGTGATGTGTGTGTATGTATGTCTACAAATATACCACTATATATACATCCAATCATTTCATTCAATCAAGCTCGAAAATCACATCAAAATGTTGTCTAAATATCACATGTAGAGCCTTGGGAAAACCCCAAAATGATCCCTCCTCGTTAAATTAACATGGCCCTATTTGGTCAAGGCTAACCTAACCAAAATTCGGCCATCGGTCGACTTTTGATTGCACCGCCGGTGGACCGGTGGTGGCCATGTACAGGAGCCTGTGGGCTCTTGTGAATCCATTTTTGTTCCTCTTTTCTCACTTGTTTTCAATCCATTTCTTATATATATTGCTATGTTTCTCTACTATCTTTCTACTTTAATTTCATCAAAATGTTTCAAGGAAATCATTTCTGAATTTCTCTAGGAATTAGTGTTCACAAGACTGGTTTTTAGAGAATAAATTATTTTCACCATATATACTTTAAAAAATATTAAAAATTAATATAATTTCGTAAAAGATTATAATTCACACTAGAAATACCATGTGAGACTTTATAAATATGTTTATACGATTTTATATATATTTATAAGGTATGTTTTAAAATAATCGCATTTCCTTTTGATAAAACATTATATTTTAAATCACTTCCTTAATAATTCATATAAAACGGCCAAAAATTATATTTAAATCATTTTTAATTTTTGAAATACATTATATCATCCCTGAAATCATTATATAACATTTTTATACGATCTATCATGGTTTTTTCGATCAATTACACACATATTTACCTCAAATATCCATTTTTAACTATTTCATTCATTTATATTATTATATATATGAATACACACACACACTATATAAATACACACATACACATATAATTTGAAATTTATCTTCTATAAATAATGGGTTATCATTCCTCATTTCAGTTTCCATTAATTTATACATATTAATATGGGTTCAAACCACATATTACCTATATCTCACTTTCAATTTCCACTTATTCAATCTTGTAACAATAGTGAATCATTTTCATAAATTATAATATTCAAATTATCCTTAATTCTCATATTTTACCAATTTTATTTACTGCCTAACATAGTAATCACCATAAATTGATCCAAACTTAAGCCCTAATCCATAATTATAAAAAAAACTACTAAGGTTTAACCAGTTACATGGTAGATTAGGCGTAAAGCACTCGCATAGATCCATATTGCTCTAAATTGTGCACTATTTGGAAATAGATTCTTCTCCAAATCTGCTTGTTTTCTTCTTTACTTAGTATTAGAACATAGGCCTAGACTTGCTCTTCGATTTAGTGTTTAATTGTTTGAATTTCGTGAAGAGTCGAGGGAGAATTTCGAATTTGAATAGAAGAGCGTTTTTGAGATGAGAGAGAAGAAGAAGATACATGGAGAGAAATGAAATTTAAATTCACTAACTCCTGAAAAACCCAATATTTCTATGTGAGATGAAGTATCCATTAAAATTTGAGTTGGGCTAAACCCATTTAAATTCAAAATTTCAAATTACAAAAATAGCAATATCTCAATCACCTAAACCCTACTTTGGACAAACAAATATACGACATGCATCGGAAAAACATGATAGTCATAATGAATTAAGTTTCCTCTCGACGTTCAAATGTTTAAAAAATGATGATTTTGCTCGTTAGGGCAAAATTATTGAATTTATTCAATTTTAAATATCAAAAAATACAAGGTATTACACTCGACCCCATTTAAAGGAATTTCGCCTCCAAAATTACCAACATAGCATCCAAGTCAAGCAATTCAAACCAATCATTCAATCACAAGCATACTGATAACATAGCAAATAGATGGACATATAGGCATGCATGATCATTACATATGATTACTCGGCTAATGCAAGAATGCAATTTGGTAGTCGGACTGCTAAACTAGTCGCCCTCCTAAATGTATGTAATATATATGATATATTGACGTGACGAGATATGGTCCTAGTAAATAACATAAATGAAATCTATATGGAATACATCTATCAATAAAATATCATGAGTTAGAGTTCAACCATCCTAACGGCCTATGCTAATCTAAGTCAACCACGAAGAAACCAATCCTAAGCATCAAAACCCTCATCTTCTCCTCAGGCTCTAAAGTGTTCTCTACCGGGTCGTTCCTCACTGCACTCTCACCACTTTCACTACCTTATTTCTAAATCGCTTCACTCTGTGCTCGATGATATGAGCTATACCACGGGATGAACTTGGCTCAGGTTCGAACTCCACATCCTCCAATTGACTTGACTTAATTATAGTGGCTTAATCATGCACTAATTTTTGCAAATATGATACATGAAAGACATTATATACTCCTCCCATCTTCTTTGGGAGATCCACTCTATAGGCAAGATTTCCAGTTCACTCAAATATTTTCTAGCTTTCCTGAATTCCCAAATCTAACTACACTTTTTAGTGGTGAAATCTTTATGAACATCAAATCTTCAACCGAAAACCCCAACTCGGTCCTCCTCTTATCAGCATATGATTTTCGCCTATCCTATGTGGCCTTTGTTCTCTTCCTTATCCACTCCACTATCTCTGAAGTATCTCGTATCATTATTGGTCCAAGAGTTATTTTATCTATCGATTCCCACCAACATGAGGGTGACTTATACGACCTTCCGTACAATGCTTCATACGGTGTCATCTCAATACTGGCCTAGTAGCTATTATTATATGCGAACTCCACCAAAGGTAGATGACCTTCCCAAGCTCCTCCAAAGTCAAGAATACGTGTTCTAGGTAGATCCTTAATACCCTATTCACCCTTTCTGTTTGTCCATCCGTCTGAGAGTGATATGATGTACTCAAATTCGGTTTTGTCCCCCAACGAGTCCTGTGACGACCGCCCTACACCACCGACACCTAATATAACTAAAAGTGCACTGCTGTGGTGCTGGCAGATGTAGGACGATTTCCAAGGGTTAAAAGGAAAGAAAACCAATCATAGAACCTATCGTATATCTCACAATGCATGGAATAAAATATAATGTACATCACAGATATAAACCAGGAGAGATAGTAATAACTAAGTGATCAAATATCGTATATCCATAAAGTTATTCAAAATAACATAGAGTTTGTACAAAACGAAAATAAATCAAATACTGTCTAATAATAATATGCAAGCACTGTCAAGGCTCTAAAGTGTTGCACGTGGAAAAAAACATAGTAATCCATATATAATATGAGAAGCTCCCTCCTACTCGTCCTCTACACTGCACTACGTAGACCTATTATCTAGTCTATTCATTTAAGAGTATCCGAGATAATAAGAAGAAAAGAATAAAACTTCAAGTTAGACAACAATCTTATGTGAGCGATCAATGAATCTGAAGATGCTATACAAGTAGATATAGTAAGAAAAAAGGGTATAAGGATCGTACCTGACATATCCCTACATCTAAAGAGTTAGCACTTAATATGTATAATATGTTACTCTACTATCATCATCAAATATACTACGTCCTAAGTATAGTATGGGGTGTCTAGGTATCTACGTCCTTAATACCTACATCAGGTGACATCCCTAGGGTGATAGACAATGGGAGAAAATAGTCAAAGCAGACATAGCATCCATCAACAATCCTCGCTATCACTCAATATGCTTGTATACAAGATAACTCATATGGCACGATCATAAGCCAGGGACCCAAATTAAATCTTAGTTCCACAGTGATCAATCCATGACACTTTGTAAGGCTAAGAAATAGACCCACAGTCATAAGGTTCAGGGTAATCTACAGTCATAAGATCCAGACACGATCATAATCCAGGTGGGCATCCCCATGTACCCCCTCTACATGAGCACATAAGAAACCTCCTAGTGTCTATGATCCCTTTGCACATGACTTCATAATAGAACCCGCTTGTCATTCCATCCTAACCATATCCATAGCGGAGTACAGTCATAATTCCACTCACGAGCTCCCCTTATTGAACCCGCCTTTTGCATCATCCCCTTAGCTTCAGTCATTGAGCCATTATCATCAGAACCCGATTCCATCAATTATCGAGTCGCCATCATTGCAGTTCCAAAGATATCACGTCAAAGCACTCCAATATCTCTTTATTTCTTAACCACCAGTCTTCACCATGATATCTCATCAACATCGAATGATGAATAAACGAATGCCTTCATCATGACCTACAAAGCCTACACTTCTCCTCCTGGTAGTTTCACCATCAAACTAGTCAAAAGTACAACTCGATATCGACCTGATCTACTCGAACCCGAGTGGTGCACTTAGTCGTTGTTTGGGTCCTTATTTTTCCTTGAATCCCCTCTTCTCCAAAGCCCCAACTTCCAAGCCACTAGTACCAAACACTCTCTAGAAAAGTACTCGATACCGATCAAAACCACTCGGTACCAAGCTCCATACTTAGCCAAATTTTGTGTTTTAGTTTCTCCTTGTCCATCCAAAGCCCGACCCGAAGCTTCCCTTATGTTTCCTATAAGCAAGCCTGAGTCCTTCCAACAACAAATCTGAAGCATCCTCAAACCAACTTCCACTGTGTTGATTCCCACCAAAAAAATCCAACTGACCCATATCCTCTGATCTAAAGTTAATGCGACTTTAACCTTGGGCTCCTCCCATGCTCCAAAGACTCTTCTCCAATTTTCATCCAATTTTGACTACCTTTACCTTCGGTTTGCCTAATTTGACAACCTCTTTCCTAAATACTTAAGAGCACTAGCAAACCAAATCAAAGCATAGCATACAAACATGCATATCATCTATAAACATTCACGAAGTTGTAATTAAAGTTAGAAATAGTTTAGGACTAAAATCATGTTGAAAACATCAAATTTTACTATATGAACATGTATAGTGTAGTGAGGGATCAAAACCACTCACCAATCACCAAAAATACCAATTTGATCCTAAATCTAGACCCAGACAGCAATGTGAATGAATTCAAATCAGCTAAGAATGATAGTCTTCAATCCCTCTATGCTAATTACCCCTATACTGGTGGATTAGATCAATTTTAGTAAGAAAAGGGAGGATTTTTTGATTAGAAATTATTAACGGAAGCTTAGTAAATGTTTTTGAGAAGATGGAAGTGATTCTCCTCAGATTATACACCCTCCCTTAAGCAAGAAATTTGAAATTTATTAATGGACTAAGTATGGGCTTTAGTTTAATTACCAGTTAATACTGATAGTAGTAGGCATAACTTTCAAACGATAAACTCGTTTTTATATTATGCCCACTCTACAGAAAGAAAAGCCATCATTTTGAAGCTGTTTTCGACCTGAACTCATCTCCTATCAAAAGTTATGGGTCATATAAGATTTTCAGGGCCAAAATTGTCGTAAAGAAATTCAATAATAATCATAGATGTGGAAATGTCCCTAAGAGTCATTTCCCAAAGTTTTAGAGTCGTATGACCTCATATGAAATAAATAATAATATTATACGATCCTATGATACATAAAGTATGGGCAATTACAAGTCCTTTAGACCGCTAGAAATCACTCATGAAGAGTGGGTCCCGATCACTCACTATACTAACAAGAACTCCATGTAGCCAAACTACTTCCTTTATGTACAACGTCGCCAATGTCATCATTTTCCTTGTATCTTCACCAGGATGTAAAGTGCACTCTTGGTTAGTCGGTCCACTACTACCCATATGCTCCCATTACCTCTTCTTCTTCGAGCCAATCCATCGATAGTCCATAGATATAGTCTCCCATTTTCCACTATTTACCTTTAATGGGAGTAATAGTCAACACTGCCTTTTATATTTAGTTTTAACTCTCTGGCATGTTAAATACTTAGTTATATACTCTTCTACATATCTCTACATTCTTTCCCAACAGAGTATCCTCTTTGTATCTTGGTATATCTTGTCTCCACCCAAATGAATGGTCATCCTTGAATGGTGACACTCTTCCAAGACTTCCTCTAGCAACTCCTTGATTTGGGGTACATATAGCCTACCATCACGCCTTAAGTATCCCTTCTGATCTTTAGATTAATGATCCAAATGGCTAGATCATTCAACCCAATCCTACTTTTCTAAGATTTTCACTAAAAATGCATCTTTTCTCTAACTAAGTCCAAGTTGTTCTATAAATGTAGGTCTGACTTCCATTGCAGCTAGTGGTCTAGGGGTATATTCCAGTGAAGGTCGGAAATCAAATCTGAACTAAACTCTCGGCTCTTCCATTCAAATATCATATAATTCATCATGACGTGCTTTCTAACAAATGCATGAGAAACACGTTTCCTTTTCTTGGAGTATAGGTAATCCCAAATCATATGAGAATAAATACTTGAGTGAATTGTGATCCATGAATAGTTAAAATCTCTCTCCCAATAAATAGTACCTCTACGATTACAAAGCAAATACGATGGTAGCTAACTAAAGATTACGCATCAAGTAATTCTTCTCGTGAACCCTAAGCTGTCGGCTAACATACGCTACCGGCTAGCATACGCTACTACCTCTCCTTCTTGCATCAAGATAACACCAAGATTAGTTCCGCATGCATTACTATAGATGGTAAATGACTTGGTTTCATCGAGGAGGGTTAAGACATGTGTGCTCATCAAAAGGTCCTTCAACTTTATGAATGCCTGCTCACAATTTGGGCTCCAAATAAACACTAGATTCTTCTTAGTAACTTTGGATAGGAGTGCTAAGATCTTTGCGAAGTCCTTGATAAACTTCCTATAGAATCCAACAAACCCCAAGGAGCTACAAACCTCTAAATCATTCTTCGATTTATTCAATTTCTTCACTACTTCCATCTTTCTTGCATCTACAGCCAACCTTTCTTCAAACAAAATGTGTCTAAGGAATCTGGTTTCGTTCTTCCAAAAAAAAAACATTTTGAGAACTTCACTCTTAACTGGTTCCTTCTTCGTACATTTAATACTTCCTTCAAATGATGTTTATGGTCCTTTTCACTTTCGAAGAACGCTAAGAAATCATACACAAACACAATAACAAACTTGTCAAGATTCTCCTTAAACACCATACTCATAAAATCCACAACATATGTTGGAGCATTAATCAGGCTAAATGGCATGACTACCCATCTAAATAATCTATCTTGGGTTCGAATGCGACCTTCGGTATACTATCTTCTTCCACACTTAACCGATGGAATCCGATAGCTAAATCTAGCTAAGAGAAGACCTTGGTCCCAACTAGTTAGTCAAAGAGGTCGTCGGTGCGAGGAAAAATGTATCGGTTCTTCGTTATCAGTTTGTTTAGCTCTTTATAATCGATGCATAACCTAAGGAATCTGTCTGCTTTAGTGGACAAATAACAGGTGCTCCCCACTTTAAAATACTTCTCTTTATAAAGCCTTTCTCTAGTAATTTCGAGATTTTCGTATCCAATTCTCTCCATTCTTTTTCAGAGCCATATGCCTAAGTGGAATCACTACGAACCTAGCATCTTTCTGAAGATTGATTCTAAACTCAATCTTTCTTCGGGGTGGAAGATGGGATACTTCAGTGAAGACATATGGAAAATCTTGCATTATGAGGATTAAAGATAAATCATCATGTCACATACTAAGAGAACATAGGTTACTAGACATTGCGGAATCATTGGGCCTATAACAGACAATAAGGTCCTGCTTTCCACCCTTTCTCGACCATACTACTCTCCATAATGCGACATACGGTCCACTCCAAAAATCAATTCGTACCCCGAAAAACTAAGTATATACGCATTACATAAGAACACCACATCATGTATGACCAAATTTAGGTTTTGATAAACCATAGGCAGACCGGTCAATCCCCCAATAGGATTTGGCACCAAAATAGAATAATAGATAATTTAGGGTCTAAGGCTTACCTTGTCTACTAACGCATGACCAATGAATGCGATGCACTAGTATGAAGTAGAGTTCTGATAGGAAATCCAAATAAAGATAACACTCCTTCCCTGACTTTCTGCTTCCCCTTCTCTTCTAGAAATAGCCTGACATTACTAGCTGGAATCGCCTCCAGTGCATATGCCTTCACTACTTGTCCTTCCCTCTCCTGTTCAACCGGGCAATTATTCTTAAAATAACCAAATTGCGGACAACTATAACACTTAATCCTCGAGATATCTATCTTACATTGCTTCATCACGTGTCCTTTCCTATGGCGTCTCATACAAACATTGGCGTGCTTCTTTCCCTATCCTCCCAAGGGTCCACCTTTATGCTTATTTTTATTCTGATTCACTCCCTTCTTCGTTTCAACTTCTTTAGCCATAATAGCTAGGTTCCCATCAATCGAATTTAATAATGCAGCTTCAACTAATCCCTCAAATGTCACTCCATAAGGTATCTAATTCAATGCTTGTTTCATTAATGGTGAGTTAAGACCCTTAGAAAATTTCAACGCCTTCGACTTAGGGGTATTAATCTAGTCAAATCTGAACGTTGCCAACTCATTGTAAAGATTGACGTACTTGCCCATAGTTAACTCTACTTGTTTCGGATGAATAAATTGGCCTACCGATGTTGGTTTATAGTCTCAACCCTAGTTGTCAGTGGATACCTTCAGACCGGATAGGAATGTTCACTTCAGGGATGCCTATAGTCTCAACCCTAGTGGTGAGACCTATCCTAGTCTCTATCCCAAAAATATTGGTAGTGTTGGTCTCAATTCCAGTTGAATTATTATTTTCAACTATTTGTAAAAATGGGAATCATTAGCAATTTTGTAAAAGGTAATAGGAAAATACAAATACACACTCTCAATATGTTCCTAGTCCTTGTTTTAAGGAATATATTTCTCTTATACCAAATGTAACAACCCACCATTTTCGACCCTCTGATTTAACACAACTCACAATAAGTTAACCCCAAAAGCCAAAAAGATGATTAGTTAATGATTGATAACAAGTGACAAAATAAATATATTTCATCTATCTCTTTTTGAACTCATGACAAAATGTAACAAACATATAATATAATCAAATATAAACCATTAGATCCAACTATATACCTAAGTCATATACATAACCAATCCAATCTAGATACACATATATACAAACCAACATCAACATCAGATGATTATTTATATATAGGTATACATACATAAGTAACATTATCATCATCTATACCTTTAAACGTTACTTGACATAGCATACCAGGTTCCATCAACATGGTGATGAAACAAAAAGGGAAACATAGGGAGGGACGGACTAAAGTCTGGTGAGTCTTGACTGTCTACTATACCACATACTCTAATTGTTCCTAAATAATACTAAGATAACTATGGTAAACGTCGCACCTTAGTCTTGTTTCAGCTACAACCAACAGGTTAGTCAAAAAATACAATAAATGTGGCTGACTTAGGAAATAATGTCTTAGTCTAGTACAATTACAATGGTTAATTAAATGGCAAGGAAGAAATTACCTTAGTTAACAAAATAATTTAGAAGAATGATTAATTAAGGCATGGTTAAAGAAATGAAATTCAACAATCTTCAGAAGATTTTTGTATAAAATAAAATAAACTAATGAACAAGTGGCAAGTGTAAAGAATTGGTTAAAAAGTTGTTACTTTATTTAGGAAAATATCGGTTTTCCACTTAATTACAGATTCACCATTTTATACATGCGATATCCTTAAATTGTTACATGTGATAGCACTTAAGTTTTACATGCGATAGCCTTAAAGCGATATAAGCATATAGGTTATACTTGCGATAACCTTAAATTTATATATTTGATAGCATTAAGGCTATATATGCGATATCGTTAATTTGAGACATGAGATAGCTTTAAATTGAAATTTGCGATAACCTCTAAGTTAGAAGTGCGATAGCCTCTGAGTTAGAAGTGCGATATCACTTGGGTTTATACTTTTTATAGCTTAAAAGTGTGATATCACTTAAGTTTACACATGTGATAGCTATGCATGCAATAACAAGAGAAGTTAAATTTGCGATAGCTAGTAAATTTAAACATGGGATAACTAATGTAGTTGAATATACGATAGCCAATGAAGTCAAACATGCAATAGCTATGGAATAGTTGTGTGATAGCAAATGAAATCAAACCAAGGATAGCTAAGTTATTGAATTAAGGTATAAGGCTAAGTGGAACCCAGTGTATAAACATGACATTGTTTTTGTAAGCGTTGGTGTAAATTATAAATGGAAACCCCATGTCTAAACATGCCACTGCATTTGTAAATGTAGGTGTAAGACCTAAATGACAACTCAATGTCCAAACATAACACTATATTCGTAAAAATAGGTGTAAGGCCTAAGCGGCAACGTAATGTCCAAATGTGTATTTGTAAGCATTGGTGTAAGGACTTAATGGAAATCAATTGTATGTTCACAAAAATATTCGAGAACCATGGCGTAAGGCCTGAGTGCAACATAAATATCTATTCATGATATTAAAGGCAGGTAATGATATAAGGATTGAGTGAAACTAAATATCAAAACTCGACATTAGTTAGGAACGATGATTTAAGACCCGAGTGACAATCTAGAAGAAATGAATATAGAAATTAAGTATGATGTGATATTAGGTATAGGGTACACTTATAGTTAAAATAATGCCTTATGATTATAATTCATAATCTGATGTTCTCTCTATACGATATAGTGAAGCTAATGTGAATTAGTAAGTGGAAGACCCATTCCATAAGTCGACGCGGTCTCGCTAATCGTTTTATTTAGGGAATGTATTACTCATACCAAGATTTATGTCTGACCATATGTTCATTATTCTTTTCCCCGTAACTTCACGTATACTCATTCGAGTAGGCAAAGTTTATGGGATTAGATAGGTTGCTTTTAGAAAATTGGATAAAGTACCACAAAGTTGAAACAAGAGGCTTAGTTGATAATACAAGTTATTTTGTATTCCGCTGTTGTAAAAGAAAAATATATAACTAGTTAATTGTTCTTGTCGACATCTTCGTATGTTGAGTATGATACTATTATCTATGTTTTATTGTATTTTACCCCCACATGGACATAATTTGAGATTATGAAATGTAAAGGTAATTTTTGCAATGAAAATTATTTAGCCGCTATGTTTACTTAGTTTTGTTGAAAAAAACCAATCCATTTTATCGCTTAAAAATAACTCTGCTGATGACTACAACATCATTGGTGCTTATTTTTAGGTCTCGAAATGGAGAATGTTATGAAATTATTCTCATGTTCTCGCAAAGGCAAAATTGATGGTTCAAGGCATAACCGACTATCTGCATTATTGTTGATAACGGAATAAATATTACACATACGTATTTATTTTATAAACCGAATTTTTCCTAAAGAATATTCTTTTTCTTCTTCTCAAAATATTATATGTGCGTTAAGGACCACTGGCTAAAATGACAAGTGGTATGACGCTCTAGGCTGAGACTCTAGAGATCATAGGTTCGAACCCTTAAGACATTTCATTGAGTGCTATGCTTGAATAAAATACGAACCTGATTCTCAAAAATACTATGGGTGCACATCATCGGGCACATCACCGCAGATACATTGTGCATGACCAAAAGGCGTTGTATGAAGAAATGCATATTCCAACATGGTCGACTGAAGATGAGGAGATGGTTGGCACAACATGTCTTCGACGGCTTGAAAAGGAAATGGTGGCATGTTATATCAAATAAGGGTTTTGGAGGGTAGGCATCGAACATGAATTTGATGCTATAGATCATCTTGTCTCAACAAGCGGAGCTCGATGGTGGTGGAAGTGGCATGAACAATGTCAAGCAATGTCGCTGCTTTATTAAAATTCGATGTTGAGGCGGTTTGGGTTTCTCGAGCTAGAAAAAGAGGTGCGTAAATTTATATTTTAGTCCCTTACATTTTAATAGTTATAATTTTACCTCTATAATGTCAAGGACCACTAGTTCAAATGGAAAGATCTCTAGATTATGATTCTTAAGGTCTTGGGTTTGATCCCCTAAGACACCAAAATGAGCTATCTGATTAAATTAAGCATCGTCCTTTTTATTTAAAAAATCCTCTATAATACGTAATTCTTATAACTTTCATACAAATGCACCATTTTATGCTCAACCTGCATTGTTGGTTTCATATTATAATTCTAGATATTTTGATATTATTTAATAGTATAGCACTTATGTATGACATTGTAAATTAACACATTATCTATTATTAAAAAATTCCCATTCAAATCAAAAAAACATCAAAAATTATTTATTAATGTATGTACTTGTGTGTGTATATATATATATATATGTTTTTATTAAATATCATATTTAATTAAATATTACCCAAATCAACAATTAATAAGCTTTGTCAAATATTATGTTAGACTAAATGTTACTAAATTAATAATAAAATTATTTTAATACATTATTTTAAATATATTTAAACACAAATTTATACTTAAATTATTTTAGTAAATACAACATTCGTATAAGTGGTCTTCATATGACTAGTAACATAATTTAAAATTCAAAAAATAAACATTAAATATGATTTACTGTATTCTCTATTATTCACGATAAAAATATAAAAGTTCTAATGAATAATAAAATTTTAAATTTTCCCCTTTTACCGTAAGGGGATGCATCTAAACGAACATTGGTACCACAGCCTGCATTGTGTTATTATGAATAATTAACCAATAAGTTGGAGAATCTTGTACGAGTATCTTGTTCGAAATAAATATGCATTTGGTTTTATTTTCTACTGTATATATATTTATATTGTGATATGAGTAATGGTCTAAATACATCAAATATATACAAGAAGAAAATCCTTAGAAAAACTATCTAATCGATTGCAATTGTCAGTGTGTTCGTAACCATGAGTACTGCATTAAATATTTAAAATACTTATCTTTAAAATATTCCTCCCCAGATGTATCGAGAAAAGGATGTCTATATGCATCCGTTGTGACTACTGTAAGTAATGCTCTTCATATGATGGGTAGTGAACTACTCATGATGGTTGGCGATATTAAGAGATTTCGAGCTTGTTGTTGTTTGGAATGATTTGAGAATAGATCAACGAGGGTCTTTTATATGTTGATACAACTAAATAAAACTAGAAGATATTTTCTAATGTTGTGTAGTATTTTTTTGATTTAATAGTACTATTATCTTAAGTATCTAAACTGTAGTTTGATTATGGTCGATAACATGACATTACAATCATGTTACAAGCATAGTTGGGTACACGTTGAACCACTTGAAGTGAAACACTACTCAAGATTTGATCTGTTTCCTTCATTGTAGACCATAAATGGCAGTCAACTTGAAGCCAAAAATTTTAACTAGAGTATATCGATTATTAAATAAATGTTATCGGATCAAACCAAGGGATTTAAAGTGGAACTATACAATTAACTACATGTATTATTTGTTTTTAATCATTAATCAAACTTAAGATATCTTAGTGACAAAGTGATGATGAATATATGCACAAAATGTCATTTCCTAGTGTGTAGCTTAATAAAGATTAGAAATTCGATCTGGCTTAAATGATCCATAGGTAGCTGAACTTGTGCCCAATACTGTATTTATGCGTCCATATAGGTTTTAACATTTAAATTGTTTAATTATTGACGAGAACCTATTTCACACCATGGAGTTAACACAACAATACTTGTTAGCAATTTTTTGAGTTCAACTTGAATAAATTAATTTATATATGTTAAAATTAATGAAGAAATCAATATAAATGTTGTATGAATTTTGTATGATTTTTAATTATTTATTAAGGCCTTATAATTAATTAAAATAGTGAATAAATGTGATATATTAATCTAATTACTTAAATGGGTCTAACTGAATAAATAAGTAATTAATATATTAAATAGGCCCAAGATTTAAAATTAAATCTTACTATAGGGGCATAATATAAAGGGATAAGGGCTTGCTATCTCTTCTTGAAGAGATTATGTCTAGATAATAATGGGAGAAATGTAAGGAGATATTTTGAATATCTTGCGCCTATAATACAACATCTCTCTCCAAATTTATGTATGACGTTCTAATTAAGAAAGCTTGACTCTGTTGCCCACTATTTGGAGCCTATAGCATGGATTTGAAACAAAGTTAGCAGGAAGAAAGGACCGTACTCTAAAGA
Source organism: Allium fistulosum (assembly GCA_030737815.1). Lineage (NCBI taxonomy): Eukaryota > Viridiplantae > Streptophyta > Magnoliopsida > Asparagales > Amaryllidaceae > Allium > Allium fistulosum. The sequence goes on along the minus strand of CM060908.1, from coordinate 93,221,048 downwards.
GGAAAAGTTAACGAAATGTGTCAAAAACGACAAAGTCTATAGGTAAATATTTGATTTGATTTAAATTTGAATTTTCCTATATTATCCAATAAACCACTTTCAATTATACAAAAAAGAATTCATAATCAAAAATATATATATATATATATATATATATATCTGTGTGCACGTGCACGCGTGCGTTGTGTTTGTGTGTGCGCACATATACTTACATAAAATTATTTTATCCATAACACAATTACACCATGTATTACTTATTTTAATTAATGTATATGTGCATGTAATTTTAACTAATATACACATATACATATATTTTATTCTCGCATTTAAAAGTTAAAAAAAATCTCGGCTTTAGTACAAATACAAATTATATATAAATATATATATATATATCATTAATGATAATGATAAGTATAGGTTTAAAATTGGATTTCAATATATCTATATATAATATGCGCAATATATATATATATATATATATATATATAAGATGCATGTATAAATTAATATTTTAAAATTTTCGATTGAATCCATATTATATATATGTGTGTGTGTGTATTGAACATGTTTATTGTATTATATGTGTGTATGTGTATAAATTTATATGTAAAATAAAACTTAATATTTAATTAGCCATGAGCCTTAATATTTTTATTATTAAAGGAGTCAATAGTAAATACATTTTATATGTATATATATATTAAATGATATTTAGGTACACACACACACACATATATATATATATACACACTAACCAGATTATATATGTATGTATGTATATGTGTATAATTTAGTAATAAATATACAAATTGTGTATATTGTGATCATAAATCCCAAAAAACACTTATGAATCCCATATTAGCTATTCCATTTCTCAATTAGATTAGTGTATATCTTTATATATCATGTGTAGTCAGTTATCTCGAATATGTCTAATTTCCTAATGACGAATAAAATATAAAATTTACAAAACTAAACCTAGATTAATTGAATTTAAATTAAAAAATAAATTAAAGTAAAAAATATCAAAGTTGAAACTAAAATAGAACAAGTTTCAAGTCACAAAATTTACCTTCATTGAAAATAAATTAAACATGCTTTAGTGTGACCATATTATTCATGTTAACACAAATTAAAAATCTAGTGCAAAATTACAAAAGGATTTATTTTTTGAAAATGTCTCATTTTTAACCATTTGCTATACACCTTATCCAACAATGGCACAAGAGCTTATATTGTATTAACATGAACAATTAATCAATGCATATGGCAATCACTTGAAAATTCTAACTAGAATGGTGTTTATGATAAGAGTGTTTAACTAAGGAGAATGTTACTATAATTAAAGAACATTCTTATGAACGAAAAACCTCCATACTCTTGGCCCTTTCCTAGCTCATCCAAGTGATCCGTTTCAAGGATATATCATTAGTGGAAGGCCTAAATTTGGTTTGTACCTTTGGTTGATTTTGAAGGAACTGGGCCGGTCAGCAACCGGTAAACTGGATGAATTTCAAAAAATTTATTTATTTAGATCATAGTAGGCCTATGAAGTCTAATGGATTTCACTAGATCCAATCTAGTTGATTTTAGTCAAATATAATTTATTAATATTATTAATATATTTAAATTTATTGATCGTATTAGTTAATTTAATTTAAGGTTTATTAGGTCTGAAATTTGAAAAGGTGAGAACATATCAAATATGCTCATATTTCAAATTGTGTGACAAACATGTAAGACTTAAAGAAAGTGTAATTTGGTTTGGTGTTTGTGCTTAGTCATTTTGATATCTAAAGGGTTAAATTGTTAATTATGGAAATAACATACTAGGCCATAAATGTGAAAATTGTGCAAATAATTAGGAGTTACATTTGTCACTTTTAGAAAGGAGAAAGGTCACATGAACATATATGGTGTAAAATGCAAATGTATAACATGATATGGCAAAAAAATGATATATGAAAATGTGTATCACCATATATGTATGTATGTGCGTGCGCGTATGAATTGTCATTCAATTAAGTTTATGTAAATAATGATTCAAGAGCAATTAATGTAACAAATTGAAAATTCAAATCTTTAATCAATGAAAAATCTAATTGACATCTAAAATTTTAGAAATTTTTTCCACCTTCTTCTCTTGTAGAATCCTAATTAATTTTATGTCCAATTCAGATAATGTAATTTGTAAATTTCATAATTTATTCATAGCCAAAAGAGAGATATGTATGATCTTATATAATTGCAACTTCCATGAAAAGATCAACCAATACTTGTGTAAAATAAATAAATAAATAAATAAACATACTAGAAAATACACATATGTTTAACTTTAATTTTTTGTAGAAATAACATTTGCATGCATGAGCATACACACACATACATACATATGTGTGTGTGTGTGCACACACGCGCGATATAAACAAACTTCCATAAATATAATTTGTGTATATATATGTATAATAGTCAAAATAACTAACACAATAAATGTCAAAATTATTCCTTGACTAAGTGTACAATAGATTATCATAATACTAAACAAAATACAAGGCATCGGTTTTAAATTCACATCAGTGTGTGTATATGTGTGTCTGTGTATGTATGTATGTATGTATGTATGTTTGATTATATCCAAATCAGTTTATCATAGTATATCTATATATAAGTCATTCAATGTTGCGTAAAATATATTTAAAAGATACGATTCACAAATACATATGTTCATAGTGCAGAGATCAAATTACATTTTTGTATTTTTTTTGTTTGATTTAGTTTGTAAACAACACATGTGATAAATCAAAATTTAATTAAAACACAATGGTAATTAGTATATATCACATGCATAAATTTGGGTTAATGCTACATGTTTAAGTTTTTAAACAAATATGTATTACCTTGTAGAACTAGCCCTTCGTGATACCTTGATTTAAGATTTCTCCTCGGATCTCTAAGTAGATCCACACTAACTTTGCAAAAGAAGGATGAAACACTTGTATTTTATTTTATTTAATGTTTTTCATTTCATTTGGAGTTAGAAAACTTATGGAGTTAAGAAATAAGATTTCAGCCATGGCAAGGAGGAGGTCAAAAGAAAAGTGAACGAATGAATGAAAAAATACACGAAATTAACTAATGGATTTGTTTTAATTGAAAGAATGATACATTTCTCACTCTTTTAATTAAAACTTCCCTGATTAATTCCCTTAAACCTCTCTCTCCACCCCCTCTCTCTTCAATATGAGATAGCCCATATGGTTGCCATCTGATGGCAAAAAATTTCATAAATCCCTAATGCCATTATCTTTTATTTAAACTCGTATTTAGTTAAACTGATATTGTATATCGATGCACACAAATAAAACTTTTATATGCGCATACAGATAACAATAAACAACTCCTAAATATAAATTAAATAAAATAATAATTAATATTTCTCGTATATTAATTAATTTAATTAATTTATGACATTTTAAAAATTAATAAAATCATGCGGTTTTTCGAAGAATTAACAAATACGGTTATGTGACTCAGAGGTGTGAATTCAGTCGGCAAATTAATATTGAACAATTAATATTAACGTTCAAACCACCTACCGGTGTGATAGTTTAGCCTAATTCATCACTTACAGACATTTCAATAAAATCATAGTTTATAATTTCTTAAACGGTACCATTTAGTAATGATTAATTACACACATTCTCTTTTGTCCACACTAGATCACTTTAGGATTTATGGAACTTGGTTTTGGTCAAAATTCCAATATCATCATTCTTTAACTTATTTAGTTCATAAAAAAATCCTTAACTCAATAATAACATTTATTATTAATGGTGCTGTATTGGCTAGATATTTTGACTTTGAGTTGACTACAGTATACCGTGATACTAACCCTATACAACTGAGGAAATGAATTCTCCATTGAATAGTGTTTCGCTTCCAATGCTTCAACTCAGACTCAACTATAGTCGTTCGATGGATGCCAAGGCACGATTTAACTATAATCAAAAAGAAGTTTCCATATTGAAGTTCGATGGTATTCTCAAATCGAGAAAACTATGTAATATCTTCCCATCGAGATTTCCCATTTTACCTAGTTGCTATAACCAACATGAAACTCCTGAACGAGTCATTTCATGGATATCTAATAATCATCAGTATGTAACCCTTTGGTGTCCCTAGTAGTCATGAGTAATACATCGCCCAATATTTGGAAAGCATTACATACTCTGATCTCGATGGATGTATCGATATCCTTTCTTAAAACATCTTGAGCAAGCATATTTAAAATAAAATTTTATTCTATATTGTGATTGATTACTCATGATTGCAACTATCTACATCTACAATCAAATAACATTTATTTAAGGATGTTCTTATTTATATGGTTTAAATTAATTACTTAATTAATTATATCATTATATAAAAATGTATATAATAGAAATCAAATACCTTTATTACGAACAAGATCAGTTAAAAAATATGGTATATGTAATAAATTACATAATTGCCCCAAGAGCGTAGCCCTAACTCTATAAATCTCGCCCTTGCACTTGTGGTCAATTATGGAATGTTATTCACATTCCTTAGATCAGTGTTCTGAAAACTGATTAAGCTAGTCCCCCAGTAAACGGATATGTTATATTGTCTTAACTATCTGCTTTGTCAATCTACTCTCTCAATGTTGATAAACTGCCTTTATCATGTGGAACTCTTTGGAGTATGTTTCTCAACTTCTAGTGAGCTCTAAGTTCTTTCATGATCTGTATAGCAGCATTATCGTCTCATAAAAATTTTGTGACTCTTAACATTTTGAATCAACTAGGCCCAGTTATAAATTTGTGCATTATACAACTTTTGTTGCGATGCTATTTAAGGCGATGTGCTTAGTCTTTCGGTCAGCCACAATCTTTCATTTGGAAGAATTCCAACTTAAAGCTACTTAACTAAAACTGATCATGAATTTGGATTGAGTAACTATACTCAATATCACTTATGAAATACGAATACTCTCCTTTATAAGGAGTTCATTGTTTCTATAAAATATTCTCTGGTGTTTCGTAAATACCCGAGAACACTCTAATTATTAGTCAGTGATCTAAATTTAGATTTAATACTTTATTAATGTATCAAATACATAAGTGAAATATGATATTGTAGACAACACACAGATGATCATTCATATTGCCAATGTATAAGGAATCCATCTTACATACTCCACATTAAACATTTGGTTTCTGTGTATACCATTTGGGAAATTCCTAACATCTTTTTATAATGATTATAAAAGATGTTCTTTCAAATCCAATATCAAGAATTAAACATCCAAACTATAATGATTTTCACATGGGTACATCATTGACAACCATAAGTTTGTTATTTACTAATATTTTTTAGAAATATGCAAGCACTTTTATAGTTCTTTCTTATAGGCATACGTTTCCTCTGCATTTTGACTAAAACTAAAACTGTTTGTTTTTCTATCAAAATGTTTGCTCAACTCTAATGTTTGTTCAACGATACTTTCGTATCAGTCTTCGGATCCTATCCAAAACCCAAAAACTGAGTATCGCTCATATTGACTTTGGGACACTTCAGATGTTATGTGCAATCGTCCATTCTAAATCATTTTTTAGAACTTTGTTTCAACATAAATAACCCAAAACTAAAAATCATATTGCAATAATTTTGCAAGTAAAATCCAAATTAACTATAGTGTGTTGAGTGACAAATTTGTTACGTTAATTTCAACAACTGAAATTTACGATGCTATTCTAATCAACGTTGCTTACTATATTCCAACTGCATTGGTCTTCTTCTCGAAGACACATTTGCAGTCGGTGGATTATATCCTACAGCTACCAAAATAATATTTTGATAATGTATCTAGAATCCATTTTGTATTTACACATTATGCCATATGGCATGGTCAATAATCTTAATATCTAATTAACAATTGAGGAAATTCGTTTCTTGACTTTGACTAAAACTCATAGTTTCTCTTTAATGTCAAGAGTTTTATTAGACATTCTAATGAGTCATGTCTATTTTGGCTTGGTTAATTTCAGTTCATCCTTTGTAATCGGTTTTATCTCTAGATTGTATCCAAATTAATTTTACTGCCAATAATTTCGAAAAGAAATTTCTTTGCCTGAAGTTAGTGTTTGCTGAGAACAGTAATTGTTTCTTAATGCAATGGAATATGTATTCATAAACATTTTGTGAACTGCCTTTTTATATATATAAAACTGATTTATTTTTAAGTTTACTAAAACTTATATTCATAATATAATTTGCTCAATCAATATTGGTCCATACCAAACTGCTTCAGTGTGATCCACCGTAAAGACCCATTTCTTCGACCCTCGAAAATCGACACTAATACATCCTCGGCATTCACGTGCCGCAAATCCAATTGCCGGAGACCCGGTTCCTTAAAGGAAAAGAAGACAAAATAGAATCTTACATGAATGGAATAGCATATATTATTTCAATATATAAAATCTTTATAGCGAAAATTTTAAATACATTTATCAGAGTTAAACATCGATAATTATAAATCTCCGTCCGTACAAAAGCAGAATACGATAATATATAAGTGTGGTGGAAAAAGAGGTAATAGTCTACCAAAGAATCTTCACACTCCATGCTCCGAGCTCTTCTAGATTTCTTCTAACTAAACCTGACTACTAGGCTGCTCGGAAAAATAGGGCACCCAGAGTTTAAGGAAAAAGAAATAAACTCCGGGTCAGTGATGTGCACGTAAATGTGCATATTTTTACCACCATATTTAATCTATTTAAATTAAATAAATGATCATATTGGGTATTTTAACTTGTTTAAACCAAAATTCAAATTATTTGAAATTGTCACATATTCATCTTCATATAGGGGCAAAATGGTCATTTTTATGCATTTATTAAATTGTGAAAATTTACTTGGACTTTTCTATGTTGTTTTGTAGGAAATTTGGTCAATTTTACAAGTCGTTACATGATGATATATGCACGCACAAGAGTGAAGAGAACAAATGAAGATGGAAATAATTCAAAGGCATGATAATGGAGGACCCCACCTACCCACATACCTTCATGTACAAATTAGAGGCTAAAACACGTGCTAATAGAGTTTAAAAGCTTCATGCACATCTAAATGAGGATTATTTAAAGCTAATGATTACTTGGCCTCCACACTTCCTAAGAGGGTATTTTGGGCACTCCCCAAAAATATGAATTAGGGTTTAACACATGTATAAAATCCCCTTATGTTTCATGTAACTCTCCTCTCCCTTAGTCTCTCTTTTAGGCTCTCTTCTCTTAGTCTCTTCTCTTAGGAAAATAAAAAAAAGCCCTCTTTCTCTTTTCATGGCTACTTAGCCACTTTTATTTTATGTAATCTTCTTTTCTTTTTATGCAATGTTAATTATTGTTTCCTTTTACTTACATGTTCATTTCCTTTCATGCTAGTAGTGTAGATTTTCTTTTATGTAAGTAGATTAGTTTTTTTCTTTCATTTAGCTCACTTTTTCTCTTTGTTTTGTTCTATGTTGCAAGCTATATTTTTTGATATGATAACAAATATGAGAAGCTAAACCCCTTCAATTTAGGGCTAATGAAGCTCTCTAATTATATAGCTTCAACATTTTGATAAATGTTATGCTCTCTTTTTGTGCTTCATGGAAAATGATGTAATTTTGTGCTTATTATTGAGTTTGATAGCTTATGTTGTTCAAAACAAATAGGCTATGCTTAGTCATATGAATCACAAATTGCCTCTTCATCTATATATGATTATGGCAAAGAAGTGAATGTTTAAATCAAAATTTGATGGCCTATATTTCTAAACAAAAGTTAATAGGCCATGCTTAAAATAGATTTTCATTTTCAACTTTGTTGTCATTTTCATGAGAATTAAAAGTGGTTTAAAGGTTGTGTTATAGTTTGATGGCTTATGTTGAGCTAATTAATAGCACAAATGAGCCATACTTATGATAAACACATCATTTAAATTCACTTATGACCAAAAAAGAGAGATCATAATTTCATATTTGGTTGAACTATATGATCTAGAGAGTGGAATTATCTCTAAATTGCCTTCACACTCTCATATTTTTATCAATTTCTTTTTGTCATTTTCTAGCTTAAACAACTCTCAACTTTGGTTAATTTGATTGAATAGAATTTTAAAATCATCAATTCCCTGTGGATCGACCCGTATTCGCCACGTACTACAAGTGTACGCCGTGCGCTTGCAGTTATATTTTATTTCGAAATTCATCGACATTTTTCTAATCGATATAACATTTGCCGTTGAACAGTCAGTCATGGGATTGGTGTGAGAAACTCATAATACGGGTTTTTGGAAACAAAGGGTATCTCATAAGACCACCTCGCACATAAACACAGAATGGATTTTTACCTTATGATAATAAAAACATTTTTTTACGTGGAAGTTTGGTAATATTATTTTTAATGACATTCTTTTGAAAACATTTACAAGTAAACTTTTGAATCTTAGCTGAAATTATTACCATACTGAATTCCAGACCTAATCATTTATGGTTCTAGAAAAAAAAGCGAAGGCGCTTATTGGAGATTAGATTTCCAACTGAATATCGAGGTAAGGGACTACCTCCCGTATAGTGCATTTCTAGACGAATGCAACCAAGGCCCCTATGTTAGCCCTCATGCGAATTAAGACTGGCCTATCTGAAAATATAATATATGAATAACACTAATTATTACATCACCCGACCATTCCTGACCTATCCATGACGTCTCATAGCATAAACCACTTAATTTAAACCCATCGTTATAGCGAATAGAAATTTTAACCATCTAGAAGGTGATTTCATAACCTAATTGGTTGCGACCCACTTTAGCCTTAAAGCATCCCCTGTTTTACTATTCCCGGGTGTGAGGATTTGAGGTAACGATTACCTTTTTTAGAACATATTCCACTTTGAATACCACTTTGCCATTTCACAAGCACACAATTGATTTCTACAAACGTATAACTCATGAGCTTGTAGGTCTTAGGAAAGAGTGTTAAGCTAAGAGAAGTTGCCTTCTCCGCTACCAAACAGATGGTACGTTCATAGAGATCAATCTATATGATCTAGAAATGCAACGTCGGAAATTTGTCCATATAGGTTGTCCAGGAATAGGACAAACCGAAGGCATCCTCCTAGCACATCCTGTCGGGCATTACCCCTAGAATTAGTAGCGAGTTAGTCCTCGCATACAAAGATTCAAAAATGAAGGGACCACTGCAATTAATTAATCTTGGGACCCGGCTTTCCGACCCTCGAATGTTGACACTAATGCATCCATGGTATTCGTCTGCCGAGCACCCAAGTGCTGGAAAGACGGAAAGTTAGGGTAAAATAAAATAAAGAATAGAACAAGAAAATAAGAACACAACATCAGAATCTCACAGCGGACCGGTAATTTATAATATCAAAAGAACAGTACAAAGGGTTACTCTGAATGCAAGACTTTCAGAGTTACAAAACCTAAGTACTATCATCAGCCTGGACAATTATAACTGCATATCCTTACAACGCTGATATATGCACATAGCTAAAACGGAACAATAGAAATAGATAGATAATGGAAGCCTCCAGCTCGTCTTCTAAACTCTGAAGTGTCCAAGGTAAAACCTGAAACTCAGCCTACTCGAAAGAGTATGCGAGGATTTTAGGGAACAAAAACCAAGCGTCAAACATAAGTCTGGTATGAGAAAACTCGAGATACATGAATACATGCAATAGTAACTATTGAGACCGTACAGATTCCCGTAACAGTTTTCCCCTCAAAAGAAACAAACCATTTTTTAAGTTTAATATAGTGATATGATAGATAATGCCTAGGATGTAGAATATAAATCATATCAAATAGATATGATGCATACATTGGTCACACTACAACATATTTAGGTTACATTCTAAACTGCTAAGGTACATTCGCTTAATGGATTTTCCATGGAGATATTTTCGGGGAATCCAAATCCGAACTCCATGTACAAGGATCAGAAGTTACCTACCGAGCTTCATATATCTCTAGATAAAATATACCATAAGGAAAATGCAAAGACCCATGCTCAAACATAAACATGAACAACGTGAACAAAATACCATCAACTCCCAGTACCAACATATCGATAAGCATACTCTAGATCTGGAGTTGATAATATCCTATCCTGGGTTAGCCAAACCCCAGATTGCGCAGCCTATTCTGTCTTTAGCCATTTTCGATGTCAAAGTTACATTTGGCATCTTTCACACGAGTCTTTATCACTCGAATAGAACACGAATCCCAAATTGGATCCTCACATCTCGATACCACACATGGATTTCAATATCTCAACAGATCTCGAAACCACACATGGATTCCCACATCCTGAATATATCATGAACAATTACATGTGTTCAAGCATCTTAAATAGATCTTGAATCTCCACATAGTTTCCCTTCTTCAACCGCTTCCAAAAACATAGAACTTGTATACTAGTTTTAAAGTGGTGTTCGGTGAGTAGAACACTTACCGATCCCGGACACTTCAAAACCAATCAATGAATTTCCTGTAAAATCAATTGCAGTTCTTTCAGAAGTAATTGAAAACTAGAGACGTTCCCCTGGGGTTCTTATTGGTATGAAATCGTGAATCCTTTCGATTACTTCCTAAGTTAATATCAGGTCAAGTTCGATAATCTACTAATTGATTATCCAGTTCAAAACAATTGCTTATACAAATCACGATTCATACGCTTAACTTGTTTCCGACATTCCAACTTAACTATTCCTCGCCGAAGAGTGAAGCCAGGTTAGTTTGGGCACTGGTTGCTCCAAGCCTTGCCTAGATACTTCAGTCTTGAATCTCACAAATAGATAAGTCTACCTCCCTCTGCTTTTAGTGATAAGTATAGTAGTACTGATTTCCATAGACAATAAGGAATCAACTCAATTAACACGTTTCCAACATTTTCCACTTACTTATTCCTCGGTTAAGAAGGAATCCTGGTAGGTTAGAGCGTTATTGCTCCGTCAGTACTCGACATCAATCTTAACACTCACAAATAGATAAGATTACTGCGTCATCTTATCAGCGTTAAGCATAGTTAATTACTTTTCTACTAAGTAATTAAACAATCCACTATTTGGGCATTTAGCAATTCTAACCCCTTTTCAAAAAAATTTAAATTACTTAGAAATACTTATAATAGGTTTTAATACATTTATCCAAAATATTACTTAAAACAAGTTTGAAAAATCAACAAAATTTGAAAAAAGAACATGTTTTATTCTAAAAATTCTCTCTCTAAAAATTCATAAATATCTCAAACTACTTCTAAAATAGTCTAAAAATAGTCAGGCAATACTTTTTAAAAGAATGAAACAAATCGCTCGAACTTAAAGTCCTTTTTGAAACAATTGAAGTTCAAAAATAAAGGCTAAACGGGGCAGTTTTGCACTAGTGATGTTTTGGCCGTTTTCGAGATGTTACTTAACTTTTTACTATTTAGGCTTTTAATAGCAACAAACATACATATATAACAATGCAAATATGGTGAGAAATTCCTATGGATCTCTCTACAAAGTTCCATAACAATTGTCAAAAACAAGACAATTCTCAACTACATCCACAACGACTATCGGTATAAGTGCACTTTCAAATCCTTGTCATATATCAACCTATCTTCAACTACAACCTACGTACTTTGTTCAAGGCCTAGTCATATGTCATATAAGTCCATTCAAGTCCATATATGAATCCTATGTGCCACTTGTTTTCAAAACAAGGATCAAAATCAATGTTTTCAACATATGTCACTTAACAATTCAAACAACTTTAACACAACAAAATATAATCATATATAAGTTATATTATCAATCCAAGTGGTGAGTTAGCTCACATTAAACCCAATAAACGACCAAGCCTAAACACTCAAGTTCAAACTCAAGCTAGCAGCCTCCTTTCCCTTCTCTTTCTTCCTTGCTTTGCTTTGCTCCAAGCCTCCTCTAGCCTCCTAATACCCACGACCCATGGTTATTGGGGGAGTTTGGCTATTTTCACAATATAATTAGGTAGAAGGTTTTTTTATGTGGTGGTAAGGTCTCACTCCAAGTTTGAGGTGATTTGGAGATGATTTGCAAACTATTTGCTTTAGGAATTTAAGATGATGAAGAAGAAGATGACATTGAAATTTTCTCTTAAGCTTTGTAAATATTTGGGAATGATACTAAGGGTATGCCTTCTCTTAGATAGGCTTGTAAAAAGGGTTAATTTCACCTCCTACCTCCCATGAAAGGTCACAAAGGAGCATCCACCTCACATGATAACTTAATGTCACTTCTCCTTTATGGCTAATTAGTCTTATACTCTTCTCATAATATTAGCTCTTACCCTAATAAAACTTTCTAGAACATTTCACGCTTTATGAAGAGGAGAGTGTGTTAATTAGTTGCTAATGTGTTCATTTGACCATTAGTTAAGTGCACGATAGTTTAAACAACTTATATCGATCGAAAAGCTATTTATCGATAAACCGATTTTCGGTCACATTACCGATTTTTCTTCGAAGAATATATTTTTGTAAACACTTTTCAAAAAAAAGTTTCTTAACCTTATTTATTAATTAAATGATGTTAAACAAGGTTAATATTTATAACACTTAAACATATCTCAAAATGTGTCGATATTCGAAGACGAAGTGTTCTAATTTCTGGGTCGCTACATTCTCCCCCACTTAGAAAATTTCGTCCTCGAAATTCAATAAGAACGATAACCAAAGTAGATAAAAGAACAAGCTATATATATATATATAGCACTTCTGAAACTTTATACAAACTAAAATTCAACACAAATACAAACTAAGATAAGAAAATTCTATTCTAAGAACAAATCCGGATAGGATTCCTTCAAACTATCCTCAGTCTCCCATGTACAATCCCTAGCATGCTCGCTCCATTGTACCTTGACTAACTTTACAATCTTAGTCCTCAATTTCTTCCTATCTTTATCAACAATACGAATAGGCTGCCTCAACACAGTTAAATTTGGCTCAATCTCCAGGTCTTCTTGCTGCGATGCTTCTACTATCATCGAAGGATCATGCATAATTTTACATAAATGCGATACATGAAATACATTGTGCATACCCGATAGCCTAATTGGTAACTCGACTCTATGCGTGAGTGTACCAATCCTCTCAAGAATCGGAAATGGTCCTATATAACAAGGAGCCAACTTCCTAGCCATTCCAAATCGAACAACGCTTCTCATTGGAGAAACCTTCACAAATACAAAGTGTCCAACCGAGAACTCCAAGTCTCTGCGCCTCTCGTCTGCATAACTCTTCTGTCGATTCTACACTTCCTTGATTCGCTTTCGAATCTCTATAACCTTACCTGTTGCCTTTCAGATCATATCCGGCTCAAGCACAAGGCGATCTCCAGGTTCTACCCAACACAATGGGGATTTGCAAGGCCTTCCATACAACGTTTCAAATGGTTCCATTTCGATACTGGCCTGATAACTGTTGTTGTATGAAAACTCAACAAGAGGTAAGTGCTCTTCCCACGAACCTCCAAAATTTAAAATGCATGCTCGAAGCAAGTCCTCCAACACTTGGTTCGTCCTTTCTGTTTGCCCATCTTTCTACGGATGGTAAGCGGTACTCAAACTAAGCTTGGTCCCTTATGCTTCATGAAAACCCTTCCAGAATTGCCTTGTGAATATTGAATCTCTATCACTCACGATATCACAAGGAACACTGTGTGTAACCTGACGATCTCCTTAACATATAACTTAGCCAAACTAGAAGCTTCCCTCGTAGTCTTAATAGGTAAGAAGTGCGAGCTCTTGCTCAATCGATCAATAATAACCCACTCACCTTCGTTACCCCTCCTCGACCTAGGCAATCCATAGAAATATGCTCCCACTTTCACTTCGGAATCTCAAGTGGCTGAAGCAGTCTGGTCCTCTTCTGATGACTACCTTTTACCTGCTGGCAGTTAGCACACCTGCTCACAAAGATAGAAACATCTCTCTTCATACCCTCCCACTAGAACATCCTCTTCATATCGTGATACATCTTAGTGACCCCAGGATGTATCGTCAACCTAGAATGGTGACTCTCCACTGAATTCCTTGCTTAATCACATTAACGTTCGAGACACATAACCTACCATTCATTTTCAAAGTGCCACGGTTATCTACCTCGAATCTCGGCCACCTCTCTGGTGCCTCATTCTCTCTAATGTTCTTAGCTATCCTAGCAAAATAAAGATACCTATGTTGTTTCCCCTCGATATGAAAAATCAGAGTCAAACGAACCTCAACATTTGCCATAATTGCATACCTCCTACTGAGCACATCAGTTACAACATTAACTTTCCTCGGAGTATACAAAATATCCAGATCATAGGCTGCAAGAAACTCCAACCACCTTTGCTGCCTTATGTTCAAGTCTTTTTGCATAAAAAATACTTCAAAGACTTATGGTCTGTGTATAAGTCGAACCTCTCACCTAGCAAATGATGCCTCCACATTTTTAATGCAAATACCACCGCTAACAATTTTAAGTCATGTGTTGCATACCTCGCTTCATACGGTTTGAGCTGCCAACTTGCATAAGCGATCACCCTCCCATGCTGCATCAAACAACACCAAGACCTGTTCCACATGCGTCAATGGAAACAGTCAAACCTTCACCTCCATCTAGCACAGTAAGAACATGAGCACTGGTCAACTTTTCCTTTAGCTCTAAGAATGCTTGCTCGCATTTATATATCCGTACAAATTTGACATCTTTCTTCATCAAATTCGTTAAGCGAGAGGAAATCTTTGAAAAATCCTATATGAATGTCCTATAATAACCAAGTAGACCCATAAAGCTTCTAATATCTGTTGCACTTTCTGGCCTCTTCCAGTCCTGAATGGCCACAAATTTTGTGGGATCAACAGAAATACCCTTCGCTGAAACAACATGACCTAAGAACCTAACTTTTTAATGCCAAAATGACACTTCGAGAACTTAGCCTTCAACACATGCTCTCTTAGTGTTCCTAGAACGATCCTTAGATGGTGCGAATGTTCCTCCTCGGTCTTAGAATAGGCCAGAGTATCATCAATAAAAACGAGGACAAACTTATTCAATACATCTCCAAAAACTTAATTCATTAAGTCTACGGAATATGCTGAACCATTAATTAGGCCGAATGACAAACTAACCACTCTAAAACTGGTCAGATCTATAAGCAGTCAAGGGTAGACTCTCCTCTGCCACCCTCAACTGATGAAACCCTGTAGCAAGGTCAAGCTGAGAAAATACTCGAGCTCCATACAGTTGATCGAACAAGTCATCTATCCTAGGAAAAGGATACTTGTTCCTAATAGTTCCTTTATTAAGCCCATGATAATCTACACACAATCTTAAGGATCAGTTCGCCTTCATAGCAAAGACGATGGGCGCTCCCCAACTTGAACGACTTGGTCGGATTAAGCCCTTCTACAACAAATCACTAACCTGATTTGTTAGCTCCATCCTCTCCTTTAGCGCAAGTCTACAAACCGACAATACAATAGGCTTCACATCTTTCACCAGATCAATGTGAAATTCTATCTCCCTATAGGGTGGTAAACCTGACACCTCTTCGAAGACATCTGCAAATTCCTAAACAATATGGATAGAATCCAACCCCTCCTTCGCCACATCAAGAGAATAAAGAAAACTGGTCATAAGCAAGCTAGGTCCCTCACAATCTATTGTCAAAGCCTTCCTCCCCTGCTTCAATACCACGGTTCGTTTATCACAATCCAAGACTATGTTATTCCATGATAACCAATCAATCCCAAGTAGAACATCAAACCCACAAAACCTAGGGCATACATATTGCACGAAAAGAGTTGGTCAAAACAATAGATAGGAAATACTAAGCAAACCATACTAAGATTGGCTGAGCCCCCAACAGGGTTCAACACACAAATAGAATCCGAAGCTATAGTTGGTTCAAGTTTTAGTTTTTCAACAAGAGTATGAGAAATGAAACTTAAAGAAGCACAATATCAAATAAGACATGAACATGAATGCCAAAAATAGATAGAATACCTTCCAAAACTTACTTCCTCTTTACTGCGATGGAAGTGGAAGGTGCTGAAGCTAGTGCAAAAGCTTGAGGTTGCTCTCCCTTATGAGGCATTGGACACTCCGTACTGGCAGATGGTAGTTGTAGCAGCTATTGGGTGCAAGCTGTGCCTTGGCTGTCTGTGGCTCTATCTTCATTACCTTAGCAATAGGTGCCTTAACCAAGGGCGCTTTCGCCACTTGTTTCTCCACAACCGATGGATAGTTCCGTACAAGATGCCCCTTCTTCCCACACTTATAACAAGCGGGACCAGAAATATCCCTAGGCGGAAGAAACTTTCTCTTGTTGTTTCCAGCTGGTGTAGTAATGGACGGCTTCGGAGCCAAGCTGTCAAACCTCAACCCCATGTTCACCGGATTCACATAAGACCCCAAGATGTGATTAGTCATATTACCCTTGAACTCTGGACGCATCCCCACGATGAACATCTCATTTCTCTTTAAGGGCGTATCTACCAAACCAGGCCTAAATCAAGATAAGGTAGTGAATCGGTTATCATACTCCGCCACTGTCATGGCCCCTGGTTCAAGTCGAGGAAGCTCATAAACAACATAGTCTTCCCAGCCTCCGGGACAAACTTCATCTCAAAATTCTCCTTAAATTGGGCCCAAGAGAAGTCATTCTCTTGGACATCAGTAGTGATAGAACTCCACCAATCCATGGTCGCATCTGTCAGATGTCGTGATGCCAACCGACGCTTCATTACGTCATCTAACTCCATATCCCAAATATACAGTCACATAAATTAATCCAAGTCAGGACTTCTATGATCGTCTCTGTTACCACTAAACCTCTTACCTCCCAACCTCTCATAATCGCGGCAGAATGAAGCGAAGTTCACTTGAGGTCTGACTTGCACGATCTTCTCTACAATATCCACCCTTGGTTCTTCGATTGGAGCAACATTCCCTGGTGCTTGATCTCCACCATTACTGACAGTACTACCTCGACCACCTCTACCTCTACCTCTGTGAGTATTGGCAGCTCTAGTACTCATGATGCACTACCTGAACATACCAGAATATATTTATGATATGAAAGGTTAGGGTTATTCAAAGAAAGAGATTATTCCTTAGGAAAGCTGAAAAAGGGGTATAGGTTTATAGAAAATACAAATATGCTCTCTCATATACACTCGACTAATTCTAGGGTTACCATATCTCAGATGAGCCACAAGCAACCAAAGCCAAGGTGTTCGCTCAACGTTGGACTCTGAAACCAAATGTAACGACCCAACTTTTCGACCCTCTAATGTTGACACTGATACATCCACGGTATTCGTATGCTAAGCACCCAAGTGCCAGAAAGACAGAAAGTTAGGGTAAAAGAAAAGAAAATGAATAGAATAAGAAAAGAAGAACACAACATCAGAATCTCACAGCAGAACGGTAATTTATAATATCAAAAGAACAGTACAAAGGGTTACTCTGAATACAAGATTTTCAAAGCTACAAAACCTAAGTATTATCATTAGACTGGACAATTATAACTGCCTGTCCTTACAATGATGATATATGCACATAGTTAAAATGGAACAACATAATAGATAGATAATGGAAGCCTTTAGCTCATCTTCTAAACTCTGTAGCGTCCAAGGTAAAACCTAAAACTCGGCTTACTCGAAAGAGTATGCGAGGATTTTAGGGAACAAAAAACAAGCGTCGGACATAAGTCTGGTATGAGAAAACTCGAGATACATGAATACATGCAATAGTAACTATTGAGACCGTACAGATTCCCGTAACAATTTTTCCCTCAAAAGAAATCAACCATTTATTAAGTTTAATATAATGATATGATAGATAATGTCTAGGATTTAGGTTACACTCAAAACCGCTAGGGCACGTTCGCTTAATGGACTTTCCACGGAGATCTTTTCGGGGAAGCCGAATCCGAACTCCATGCATAAGGATCAGAAGCTACCTACCGAGCGTCGTATATCTCTAGATAAAATATACCATAAGGAAAACACAAAGGCCCACGCCCGAACATAACATGAACAACGTGAATCAACCATCAACTCCCGGTACCAACATATCGATAAGCATACTCTAGATCTGGAGTTGATAATATCCTGTCGTGGGTCAGCCAAACCCCATATTATGCAGCCTACTCTGTCTTAGCCATTTTCGATGTCGAAGTTACGTTTGGCATCTTTCACATGAGTCTTTATCGCTCGAATAGAACATGAATCTCAAATTGGATCCTCAGTTTACGAAACCACACATGGATTTCAATATCTCAACAGATATTGAAACCACACATGGTTTCCCGCATCCTGAATAGATCATGAACAATTACATGTGTTCGAGCATCTTAAACAGATCTCGCATCTCCACATAGTTTCCCTTCTTCAACTGCTTCTAAAAACATAGAACTCGTATACTAGTTTTGAAGTGGTGTGTGGTGAGTAGAACACTTACCGATCCCGGACTCTTCAAAACCAATCGATGAATTTCCGGCAAACTCAATTCCAGTTCTTTCAAAAATAAGTGAAAGATAGAGAAGTTTCGTACCAATACTCCTCCCCGGGGGTTCTTATTAGTATGAAATTGTAAAGCCTTTCGATTACTTCCTAAGTTAATATCAGGTCAACTTCGATAATTGACTAATCGATTATCCTGTTCAAGACAATTGCTTATAAAATCACAATTCGTACGCTTAACTTGTTTTCGACATTCCAACTTAACTATTCCTCCCCTAAGAGTTAAGCCAGGTAAGTTTGGGCACTGTGCTCCAAGCCTTGCCTAGACACTTCAGTCTTGAATCTCACAAATTGATAAGTCTACCTCGTCGGCTTTTAGTATTAAATATAATAGTAATGGTTTCCATAGACAATAAGGAATCAACTAGATTAACACGTTTTCGACATTTTCCACTTACCTATTCCTCGGTTAAGAGGGAAGCCCGATAGGTAAGAGCTCTATTGCTCCATCCCTAATTGACATCAATCCTATCTCTCACAAATAGATAAGATTACATCATCGACTTATCAGTGTTAAGCATAGTTAATTACTTTCCTAGTAAGTAATTAAACAATCCACTATTTCGCAATTTAGCAATTCTAACCCCTTTTTGAAAAATTTAAATTACTTCGAAATACTTATAATAGGTTTTAAAACATTTATCCAAAATATTACTTAAAAATAACAAATTTGAAAAATTAGAATTTTTTGAAAAATGAAAATGTTTTATTCTAAAATTCCTCTCTTTAAAAATTCGTAACTAATTCTTAAAAATTCATAAATATCTCAAACTACTTTTAAAATACTCTAAAAATATGTAGGCAATACTTTTTAAAAGAACAAAACAAATCGCTTGAACTTAAAGTCCTTTTTGAAACAATTGAAGTTCAAAAATCAAGGCTAAACTGGGCAGTTTTGCACTAGTGATGTATTGGCCGTTTTCGATATGTTACTTAACTTTTTACTATTCAAGCTTTTAATACCAACAAACATACCTATATAAAAATGCAAATATGGTGATAAATCCCTATGGATCTCTCTACAAAGTTCTATAACAATTATAAAAAACAAGACAATTTAGAACTGCATCCATAACGACTATGACTATAAGTGCACTTTCAAATCCGAGTCATATCTCAACCTATGTTCAACTACAACCTATGTGCTTTATTCAAGGCCTAGTCATATGTCATATATGTCCACTCAAGTCCATATATGAATCCTATGTGCCACTTGTTTTCAAAACAAGGATCAAAATCAATGTTTTTAACATATGTCACTTAACAATTCAAACAACTTTTAACACAAAAATATATAATCATATATGAGTTATATTATCAATACAAGTGAAGAGTTAGCTCACATTAAACCCAGCAAACAACTAATCTTGAACACTCAAGTTCAAACTCAAGCTAACAACCTCCTTTCCCTCCTCTTTCTTCCTTGCTTTGCTTTGCTCCAAGCCTCCTATAGCCTCCTAATACCCATGGCCCATGGTAAGTGGGGTGGTTTGGCTTTGATTTTTCATAATCTAACTAGGTAAAAGGTGTTTTTATGTGGTGGTAAGGTCTCACTCCAAGTTTGAGGTGATTTGGAGATGGTTTGCAAACTATTGGCCTTAGGAATTTAAGATAAAGAAGAAGAAGATAACCTTGAAATTTTCTCTTAAACTTTGTAAATATTTGTGAATGATACTAAGGGTTGCCTTCTCTTATATAGGCTTGTGAAAAGGGTTACTTTCACCTTCTACCTTCCATGGAAGGTCACAAAGGAGAATCCATCTCACATGATAACTTTATGTCACTTCTCCTTTATGGCTAATTACTCTTATACCCTTCTCATAATATTAGCTCTTATCCTAATAGAACTTTCTAGAACATTCCATGCTTTATGAAGAGGAGAGTTTGTTAATTAGTTGCTAATGTATTCATTTGACAATTAGTTAAGTGTACGATAGTTCGAATAACTTATATCAATCGAAAAGTTGTTTATCGATAAACCGATTTTCGGGCACATTATCGATTTTTCTTCGAAGAATATATTTTTGTAAACATTTAAAAAAAAATTTCTTAACATTATTTATTAATTAAATGATGTTAAATAAGGTTATAAAATTATATTTATAACACTTAAACATATCTCAAAATGTATCGATATTCAAAGACGAAGTGTTCGAATTTCTTGGTCGCTACATTACAGAATCATTAAAACTCTCTTTATTAAATTCTTTGGTTTAATTAAATAATTCCAAATCATTTTAACCAAGATTTCCTATTTTTAAAACACAACATTTTAATAAGTCGAAACTATGTCATCTAAGATGGTAAATCCAAATTGTTTAAATTTGGAAAATTTAATCTTTTATACTTAACTCGTTTCTGACATTTCAACCTTATCTATCCCTCACCTGGGGAGACCAGGTGAGCTAGGGCACTAGTTGTACCTGAACATCTCCTTAGTTTAAGCACCTCATCCAGATCTCATGAATAGAAAAATCAGGTGTACTCATTGGCTTATTAGAGCCAAGATTAACACATTTGTTTATAATAGCTTTTCTTTAAACCATTTATGTTAAACTCTTTTAAATAAATTATAAAATCTTCAAATCGTCTTTAAAACACTTAATTATTCATTTAGAAATATTTATAAAAGATTTGGAAAAGACTTTAAAACCGCTGCAAAAAGTGGTGCAAATAGTGTTTTAAAAACTATATTGATTTAAAATGATTTTTCTATCATTTAGAAATTCATTTATATGACTCAAATCTCTTTTAAAGCATTTTAAAAGATTTAAAAGATTTATTTCATATTTTTAAACATTTAAAATATCCATTTTAAATCATTTTTAACTTTGGTCATTAAACTGCAAAACCGCGATATTTTTGAAAACTTGTTTTTGACTTATTTGAAAATCTATAAGATGAAAAATTGATTTTATCTCTTTGTTTGAAAATTATGGACATTATAGTATGGAAATTCTTATTACAAAGAATTCCGAGTTATATTCCACTTTAAACACTTATTTAAAATTTACGGCGTGAAATCGCGAACTACCATTACGCGACGCGCCTAGTTTTGACTTAGTTATCAATATTCATTTAAATCTTGTCGAGATGAGTTTAAATGATTATAAAACATTTATAAAACTTTTCTAATCATTTTCAAGCGGTTTAATTATTCCATATTACTTTTATAACCTAATTCGGAAAGTGATTTCCTTGTGTAATATCGACTTGTATTTAGTGTGACTTGTTAAAACAACCATATTAAACAATCAAATACTTTATGATCAAAGTATAAACAAGCAACCAAACATGATTAACAATCTTCACAACCAAACATAGCGAACCATATTATATCATCCAATATATAATATATATATAGATATAGAGTTTATCACCATAATCCAAACCGATAATTCCTACCAAAATTCAAACAAATCAACGCTTCACTAAACATCTCTTAAACACCCAAAGCTCATGGCAATGCCTCCTTCCAATTTCTAATCATATTCCCCATGATGACTTAGGCTTAATACTAGAGTTTAAAAGAGATTAGAGAAGATTTGGTTAACTTCTGAAAAAGTTAGAGAGTAACTAGTGGATTAATGCTTAAACACTTCCACTATTTTTAACTCTCCTACTTTTTCTCAAGTTTTTGAGAAAGAAGAGAGACTTTCATGAAAGCTATTAAAGAGCATTAGAAAGCTCAAGAATGAAGTAGAAGAAGAATGTGAAGAATAAGCGAGAAGGAGGGGTGGTATTTATAGCAAAAAATGAGTAAATATCTTCAAAGTGAAATTACCACCATACCCTTACCTACCCAAGCAAAAACCTTACCCTCTCCACCTTGTGGTGCATAGCAGCCCCCTCCCCCATGTGATGATGAGGTGTAGGTGATGGAGGTGATGATGGTGGAGGTGGTGATGTGATGTGGTGTAAGATTGATTTGATGCTTGCTTTTTAAAGTAATTATTGCTTTAGATATTTTTTTTCTTTTACCATTGTAAATATATATTTGCTTTCTATTCTTATCATGTGTATATATACATGATAATGTGTGTATGTGCATGTCACAAATGTGTGCAAGTTATTTGAACAACGTCGTACAACTTATATACGTCGAACCATTGCGAATTCGGATTCCGATCTTTGGTCATATTTTTATTTATTAGTTAACATATATATATTTATGAACAAAGTTTGGAAACTATTTTCTTATTATTATTGATGAATTAAAATGATCTTATATGAGTTATAAAACCATATAAATCAATATTAAACAATTGTTTACAAAAAGTGTTATTATATCGATAAACTGATATAGATTTTCCTGATAATGTCAAATCTTATTTATAAATTTATAAAACTATCACATTTTATTTATTATCCCTCTATTACTATTACAAATTAATTATTACCATTTTAAAACAATTATATAGATATTTATAATAATTATTAAATCATTTAATCTCAATTTAAAATCATTAAATAAATTATTATTATAATGATGTTACTCATGATGTTATAAATACATTTTATTTTTCAAAAATAAAATAAATTATTTTATTTCATATTCTTGTTTAAATATAAAAATGAGTGTATGTATCCAGTCCCGTTCACGACTATGGATAATTATAGAGTCGTTTATCGACAAAACGATTTTCAGCTATTTTATCGATTTAAATCCCAAGAAAGATATTTTTGTAACTACCCATTCAAAATACGATTACCATTATTATTCATTGTTCAAAACAAGATTATTATTATTATTATTTATTACTACTCAAAACAATATTATTTGTATTATTAACCTTTTATTTGAATATTTTAAAAATAAATCAAATTTATCAAAGTGATAAATTTGTTGGTCGTTACATCCATTCAAGATCCCTTATGAACAAATATTATGTGTTGCCACTCGACTTACATAACCTGTCAACTCATTAACCTAGAATATGTGGGGCTTTCTTCTAAAAATTTATCATGCATGACCCAATAAACTATGCTTTGGAATGAAATTAATTTTAACCTATCTACTTACTCTTAGGTACACATCTAACATAAAGAAGTTAACTCAAATTTACACGTTATTGATCGTTTTTTCTCTAACAAATTTCAATTACTCCTTACCGGTACCTCATTATGTATCATAGAGAGGAGTGACTTTTGAGATTAAATTTTATTCTTTTTTAGGTACTTTGGAACCCTTTCCAATAAACTCACATCTTTGACCAAATTGAATATTTATTTTCTTTGCATATTACGTTTTTCTACTTTCATTTTATATTCAATGAACTCATCATAATTACACAACTTATGTATCAAATACACATGTTCATTTCTATGATAATTCATCTGTGAATTTAATGAAGTAAGTGGATTTTTCTGGTATTATAAACTTTTAACTGCATATATCTAAATGTATTAATCCAAGGAGTTCATTAACTCTTTTGTCGCTCCCACCGAATAGTGTTTTGTCCTTAATCTTCTAGGACATAATTCCTTAATACCATATGATTCATAATCATATGATTATTGAATTGTTCCTCAAAAATATGGCTTAGTCCATAATTCTAAAATAGTTGTAAAAATTTCTAGTATTTATGTATTTCCTAATGCATCACTTTTGTTGTAAATACCATTATTGTAAATTTATTTTATAACGAATATTCATAGTATTCATATCGAAATAAAACTATATCTACACTGAAAATAGTTATTATTTTATAAATAATATTAGGTAAATTTACAAAAATAAATTTTTGTAACTTGATGTGTCTACTAATAAGTTTTATATGATGCGCTCCCGCTATTTTCGCCATTGCTATAATAGCGTACAAAATATGAAGCTCCATTCAATTACTTATTATTATTTTTATTTCATACACATTAACTAGTTACAGTCGAGAAGATTGAGAACAAATATCTTGAACTTGAAGTAATAATTTTCATAGAAACAATTTTCTATATGAAAATACATTTGAAATAGATATCACATTTCTCATTCCATATTAAGTATATTTTAACAACCCTAAATTCTGGTCATTTTATTTTGAATGTTTAATTAATTTTAAATATTTAAATAATTGAATTTTGGAATTTAATGACTTATAATTCAAATATAGGGAATAATTAAATATTTGAATTTAAATGTTAATTAAATGGATTTAATGATTTTATTTAACTTCTTTTAATTAATAAATAATTTTGATGAATTCAATTTGTAAATTTATTTACAAATATAAATAGATCGGATAAATATCGATAATTAAATATAAAAATGATATTTAAATCTGTGAAATTGTCGTTCTAAGGCACAATCTCGGATTTCGACGAAACCAGTTTCATTGGATCCGTAATAGTGAATTATAATACGCCGTCGAATTTCATGGCGATTAGACGAATCGTTTGGTCGTGCGAGTTCGTAACGCGCAGAAATTAATATCGGAAATTTAATATAATAACTGGGTTTAGTAACCTATCTTCTGCATACGATCAATTTAGGGCTCGAGACTAGTTCCATTGTATTCGAAATAGGGATATAACATATAAAATGCCAGGCGGCACGTCTCGTTTAGAGTTCGAGATTTTCGGGTATGTTTTGTTGAATATTTTATCAAATAAAATAATATATATTTATATCAACCATATGCTTGCCATACCCATGCTATACTCCTCATGTTTGCCCATACCCTCCATTGCATGCCTGCCATACCTCCCTCTCCTTATAAGTTATTGCCTGTAATAAGAAAATTCGTTTTCCCATTTTCAATTCAAGTTTAAAAATCAAACTAAAATCCCATACTCATTCTAAAATCACGAAATTTGTTCTAGAGGGCAGTAAGGTTGGGAGTTTCGATCTGGGCATTTTTGTTAATGATCGATCACTGTTTAGGGAGATGGTCGTTGTCATTGAGGAGCTAGGGTTTGGGTTTTGTTGACGAGGAGACGGAGTTAGGGGGATTTGAGGGTGGCAACGGGTTTCTTATGAGAAGGAGCTTCGATAGGCAGTTTTTGGTGAGATCCGTTGGATTATTGCAAATCGCATCATGAAAGGGGAGACAGTGACTATGCCCAGGTCACATTTTGTTGGGAGGCTCCGGAGTGGTCGCCATGGTGCTAGGCGAGTCGAGTTCACGAAGAGTGATGCGTTGGCGAAGTAGGATTTGGACTTCGTCGTGTCTTGCTTTGCATCCATGCATATGCAGGCACGCATGAATGGGTTACTGTTTGTGCATATTCGTTTGTGTTAGAGGAAGAAGATGATGAAGGTAAGGGGAGGGAAATCTTGTAAATATTGTAATGTTGTTTAATTATAATTTAAAACTATCAATAACTTATAAAATTCATATCTCACTCATACGAGGTCGAATTCGAATGCCCTTTTTTTGCGTTGGACTCGTGTCGTCGAGATCTTCACGATGGAATTGGTTTGGATGGATTTAGGGCAAGTGAAAATTTAGGATAAAATCGAACGATCGTTTAGTTTTAGTCCGAAATCGGAACATTTCGGCGAAAATGAAAATCAATGCGAGTTTAACTCACATTAAATTTTATCATAGCATATCTATGATATTATAAACGTTTATTGATTGCTTGGATGTTAATTAAATTATTTGATTGATTGTTTGGTTGAATTTCCGTTTGGAAAATGGATGACAAAATTATTTGATCGTTATAAACCCATGTGACTATCTATATATTATCCATAACCATTGTTTTGCAAGGAAAATATGTAGAGAGACCTAAAGGGATTTCTTGCCCATAAATTATTTATTTACATCCATATTATGTTATTGACGGTTAATTAAAATTGATTCCTGATATTCCATTTAATAGTTTAAATGTCGTTATAGCAATTTTCGCTATACCATCGTTTATTCAATTTCATTCCCAAAACCATGTCGTATGAACTTGAGCTTGGGTTTCCGCTAAAAAAATATTGAAAATTCATTAGTAATTTTTTATTAATGATAATTTAAATTAATTAATCATTTTAACTAATGTTTTTGAAATTGATTCACCAATCTAATTAACGATGTATGAAATTGGTTTATCTTTAGATTTGATTAATCATTCTTGCTAATGATGTTTTATGCTTAATTAATCGTTTTAACTAGTGATTATTTGAGTTTAATTAATTCTTTTATTAATGATAACGGGGTTTAATTAATTTATTGAGCTTAATTAATTATTTTAATTAATGATAATTGAAATTAATAATCATTTTAGTTAATGATATTTAAAAGTAATTAGTCATCTCTACTACTAATAAAGAAAATTCGTTGAACTAATTTACTCGGTGTCTTTTTAAAATTCCAAAAATGCCCTTGTTTTCCATTTACAAGTCGCTCATACGGTTACCATCGCATCCGTTACTCTCGTTTATTATAAGGTTAATATACAATTGGCACTAATATACAGATTACAGTTTCAACGCTAATTTGAATGAAGAAGCATGCACTTCATCCTGTCTGCGAAATATCCTAAAGAATTAGCTCACCTCACACCTGAGGTAATGCTCTATTACCATCGACGGAACCACCAGCTATCAATATATCTGTTGCTTATCAATTTGTATAACTTTGTTATGTATCACGATTATACAAAACTAATACCATATTCTTTTCTCAATGATAAGTTGAGAAGGGAACAAATTTGAGAAGTTGGGCTATTATCATATGGAGATCACAGTTACAATATATTACATATATCACAATTGTATAAAATTAACACCAGATCGTCACATATTTTTGGTGAGAATTCCTTCCCTTATCCCAACTTATCTCTACTATCAATAATGAGAATTAGATGAATAAGATTTCAATCATGTCTTTCAAAAATTACGAAAATACCCTACACCTATCAACGGAATCTTACTATCGGTTTGCTATCTCCACCACCATCCCTTTCCACCATCCATTGATAGAACTTCACTATAAATTTATAGTGGACATCACCAACAGAACATTTTGAAGTAAAAATATTATGACCACCATAGCTATTAGATGCATGTACGGGCGATTTATACTAGTTTTAAATAATGATATTTGAATTTAGTTAATCATTTTAATTAATAATGGTTTTAAATTTAATTAATTGTTTTAACTAATGATATTTGGAATTTAGTTAAATCATTTTAATTGATGATGTTTTATGGTTAAATAAATCATTTTAACAAATGATATTTTAATTAATCGTTTTAATAATGAGACTTGAATTTAATTAATCCAATTAATTTATGATTATTTGAACTTAATTAATTGTTTTAATTAATGGAATTTAAAATTACTTATCATTTTAATAAATGATGTCTGAGATGACTTATTTATTTTTAACTAATGATTATTTGAATTTAATTAATCTTTGTAATTAATGATATTTAAAGTTAATTAATCGATTTAATAAAAGTGATTAAAGTAAATTAATTAATATAATAAGATTGCTTTAATCAACCGATTTAAAGTTAATAAACTGATTTAAGAAAGATTTTAAAGTTAATTTACCAATGTTATATAAATATTTGGAAATAATTATCTATTTTATTAAAGATGATGGATTTGTTTATTTAAAAGATATTTTAAATGCGATTAATTATCTTTTAGGATAATTAATATTGTTTTAAAGTTATAAAAAGGAATTGGAACTAGATTATTAGGATGTTAAGTTGGATAATCTTCTGGGTGTTCGGTCTGATGTTGGTTTAGGCCTTCGGGGTCGCGCACTTGAAAAAATTATTCCTTTAACATTTTAACAATCATGAACTAATTCTAAAAGTGTTTTACCAATATGGAAATCAAGCACAAGTTCATCTTTAAAAAAAGTTAAAGTTTGATTTTGGTTATAGAACAATAGTTCCATAATCGATATCGCTTAAATGGAAAGGATCTAGTCATGCATTTAACACTAAACGTCGAGGCTTGGACTCATTTCTATCTCGAAATTTAAAAATGTCGTCAAGGTGATGCCTAGAAGCAACACTACCACAACTAGCTCGGCTTTATTTTCAACCGAGAGATAGGACTTTGTATGGAATCAATAAGTAGTGGTAAATATATGAAATTTAATTTCCATATACGATTATTTTAATTATCCCTGATAGTTGATTTATTGATTATCTGATTCAGCTTTCTTTATGGTGTATCGTCACCTTAAGAACGATTTGCTGCTAAATCGAGCTTTATTATCCTTTGTCGAAAATGACTAACCAAGAGCGCGAGTGGGGGCCAAGCTATATGGGGTTGCTTCTATCAAAAGGGTATTTTCACATCTCATCTAGTTTGGATTTGGTTGTGCACTTAGATGTGGAAATATTCAGATTCTCGGTAAGGTATGGCGGGATCCGACTTGGAGGGTCCCGAGAAGTGTCACGAGTATATGAGCTTCTCAGGAGTATATTACTAGAGGTATATTCCAAAGGAGGTGCACCTTCCTAGTCATTTGTTGGAAATTTTCCTTTCTTTATTTGATTCGAAACCCTAAATTTGTTTTAGCTTTAAATTACAACGAGTAGAACCAACTCCTCATCATGGCATTTAAGTATTGATTTAGTCTATTATATTAAGTTTGGATTGTTACCTTATTTAGTCTATTCTATCAAGTTTGACTATTTTCCTTGTTCTATCCATTCTGTCCAGTTTGGATTTTACTCGGTTTATTTCCATACTTTCAAGTCTGGTTTAATATTAATTATGCTCATTCATATTTGGATTTGTTCCTGATATTTATTTCTGCTCTTGCCTATACGGATGTTATTCTTATGAGGTGAAAACCCGTTCCGCATTAGCGGCGTGGTGTCCCAGAAATTTACACGTTCCCCGTTATTTGAATTATCTCACGTTGGTATTTCCAGACTGAATCGGGTGTTACTAATTTATAGTACTCGGGTCAGACCGAGTATTTTCCCAGGTTGTCTTTGAAGTTTTGGAGATCGTGAAGGGGAGCTGAAGATTCACATATCATACTATTTTATTTTCCACTAAATTATATAATATACCTATCGGCATTTGTAAGGTCAGGATTTTATAACTTTATAACTAATAAGGTTTGTTTTTAACTCTGATATACTCTGTATGCTTAGAGTGACAGTTTCTATTGTCCTTGTTATATTATATGTCATCGATTTCGTTGTGAGATTCTGTTTTTCTCTGTTCTTTGTTCTTTTCTTTTTATTTACCTTAACAATCTGACCTTTTGTCGATTGAATGCGCGATTAAAACACAGTGGTAGCGTTCAGTGTCGACTTTCGATGGTCAAAAATGTGGGTCGTTGCATATATTTTAGTATTTTATACAGTTCTCATTTCCGATGTCACTTTACGAAGCAAAGGTATCCCAACTGTGCCTTAGTTACATCCACTCTCGCACGTTCACTTTCCTTTCCAAAATGGTCAAACCATTCAAAGGAAACTCTTAGTACAAGACTGCACCGAACTCTTTATAAAAATGCATTTGGTTATCCTTAAAATTTATAAGTTACACCTTATGTAAACCGAACAAGCTGACATTTCGGTGATAGAATTCCTAGGCCCACCTTGTAGCTCTTGGTCTAGTGCTACGTGTAACACAAAAAACTCATCACTATAATCAATTGTACTAAATACATGATCTCACATTGTGGTTTACTTGCTTATGTCAAATGTACTAATTTTATTGAAGTTTCATACATTACAAATCACGACTGTTTACCATATAATATTTATATGTTATCGAATATAGATCAAATATTTATATTCTTGTATTGGTTAAGAGATTATAACTCATAAAAGACAATACATATGCTCAGACAAATAAACACTTAAGAAACTGAGAATGAATGTTTTAGTAGTTGAGACAAATAAACGCTTAAGAAACTGAGGATGAATGTTTTAGTAGTTGTGTAAATTGGCTCTTGCATGGATCTTGAAGCGACAACATGTTAAAAGGATTATTAGTAAATATATTTTATATCCCTATGTCAATCCTAATTTACTTCCATTCTATATTTTAACTGATATAGATTTTATGAATTATATTAGTTGCACAAAATTATCAAAGTAGATTATATCGACTTATATTACATATATTCTTACAATATTAAAAAGATTAATTATTATCATTTCATTTTTCTGATAAGGCTCCCACTAGACTTTTATGTTTTTCAAAACCCTAATAAAAATGTATAAATCATTTGATTTCCCTCATGGGTGTTAGGACTCGTTGGCCTTAGGACTATGACCTCGAGGAAAGGTTAACAAATTATAGGCCTACATGCGACAGATAACACCATATCGGTTGTATCATATACAACTCATAACCCATGGTTTTTATCCTAATTTTATCTCAACCTTGAGGAAGATCAACATATTGGAAGAGATTATTCACTTCATCCAACATTTCGCGATGACTAAAGTATAATGAACGTACCTTGAGGAAAGCTCAACAAATACGTGCATGTATCTTACTTGCTCCAGTCAATATATTAATAGTACTATTCATAACATCTCTAGCATGGGGAAGCTCAACAACTAAAGAGTATGCAAGTAATCTATTAATATATAAATGGTACATGATAACTTAGATACTAAGGATTCATAATCTTTAATACATACATACACGCACACACACACGCGCGCACACACGCACACACACACATAGATATATATATATATATACACACACACACACATATACATATATACATACAGACATATATATATATATAAACACATTGAGTGATATCGATTTAGAGAATAATGTATTTGTTATGAAATACCCTCATGATTCAGGTGTGAGACACATTTGAAATCACAGTATACGTACAATAGACATGTACTCGTTCCTTAAATCTATGTTGGGTTTCTAACAGTTTTGCTTATGTTAATACATATATAGTTGTATAGGTTTTAATTATTTATGAATTTTATAATTTAGTTAACTTATATAACTATGTATATATATATATATTATCAAATTTAATTAATTTATTTCTTATTCAATAAATCATATTTAATTGATTTCAATTTTATTAATCAAAATCATATTTTTTTGGAAGGTAGCGGGCTAAAGGAGCCCGACCCATTCATTAATCTAAAGAACTGTACAAAAATTATAGGCCAAGACAAAATGGCCCTGAATAATTAAATACAAGGATAAGAACTAAGGCCTATAGTGAGACAAAAACATCTCTAGCATATATAAGCTAAAACGAAGTAATCCAACACCAGTTCTTGCAATGTGACACAATCTTTTCCACATTCTAGCATTGTCTCTGCGCACTTGACAATTTATGGTATTAAGGATGTTTAGTTCCAAACCAATGCTGTTTGAAAATATCCCATTGTTCGTTTCAGTCCATATAACGACCACAAATCCTTTGAGAAGAATGAGGGTAGTACGGGCTCTAGGAGTTTTCTATCTGGTTAACAGGAATAAATGATGCCACTCATCATAGCTGGTAGTTGCTGGAGATGGAAAATTAAATCATATTTACTTTATTTAATTTATTTTATATAAAAATTTTGAAATCTAATATTGTTCATCGTAAACTAGTTAAGATAAATAATCGATTATCATTTACAGTTTGTTTATATAAACATATCAATACATGTATACATATTAATTAATTAAATTTTAATTAATTTATTTAATAACTTAATTTATTTAATCACACAATTTAATTAAATGTTTAAATTAATTCAAAAGTATAATATAATTCATCTTAAATAAATTTAAGATAAATATAAAACTCTCAAGTCGAGAGAACTATGTAATATCATCGCTTTAAGATTTCCTAAGCGACTTAGTTATTGTTAACCAACATGAAACTCTCGGATGAGTCAGTCCATAGATATCCACTAACTATCGGTACATAGTCATGAGTAATAAACTGTTCAACATTTGAAGAGCTTTACATACTTTGGTCTTAATGGATGCATCAATATCCATTCTCGAAATATCTTGACCAAAAATATTTAAAATAAAATGTTATTTTACATTATGATGAATTACTCATGATTGCAACTACAATCACATGATATTTCATTTAAAGATTTTCTTATTTATAAATTTTACACTAACAACTTAACGAATTATATCACTATATAGTACACAATAGAAATCAAGTACCTTTATTACGAACAAGATCGATCAAAGAGTTAGATGGACGTAACAGATACATAATGCCCTAGGTCATACTCCTAATTATACATGATTCGTATATGCATATTTGAATATTACAAATTAAAATTAAAATTGTTTCAAAATTGAATAAAATAAAATTTGCAAAAATATAAAATGCGAACTAAAAAATGTTTTAAATTATATATAAATATAAACATTGGAATTTAATTAATTAAAATGTTTAATTAATAAGAGGAACTTTCTTTACAAGAGAGGAACTCGAAGAAATGTTCAAAGATTTGAAACTATGTTTAAGTTCAGAAACGTTACTTTTCCTCCTTAACGTTGAGCGTGCCTAGTATTACAAAGTCTAAGGTTGTCAACAAGTACTCGAAAAATCCAAAATCCATTTGTATTTGTATCTGAAATATGAAAAGTTACCTAATATTCCAAAAATAGATACGAATGCGGATATGACAACATCCACATTCGATAATTATACATCAAGTATTTATTAAAATTATGGTTATTTTTTGTGTATTTTAGTTAATATGAAGATTACTATTTACTATGTTATCTTGGTGAAAAACATTAATCTGTATAATAATAAATATATGCTGCTTAAATTATTTTTCTTAGTATATTTTTTATATTTTATATTTTATATTTTTAGTACTGAAATCGGTTTATAATGAAACAAAATTTACTATTTATTTGTTTAGATTTATTAGTTGAGAACTTGTTGAAGAATATTCGGTAAATATCTGATTTTATTCGGCGTTTTGGCATGGCTATATTCTCACTGATTGGACAAGTTAGATTCGACTGCCATCAAGGCCAGTTAGTCTAGGGTGATGATTGTGGGGTCGAGAAGTTGAGTGCAGATGGTAATATGAAGTTGAGATTGAATGGAATTGAGAGTTGTGCAAGATAGAATATTTTAAGTATGGAATATGGTTCAGCATATAGGAGGGATCGACAAAAATCAACCTCCAAGAAAGGGATCGGTATGTTTCAAGAAGTTAATGCAGTTCAATAGAAAACAATTAATATCTTAAGATCCACAAGTCCAATACATATGAAATTTTGTGACCAAGATGTGGGGACCCTAGGAAGCCTACCTTAGGGATCGCACCTCAAAAGGATAGAGTCAGAGAGATCAACCTTCTTCCTTCAGTAGGGATCGGCTGAAATCGAGAAGCGACTCATGTTGAAGCAAAGATCAAGTAATAACTCAAGTTCTACAGATCCAATTGGCATGAAATTGGGGCTAAGCATATTTCAACATGGGGAAGCAACCACAGGGATGCACCACCAAATTCCTCCAAGATAGGGATCGGTATTGATCCCTATTCTTTAGAAATTAGGCCATGCGATCCCTCTTGTGGGTCCATATGGTTCTGAAGGTCCTTCTGCCGAATTTTCAGGGAGATATTTGGTCATCTTCGTCTATAAATACAGGCTTGGTTATTCGTTTTTAGGACTTTTACGCTGCTAGTTGCTTTGTACTCTATTATAACTAAGGATTTTCATCTGGTCCCTATTGTACTCGGTTTATAAAGTGATTAATAAAGCAATCTATTTCAAAGTGGACGTAGGAAAACAACGCCGAATCACTATAAATCATTGTGCTCGTGTTATTGCTTCAATTTACTGCCATTTCTTGGTTGTTACCCTCTGTTTTCATTTTATATTCTTCATTTATTTCTCTTAGAAACTTTTATTGGGTATTTGTGTCAATTTTTGGTGCAAACATTTTGGTGCTTTCACGGAGAACCTTGATTCTCGGCTTATTAGAATGCCTTTGTTGCTATTGGATTGCATAAATCCTCCTAAGGAGATCCATTGTTATCTTCAAGAAGCTTGCTTGTTCTATTCAGATTTGCAAAAGTCTGAGAAATGCTATCAACAATGGTTAGGCACATCGGATTTACTTCTCAAAACGCAGAAGGAAACGAGAATGCTAGCATCCAGCAAGGAGTCCCGAGTAGTCAAACAATAGGTGTGAATGCCAATCCAGTTGAAGTCCGAAATCCAGCTGATTCCATTACAAGAGCTGAATTTCAGAATCTGATGTAAGAGCTAGTGGACAACCATCGATAATTGAATCATCAAATTCAAGCCAATATAAATCTAATGAATCAACTCAGTCAACAACAACATGGGAAAGCAAGGAGGGACCCTAGCCCTTACTCTGCATCGGAGAGTTCTAGTTCGTCGGACGAGTATCACAAACATAGGCATCACAGAATTGATAGATATCGCGCAGAAACTTCAGGGCATCAATAGGAAAACCTGCCTGGTCTGCCAAGACCGATCGGTGTCGATCCCTCTATAGGGATAAGTACCGATCCCTCCTCCAGAGGAGGGAACTTACATGTCCATGCTGGAATCCAAGCTGGAGCTGCTGCGGCTGATTTGGATGATGGAGTTCAGTTAAATGTTGACCAATTGTTTCCACATAAAGAATATGAAGTGAATTTACATGATCTACATCGAGAGGATGTTGAACCAAGAAGTCGTGGAATGGCCCGTAGACGTCGACTGGACCATTCACATGAGGTGGAACACGACCACCGCTTGGTACCAACTATCCAAATGCCGGATTTGTTGGTTATGGTTAGACAGTTAGGGAGAGAGAGCCAAGGCTTGACCAATGATGACTAGGGAATCTCGAGTAGTCATACCCGATTCACTGATAATGTCCTAGATGCAGAGTATCCAAGGAGGTTCAACATGTCGTCGATGCCTGCCTACGAGGGAAAATAATCGACCCCAGGAAGCACATCATAAGATACGAATGGCTGATGGATTCTGCATGAGCAGATAATGTAACTAAGTGAATCTCTTTGGAATAGCAACGATGTGGTTTACGAGATTACCCTCACGGTCGATCTCTAGATTTGATGATTTAGCAACAAGGTCTGTGGAACGGTTCCATATGCACACAACTCGCCCCAAAGATGTAATGCCCATATCCAGTATGATTGAGGCTCTTGGAGAATTGCTGAATGATTATTTGGAGAGATTCCATACAGTTGTCCTAGAAATCAGTAATCCGAATGACCATTCCATATTGATGGCCGTACTAAGAAGGATTGATCCATAATCTGATTTTAGCGATTGGTTAGCTGGCAAGCCATCTGCAACATTGGAACGCTTCTATGCAAAGGCGGCTCTGTATTTGAGGAAAGTGGAAGCCAGAACTTCTAGAAAGAAGAATGTTGTGGGATCTAGTGGAGAGAGAGTATAGAGTAACATTGCAGTGAAGCAGTCTAGTGATAGTTCTAGAAAAGTTCAAGTGAATGTCCAAAACAAACCGAATCAACAAAAGAAAGGCAAAGATAGGAGCCGAGAACCAAAGAGGGATTCTGAAAGAGGAAAGCCTATGATTTCTATGTACGATATCTACACGCCACTGAATACAACCCTAGAGAATGTCTATTTGTCTATCTGCAGTACCATGCAGTATAGGAAGCCGCCTCTAAAATAATCCATAAACAAGCAAGAAACAAACCGGAAAGTATTATCAGTTTCACGAATGTTATGGTTATAACACCTATGAGTGTAGGAATCTCTAGGATATTATCGAGAAGCTGGTTCGAGAAAGAAAGTTACAGCGGTTTGTAAAAGCTCCGCAGGATGGCCAGCAGGGGACATCCAACCCCAACCGAAGACAAGCACCGCATATGGCTGAGGAGCCTGCACAGACTGGTGGAAGATTAGTAATCAATACAATAGTCGAAGGAATGCATCCAGCTGATAAGAGTTGACATGATATGGAGCGCTACGCTAGCGTGATCAAGCATGTGGATTTTGAATGCTGTTCGTGTATAGAAGATGGAGCTCCGGCAAAATAGCAATGAACAATGACAAATGATATTGTGTTTAGAAACAGGGATGTAGACAATGTGGAGGTTCCGACAATTGACCCAATGGTCATTTCGGCCATGATTGGCCCCGCTTTAGTGAGAAGGATATTGGTTGATTGTGGAAGTTCTGTAAATATAATTTTCAAAAAATATTATGATTAGATGAGGATGGAAACCAAGAACTTGAAACCTTCTAAAGCCTGCATTTATGGCTTTAACGGTGCTGCAACCGAAGCTGTTGGTTCTGTTGAATTACTCGTGGAGTTGGGAGGTAAAAGAGTGCGGATTTTTCCGTTCGTTGTTTTGGATCTTGACTCTCCATACAACGCTTTTCTGGGCCGACTGGCCCTTGCAGAGTTCCAGGCAACTCTTGCCCTATGGTGTTTCACTTTGAAGTTTCCGATAGATAATGGTGTTGGAGTTGTTTATGGTGATCAGGCGGCCGGACGTGCCTGTTATGTAGCTTAATTGAGGGATGCTCAACGAAAGGAGAAAGGTAAGGGTATGGACAAGTTTTTCCGCATCCATGCTACTAAAGATGGACAACCAGCGCCTGAGCCTTGGCTCGGACGCCACAGTCGGTACTATAGAGACAAAGATCCAAGAGATGACGATGAGGAGCCTAAAGAAACCAAGGCTACACCGGTTGCGTTGAAGATTGACTTCACAGTCAGCCATGATGACCCGTCACGGGTCCTAAAGATCGGATCATAACTCAGCCCCTGATGATGAAAGAACTTGCTGGATTTATCCAAGCGAATCTCGACGTGTTCGCTTGGACTCACTCTGACATGTGTAGGATCTCGCCTACCATTGCGAGCCATGCATTGAATATCAACCCGAGGCATGTCCCGGTGAAAAAAACCGCATGGCATGGATCCGGAGAGATCTGCCGCTCTTAAAGAAGAGGTGGATATGCTCAAAGACAATGGGTTTATTCATGACGCCCTCTACCTAAAGTGGGTATCTAATACTGTACTTATTATAAATGCGAATGTGAAATGGCGGACAGGCGTTGATTACTTGGATTTGAATAAGGCATGCGCGAAAGATAGCTTTCCCCTTCCAAGGATCGACCAGCTGGTAAACTCAACCTCGGGACATGAATTTCTATCTTTTATGGATGCGTACTTAGGATATAACAAAATCCTGATGAACATCCCGATCAAGAGCACAGCAGCTTCATTACCGATGTTGGATTATATTGCTACGTGGTAATGCCGCTCGTACTAAAGAATGCAAGAGCGACCTACCAATGCCTAGTCAACAGAATGTTTAAAGATCAGATCGGAAAGACGACAAAGGTATATATGAATGATAGGCTCGTGAAGTCAGGATAGTATTGCGTACACATTAGAGACTTGGCAGAAATGTTCGGTATCCTCTTATACTACAAAATGAAGATTAATCCTATGAAGTGTTCTTTTGGCGTTACATCAGGAAAGTTCTTGGGTTTCTTCATCAATGCCCGCAGAATCAAAGCTAACCCCAAGAAGATCCAAGCTAGTCGCAATAGGCAAGCGCCAAAGACTATCAAACAAGTACAGAGCCTGAATGGGAAAGTTGTTGCCCTAAGCCGATTTATTTCCAGAGCTACCGATAATTGCATTCCTTTCTTTGACTTGTTCAGAAGAGGAAAAAGAAATTTTGAATGGGATTGTAAAGACGCATTCCAAGCTTTGGTGAATCACTTAAAGAGACCTCTCATCTTGTCAAACCGGTAGACCATGAAGATTTGTATATCTACTTGGCCGTATTGGTACATGCTATAGGTGCCGCACTGCTTCACGAAGAAAATCGAATCCAGAGACCGGTCTATTACGCTAGCAATCATTTAACAGAAGCTGAAAGGAACTATCCGAATATAGAGAAACTAGCATACTGCTTGTTGGTTGCTTCATGAAAGCTCTGCCCCTACTTTCAAGCACATCTTATTAATGTTTACATCGACCAGCCGTTACGATAGGTCCTACATCGACCTGAGACATCTGAAAGGTTACTCAAGTGGAACATCAAACTGAGCCAATTTGACATCACTTATCTTCCTCGAAGGGCTATCCAGGGTCAGGCACTGGCGGATCTTATAGCAGAATTTACTGCACATGATGATTTCCCAGATAGCGGTGAAACCCCTACCATGCGGTGGAAGTTATATACGGATGGAGCATCCAATGATCATTGTTCGAGAGCTGGAATTATTCTTGTAACTCCCGAAAATCGATCAATTTATTATGCTTTAAAGCTTGCTTTCCCTGCAACAAACAATGAAGATGAGTATGAGGCTCTGATTGTTGGACTTAAACTCGCCAGAGAACTGGGGATAAAATCTCTAGAAATCTTTTGTGATTCACAATTGGTAGTATACCAAGTCAGGGGAGATTTCCAAGCTAAAGGACAATGACTTTCTCTGTACCTTACCCAAGTCTAAAAGCCGTTGACTGACTTTGCGTACTATGATATTACACACATTCCTCAAGATGAAAACAAAGAGGCCAATTCATTGGCAAAGTTTGCTAGCACTGGGGATGCATAACAAATGGGCTTGGTTCCAGTCGAAGTATTAAATGCTCGAGGATAAACCTGATGGAAATCAACCGTGTACTAGAGACGGAGCTTGAGAAGGAGTCGTGGATGACTCCGATTAGTGACTATTTTCTACATGGAGTTCTTCTCGAATGAAGAAATGAAAAACGGCAAGTACTTCGTTAACCTTCACGTTATATCATGCAGGAAGGAATTATGTGTAGAAAAGGTTTTTCCGTCCCTTACTCCGGTGTATCATTCATAATGAAATGAAACGGGTCCTAAAGAAGTTCATGAAGGGGAATGTGGCGATCACATTAGGGGGCAAACCCTAGCAAAGAAAATACTCTGTTACGAGTATTATTTGCCTACTATCAATTGAGATGCTGCTGTTTATGTAAGGCGATGCGAAAAATACCAGATGTATGCAAAATTTCCACGTGCTCCAACAACGGAAATCACACAAATGGTCAGTCCATGGCCATTTCCCATATGGGGCATAGATATTATCAGTTCCTTACCGATCTTTAAGGTGGTGCGAAGTACGCCATCGTCGCAATTGATCACTTTACCAAATGGGCCGAAGCGGAACCATTAGCCATGATCACAACAAAGAAAGTAATCATCTTCATCATTCGGAACATCATCTATCGTTTTGGTCTTCCACGAATTATTGTAATAGATAATGGACACACTTCGATAGTGCTGGATTCAAAGACTTCTGCCATCGACATCATATTGAAAAGAGATTTGCGGTAGTTGCTCGCCCTCAAGCCAATGGACAAGTTGAAACTGTGAACAAAATCATAAAGTCCATTTTGAAGAAGCATTTGGAAAAGACTAGAGGCAAACGGGTGGATAAACTCCCGATAGCACTATGGGCTTATAGGACCACCTACAAGTTCGCAACTGGCCATACTCCGTTCGCCCTTGCTTACAGTTCCAAAGCCGTTATTCCTTTTAAGCTTGAAGTTCCTTCTCATCGAGTGACCTACTACGATCCAGAATGAATAAAGATCTCCTCTTGGAATCTCTGGACTTTGTAGATGAGAAGCACGAAGAAGCTGATTTGAGGGAAGCTGCGTACCGACACCGAGTCGCCCGGCACTACAACACTAAAGTCCGGCCTAGAACCTTCAAAATCGGCGATCTTGTCTTGAAGCGGGTTTTACCTGCCCCGTCGCATAAAAATCCTACTTGGGAATGACCATATCTCATTGAATAGAGACTTAGAGAGGGAACTTTCAAGCCAACAATTGTTGATAACATAACACTCCTAAGGGGGTGGAATAGCGAGTGTTTATGACGCTATTTCATTTGATTTATTTCTTTATCATTCAGTTGTATTTAATTTTAGGATTTGCCTTAGCATTTGATTTTCCAGATATGTAATAAGATAGAGAATGTCATTTCTTTTTGTTTGCCATATAAAGTTGGAAACTTCCTTCATATCTGTGATTCTTGTAACATTACATATTAGTTACGATACCTGACTAACTAAAATTGATATTTCGGAGAAGGTACCCAGAGTTTGGAGCTAGCCGATTTCAAAAGTTCACGATTGAACTAAATGAAAAGAGAATGGTCTGATCGTTCATTTGACATTTCCCACTCACAACCTGATGGATGTAATACCTAACTAGGAATGGATGTGATTCGACCATCCAATGACCAACTTAATCCTATCAAATGATGGGACAAATATGAATCAAAAGTGATCGTGACACGACTGATCGCTCGCTAAGTTAAACCTCGGACTTAGGGACAAATCAATCAATTAAGGAAAGTACGGTAAGACTATTTCTTGAAATAACTCTAAGTCCTCAGAGTGTGGACTGGAGTATAAACGTGAATAGGTGTCACTACGCCATAAATGACCTTCTAAAACATTTTTACAAGGTGTTGCCAGCTAAAATGTTGCGATAGATATAAAATTTTGGTCCTACTGCAACGTTGTATTTTTGGTGTTACCTTAGCCATAAAAATGTGTTGCTCTAGCTAAACAAGTGTAACACGATGCAACATTTTTATAAAGTGTTGCTATAGATGTATTCAAACTAAAAAATTAATAAAATTAGTAATCCGCGTGAAAACGATCCAACGATCTATATTTAATCTGATTGTAAAAATGGATCGCCGCTACAATTTGCCCCAAATT
This sequence comes from Allium fistulosum, assembly GCA_030737815.1. Classification (NCBI taxonomy): domain Eukaryota; kingdom Viridiplantae; phylum Streptophyta; class Magnoliopsida; order Asparagales; family Amaryllidaceae; genus Allium; species Allium fistulosum. The sequence continues at coordinate 93,179,782 of CM060908.1, read as the reverse complement.
TTCGTTTTCCCGCCTGAACTCCATTAGATCCCTTTCGGTTTTCATTTCTCAAATCAAAAAGCAAATAGAATACTTCAATGGAATTTCGAAAATCCTAAATTGATTACTCGCACTGTGTTCATCGATTTGAATCACAAACATCACCGTTCAAATCATGGAATCTGTAGCCCTCTCCTCTTTCAACACCCTCTTCTTCTACCGCCCAATTTCTCAAATCGCGAAAAGAACGTGTATTTCTCAAATCGAAATAAAAAACACTCAATCCAAACTTGTTCGCACCCAGACAAAATTCTCAATCAAAATAAAATTGTTTGATTCAGGCGACTTAGGTGATTTAAGGTTTAGGGTTCGAAGAATTTGAGGTTGCGGTTTAAGAGTTTCTGGAATTAGAGGGGGCACGAAGGTGGTTTTAGATTTGGAGATCGTGAATTGGGTCTGGTCGCGAATGCAATCGGCGATTTGTGGCTTGATGATTTGTGGTTTGAATGAAGTCACTAATGGAGTCCGGTTCAGGTCGTTTGGATTTTTTGTGTTTTTTTTGTTTTTTTTGAATTGGTGGTCGGGATTGCTGAGAAGATGGTCGATGTAGACAGAGTGAAGGCTGTTGTGGTGGTAGACCGTGAATGTAGGTGTCGTGAATGCTGTGAGGTGGTTTGAGGGTTTGGGTAGTTTCAGGTGGGATGAAGGAAGTGTTGAATGGTGATGTATGAAGGCAGTGCTCAAATCAGAAACACATTGATTGGTGAAGGTGCTCTTGTTCGTGTAATTCAAGACTCTGCTTCATTATTAAGGCATTTTCTACTTAGCTGGTGTTGATTATTTTCCAAATTATTCAATGCAGTGATGGAGCAATTCCTGCTACCACTCTGATAATGGGAGGAAACCCTATCAAAGGTGAAGTTTTTATTAGTCAAGCAATGTTTCTTTTTCATAGAAAATGATGTGATAAAAATTATGTTTTTAATAATATGATTTTCAGGTTTAAGGGGATCAAACCTTTGCTTATCGCTCATATTTGGAGTTCTAGTTGTTCGTTATATTTTGCTGCCTTTATTCGGCATAGTTATAGTCAAGGGAGCAGTGCATATAGGACTTGTGCATGCCGATTCATTTGTGCATCATTTTACGTCGTTTCAAAGAAGGCTCGACCTTCCGAAATCGACTGCGGTGCCCCGGACCCCCGCCGGCGCTGCGCCCGGACCCGCTTCTCGGCTCGCCTTCGGCTCGGCATATATTTGTCAGTGTCGGTGTTTGTATAAATTGAAAGTGCATATGTAATGAGTGAACTGAGTGATGTAGAAAGGAATATCTGTATATGTGAATATCAGTGTTATATATCATTGAATTGTAAAATAGTGGAGTCAGGAATTTGTACTATTTCAAATGTTGAAATAAAATATTTATTTAAATAAATTACTGTTTAAATATCAAATTCTGTGCAATAGCATTTTATTAAATAAATATTTATTTTTATTAAAAAATCAAATATGCTCTACATTGTGGGCCCACAAATTCAAAAAGTTGATATCTATAGCAACATTTTGGAATGTTGCTACAGATACCTATGGGTGTTGCCATAGACCCAAATAGGGTTCTATTGCAACAATATTACTTATGTTGCCTTAGATAGTCAAAATGTTGCCTTTGAGGTCTAAGGCAACGGCAAAAATTGCATCACCCTAAAAGTGTTGCCATAGACCTATGGCAACATTTTTCGGGCCTGAGCCAACATTTTTTTTGTGTTGCAGTAGGCCATTTATGGCGTAGTGATCCGACCGCTCGTTAACTAACTCTTATCCCTAGGGTGCAGGTATGAGTATAAAAAAATACACAAGTGTAGTTCAACCACCCACTATTCTATAAACTCCAGCCTGAAACTGATAGGAGGAGTATAAACTCGCTAAGGATGGAATTCGACCGTCCACTATCTGAATCCATTACCCTGAAACTGGGGTAGGAGTAGAATCGCTCAAACCGTTGAATCTGACAGTGTAACATTAGGACTCGAGCCCAATGTTTGATACAACTCAAAGCCACAACCACATGGAAGTCTTGAGTAAAAATTAATGGACGAATATCTGAATTAACGAGCAATGAATTACAAGTACACTGAATGGAAAAGTAATAGCTCGACTACTTAGACAAAATTCACATAAAAGTTCGACAGAAAACAAATAACTTTTATTTGCATGCTAAACTTCAAAATAGTGATACAAGTTTATTCAAAATGGGGTCAGTATCCACATATTTATGGCCAACAAAAGAGAAAAACAGTTATGCAAACTATATACACACTAAGTTGGAGTAATGACTATTTCTTCTGCCTTTCTCCTTTCTCGATTTCTTAGGACTGCCACCACCTGAACTTCCGCCTGTCCTTTTCCTTGATCCTTTGCCACCCTTAGTGGGAGAGCTTTCAGAGGTTGGAGGGAGTTCTTGAGGAACCGACCCGCTAGGTGGAATGACTTGTAATGGAACGAGATTTGAGTCATCAATGTCCGCATCGACGGGTTCAGTCTTAGCTTTTTTTCTTTAACAACTCCTTTCTCCCGATGCGATCTTTTAAGCTAAGCTCATCGGTATATTCGGGTGGCACCAGTAATTACAACATCATTTAATTCATCAAGCAGCGACAAGTCATCAGCTTTTTCATCTTCAAGCACTCCAATAATTTGAGCATTGGGCCCTGGAATGTCGGTGGCCGCGGGAATTTCAATAGATGTCGATTGTTGCTCCACGGCGGCACTGCTTCCTAGTGTTTGGCCAGGATTGAAGACCCACAGATTCACAAAGATAAGAAAATAGGCCAATAGTCCCCATGACTATTGGCCATGAAGAACAAAATCTCTCAAAAAATATGGAATAAAGCGGGATACCTACGTGCGGTTGACTATCAGTTTTCGTCGGAGTGCTCCACTCTAGAATAGGAGTCAGCAGCTTAGATTGATTACCGGGCCTGTCCGGGTTATAGCTCAGATCTTGTCCCAGGCCGAGAGAAATTGATGCTCCGGCTGCTTGAGAAGAGGATAGGCCCTTGGGATCGAACTTCGAAGACTAATCAGGGTTTTCCCTTTGTCGGAGGGTACTAGGATGTCAAAGTATCGAAGGCTTGCAGCCGCAAGGTCTAAAGGTTCATCCTCGTGAAGAATCTCCTGTACCAGCTTCTCTTTGTCTAAATCTGCTTCACCAAGGGTTTTGTTTTCATTTCGACAATGTATTCCCAAGCCTCGGTGAGCGACTCGAGGTAGCCCTCTCCAAGAAAACTCAAATCGCAATGGATATGGACTTTAGCATTATTTTCAATGATTAGGGGATCGAACATGTCCTTAATTTCATTTCGACCGATTTCCATGGCATCTTCTAACTAGGCCTCGATTTGTTCTCTAATCTCATTGCGACCTGCTTCTCTTGCCTCTTCTTTGAGGACTTCAATTTTAGCATGTTGCTCGTTAAGCTTAATTTTCAAATTCCGGGCTTCAATGGCTTCTTCACAATATCTTTGCGACTCCTCCTAGACTTCAATTATCTCTTCCCTCTCCCTTTTAAGGAGTTATTTAAGCTCCTAAACGTGGTGGGTCAAAATATGTTTCTCCTATTGCAAGGTATCTAATTCCATGGCAAGCACACCACTACAGTTGAGGGCAGCATCAAGTTCCTTTTTGTGGGCAGCTTCTAGATGACTCACCGCCCCAGATGTTTCTTTGGCACTTTTTTCTGCCTCGGTTGGCTTCACCGTCAACTCTGAGATCTCATTGTCTTGATGTTTGATTATATCTTCCTCATGGTTTTCCTCTAGCTTGAGACGATCGACTTCATGTTGTCTCTTAATAGACACCTCAAAGATCTTTTCTGCTAAGTGTTGGAATGGTTTGTGTTGCATAAAAATGTCGTTGACGCATGCGAGAGAACTTGCTTTAACATTCCCTGGGATTGTATAAATGGAGGGAAGGAACTTAAGCCCGTCAAAGCGAATCTTTGGGAAATTGACCTTAAGTTCGGCCAATTTTTCCACCGTGGAAGCCTCAAGAGCCGCAGTCGGCAAAGATGGATCAGAAGTGACGATTGGGCATTTGCTCGACGTACGGTCATGGGATTGTCGAGAGCTATATAAACTAGAATACTGCTCAGGCGGTATAGCAACCTGAGGACCATGAAAAGAAGTCTGATCGCCACTGCTTACAGGAAGATTAGGTTGAACTTCATGATGAGACGACCGAGACTGGGACTTATGTTTGCAAAAGATTTCCTCGAACGACGACTTTTTTCCCGGTCGTCATCTCTCTCTGCGCCTACCCAATTCTGAATTGCAGTTGGATCCGTACTGTGTCGAGGAGCCACTCAAGTGATCGAAAGCTTAAGATTAAGACATCGCACCTACAATCCAAACAAAAATTTATAAGTGACCATTGAACAAAAGATAAATGAAAATCATGTGGTGAAGTGCACGTGATTGTGAGTGTCCTAGTGGCCCCCCAACGGACCAGTTGCTGTAGCCTTTCTCATAGGAGTTTTCTCTCCTTTGCCGGTGGCAAGAATGTCGTCACCACTTCTGGTGGGATTATTGAGCCCCCTAATACTAATGTCGGGGAAGTCATAAGTCATGATATCTTCAGGAATTGGGAGATTTGAAAACCCTTCCATCGATCTTTCTAAATGTTGGGAGGATGACTCTTCGTCGATGGAAGTGATAATAAACTCAGGCTCCTTAGCAGTTTTTCCCTGTGGAGTTTATATGCAAGCTTTTTTCTTCTTCATGCTGGCATGTGAGGTTGCGCGCCTTGTGAAATTTCGACCACGGGTGCATTGCCTGGACCTGCATCAGCATCGCCAGGCTTGTTGTTCTTGGCACCCCTAATTTCACCCTCATCAACGTCATCCTGCGTCCCCTCGACTAGAAGCACGACAGGGTTATTGGTGTCGTCTTCTTATTTTGTACCATTTCTTGGTAGTGTAGTGCTTCCTAGAAGCCTAATGCTGCGACCTTCTTCCAGCAGCCTAGCAGAGATAACCATTCTTCGGATACGAGGAGTCTAATGTCCCTATCTCCAACCGGGATGGTACGAATCATAGAAATTTCCCTTGAGAAGCTATCGCCCTTTGGACGTGGATAGACACCTGTAAATTTTTAAATATTAGTTGGTTCAGGATATGACTTAGACTAAAGAATTTGAGAATAAAAAGAAGATGGCACTTATGCCCATTCAAGCATCGCCTCGCGAAGCCAGATGGACATCGGACATAGAACCATTCATGTTTAATGAGGTTGAGTTTGTTCCAAGCACCCATTAAGACTTGACAGTTGGGTGAAGGCTCGAGGAAAATGTAGGAAAGGCTTCATGTCCATCGTTTAAAGTTGTACGTAAACCTGATGTCCTTAAGAGATGGTAGGCGAAACAAAACGTTCATGAATAGCAGGAAAGTGCCATGAAGAAAGGCATAGCTGTTCGGGTGTAGTTGAGTGGGAGCTATTACGAGATATTTTAGCATCTCTCGGATAAAAGAATTGAAGAGTGGCATACACCCCACCCAACACATGAACTTATTGCATGATGTATACCCCTCCAATAGCAAATGAGCCATGTCGTTCACTGAAGGAACCGGAATGTCTTCGAATGGAATTTCGTGTCAAGAACATAGTTTGCGAAGAGCGGCCTCGCCAATTTTTGAGGCTTGGGAATTTGTCGGGTTATCTAAAAATATAGCACCTTCTATAACATTGGGAGTGGAGTTATATCTTCCGCGGGAGGACGAGAACGTCAGCGAAAAGGTCGATCGACGGGTCGAAAACCTTCGGTCATTCAGTTTGACGATCAAGGTAAAGTATGCCAGATATAGTTGCGGAACTTGACTTGACTTCAGAATTATTGTATTGTGAAGTTGGTTCAGAAAATATTGCAGCTAGATGCTTTGAACGTCTAGAGTCCATATCAATTAAACTCAGTAGATAATCAAGATTAGAAAAGTTTACATGTCCCCCCATGCTAAGTGTAAGCTAGTGTAGTGCAGTGTCGTGTAATGTAGAGTTAAGCAGCTCAAAATAAAAAAATAAAAAATAAATGATGAGAATTTGGATTTCGACCAGAGTGACCGTCATCGCTGACCGTCTCAATAGGCGAGTAGATTGATTGGTTGTGTAAGCTGTGGGATCAATCATCGGCATATCGAAGTGTGAAATCCATTATTAAAGTCCATTTGTTAAGTTTTAGTTCATATTCTAAGTCCTAGGAATTTGGTCATTAAATTTTGAGCTCAATAGTGGATATGCAAGTCCTGTTGTTCATTGTCATCATATGTTCAAGTTTATTGCGATGGGATTTGTTCTGTTTGTTCAAACAAGTGAATATGGATTGGTTTTCAAGTTTAATTCAAAGCCTAGAACTGGCCAAGTATAAGTAGTCGATCCATATATAACCGACTCTTATATATGCTTATCCCTATTCCAAACCAAGACAACCGATCCCTCTCTCTAAGTAATCCATGCCAATCCCTTCCATGGCGGAATCGATCCCTCCATCTAAAACACAGTAACAAAACTACTGATCCCTCCATACAAACAAAAACAACCGATCCCTTCACTTCACCATACCACTGATCCGTCCATGCAAGCCAAAAATTACTGATCCCTCCATGTGAGCCAAAGACGACCGATCCCTCTCCTCCCATACTCTCATGCTATCCCTCAAACTTGTTGATTGATCCTTATATTCTACGCATCCTTTCTTCCTCCTTTACAATTCAACCAAACCCAACTCTATCATATGCCTCGTCTCCCCCAAATGATTTCGGCCATCCTCTCTTCATCATTTTAAACTCTAACCCATTCGCCAATGAAGTAGAGCCCATCACCTCATCACAAAAATTATGGTAAAAAGCAAGAAAACAAACCTAAGTTAAAAATTCGCGAGTTGCTAGGTAGAGGATTCTCAATTTTGGGTCAAAGTGAAGATGGAACGATGGCTTGGAGCGAGAGAAGGTGGTGGATTCAAAGAAAGAGGTGATGCATGGGATCAGATTAATGGAAGAAAGAAGGTCCGACTTTGGCGGACTAAAGAAAGGGTTCATTCATAGGAAGGTAAAAGGGAGAGAAGGGGAGTATGAAATGAAGTAATAAAATTAAAGGGAGCACCTTAGCTTTTATACGAAGGTTGAGGGATTGGTATGCTTCTAAATGTCCCATGAAGCCGAATGAGTTGAGTTTCCAATATGCTGAGGGATCGATACCGTTCCCTTGACCTGGGGATCCATCTGGTCCCTATTATATATATAAAAAAAGGAAAAATAAGAGAAAGAGGGAGGGATCGCCAAGGAGGATGCTGATCCCTATATGTGAATAAAAATAAAATAAGGAGAAAAGTAGTGATCGGCTATGGGGTTTTGTACATAAAAGTGTAGGCATGAAAATTATGCAAAGCACATATATACAAAGTGCAGTGAAACCGTATCTAACTCAAGGAAAATTGATGACGACCCCTGAACGTATAAACACATCTAGTAGCCAATGACAAGAACGTGTACCCGAACGTGCATGTGAATATTTTAGAAGTTTAATTTTTAAATCGAAAAAAATTGAATACAAACCTGAAATCTTCAAAGTTAAAACCAGATCAGATGACCAAAGCATATTAGTCTCATTGAACCAGACATAGATATCAGCCGACGGAATATAATTCTGGATTTATGCTATTGAAAGTCGACCAAAGGTCATGACGATCAAAGAAAGATACAACACTTTGGGAAAATAATTCGACCGAAGGATAGCAACTATTCAGAAAACTGGATGGATTTCTTTCCGACGACTCTAACCTACCATGATTCAATGCACGTCATGTTAGCACAAAATGTACTTTGGGGGGTAAGTTTTATCTTGCATTTTGGCCAAGCTGTATTCTCATTGATTGGACAAGTTAGATTCGAATGTCATCAAGGCCAGTTAGTCCATGGTGATGATTGTGGGGTCCAGAAGTCGAGTGCAGATAGTATTATAAAGTTGAGATTGAATGGAATTAAGAGATGTGCATAGCAGAATGTTTAAAGTATGGAATATGGTTCAAAATATTGGAGGGATCGGTAAAAATCAACCTCCAAGGTAGGATCAGTAAGTTAGGAAGTTAATGTAGTTCAATAGAAAACAATTAATATCTCAAGATCCACAAGTCCAATGCATATGGAATTTTGTGAGCAAGATGTGGGAACCCTAGGAAGCCTACCCTAGGGATTGACCTCAAATGGATGGAGTCAGAGGGATCAGCCTACTTCCCTTGGTAGGGATCGGCTGAAATAAGGAAGCAATTCATGTTGAAGCATAGATCAAGTAATAACTCAAGTTCTAGTAATCCAATTGGCATAAAAATTGGAGGCTAAGCAATTTCAACATGGAGAAGCTACAACAGGGATCACACCCCCAAATTCCCTCAAGATAAGGATCTGTACCAATCCCTATTCTTTGGGAATTGGGCCATGCGATCCCTCTTGTGGGTCCCTATGGTTATAAAGGTCCTTCTGTCGAATTTTCAATGAGATATTTGACCATCTTGGTCTATAAATACAGGTTTGGTTGTTCATTTTCAGGACTTTTACACTGCTAGTTGCTTTGTACTCTATTGTAACTAAGGATTTTCATCTGATCCATAACGTTCTCAGTTTACAAAGTGATCAATAAAGCAATCTATTCCAAAGTGGACCAAGGCAAACAACGCCGAACCACTATAAATCATCATGTTCATGTTACTGCTTCAAATTACTGCTATTTCTTGGTTATTATCCTCTGTTTTTATTTATATTCTTCATTTATTTCTCGTCAAAACTTCTATTGGGTGTTTGTGCCAATTTTTGGTGCAAACATCTGATATACATCCGCATCTACGGATACAGATATACGATATCCAAAAATGATTTTGGATACGGGTATGGCACTATTTGAATTCGTATCCGACCATTTATAGGCCTAAAATATTCTTCGCTGTACATGGACGAGATTAAAATCAATATTTTTTGTTTTTCTCAAGTTTTATCTAATAGCAACCAAACTTGGTATTCTCAAATAGAGTGCAATATAGTCTGCTATAGTCCATCTAATGAGTTTTTCAATGCAAGGATAGTACTCTATTTTACAATCAAACTGCATGGATATTTCCAAAATTATAGGGGATGTTATCCCGCCTTTTGGCAAGGTCGTGACACCAAGGAATTGATTGGAAATCAAAGACAGTTCATCCCGGAAAACAGTTATACACAGGTTCGCTATGGATACTGGTAAATTTTTCCCAAGTCCGGATCGGGCTACAATTGACAAGACGTGACAGGCAAAGCTATGAAGGCCAACGTTCTAAATTTCAAGTCAAACCGAGTTCGTATGCTCAAGATATGATCAATGCGAGTTTCGTGAAAAGCATGCTCATTTCGTATCCATCAGGCAACCATTGTTCGTATCCATCAAACAAACAGGAAAGGACCTCCTTCGCATCGATCCTGTTCGAATCCATCAACTGCGCACGGTTTCGTATCGATCAGTATCAAGTAAGTCCACTTCGTATCCATCCAGATTCACATACTTCATATCCATAGGAAGCGACCTTCTTCGTATCTGTAATCTTCAATCTGTTCGCATCGATCAACCAACTTCACTCCGTATCCATCAAAACCAAACAAAGCCACTACTTTGTATCGATCGGCTAGTGATCGATACGAACAGAGTAGTTGCCATCGATACGAACAGGGCAGAGTAGTTGCCATCGATACGAACAAAGCAAAGTAGTTACAATCGATACGAGTGGAGGCGAACTGGGTCGATACGAAATGGGGCTCAATCAGGTCGATACGAACAAGGTGTATACTTAGGGAAGACTCGATCGTTCGGCATAAAAAGTGGATCGTTTCGAGGAGATAGCGCGATGTCAACTTACAGGCACGTGCCTGGATCGATACGAACAGATCGATACGAAAGGATCGATATGAATCCCACAGCCTACCGAAAACTCGAATTTGTATCGATTATAACTCACAACCTACAAGTCCAAATGTCACCAAATTTTCACAGGAGCTTACATACAACCTAAAGAATGTTCATGCCCAATTTCGACTCGATTGGACCAAACCTTGATCGATACGAAAATCGTTCGTATCGATCACGGATCGAGTGCAAATCACGTAGGATCGATCGCGTGGGCCCACCCACGTACCAAAAGAGGTCTCCCGAGATCTGAGCAAGATATTTGTAGCTTACGCCTATAAATAGCACCCAAGAACCTACAGAAAAAGGGTCTTTTGGCTCTCTGACGTCCAGACTCTGCCGAAATCATTGTTGTACTCAAAAACTACTGTTATACTCGAAATTTACTGCTGTAATCTGCTGTAACCAGCAAGCAAAAGTTAATAAAAGTCAAACATTTCATAGTGGACGTAGGCAACATGCCGAACCACTCTAAATCTCTGTGTTCTTTTGTTGTTTTTCTGATTATTTTCTGGAGTGTTTGTTAGATAATCCTCTTTTTATATTTAGTTTCTTCATTTTATCTCTTCAAACACTTCCGAAGGGTGTTGTGCCCAATTTTGGTACAAACACTTTGGTGCTTTCACTGAGAAAACACAGTTTTTTCTCCTGCTTGTTGGATCTACTATCGATATCGGATTGCACAAATCTAAGAAGAAGATCCAGATTCCAAGTTTAAAGTTCTTCCATCCTATTCTGATTTGCATCAAATCTAGGAAAGAGCTTCACTGTTCATCATGGTTAACACAAGGACTACTTCAACTGCCGCAGATCCAGAAGGACGGGACAGATAGAACCCCGTACAACCACCTCCTACCGACCAGAATGCTGCTGGACAATCAGATCCGCAAGACCCTGTTACCCGGGAAGAATTCCAGATGTTAATGCAAGAGCTGACTTAGAGCCGTCAACAGCTCACTCAGCAGCTCCGTGCTAATGCGGAGTTGACAAACCAACTGAACCGTCAACGACGAAGGAGATCCAGAAGGGATCAAGCTTCCTATTCATCCACCGAGAGTTCAGCCTCTTTTGATTACCATTATAGATCCACACGCCAGCGACTGGACGGAAGTTACACACAGGCCACTGGGCATCAGCATACATTGAGTCTTGGGCAACCGAGAATTGGCCCGTCAACCAGCCATCAGACTGGACCCTACTCCCGAGGAGGTGCTACCCCATACCATATTACTGATAACCATACTGCCACACCTACTGATTTGGGAGTTGGCGCTCGAAACCAAACGGATCCAACCCAATGCCAACACAACCATACTCATGAGCCTTATGTCCCCGAAGACGTAGAACCAAGGAGGCGAGACATGGACCAACGACAGCGACCGGCCCCTCCTCGCATTGTGGAACCCGGCAACACCTTGGTCCATCATGCTCAAAATATCCAGATGCCCGACCTACCGACGATGATCCATAAAATGATCCGTGAAAGTTAGGGTCTTAGCAATGACGACAGGGGAATCTCCCAGAGTCATACCCCTTTTACCGATGGGATACTCTATGCTGAACCGCCTCGGCGATTCAGGATGCCGACTTTTCCTGTTTATGAAGGGAGCTCTGATCCTAATCAACATATCCTGAAGTATGAATGGTTGATGAATGCTGCACGAGCTGATGATGCAATTAAGTGCCGAAGCTTCCTGATCTCTTTAGGGGGCATAGCAACTATGTGGTTTACCCATTTACCACCTCGATCTATCTCCTGTTTTGACCAGTTGGCCACGAAGTTTATTGAGCAGTTTCGCATGCATGTTGCAAGACCGAAAGATGTTAATACTTTGTCTAGTGTCACTCAAGCTCCTGGAGAGACACTCAGACGTTATTTAGAGAGATTTCATGCTGCATGCGCTGAAATCAACAACCCTAATGATAACTCAATTCTAATGGCATTGGATAAAGGGATTGATCCCGATTTTGAGTTCGGCAACTGGTTGGCCGGAAAACCTCCTACATCATTGGACCGTTTCTATTCCAAGGCAGCCCAATTCTTGAGAAGGGAGGATGCGAAACAGTCTAGGAAAAAGGATGACGCGGGGCCTAGTATTGAAGGAATTCAAAGTAATGTTGCTATTAAACAATCCGGGGAGAGATCCGGAAAGGTACAATTGAACATTCAGAATAAACGAAATCAACAGAAAGGCAATGGTAATCAAAAAAGGAAACGAGATCAGAATCATGGTCCACGACGTATGGCTCCTATGTTTGATAACTACACTCCTTTGAATATGTCGCTGGAGAATGTGTATTTACAGACCTGCAATACTATTCAGTACAAGAAACCTGCTCCGAAGCAGTCATCGAAGAAACACATTCACACAAGGAAGTTTTGCAGATTCCACGAAAGCTACGGCCATAACACAAGCGAGTGCCGTCATTTGCAGGATCTCATTGAAAAGTTGATACGTGAAAGGAAGTTGGAACAGTTTGTGCGGGCACCGCAGTCTGGAGGTGCGGGCCCATCGAATCAGAACCGTACACCAAATCAGGCAAGACAGGAGGAACCCACTCGTACTGGCAGGAGGTTTGTGATAAATACATTAGTGGTAGTCCTCATCCAGCAAACCGAAGCTGGATGGAAATGGAGTCGTATGCTAGTTCTATTAGGCATGCGAGCTTCGATTGTTGTAGTAGTTTGGAAGATGGGGCTCCGGCCAAGCAACAAAAGATGATGACTGACGACATCGTCTTCCGAGACAGAGATGCCAATAGGATCGAAGCCCCAACCATCGATCCACTTGTCATATCAGCTCAAGTAGGTCCTGCTTGGATGAAGAGGATCTTGGTAGATAGTGGAAGTTCTGTGAATATATTGTTCAAGCGAGTCCATGACCAGATGAAAATGGAGACTAAAGATTTGAAACCTTGTCAGTACCGTATCCATGGTTTCAATAGGAGTGCAACTATACCCACTGGAGTGGTGGAATTGCCAGTGGAGTTAGGTATTGGAGAACGCCGGAGAGTCTGGATACTGCAGTTTGTTGTTTTGGATATAGACTTGCCATATAATGCTTTCTTGGGCCGACCGGCCCTAGCTGAGTTCAGGGCTGCTATTGCCTCATGGTGTTTGACTCTAAAGTTCCCCACCGATCGTGGAGTTGGAGTCGTGAATTCGAAATATAAAAAATATAAAAATAACAGCAATGTAAATGTATATCATCAATAATTATTATGTATAATAATAAAATTGAAATTAGTCAGATATTTTATTTCTGTGTCTAACCAAATCCAATTCTCTCTCGATACGTTCCTCAAAAAATCCGATTCGTGCCAAGGAGATTAGGCTGCTAGACGAGCCTGTTATGTTGTTGAACAGCGCAAGGCGCAGCGAAAAGAGAAAGGAAAGGGCGTAGAGGAATCTCTCTGCGTCCATTTTGTTGATAATTGACAATTGACGCCTGGGCCTAGGCCTGGGCACCCCAACCAATTCCAAAGAGATCTTGACCCGAGAGATACCGAAAGTGAAGACGAAAGTAAAGACAATCAAGCTTCTCCAGTCGAACTAACGATCGATGTCCCGATCGATGATAGCGATGATTCTAGAATGATAAAGATAGGATCTCAGTTAAGCCAACAAATGCAAGAGGAATTGGTTGAATTTCTCCGGGCAAACCTTGACGTGTTTGCCTGGACACATTCTGACATGTGTGGAACCTCGCCGGACATCGCAAGCCATGCATTGAACATTGACCCACGGCACGTCCCGGTCAAACAAAAAAGGCGTGGTATGGATCCAGAGAGATCTGCCGCCCTTAAGGAAGAGGTAGACAAGCTTAAATCGAATGGATTTATTCGAGATGCACTATATCCGGAATGGGTGTCGAATCCTGTACTTGTCCAAAAGCCAAATGGGAAATGGAGAATGTGCATCGATTACTCTGATCTGAATAAACCCTGCCCTAAAGACAGTTTTCCACTTCCGCGAACTGATCAACTCGTAGATTCAGCGGCCGGGCATGAACTCTTATCCTTCATGGATGCATACTCCGGCTACAATCAAATACCACTTCACTTACCCGACCAGGAGCATACCAGCTTCATAACCAATATGGGACTTTATTGCTACAAGGTTATGCCTTTTGGACTTAAGAATGCTGGTGCAACTTATCAACGATTAGTTAATCGAATGTTCGCCAATCAGATTGGGAAAACCATGGAGGTATATGTGGACGACATGCTAGTCAAGTCACGATTCTCCACTGACCACATCGAAGACCTGGAGTCAATGTTTAATATTCTCCGAGAATAAAGAATGAAGCTTAATCCGTTGAAATGTCACTTTGGGGTCGCATCAGGAAAATTCCTTGGGTTTATCGTCAACGCTCGAGAAATTGAAGCCAATCCTGAAAAGATCTGGGCGATTAGAAACCTTGAAACTCCGAGAACTATAAAGCAAGTCTAGAGCCTCAACAGGAAAGTAGCAGCACTAAGCAGGTTCATTTCAAAATCTACTGACAAATGCATTCCCTTCTTCGATCTGATCCGAAAAGGGAAACAAAATTTTGAATGGACTACGGAATGTGAGGGCGCATTCCGAGCACTAATTCAACACCTCTCCACACCGCCAATTTTTTCAAAACCAATCAATCATGAGAAATTGTACATTTATCTAGCGGTATCAGAAAACGCAATCAGTGCTGCCCTAATTCGAGAGGAAGACCGAATACAGAAGTCGGTCTACTATATTAGCAAACAGCTAACCGGAGCTGAGAGAAATTATCCGAAGATAGAGAAGTTGGCTTACTGTCTTGTTATTGCCTCGAGGAAGCTCCGTCCGTATTTCCAGGCTCATCCTATCACCATTTACTCCGACCAGCCATTACGACAGGTCCTTACGCGGCTTGAGACGTCTGGTAGGTTACTTAAATGGAATATTAAGTTAAGTCAGTTTGACATCACCTACACTCCAAGGCGATCCATTCAAGGACAAGTCCTAGCAGATTTCATAGCTGAATTTACCATCCCAGAGGACTTGCCCGAAACTAGTGAATCTCCCAAGTATATCTGGAAGCTGCATACCGATGGTGCATCAAATGACCATTGCTCAGGTGCAGGGGTTGTGCTTGAAACTCCTGAAGGTCGATCTATATGCTATGCTTTAAAGTTCAACTTTTGTGCAACCAATAACGAAGCCGAATATGAAGCCTTACTTGCCGGATTGAGGCTTGCCAGAGATTTGAAAATCATTGCTGTGGAGATTTATTGTGATTCGCAATTGGTCGTATGTCAAGTTCGAGGGGAATTCCAGGCCAAGGATCGAAGACTGGCTGCTTACCTTGCTCGGGTTCAATATATATTAAATTAGTTCGATTATTATGCCATCTACTGCATACCCCGAGTGCACAATCAAAAGGCCGATTCATTAGCAAAGTTAGCCAGCACAGGTGAGGCACAACAAATGGGACTCGTTCCCATGGAGATATTAGCTTTCCCGAGCATCGACCGAATGGAGACAGATTGGATATATGAAGTTGCTCATGACAAGGAGTCATGGATGACTCCATTTAGAAATTATCTCGAGCATGGGATCCTTCCAGAACGCAGGAGTGAAAAGAGACAGATTCTTCGAAAAGCTTCACGGTTCACTATTCAAAATGGAGATATGTATAGAAGAGGGTACTCTGTTCCTTTACTCCGGTGTATCGCTCACGATGAAATCAAATGAGTGTTGCATGACATGCACGAAGGACAATGTGGCAATCACACCGGGGGGTAACCCCTTGCCAAGAAAGTGCTTAGATATGGATACTATTGGCCAACCGTAAATCGTGATGCGTCGGATTACGCTAGAAAGTGTGACAAATGCCAGAAGCACGCTCGGATTCTAAGGGCCCCACCTACCGAAATAACTCAAATGATCAGTCCATGGCCGTTTGCAGTATGGGGCATTGACATTATTGGCTCTCTACCTCTAGCCAAAGGTGGTGCGAAGTACGCCATCATAGCACTTGATTACTTTACCAAGTGGGCGGAAGCTAAACCCCTTGCTACAATTACAACAAAGAAGGTTATCAACTTTGTAGTGCGCAACATCTTCTGCCGATTTGGTCTCCCACATACTATCATCACTGATAACGGGACCCAATTCGACAGCATTGAATTTAAAGATTTCTATCAACGATTCCACATTCAGAAGAAATTCTCCGCAGTAGCACACCCTCAAGCGAATGGACAAGTCGAAGCTATTAATAAAGTTATAAAGTCTATTATGAAGAATCGACTGGAAAAGGCCGGGGGAAAATGGGTCGATGAGCTTCCTATGGCTTTATGGGCTTACCGAACAACCCACAAGTCCGCAACCAGCCACACTCCATTTTCTCTTTCTTATGGTTCGGAAGTTGTCATTCCAGGTGAATTAGGAGTGCCTTCTCATCGTGCGACATACTATGATCCAAAGACAAATGCTATATTACTTGCTGAATCTTTGGATTTATTGGATGAGAAGCATGAAGAGGCTGATTTGAGGGCAGCCGCATACCGTGGTCGAGTCGCCCGACTATACAATGCCATGGTCCGACCCCGAACCTTTGAACTCAGTGATCTCGTCCTTAAGAGAATTTATCCGGTCCCTTCGCATATGAAGCCAACTTGGGAAGGGCCGTATGTTATTAAATGAAAGCTCGGAGATGGCACATTCAAATTATCAACCGTTGATGGTCTCACTCTTCCGAGAGCCGGGAAAAGCGAAAGTCTTCGTCGCTACTACACATGACAAGCTCTGTTTATTTATTCAGTTTATTTCTCATTTGCAATTTGTTTCTGCATTTCGAAATTTGAATTTGTAATAAGGCAAACGATTTTTCCGTATTTTCTTATTTTAGCAATAAAATGCAATCTCTTCGAGCCAGAGCTATGATTTATTGAATGCGTCATACAACTATTACTATGCACGAAGAGCTAAATTCCACCCGATGGTTGAATTTATTCAAATAGGGATTGACTGTGATACGACCGGTTACTCGCTAAATGATACCCGAGCTCAAGGGCAAGTCACCACACTGAAGTCAAAAAAGGATTGATACACGACAATCCTTTAACCAACTCCAGATTCCCAGAGTGTGAACCGGAGTATAAACTTACAAATGCGGTTTCAAAGAGGGTGGATCCATCCACCTAACGACTTCGCTCGTATCTTGACCAAGTTTGAGGAGGATGGATCCGTCCATCTAATGACCT
The DNA here is from genome assembly GCA_030737815.1 of Allium fistulosum. NCBI lineage: Eukaryota > Viridiplantae > Streptophyta > Magnoliopsida > Asparagales > Amaryllidaceae > Allium > Allium fistulosum. The sequence goes on along the minus strand of CM060908.1, from coordinate 93,162,606 downwards.
CGCTTGTTAACTCAGGGTGGATGTGAACCGACCATCCACGATCCTGATAGATTCATCATTCCCGGAGTGCGAACGAAATCCTAAAGCCTGAACAGATGTGGCTGACCATCTTTCGCCTAACTCCAATTTCCCAGAGTGTGAACTGGAGTATAAACGTTGACTAACTTCGAATTCCCAGAGCGTGAATCAGAGTATCAACATCAACCAACTCCACGTTCCCAAAGTGCGAACTGGAGTACTAACGTCAACTAACTCCGGATTCCCAAAGTGTGAACCGGAGTGTCAACATAAACACCAACTCCAAATTCAGAGTGCGAATTGGAGTACAAAAGTTGACTCAAAATCCCCAGAGAGTGTATTGGAGTTTGAACGTAAACCGGATTGGGATTGACCGTCCATAAAACAACTCTAAGTCCCCGGAGTATGGTTAGAGTGTAAATGAAAATCGGGTGTGACTGACCACCCACGAATCCATCTAAAGTCCCCGGAGTGTGGACATCGTTACAAACATTCAACGGGTATGAATGACCACCTGTGAAAATGACTTAAGTCCCTGGAGCGTGGACATATCCTTAAAACTCAAGCAGGCGTGGCCGACCGCCGACGTATGAATACAAATCCCTGGAGTGTGGATGCGATCGTCGATAAATGAGCGAGTGCGATTCGACCACTCGAGTTTCCTTGTTTCAGCATCAATTCAACGACGTTAAGCTCAATAAGTTGAAAGCGGTGTGCAATTGCCACTTGATCTTACAATTCACCCCTGAAACTGGGGGCAGAACTTAAGCGTCAATCACTGATTGAGACAGTGCAGCATCGGAGTCCAGCTTGACATTCATTCATTACTCATAGTTGTGATTTTAGGACTTAACAACTAAACTTGGGTCCAACCCAAAGGTCGAAACTCAACAAATATACTAGACTGGGGTTCAAATGCTGAAACACTTAAGCAAATGAACGAAAATTGAGTTAAAGACAAAATGGAATTTCATTTCAACTATTTGTGGAAGAAAACTAAGTACAAGTTTATCACAAAAATCCTACTAGCAGGGGCCGAACCCGCATCTATACACAGCTAGCAAAAAGAACAAAAGAAATTCCTATCTACTTAAAATTGCACCAAAGAAGCATGTCTACTCTTTTTTCTTCTTCGGTTTCCTCTTTGGCATGGACCCGCTGGAGCTCTCACTCGGTTTTCTTTTTGAACCCTTGCTCTTCGGTGGTCAATCCTCAGTCGTGGGCATTATATCAACATCCTCCTCCGAACTCAAATGCATTGGAACGCTTCCTGTAGAGGGAGTCGGAGGGACGGGATCAACAGAAGGAGGTGGGGCAGGCGCACTCGTCTCAATGACGGTTCCTCCTGGAGATATCATCTGCAAAGGGGCTGGACCAGGTCCAGCCATTCCACCGCCAAAACCACTGCCTCGCGCGGCCGCCTCCATTTTAACATTAATTTTAGCTATAATTTCCTCCTCATGAAGTGTTTGCGCATCGCTGGAGACTCCCGCAGTTGGGGCCGAGGCACTTGTCATTGGAACGCTTCCACCTATAACGAAAGACAAATCTGCAAAAGGGTCACTGTGATGACCGAGGAGTTCCTCCATCATCTGCTCATCAAAAATAAGTGTGCTCCCCTGCGCTCCATCGGTCGGTGTCGTGGTCGTTGTGGAGGTCGCTTCAGTTATAATGGCCTCCTGCATATGATGTGGTTCGTGAGTTGCAGGAGGCACAACCGGTGTAGCTTCAATCACTGGATAAAAGCAAAAGAAGAACTGTTAATAATTACTTCAAGTGACGCTTACGATTTCAGATAAGCATAGAGAATGTTCAGAGTACCTTCCTCAGTTTGGCTCGCGGGTGGCGGAACTGCCTCAAAGATTTGCTCGCAAGCTGGAGACATATGCGGTTGATTCGGATTATAAGCAGGAACGGGCTAAGGATCAACCGCAGGTGTGGATTCGGGCTTAGTTGGCACGGGAGTTTCAGAACTTGTATCATGATGCTCGATGCCAGAACCTTCTCCAACTTCCAAATGCTGAGCACCAAGCTTCTCCTTCTCATATGAAACCATGGCATCGTGGAGAACTTTCCACTCATCTTCGCTTAACACCCGGTTCTTGAGCTCGAACTCATCAATCGATTCAGCTTGGTGGGCTGCCTTTTCATCTCCCACTAATCGGCCCCAGGCGTTGTATAAATGTGTCGGATAATTATTGAGCCAGGCTAGATTTCTATGCTCCAAGACGTTAGCATTATAAACAATGAGGAGATCTTCAATATCAGCTTCTAGCCTGGACTCTACCATTTGGACTTTCTCCTCGACCTTAGTCTCCACCTCTCGGACTTTAGCCGTTCCCGCATCCTGTTCGCTCCGAAGCACTACGGCCTATTCACATGCTTCCTGAGCTGCTCTATTTGCATCATCCTTCTCCTTGATGATTTTGGAAAATTTAGCTTTAAGCTCAGCGAGTTCTTTCAAAGCAGCGTCCCGTTCGGTTGTGATAGTGGTGTTTTGGTGGCCCATCTGCTCCACCAAAGCGAAGTGTGTCTGCCTCATCCTCTCCACAGCCAAGTTCGCCTCATCGGCCTTTTGAGTGGCTAATATTTCTGATTTCCGAGAGGATTCGGCTTCATCGTTAAGCAATTGAATGAGCCGGTCCTTCTAAGCGAGTTCAGTTTCTAGTTTCTCAATTGTCTTTGCCCGCTCAAAGGCCACTTCCGATGCCTTGTCTGCGGCTTTTATCCACTCCTTATATTGTGTATAAATATCATGAATATAGTCATGCATCATGGTTTCTGCTTCCGACGGAATTTTCTTTAAGCGAGGGGGGAAGATGAAGCAGTCGAAACATATGTTCGGGAAATCTTTTCTTAACTGGGCAATTCTGACAGTCCCTTCCCCAGTGGGCTCAGTGATGGCTTGTTCAGCAACAGTGGGAGGTTCGGCCTCAGTCCTATGACGCCGAGACTCAGACCTTGGAGCATGAGAAGATGGTTTTTGGCGTGGACGCTCCGAGGGATGTGAGCTGTGAATAGAAGGTTGAGTAGGGAGTCGGGAAGGTGGAGAACGCGATCGTGATTGATATCTCTGTTCTCTATAGTCTCTGTCTTTATCCCTCTCCTAACGTTCCTGACTAGAATAACCGCAATCGCGGTTTCTATCCTCTTCCCTCCGACGGGACTCGTAATACGAGCTCGATGATTGGCGCGCTAAACGGAGACTGTCGAGCATGGACTCTCGCCTGTTCATCGTATCTGTAAAGTAAAAGAAGAACGGAGTTAGTGAATTCAAGAAGCAGGCAACTTAAGGCTGGAAACCGCATAGTGCCGTGGAGTGTATATGTGTGTGCAACCCCCCGACCAACCGGTAATGTCGGCCGCACTGATGGGTAGAGACTCGCTTAAATCTAGAGCACTTTGAAGCCCTTCTAATCCGGTGTCGTGTTGAAGTGACACATAGACCGGAATCAGAATATCGGCGAGTCCTTCAAAAGGATTCTCTACTGGCGCGGGAGGAACCTCCAAAATTCTAACGTCGGAGGCTGGCAGGGATACAATTACAGATTTCCATCTTGAAGATTTATGACGTTTGTATGCAACTGCCTTGCCTTTTCTCTTTCCCTCTGAACCCTGAAAACTGTCAGAAGGCCCGGCCACGGGCTCATCGCTCCTAGGCGTGTGCTCTTCATCACCCGCCTCAGCAATCACGATCTTGGGCGCTTTGCGCTTTACCCGCTTCATCGGGGCCGCCCTAAGCACTCCTTCAAGCCTTATGCTTTGTTTTCACTCGATTAACCCAAGAATTCTTAAGTTCCTGTCGGTGAGCACCAACTCAATTTCCCTCATCTCGCCTGGAACTTCTTGGAGGATCCATACTATTTCTTTAAAATGTGTGCCATCAGGTCGAGGAATTGCGGCTGTAATGGAAAGGGAGTATTAGTCCCAATACCAGCTGCAACTATATCGTTAACCACCAGAAAAGTCGAAGCACTTACGTCTAGCCAACCATCGACTAGCAAACCCCGGTGGGCATCGAACGTAGAACCACTCAGTTTTGAAGTAGCTCAATCTGGTTAAAGCATCAGTCACAACTTGACAGTTCCTGACCGCCTCCAGAAATGAGAAAGAATGGCTATCTCCTCGACTCCTGACATTAAAATGATATCTGATTTCGATCGGGGTTGGGGGTCTGAAAAGATGCTCCATGAATACAACGAACGGACTGTTCAGCAACGCATATCCATTGAGATGTAACTCTGAGGGGGCAATTCCAAAGAAAGACAACATTTCCCGAATATATTGACTGAATGGAGGAAGTGCCCCAGTTGTACATGAGTGCCTGTTAAAGGCAGTAAACCCTTCTGGGGGAGCATGCGGTCTATCATTCAGCCCCGGTAGTAAGACGTCATCTAATGATAGACCATGCCATAGGCATATCCGCCCCAACATATCTTCAGAGATGTTGGACGGTGCAGAATCTTGTGGGTTCATGATAACCTGGCACCAGGCAGCTCGTCCGGAGCTGGATTTATAACTTCGGTCGCGATGGCCGATATCTCTAGGACTAAAGGGGATGAACTCTGAAGCTCCTGCTGTTGTGAACTTGTGGATTCCGTAGCTAATCAACTTATTAAAAACCATCATTAGACGATAATAAGCCCGTGTGTTTCCCAGTGTGAAGTGTGTGAATGTGCAGTGTAGTGCTATGTGATGCATAAGAAACTTCACAGAAATGATAGAAAAGTTTTCAAATGAAAAGACTTAAAATTTCAACCAGAGTGACCGTCATTTCGTATCGATCGAACACTGTGAGATTTGTATCGATCACCTACCCTGGATCGATACGAACTTCACCATTCATAAGTCAATTCTCCATCGATACGAACCCTACACCTTAAATCGATACGAAGCCAAATCTTCTCCTTCCTTCCATCGACACGAAATTGAAGATGAGAATCCTTCCAGACATTCCTTCGCATCCCTCCACGCCTCGTCTTCCATAATCAACTCAGATTCCATTTCTACCATCTCCGGCAGAATTCTGGTATCAACGACGCCGGAATCGACCACGACTTTGACGGGTTGGCGTTGAAACTCGAATCTCATCACGTTAAGGACAATTTAATTATTTAATTACCTAATTTAAAGGTTTGGGTTGGAGGCTTAATGATTCAAGCGGTTTGAAGTTGAAGACGTTTTTCTTTTCCAAGGTCGCTCTATCGATACGAAGGCTGGAAGTAAAGTGAAACAGATGAAATTTTTCTAAGTATAAAAATTATTTATATGGACTCGAACTCAAGGGAACGAAGGCGAATCGCCTCCCAGTCACTGCGACCGGTTGAAACAGGTTCCCCTCTGATCGATACGAAGAGAGTTATACGTATCCCTAAAACATAAATTTGAGGCAACACTTATTCGTAACCATCAAACTATCGATACAAAACACGAACGTTGCTATGAAAACTGATTGAACTGTTCGCATCCATCAAACATCTATCGATGCGGAATGACAAGTTCGTGTCCATCACTTTGAAGACCATAGGGTATCGAATCTATCGATACGAAGAAGCTTTGTGAAATCCAATAATTTCGAACCGATAACCATCGATACAAAAATCACTATAAAATTATATCTGGACAAATCAACTCTATCGATACAAAACACCAATCTCGTATCCACTAACTTCGAGACCCAAGACCTCATATCTATCGATACGAAACATCTCCGAAGACTATCCATTTCGTATCGATAGCCATCGATACGAAGCATGCATTCCAACTTCTCGAATCAATCCAAGAGAGGATCGATGCGAAAGAAATTACTTAAAATGACTATCGTTCATTGCTATAACTCGAATTTCACACCGATTCAGGAGAGAATCGATACGAAATTCGATAAAGAAAATGAAAAAAACTGACAACGACTCGTGAACGTACGAATGTTAACGAGAGTCAGGTTAACATACATACATATATGACGGACTAATGCTCAATTTTCAAAATTCACAGGAATCAGATGCTCACCTGACGACAATTACAACAACAAACAACAATTTGCTATCATTCAACACTCTGTTACAATAGTGCATAGTACAATAATTGGCGGCCAACAATTCATTATTTATATTACTAAAGATCCATCAAACGTTACATCTTCCGACGAGAAGACAACTACCGATCAACAAGTCAGATAAAACTATTCAGAATAAAGATTGCAGCTTTTCAAAGCACGTCATGTTCTCACAAGTCGTACTTTGGGGGGGAAATGTTATCCCGCATTTTGGCAAGGCCGTGACACCAAGGAATTGATCGAAAATCAAAGACAGTTCATCCCAGAAAACAGTTATACACAGGTTCACTATGGATACTGGTAAATTTTGCCCGAGTCCGGATCGAGCTACAATTGACAAGATGTGACAGGCAAAGCTATGTAGGCCAACGTTCCAAATTTCAAGTTCGTATGCTCAAGATATGATCGATGCGAGTTTCGTGAAAAGCATGCTCATTTCGTATCCATCAATGAGCATCACTTCGTATTCATCAGGCAACCATTGTTCGTATCCATCAAACAAACAGGAAAGGACCTCCTTCGCATCGATCCTATTCGAATCTATTAACTGCGCATGGATTCGTATCGATCAGTAGTAAGTAAGTCCACTTCATATCCATCCAGATTCACATACTTCATATCCATAGGAAGCGGCCTTCTTCGTATCCGTAATCTTCAACCTGTTCGCATCGATCAACCAACTTCACTCCGTATCCATCAAAACGAAACAAAGCCACTACTTTGTATCGGTCGGCTAGTTATCGATACGAACGGAGTAGTTGCCATCGATACGAACAGGGCAGAGTAGTTGCCATCGATATAAACAAAGCAAAGTAGTTACAATCGATACGAGCGGAGGCGAACTGGGTCGATACGAAATGGGGCTCAAACAGGTCGATATGAACAAGGCGTATACTTAGGGAAGACTCGATCGTTCGGCATAAAAAGTCGATCGTTCTGAGGAGATAGCGCCACGTCAACTTACAGGCACATGCCCGGATCGATACGAACAGATCGATACGAAATGATCGATACGAATCCCACAGCCTACCGAAAAATCGAATTCGCATCGATCATAACTCACAATCTACAAGTCCAAGCCACCAAATTTTCATAGGAGCTTACGTACAACCTAAAGAATGTTCATGCCCAATTTCGACTCGATTGGACCAAACCTTGATCGATACGAAATTCGTTCGTATCGATCACGGATCGAGTGCAAATCACGTGGGATCGATCATGTGGGCCCACCCACGTACCAGAAGAGGTCTCCCGAGATCTGAGCGAGATATTTGCAGCTTACGCCTATAAATAGCACCATGGAGCCTACAGAAAAAGGATCTTTTGGCTCTCTGATGTCCAGACTCTGCCGAAATCATTGTTGTACTCAAAAACTACTGTTGTACTCGAAATTTACTACTGTAATCCGCTGTAACCAGCAAGCAAAAGTTAATAAAAGTCAATCATTTCATAGTGGACGTAGGCAACACGCCGAACCACTCTAAATCTCTGTGTTCTTTTGCTGTTTTTCTGATTATTTTCTGGGGTGTTTTTTAGATAATCCTCTTTTTACATTTAGTTTCTTCATTTTATCTCTTCAAACACTTTCGAAGGGTGTTGTGCCCAATTTTGGTACAAAAAGGGGCAAAAGAAAAATAAAGGGTGAGGAGTCACTCCATTCTCAACCTAACCAAAATCAATTTGGGTGTACCCTTTTTATTCAAATCCGATATTAGAAGAATGGGAGGATGGTTGTTTTAATGTCATCATGCCTAATTAACGATGCTTAGAATCATAGATAAGAAATCACGGTAGTGACATCTTGATTCTCAACCTGATTAGCAATTTTGTGTGCTATCTTAGATCAAAATGGAAGTTGCAGGTCATGTGATAGATGCAGTTATTCAAGGAAGGAATGAACAAGCATTTTGAAGGGAGAGAAACATTGAAACTTACATTAAGGTCCTTCAATATTTAACATTCTTTCCAAGAGTCCTAATTTAAAATGTCTAGCATTTTGTATGGACATGCGTACATGTTATTAAAAACTGATACATGGCATCTAGATTTAGAGAAGTGCTACCAACAAAGCTCCCTCAAGGAGAATATGATTATACATGCTCTTTCATTGGTGGACATTAATGGATCCCACGGTACAACCAATAATTTTTACATAATTTCTTTGTAATCCCATTGATTTCCACCAATTAGAGAGAAAGTATAGCCATACTCTCCCTAAATGAGAGCATTTCTGGCCTTTATCCTGGACTTAAAGACTCCTAATTTAAAACCCATTAGGCCAAATTGTGGCACAACACCCCAATCGAATAGCAGTGGGTAGATCAAGATATTAATAATAATGAAAACAGTAAATGACAAGGATTTTTATAGTGGTTTGATAAATTTAATGGCCTACGTCCACTTTAATCTTATTATAGATTGTTTTGTCATGAGTACAAAGGCTTTATAATTCATTTCAAGTGTAGAACAACAAAAGTAAGGCTCTAGGAGACCAGATCCGGGTAGAGATAGAAGATGAAGAAGAGAATGACCAAAAGTCCTTTAAAAGTCGCTCTAGGCTTGATATTAATAGAGGAATCGCCCACTAAAGTTGTTAGATCATGAAAGACAGAGTAAAACTTTAGATTTTAGAAAGTAGAGAGGAAGATGAAGTCTTTCTGTCCTAAAATCATGTCGGTACCAACTTGATTTGCTTTGTGCAAATCATGTGATACCCCTTCACTTCATCTTGTGTCTTCAGTTCTTCAAGCCACAGACACTTTTGCCTTTCAATTTTGCTTGATATTGAGATGATCTGACTTGTTTGGTACCTGTCCTTTTTTGCATAGCTTTTGGGTGTGGTTCACCTACTCCTTCAAAAATGAACCCCAGATGACCACTTTATCCCCCTATTCCTTGGCCAAAGCACAAGAAGTCACCAAGGCTTAGAAAAAGTACTCGGTACCAACATGATTTTAGAACTTTTTTGGTGCTTTCACTAAGAATTGAACTTAGGAGTAGATCCTTCTTTTATTTTGGATTGGAATGTTCAAAAGTTGGATCTAAAGCTTCTTGTTGTTAAATTTGATATTTCATAGGAGATATGGTAAATCTGGAGTTGTAGTTGGTGGGTATGATGAAGCTTTTTACCACACTGAGAAAACTAACCTAATTGTTGGAGCTCTACCAGGGCCATCTACCCCTCAAGAGATGGTGCCTAGAGTCGAATTTGATAGGGTGGCAGAGCTGGATCAGAGAATGGAAGATAGTCAGAAGGCAATTATTGAGAAGATGGATGCTAGCTTTGCCTTGCTGACCCAACACCCCAAAGGCCTAGGAGAGGCAGGAGAGATGTGTCACCTTCTACTTCTGAAGAGGAGAATTCATCTGCTTCTAGCCTAAATAGAAGAAATGGGAAGCAGAAGATGAAGGAGCCGACTGCTGGAGCATCAAGGAGAGAAGATGGGAGAGATGGCTAGGTTTTGACTAGAGATGCACCACTCAGTACTGACAAGTATCAAGTCGGTACTGAGAGGTTGATGGTGGGCCTTGAATTGCACTAGCTTAATGCCATTAATTTAGATAATAGCTAGGATGATTTGTAGGACACTGGAAATGACGTTGGACCGAATGCTGGACCGTAGGATGCTAGTGCTCAAACAACTACCGTAGAGCCAGCTAAGCATCAAAGAATATCCAAAGAAGTGGCTCTCCAAGAAACTGGTGAGCCTAGACATCATTGAGCAAACCGAGACCGTTTGTAGAGTCAAACACTCAGGGTTTCTCTTGATAGTGGTTTTTCGGATCATGAGGCCAGTGAGGAGCATATTGCTTGTATGATAAAGCGGTTGATGGAGGAAAACCGATGGAGAAAGAATGAAGATTGGGGTTTCGTGCGTAGCAGAACTCCATTCACAGAGAATATCTTATGAGAGAATCCTAGGTACTTTACAATGCCCTCGGTGCCATCGTACCATGAGACAATGATCCTAGACAGCATTTATTCAAATATGAGTGAAAAATGAAGTAATGATGCCAATAATCAGAAAAACAAAGTTGCGGCGAATGTGGGTAATACCATTAATCATAAAAATAAAGTTAAGGCACTGGAGGCAGGAGGAATGATGACAAAAAGCATCCAAGAAATAGGAGACCAGAGGTATACATGCCTTTGTATGATACACTCAAAAATATCTACCTTGCCATGCAAGGGACATAGAGATATAGAAAGCTAACCTGATTAGTGAGGCGATGGAAGATAAAAGGCACTCGAGAAAGTATTTTTGCTTCCATAAAACACATAGGCACAATACCCAAAAATGTCGTCATTTAAAGGATATAACTGAGGAGTTGATCCGTAAGAAAAGCTATCGCAATATTTCAGAGATCCAAAAAATGGAAGACAGAATGTTGGATCCCAAAGGCCGAATGCTAGAGGGAATCAGCTTGGACCCAACGGAGGGGGGTCCGGGTGACCAGATGGAAGGATTATGGTAAATACAATAACTGGAGAACCTTATCCAGTAGAGAAAAGATGGAATGAGATGGAGAGGTATGCAAATTCTTTGAGGCATGTGCCACAGGAAAGCTGCTTTGCCACTGAGGACAAAGCTCTGGTTAAGTAGTAGAGATTGATGATCGATGATATAATCTTTTAAAATATGGATTCTGATGGGATAGAAGTACCAGCCTTTGATCTTATGGTGATAACAACTATTGTGGGCTCAAGTATTGTACACTGAGTCTTAACAGATAATGGAAGCGTGGTAAATATTCTATTTAAAAAGACCTTTGATCGAAAGAAAATCAATCTGAAGGACATTTAGCCTTGTAAATCAAGGATTTACCAGAGAGGCAAAGGAGCTTATAGGGACTATTGACTTATCTGTAGAGTTGGGAGGAGGCGGCAACGTCCTGTGAATTCAAAAGTTTGTAGTTGTTGATGAATTTCGACGTATAATGCCTTTTTGGACCAACGGACTCTTGCTGGCTTCAGAGTAGCACCGGATCCTTGATGCCTGATGATGAAGTTCCCTATATAGAATGGGGACAGATCTATTCAAGGCGACTAGAGTGTTGGACAAGAATGTTATGTCATTAAGCTCAAAGAAGCAGAGCAATAGGAGAAAGGGAAAGGTATAGATAAAGCTCTCTACATCAAGAACCTAGATGAATAACAACCAATGCCCAAGCTATGGCTTGGGAACCATAACAATTTTTTCAATTCTATGGATCCCCGAAAGCAGTTAGAGGAAGTGCGGGCAGCAACAGCTATGCTGACGGGCAACATCCCAATTGATATGGATGATCCTACCCGGTCCTTAAGATCGGATCTCAGCTTAGCCTCAAATTGAGAAAGGAGTTGGTTGATTTTATCTAAGCGAACCTTGACGTGTTTACCTAGATGCATTCGGATATATGTGGGATATCGCCAAAGATTGCTTGCCACACACTGAATGTGAACCCGAAATGCAATCTTGTGAACCAGAAAAGATGCATTCTGGGTTCGGTGGGATCCGCTGCATTTGCAACAACATGTCTTGCTTTTGGAAATCCATCTTAAAAAACTATAATATAGTTCACTCGCAAAACAACAAATTATTTTAGAATGATAGCTGGATTTTCACTATATCTCTTAAAGTTGAGCATTAGGAGCTTTTTGATATTTGTAATTTAAAAAATTCCTTAATTTCAAAGTTATATGGACCTTATAATGATTTTCCATGGAATTTTACTTTCAATTGAGCTCTTGAAAGCACTTCCTTATGCCAACTTGTTCAGCTATGTACCAAGATAGAATATTATAACTTGGATAACTAGAGCATTACTAAAATTTGGTGCTACGATAAAAATAAAAATTACTACTCAAACTTGATGTGTGGGTTTCTAAATATTTCAGTGACTAAATAAAATATCTATAAATTTGTTTAGAAAGCCACTACTCCTTCCAAAGAAGAAGCGGAAAAGCTGAAAGTAAATGGCTTTATCCGCGATGCTTTATACCCTGAATGGGTATTAAATCCCATGTTGATTAAAAAGGCAAATGGAAAATGGTGGACTTGCATTGACTATCGGATATGAATAAAGAATGTTGAAGGACAGCTTCCCATTATTGAAGATCGACCAGCTTGTGAACTCAACAACCAGACACGAACCATTATCTTTTATGGATGTTCCGGATAGAACCAAATAGCAATGCATGTTCCAGATCAGGAGCATATGACTTTCATCACTATTTTGGGCATGTACTAGTACCGAGTCATGCCATTCGGTATGAAGAATGCTGGAGCTACTTACCAACGATTGGTCAACATGTTTGAAAAGAAAATTAGGCAAATTATGGAAGTATATATGGATGATATGCCTCTGAAGTCACAGCTATCGATGAACCTATAAATGGTATATCCGAGATATTTGATGTGCTGCGGAGGTACGGGGTGAAATTAAATCCATTGAAGTGTTCCTTCGGAGTCGCATTGGGAGAATTTAGGGGATTAATTGTAAATTCAATGGGATTTAATCCGAAGAAGATTAATGCCTTGAAACGTGTAACGGCCCCAAGGATAAGGAGGAAAATGCATAGCTTGAACGAGAAGGTTGTCATGCTAAGTTGGGTCATCTTAAAGGCAACTGATAAATGCATATCGTTCTTTGATGCTCTCAAAAAAGAGAAAGGAAAGTTTATATGGATGAAGGTATGCCAGGCAGAAAATGCTAGAGCACATGGAAAGACCACCGGTCCTATCCAAGCCTTTGGACGAGAAGATGTATTTATCTATTTGGCGATGTCAGTTCACACACTAAGTGTAGCATTAGTACGTGAGGAGGAAAGGATCCAAAGCCAATATACTACATAATTAAGAAGTTTGTCGAGGTAGAAAAGCTTGCATATTTTTTTTTGAAAGGCAAGGGCAAAAAGCTCATTTTATTGACTCAAGTTTCATTACAAACACAGTTACATAGCCACAGACTTACAACTAGTTACAACTTAATCTTGACTGTTATCAATAGCAATAATACAAACAAATACATAAACTGACAACAGCATCGCAAAATAAACTAAAACAAGCAAGTGTCACTACAAATCTATAGCAGATAATCCTCAAATGGACTTGAACTCGTCAGACTATCCAGTAGTTCTCCTGGTAGCATCAGTCTTCAAATATCTGAGTATATTGTCATGAATCAGGTTATATAGCTGAGAAGAATTCTTAGCTCCTATTCCAAATATTCTTTTGTTCCTTTCTTGCCAAACAGCATAAATCAGCCTCTTAAGTAACTTTAGCAAAAGCCTAGTCATACGAGACTTCCATCTAGTTGCTTTAAAAACATTAAACCATTCAATAGAACTCACAGGTAAAGGCTTATAAAATCCACCATTAGATAATAGCCTATACCATATTTGAAATACAAATGGACACTCAAAAAATAAATGAGTATTGCTTTCAGTTTCAGATTTACAAAGAACACATAAGTCCTCTGAAATAATACCCATTCTACAAAGTTTATCCTTGGTATTTAAAGCATTAGCCATGACTTTCCATAGTAACAGATTTTCTTTTGCACTACAGCCTGTCTTCCAAATTCTAGAGTGCCAGGGAAACTGTGAACCATTCTAACAGAGGTAATTATAAACAAGCCTAATAGAATGATTATTATTCTTCCCTGACCATATTAGAGCATTGTCAGAATTTATAATAGGATTATTAGCAATGAGATTCCATAAATTCCTTAGTTGAAAGGAGCTAGAATATGGTAAAACTATACAACCATCATGTATAAACTCATCAACTTTAGCCTCTTCAGAAATTCCAGAATTTCTTCTCAGATTATAATCAACTAAAGTACTTAAAATCAAACCCTGTTTAGCCCGTGGAGAATGCCAGAAAGACAATCCTTTAATCAGTACATAATTGCATTGTATGAAGGGTATAAATGATTCTCTAATCTTAAGAATACACCTCCAACTCCAACTACAATTTTGTGGTATTGGCATAGTCCAGAAATTTCTCTTACCAATAAGATTGTGATTAACCCATTGAGACCATAAGTTCTTATCAGTTGCAAAAATCTTATTGAAGTACACTGAAATAGCAGCTTTATTCCATTGAAAAATATTAGTAATTCCAAGACCTCCATGCTTTTTAGCATCAAACAGTTTATAGAAAGATATAGGAATAAGCTTTCTAGAGAAAGGATCACCATGCCATAGAAATTTATTAAGTGCACTAGAAATCATATTAATCAGCTTAATTGGAAGAATGTAATGTCTAGTCCAATAAGTTGTCATAGCCACAGCAATTGATTGAATAATTGTTAGCCTACCAGCTTGTGACATTTTATCAGTCGGCCATATCTGAAGCTTTTCAATAATCCTTTCAAAGAGTGGCATACAGTTTTGTTTGGTAATTCTAGAGCTAATCATTGGCAGACCTAAATAGAAAGAATTTTTAGATAATTCTTGAAGACCCGAGTATTTGATGATATCATCCTTCTGCAAAGTATTCAATCCAGCAACCAAAATATTCGATTTAGAAAGATTTATCTGGAGGCCAGTGATGGAATAGAAGAGTTGCAAAGAAGAAATAATGCACTGAATATTATTATAAGTAGGCTTTGTAAAAATGATCAAATCATCAGCAAAGAGAAGATGAGTGATTAGTGGTTGTTTACATTTGGGATGCAGCTGAAGGGCTTTTTTAGCAACAAGATCCAACAGAATAGAATTTAGAAGCTCCATAACAATTATGAACAAGTATGCTGAGATAGGATCACCTTGCCTAACACCTTGTACACCTTTAAAATATCCATACAATCCACCCTCCCTCGAAATAGAATACGTAGGTGATGATATACATGTATAAATCCAAGCTAAAAATGGTTTTGGAAAATTGATTCTAGACATAATAGCTAAAATAGAATTCCAATCAACAGAGTCAAATGCCTTCTTAATATCCAGCTTTAACATACATCTTGGTGAAATGTTTTTCCTCTTATAACCAAACAATAATTCTTGAGTCAATAGAATGTTATCACTAATTGATCTGCCAGTAATATATGCAGCTTGATTATTAGAGATGATAGATGGCAAGACTAATTGTACTCTATTAGCTAAAATCTTTGAGATGATCTTATAGATGATATTACAACACGAGATTGGCCTAAAATCAGCAACAGATGTTGGATTAACAATCTTGGGAATTAAAGTAATGGCAGTAGCAGATAGCCCAACAGGAAGCTTGTTATGAAGAAAAAAGTATTGTAGAGCTTTAACAATATCAATACCAATTACATTCCAACTTTGTTGTATGAAATGTGCATTATAACCATCTGGGCCTCCACAACTATTACTATCCAAGCCAAAAACTATAGTTCTGATTTCATCGGCAGATATTTCACATATCAAAGAATTTGACTGAGAGTTGGACAAAGTAGGGAGTGTAATATCAAAAAGAGTTTTAAAATCAGGAGTGAAAGATTTGGATGGAGCTAAGATAGATGTAAAATATTGAACAAAAGCCTCATTAATACCATCAAAAGAATTCACCAAATTACCATTCATATTCTTAATCTGAAAAATGCATTCTCGATTTCTCTTAACTTTAAGAAAGTTATGAAAATACTTAGTATTCCTATCTGCCTCTTTCTCCATTTTCAAATGAATTTTCTGTTTGAGTGAAGACACTTCCCTTTCAATAACTTGTTCAAGATCATTCCTTAATTTCAATTCAACATGTTGTAAAAAAGAATCAAAAGGCCTGGCACTCAAGACTTCCTGTATCCTAATAAGCTCATTCCTAATCTGAATAGAAGGTTTAGATTCCTTACCAAAATTAGCTGCAGACCAAACCTTTAGGTGAAATTTAAGTGCTTTCATCTTGAGAATAATATTTGCTAGAGGGTCCTTGCTAAATTGCATATTCCAAGCCTGTTTCAGAATAACATGAAAATCCACCTGCTTAGTCCAAAAATTAAAGAATTTAAAAGAGTGTTTCCCTCCACAAAAATCATCAACTCCCCAATGAAAAATTAATGGACAGTGATCAGAAAGAGAAGGATGTAGTATTTGATAAAATGATTTCGGCCAGGATTGAAGAAAAGAAAGATTTATGAAAATATGATCAAGTTTACAAAGAGTTACATTTTCACTCCTATTACAGTTAGACCAAGTAAAATATGTTCCAAAGTATTTAACAGAAATTAGGTTAGATTGATTTATAGCACTGTTAAAAGGAGAAATATCCTTAAGAGATAAAGGACAACCACCATATTTTTGATTACATGCAAACATACAATTAAAATCACCACCTATAAGCCAAGGAATAGAAGGAGAATTTAAAGATGGAAGTTGATCCAAAAAGACCTGTCTCAAGGATAAAGAATTATGAGCATAAACTAAGGTTAGATGGAAATTCAAATTTGAGGGTAAATGAATACAATTATAGTGAATGTATTGATCAGAGGCACTAATTCTGGAAAGCTTGAAAAATTGAGGGTTCCATAAAGTTAGCAGTCTACCATAGTTAGACTCAACAAAGTTATGATCATATAACCAAGAGGGGGATATCAAGCGAGTAGCCTTGAGAGTAGTTTGAACATCAAGCTTAGTTTCAGAAATACACATCAAATGTATATCCTTATCCTTTATAAGGTTCTTAATCTCAATCTGTTTAGAGGGTGAATTAGCCCCCCTTATATTCCAAAATGCAATATTATTCATTTAATAGGAAGTGGTGGTAACAAAGGTGAAGGATTTTTCCTTGTATGTCTTGTGTGAGAGTTATTTTTTGATGAGGATAAAGGAAGAACCTCTTGGGGTTTAAACTCTTTTCCTTTATTCAGGTCACCAGTTTTGAGAGTATTGATAATACCAGTATTAGTCATGACTTCAGTATATTCACTTGAAATAGAAGAAGGAGGAAGTACAATATGATTAGGAGGAGATAAATGCAGATAAGGTGAGGATGAACTGGAACCAAGAATGGATGGAGACCGAGTACTAAATTGTGAACTACATGAGGATGAAACAGATGTAGAGTTATTAGAGAAACCAAAGGTTACAACATTGGCAGCAGACTCAAATGAAGAATTGGAGATAATTTCACCTGAAGGAGGTGTAACCGATGGATTAGCAACACTACAAATACTATCCTTAGATTTATCAAGAGAAAGATTTGATAAAACTGAAAATGAGTTAGAAGTGACAGTTGGGCAAGAACTATTTGGGTTATGTGCTTCAGTTTCTTTTCCTTTTTCATTTTCCATGCTTCCAATAGGATCATCATTTGATTGAATCTTTTCTATAACCACAGATTGCTTCCTTTTCCATACTCCTTTATTCCTCCTATTTACATTTTTCCAGCCCTGTTTAATTGAATTTGTATTATCAATATCATGATCACTCTGATTTTTATCTACATTCTCCACCAAAACATTCACCTTATTTACATCAATATCTTCATCCTTATTAACATACTCACAACTAACAGTATCATAACCAAAGATTATACAATGTGTACAGATTTTAGGTCTCTAATCATATGACAGTTGAACATCAGGACAGTTATTTCCCAATTGAGGAATAGGAATAGAATCTTGTAATTCAAAGTCAGGTGAGATCTCCACTAACGCCTTTGCATACTTAAATCTCTGCAGCTTTTCAGTACTATTATCAAAACAGATTAGCCTACCAACATGACAAGCCAACCAATTAATCCTTGTCAAAGTCCAAAGTATAATAGGAATCCTATGAAAATGAATCCACACAGGCACTTTCTTAATTTGAGCTTGAGAAATACCAAAAGATGGATCCCATTTAGTAATTATGAACATTCTTCCCCTTATAAAAATAGGATCCGAGTTAAGAACATAATCCTTATCTTCTTGATTGGAAAAATTGAAATAGAAATTAAACCCATCAGATTTGTAATCAACTTCACCTTTAAGCTTCCAATATCTTTTCAAAAAATTAACAACAGTCAGGAAAGAAAGCGTACCATCCAAAAAGAAACCAGCCAAATGATTTTCCCAGTACTTCAATCCTTCCTCCCTAACAAGATCCGGTAAAACATTCGGAGATTTATCCCGAGATATATCAAATTGAATAGGCTTATAAGAACCAGCATTACGAGGTAAAGATTCGAATAAAGAGGACCAATTTGAATTAACAGAAGAAGAATCCTTCTTGATAGAAGATACCAAAGATTCAGACTGACAAGATGTAGAGCTGATGAAGGGATTGAAGAAGATGAAGAAAAATGGAGAGCTGATGAAGAGGAAGAAGTAGATGAAGAGGAGGAAAGGATAGGAGGAAACGAGGCAGAGTCAAGAGAGAAAGAAGACGAAGAAAAGGAAGACGAAAGAGACGCCATTAAAATTTCAAAAGTAAGCTAAAAATCATCGTGGAGGGAAAAAAATCTTTTCTCAAAAAAAGCTTGCATGTTGATTGTTATTTACTTTGAGGAAGTTACGACTACACTTCTAAGATCACCCGATAAAGGTGCCGATGGATCGGCCTTAAAGTAAGCACCTCACTAGCCTAAGACTTCAGGATGGTTATTGAAATGGAACATCGAGTTGAGCTAATATGATATCTCTTACCATCTGAAGAGGACAGGCATTAGCGTATTTCATCGTCGAATTCACCATTTGGGATGGAGAAAAGGAAAATGATATGGTCCCACTTTATCAATGGAAATTATACGTGGACTGAGCTTCCAATGAACGTAACTCTGGGGCAGGAGTGGTACTTCTAACCCCAGTAGGATGGAGGATTTGCTACACATTGAAGCTAGAGTTACCTACGACGAACAATGAGGCTGAGTATGAAGCGTTGATAGTGGGGCTTGGGGTAGCGAAAGACAATGGAACCGTTGAACAATATAGAGCATTACACAACTACGCATATCCATAGAGAGGATAATACGAAAGCTGAATCACCCGCCATATTGGCCAATAAACGAGGATGTGTCCAATAACCCGTATTTTACATATCGAAGGATCGTAAAATATTTTTGTTTTATTCATATGAATCTAAAATTATGGAAAATGACTCTTAGGAACATTTTCCACATCAATAATTTTTGTCGAATTTCTATGTGACCATTTTGACCCTATAAATCTTGTATGGACTATAACTTTTGATAGGAGCTAAGTAAGGGTCTAAAACATGTTCCATAACTTCAGGATCGTGGTTTCCTATTTGTAGAGTGGTCATAACAGTAAAACGAACTTACCATTTGAAAGTTATGTCTGTTTTAAGTTTTGGCTGCTGTTGGTTTGCATTAATGGGTAATTAACTAAGCCCATACTTAGGCCCACTAATGGACTTCGGGAATTGTGCTAAGAGGAGGATGTAGCGCCTCATCTAAGTCATTTTCATCTTCCCCAAAATAGCTATAAGCTTTCATTAACCCTAATCTCTTCAAAAATCATCTCTTTTCTTTACTAATCTTAGCCAAATTATCATTATAAGGGTAATTAGTGAAGGGATTAGCCGATGTATCATTTTGGTGCTTGTAAATTCGGATTCCTGGCTATTCATCTTGGGTTCAAGGATAAAAGTGTTAATTTTGGTAATTGGTGAATGGCTCTTTACTCTCACTATCCTATGCAGGTTTATATAGTTAAAAATAATGTTCTTAACATGATTTTGTTCCAAAAATGTTTTCTTACTTTAATCATACCTTTCTATATGTTTATGGCCAAAATTAAAGTGATTTAGAATGTCTTTTAAATGGTTTTGCAATCCCTTATGATCATATTGGCATGATAGTGTAAAAGTTAGATCTAGGATAGGATTTGCTTGATTTTCCTATTTTGATGAATTGTATGTGTGTATGGATGTGTATGGATGATATTTCATGTTTTTGTATTATGCTTTGATATGGTTTCCTAGTTCTTTTAGGTAGTTATAAAATAGGTTGTCGAACCAGGCAAATCGAAGCCAAAGATTGTCGGAATTGGATGAAACTTGGAGGATAGGCTCTGGAGCATAGGTGGAGCCTTGATTCAAGTCATATGTTATTAAGGTGAAGAGATAGTAGTCAGTGACGAGTGGTTTAAGTCAGTGGAAACTACTCGATGGATTTGTACTTTAAGTCATGCATCGAGCTTTCTTGGGAAAAACGTAAGAGTGCTTCGAGTCAGGCTTTAGGTTGGCAAAGGAAGGGAGTTCCAAGAGCTAGAAGCTCAATTTTGGCTAAGTGTTGGACTCAGCACCGAGCAGAAGAGATCGGTACTGAGTGCTTTTCTGGATAGTGGTTGGGGTTTAAACACTTGGAAGTTGGAGTACTAAAGGAGATGGGCTTCGAAGAAATGGAATAACCCAAAATATGGCTCAGTATAATACTTGGTAATGACTGGTTTAGGTCAATACCGAGTCGTGTCTTTTGACCAGCTCATAATGGAACTTCTTGGAGACGAAGTGTATGGTCTATGGGTCATAGTGAGGGTGTTCATTCGTTCGTTTTTTCGTTCGATGTTAATGTTATAGCGTGGTGAAGACTGATGGTTAACAAACGAAGCGACATTGGAGTGCTTCGACGTGATAGCTTCGGAACTACAATGATGATAACTCGATAGTGGATGGAGTTAGGTTCTTATGATATTGGCTCAATGACTGGAGCTAAGAGAATGATCCAAAAGGGTGGGTCCCATGAGTAGAGCTTGTGAGTGGAATTATGACTATGTTCCACTATGGATATGGGTGGGATGGAATGATGATCGGTTCCATTATGAAGGCTTGCGCGATGGGATCGTAGACACTTGGAGGTTTCCTGTATGCTTATGTAGAAGTGGTACGTGGGGACGCCGACCTGGATTATGATCGTGTCTAGATCTTATAACCGTAGATTACCTTGGATCTTATTACTGTGGGTCTATTTCCTTACTTATGAAGTAACATGGATTGAGTATTATGGTACCGAGAATTGATTGGGTCTCTTGCTTATGATTGTGCCATACAAGTTTTCTTATATCTAAGCACATTGAGCGATAGTGAGGATTGTTTGATGGATGCTATGTTTGCTTTGATTGTTTTCTCTCGTAGTCTATCACCTAAGGGTGTCACCTGATGTAGGCATTTAATACATAGATACCTAGACATTTGATATTGTACTTAGGATGTAGTACATTCTGATGATGATGGTAGAGTAGATATTATATATGTTATGTGCTAACTCTTTGGTTGCATGGACTAGTCAGGCATGATTTCTATGCCCTTGTTCCTTATCATATCGACTTGTGTAGTATTTGTAGATTCATTTACCGCTCATACCAGACTGTTTTTTGACTCAAGGTTTTATGTTTTGCTTCTTATTATCTCAAGTACTTTTAAATAAATAGACTAGATGACGGGTCAAGGTGAGATGCAATAGTTGTGCAGAGAACGAGCATGATGGAGCTTTCTCGTATTATTTGTGGATATTATGCTTACTCTGTTATGCAACACTATGGAGCTTAGACAGTGTTTGCTTTACTATTATGAGACAGTTTATTTGAGTTTATTTCCGTTTTGTATAAGCTCTATTACTACGTTATATAACTCAACGGGTTTGTGCTCTAATATCTGGTTCACTTAGTTTTTACTGTCTCTTATGTTTTATATATGCGATGTATATTATATTTTATTTCAAGCGCTATGAGATATATGATAGATCATGTGATTAGATTTCTTTCCTTTAAACAATTGATGATCGTCCTACATCAATTAGGTACCACATCAATGCACTATTTAGTTATATTGGGTGACAGTGGTGTAGGGCAGCCATCACATTTGGTATTAGAGCTCAGGTTACACGATTAACCTGAGTTGATGCTATGGTCCTGTAGAGATAGGGAAGGAGTTATCACCTTAGATTGGCGGGAGTATACACACACACGCACACGGAAGAGAGTGCGTACTTGTTATATATTTTAGTTTTCAAAACTATATGGTAGTAAATATATAGTATATAAGTCGCATGCACACACGGGTACAATAGATAAAGTTTTCTTTTTGAGAGACTGATCACTTTTGTTACGGATCAAAAATGAGCCGGCAAACAAGAAACACTTTGAGGAACTTTGTTTCTGGAGTCGAGGAAGGAGCGAATTCGAGGACTTCTGACCCTAATTTGCAAGCTATGTTCAATATGATAATGTTGAACATCTTGTAGAATGCCCAAGCAGTTGCTCCAAATGTTGTTGTTGTTGGTGGTGCTTAGGTGCAGGCGCCGAGGGCTGACTTTTCCAAGCTATGTAAGGATGACTCCACCTTGGGAGGAAAACCATTTCTTGGAATGGAATCAGCCGTCGAAATGCAGGATTTGTCGGACACCTACGAATGCATCTTCAATGATATGGTAGTTGATGATGCTATGAAAAGGAAGTTGGCCTCCAAACATCTTCAAGGGTGGGCTATGAACTAGTGGAGCACCATCACCATGAATATTGGAGGACTGGGGGATAGGGAGCTAAGGCTGTGGACTTATCTGATTCAGAGAATGATCTGCAGCATGACGATGATGATTATGAGCTTGATGTTACTGCTAGGGATGCTGACGTCAACGGAAGATCGAAGGAGTGGTTCTCCTAGTAACCGGAGACCTAGACATAAATGGGCAAACTGAGATCATTTGCAAAGCCAAATACTCGGCACAACCCCTGATAGCCAACCTCAAGAGTACCGTGCTAGCGAGGAGTATATAGCAGATATGGTTAACGTTTAGTAGAAGAAAGGAAAGATAGAAAGAATGAAGATTGGGGTTCCACAGCAAGCAGAACTCCGTTCATGGAGGACATTTCGAGGGAAGAGTATCCCAAGAAGTTTACGATGCCGACAATGCCATGTATAACGGGACTACAGTAACGACCTACAAATCCGCACAATTCAAGATGACAATAAACCATACATGTCCAACCCAAATTGAATGGAAAGAAGGATAGATATTGGAAAGAAAGAAGAAAAAAGAAGAGGAGAGAAGAAGAAGAAGAAAAAGAAACTAAAACAATCACGGAATCTCACATACATAGCGGAACAACTTACAATATAATATCAATGATCTTTACAAAAAGAGAAACTGTAGTGTAATATACATACACCCATCAAAGTACAACAATCAAATCACAATCATCGACATGGACAGTTATAATAATCTGTCATTACAAATGCTGATAAATTAAACAACAATGCAGCGGAAAATACACAAATACGGGTGATGTGCATGTAAATGTGCATATTTTTACTTCCATATTTTATCTACTTTTATTTTAAATAAATGTCATAATTGGGTGTTTTTACATGTTTAAAACCAAATTCCAAAAATGCTTTCAAGACATCATTCATACATCAATTTGGAGGTAAAATGTTAATTTTGTGCAAATATAAATTTTGAGAATATTTACTTGCACATTTTATTTTTATTTGTAGAAATTTGGAAGGAAAATGAAAGAAGCTCTCATGGAAATATGCATGCACAAGGATGGATGAACAAAGGAATGAAGAAATAAATCAATTCATGCAACATGGAGGACCCTGCCTACCCACTTATCTTGATCTACAATTAGGAGCTAATCCACATGTTAGTGGAGATTAAAGTTACATGCATACTCAATGAAGGATTAATTAGAAGCTAATGATAACTTGGTGGCCACACTTTCTAAGGGGTATTTTGGGTAGCTCCCTAAAATATGAATTAGGATTTTAGGCTTGAATAAATACCCCTCTTATGTTCATGTAATGAAGTTTTAGTTTTACATTATCTTATATGCAAGTTGTAGCCTCAAATCAAATGAGAAATAAAATGGCTTCCTAAGCCTCTTCTTTTTCTACATACTCTTTCATCTTATGCATGTTTTTATTTATATGCTTTCTTTATTTTCATGTTAGTAGATTAGCTTTCTTTTTTATGCACTTAGTTTAATTTTACTTTTATGCAAGTAGTTAGTTCTTTCTATTTTCGTTAGCTTGCAATTCCTTCTTTTGCTTTCTATGTTGAAATTTACATGTGTTGAAATGATAATACAAATGAGTAGCTAAACCCCTTCAATTTAGGGGTAATGAAGCTCTCTAAAATTATGTAAATTCAACATATTTTGCTATTTATGATCTCTCTTTTATGCTTCATAAAGAGTGGATTTTGATGTAAGTTTATTAAAGGAATTTGATAGCCTATATTGTAATCACAAATGGGCTATGTTTAATCCAACATAAATACAATTTACATCATCATCTACTTAAATGATTTTTATTATGGAATTAAAATAGAAACAAAATTTGATGATCTATGTTACTAATCAAAAACAGTAAATAGATCATGCTTAAAATATATTTTGTTTTAGTTTCATATTCATTTTCATGAGAGTTGATAAGAGGTTTTAGTGTTGTATTAAAGTTTGACGGTTTAAGTTATGTTAATTAATAACATAAATAGACCATACTTATGATAAATACGTCACTAATTCCACTTAAGGTCAAAATAGAGAGATCATAGCTTATTTTTGTGTTGATTTATGTAAAAATATAAGAGTGGATTTGCCTCTAAATTGTTTTCTAATCTCATATTTTTAATCACTTTTGTTCTAGTTTACTTTTACATTTTTTAGCTTAAAACAATCTCAAATTTGGTTTAATTTGATTGAGTAGAATTTTTAAATCTTTTCAATTCCCTGCGGACCCGTACTTGCCATGTACTAGAATGTGCTTGCGGTTAAACTTATTATAATATTTTTTGGTGATTTTCTAATCCGATAGAAAACTCGTCGTTAAACAAGTTTTTGGCGCCATTGCCGGGGAATTTCAATTTGAGTTTATTTCTATTCTTCGAATTATTTTTGTTTGGTTTTATTGTGTGTTTGTTTTGTGTGTTAATTTACATTTTTTTTTAAAAGTGTTGTGTGTTTGTTGTGTGATTTGTGCTTTCATTTGATTTGTGTGTTTGTTATTTTTCAATTTGCATTGGCATTTCTATTTTTAAAAAGATTTTTTTACACAGTTTCATTTCAAAAAGAAAAAAATATTCCATTTCATTTTCTTTGCAATATACACTACAACATTTTACATTTCAAATCGCATTGCATTTGCATTTACATTTTATTTCCCTCCTCCATTCACTGTTTACAAAACTTCTGCACATCTATGCATACACTTCCTCCATCATCCCCCTGCAACCCTCTCCAACCTCAACTACATACCTTCCCACATCAAAACTACAACGCTACTCTATGCCTATACACATCCTTGCCTATGCACATCCTTGCACGTCCTTGCCCCAATTGTCACTGCCATCACACAACAAACTCCACAACTCAAACATCCATTGCCTTACTCCTGCCACCATCCCTGACCACAACCAACACCCACTTTCACACAACCACAGTGCACACTATAGTCTTCCAAACCATACCAAACCACTTTCAACAAACTTCCAACTTCTTACATCTGCTAACTGCTTGCCTAACCTCCCATTGCCATACAAGTTCAACTGATCAACTTCCAAATTGCTGTTATAGTCCATATATCACTGCAACCTACTACATCAACAAACTTCATCCACACCATCTTGCTACAAATCAACATTGCCTCTGTCCACCCACTGTCGCACAACCCCCACTGCACAGTCACATACTTTTCTCTGCCATTACCCCTTCAACACCAAAACAGTTACACATACCAAACCATCCATTGCCATACACTTACATCTACCACACTTCAAATAGCAATTTCACTTACATCAACTACTTCATTTACATCAATGCACCCTATCATACCATCATCTCAAAACATATCTCTGTGCACATACTTGCTGTTTCACATCCCCTTAACCACTGTGCACCGTGCATCTTGCACCAAACCTTTTCACTGTCTGCACATACTCAATCCTCCATCAACGTTTCATCAACTGTCTTCACTGTCTTCACTATAATCCATTAACATTTCATTATAATCCATCATTTGTCTTCACTGTCTGTTGTCAACACTTCATCAACATTCCAATCACTGCCTCTTCACCCAACCCATCTCCTTCAACTCTCTCCACAATGCACATCCAACCAACAAAACTGTTACATTCTTCACCTAGCAACCAGTGCACATCCTCCACGATCAAACTGCACTGCTACAACAACCACAACTTCTACCCCCTGACCACAACAACTACATATTTCAACTGCATTCATCAATATCAAACCATCACTGCATACCAACACAACAATGCACACTTGCATACCATATGCCACAATACTCAGTCATACTTCATACAACCCTGACATACAACCCATCACTCAGTCACACAACCTTGTACACAAAACAAAACAAAATTTTCAACCCCATACACTTCAACCATCCCTGAGCATACCATACCCTCTACATCCGTGAGCATCAACCATCCCTGCAACTCCTCTATCACAATCCCACACTGCAACCAGACATCAACTTGCTCATCACCTAACAACCACCTACTTCAAGCCTCACAACCATACTGCCACCATTCATCACTCAAAAACCCCATACGCCTACTTCGCAACTACCAATTTCAGTTCGTTGATCCTCCCTACCAACTTCCTATAGAAACTGCCAACAGTTCATCCCAAAGTTAACCACAAACCATACTACATTACATCCAACCTCCCACCTTCAACAACACTGTGTGCACATCCTACTCTCGACCATCCACTGTCAAACACTCCCTTCAACAAACTCCAACCTGCCATAGCCTTTGTCACAGCCAACTTCACCTAATCCCCACCAGACATCATCCAAACCCAACTGATTTCACTACCCTACTCCTTCCATCAAATACAACAACTACTTTGTCATAACCTCACCAGAGCAACTTGAACACCCACAAACAACCTGCAATCATCAATTACAAGACACCACTACCCAAATCCTCAAATCCAGCACCCGAACCCAAATCAGTTTTCCCCAATCGCGATTACAAACCCAATCGACTCACCTCGAACCCGCGACTATACTTCGACCTGCGACGAAGTCCTAAATCCCTAGTCCCCGTCGCCATCGTCATTCTCTTTTCTTTTGATTTTGTATTTTTATGTGTTTTTGTTTTTTTATAGAAGAGAAGAGAAGAAATCGCGTTTTGAAAATTCACTGAATTTCGTTTGTTTACTGTATTGGGCCAGGTCTTGTGTAAAATATCTTTTGTTTATTTTTTTTACCAATTGTTCCTCTTTTATTTAAAAAAGAAAAAAAACTTTGCAAATAGTTTACAAAAAAAATTGCTTTCATTTTCGTTTGGGTAAACAATAAAAAATACCTTGCTTTTGTTTTCGTTCTATCTTTAAAAAACAAAAAAAAATGTATATATCTTGTTCGACTCCTTCTTCAGGTTGCCCAAGTAGATAAGGTTGCCAAAAATAACTACTTTGCTTGCCTGCCAAAAAATCGCTGCTAAAAAAATTGATAATAATTCTGCATGCTCTGGTATCGTGCTCTCATCTCCAGTTTAACTTAAATTGCATTGTTGGTTGCTTGCATTTTAAAAAAAAATCAAAAACAAAATCAAAAATAAATTTCATTCGTAGTTGCATTGTTAAAATCACGTTTATTTTCAGTTTTGCATTCTTCTCATCTTATTTTCTTTTTTAAGGGAAACACCCAAATCCACATAAGATGGGGATTTAATCACCCCTTCCTTGGCCCACAAATTGCATTTCGTCCTAGAAATTAACTAATAATAACAGTTAGACTTCGGACTTTAGGGAGTCGCGAGCTCACCTAGGGTTTAATTGTATCTTGATAGTTGTCTTTTTAAAAAGATTTATTTCATGGTGTCTAGGCTACGGCAGAGCAATAATCAGTTATAAATATTACGGTGATTCATAAATATTATGTTGATTGTTTCTATGAAGGTACTTAAACCTTCGGTTACATTCCTACAGTGATTCGTTGTGCACCGATAACTCCTACCCGTTACCTGGCTAAGAAATATTTTGTTGGATTAAGACAAAGTGTGATTATACAATTTTGGGTTAGGAGCTACTAAGGACCGAAAATTTGTAATTAAATCCTTACATTCATTTAGTTGCATTAGTTCACGCAAATTTTTTTTCAAAAAAAAGAAAAAAAATCAAAATCCAAACTAAAAAACTGTACATTTTACTTAACTTAATTCTTGTTTAATCCAAAATTCAAAAAAAATCATTTTAAATCTTTTCCTTTGAAATTTTTCAATCAAAACCAAAATTCCAAAAAAAAATTTGAGTTAGTTTTTTTTAGAAAAAAATATAATATTTTGGAAAACAAAAACATATTAAAAAAATTTTGAAAATCCAAAAAAAAAACAGATCTCTCTTTTGGAAAATAAATTCTTTTGGGTAAATATTTTTCCCTTAAAAAAAACAAACAATTTCTCACTTCATTTTCTAAACTTTGCTTCTTTCTCTTAAATTCGATTCTAACTTCTTTCTCTTCTCGACTTTTGATTGTGCATGAGTACTTAGACTCGTGACACAACAACAAACATTTGGACTAGTGACACAACAACTAATCGTTTAACTCAAACAAACGATCCTCCTGAAATGGCGAATGAGAACGCCCCTTGAACTCTTATGGATAAAACCTTTCCCGATAGAGTTTCTATTCCTTCATGCATCACGTTACCTACCTCTACGGGTAACCATTTCGAAATTCACTCAAAACATATTGTCCTGCTTCTGAAATTTGGCAATTTTGAACATGACAACCCATACATTTTATTAATGAAATTCGAACAAGTTTGAGCAACTATTAAACTCCAACAACTTTCTGATGATGGAATCAAACTTCGATTAATTCCATTTGCTCTTACCGATTATGCTGAAAAATGATTGTATAGCTTACCTCAAACTCGATTAAAATGTGGGAAGAATTTGTTAAAGTTTTCTTAAAGAATTTCAACCCCTTGGAAAAAACAAGTAAAATCTGAAACGAAATTGTCAATTTTCATCAATTCAGGGGTGAACCATTTGGAAAATATTTTGAAAGGTTTAAAGAACTTCTGATAAAATGTCCACACCATAACTTCGAAAAATGGACCCTTTTCCAAATCTTATACGATGGACTTGAAAACAGCTCACGAACCATGCTTGAATTGATGTGCCAAGGCAACTTTCCCGCCCAACGTCACGATGATGCTTAGCAATTTCTTGAAAACCTAGCCAACAAATCATCCCAATGGGAACGTCTAATGAAAAATCAATTTACTCACGATCAAGCGCACACTCGATAGGATCATCTTTGGCTTTGGAAACTAAAATCAACGCAATGATTAATAAATTCGATAATGTTTTCTCATTCAACCAAATGAACCAAGCTTCCCAACCCATGTGTTATAAATGCATCAATCCGAGTTACATAGCCGTTCAGTGCCCTAATTCAGTCGAACAACTCAATGCTTTCAATAAAATTAAGAACGACCTGTTTTCTCCAACGTACAATCCTGGTTGGAGAAATCATCCGAACTTAGCTTGGAACCAAAATAGTCCCAACACGAATTTGGTTCGTCCCAACTTTCAAGCATTTTTGAAGAATGCTTCGAATCCTTCCTTTCAACACAATTAGTTTCAACAAAATTTTGTGGGGTCGTCCCAAAATCAACCGCGACAATCTTTTCCTCCTCAAGATGATAAACGGTTGTCTTATCTCGAAAAAAGTCTCGAAACTTTGGCTAAGGCAAAAACTCAAAGCCTCCAATCAAATAGCAATTTGCAAAATTTGTTAACCTCGTACATGCAGAATACAAGTCAATCGATTGCAAAACTTGAAATGCAAATGAGTTAATTAGACATGTCTGTAAGTGAACGTGAACGAGGCACATTCTCAGGTCAGCAAATTCTGAATCCCAAAAATCAAAACATGAATTCGAATCAAGCCCATGTTGTTCAAGATAGCAATGTAACCCAAATGAATGCTATCACGACTTTGCATTCCAGTAAACAAATCGATAATCAAGTCATTAATCCAAACGATTTACCGGAAAATCCTCTTGACACTTCTAAAACAACAAACGATTTTGAACAAAACGTGGAGCCAAACATTGAATCCAATGCTAATCCAAATTCTTCTTCTACTCAAGAAGACCCACCAATAGAGTATCATGTTCCATTTTCACATCGTCTTGGAACCAAGAAACATTCTGACCAAATGGAAAAGATGTTGGAAATTTTTAAACAAGTGAAAGTTAACATCCCATTTCTTGATATCGTTCAGCAAGTACTAACTTACGCTAAATTTCTAAAGGACATGTGTACCCAAAAATGACACACTCTCATACCCAAGAAAGTTTTCTTAGCCGCTGGACTTAGCGAAGTCTTGTCCCAATCAATTCCCATCAAATACAAAGATCCTGGATGTTCGACAATCTCGTGCATGGTAGGAGACAAAACGATTAACAAATGCTTACTCGATTTGGGTGCGAGTGTCAATTTGATTCCTTATTCAGTTTACCAACAACTTGGCTTGGGTGAACTTAAACCGACAAAAGTAACTCTTTAATTTGTCGAACGTTCGATTAAGAAACCCGTGGGAGAAATCGAGGACGTACTCATCAAAATCGGTCATTCATATTCCCCGTCGATTTCATCA
The DNA here is from genome assembly GCA_030737815.1 of Allium fistulosum. Classification (NCBI taxonomy): domain Eukaryota; kingdom Viridiplantae; phylum Streptophyta; class Magnoliopsida; order Asparagales; family Amaryllidaceae; genus Allium; species Allium fistulosum. The sequence continues at coordinate 93,131,992 of CM060908.1, read as the reverse complement.
TTTTGGAGACTCAACCCATGAATAATCCAACGAGTCAAATTCCATTGATTTTAGGACGACCTTTCTTGGCTACTTCGAATGCTCTCATCAATTGTCGAAATGGTTCGATGAAAATCTCTTTTGGAAACATGACTTTGGATCTTAACATTTTCAATCTTGAAAATCAACCAAACGAACCACACGACCAAACGCTGGAAGTTAGCTTCATTCAAGAAAATTTTGATAACAAAACAGTTGACCTTAACAACGAACGCGAGACTGAATACGAACAATTGTTTCAAGATGAGCCTAATGAAATTGAAAATGCGGTTCCGTTCGAACCCCTTACCATTGAATATGAACTTCAACCGAATTCTTTGATTGAGCAACCCCTGAGGTTGGACCTTAATCCCCTTCCTGATCACCTTAAGTATGCATACTTAGGTGACAACGAAACATTTCCTGTCATAATTTCTTCGACTCTCTCTCTTGATCAAGAAACTTCCTTACTTTCAATTCTGTCCAAAACCAAGGAAGTAATTATGGTCGATCATCGATATAAAGGGAATTAGTCCCGCTCTTGTTCAACATCGCATTCATCTAATTGACGATGCTAGGCCTGTTCGTGACGCGTAATGAAGGCATAACCCAGAAATGAAGGATGCGGTTCGTGACGAAATTCTCAAACTTCTCAATAACGGAATCATATACCCAATCTCTGATAGTTCGTGGGTTCTCCCAATTCATGTTGTACCGAAAAAGTCTAGACTTACCATTATCAAGAATGACTCAAATGAACTTAATCCAACTCGAACTCAAACGGGTTGGCGTGTTTGCATTGATATCGAAAATTAAATGCTGCAATACATAAGGATCACTTCCCTCTTCCTTTTACCCACTAAATGCTCGAACGTTTAGCTGACCACAAATTTTGTTGCTTTCTTGATGGTTATTCCGGCTATAACCAAATTCTAATGGCTCCCAAAGATCAAGAGAAAACAACTTTCACGTGTCCCTTTGGCACTTTTGCGTATCGACGTATGCCTTTTGGCCATTGCCACGCTCCTGCTACGTTTCAAAGATGCATGGCTAGCATCTTTTCTAATATGATCGAACGTTTTCTTGAAGTATGGACGATTTTTCTATCTTTGGAAACTCTATTTCTGAATGCTTACGCCATCTTGAGTTGGTTCTTAAACGATGCAAGGACAAACACTTAACATTAAATTGGAAAAAATGCCACTTTGTGGTCACTCATGGCATTGTCCTTGGACATGCCATTTCAAACAAAGGCATTGAGGTAGATAAAGCAAAAGTTGACGTAATTGCGAATCTACCCATTCCCGAATCTGTCGAAGACATTCATTCATTCCTCAGACACGCTGGTTTCTACCGACGCTTTGTAAAAGACTTCAGTAAAATTGCTCGATCGCTTACAACTCTGCTTGGAAAAGACATTCCATTCGACTTTAATTCTTATTGTGTTTTTTGCTTTCGAACGTGTTAAAAACGAACTCATTTCTGCTCCCATCATTTTCTCACCTAATTGGGATCTTCCCTTCGAAATAATGTGTGACGCTTCTAACTTCGCAGTTGGTGTTGTCTTAGGACAACGCATCAACAAAATTCTTCACGCATCTATTATGCTAGTATGACTCTAAACGATGCTCAACTCAATTATACGACCACTAAAAAAGAGCTTCTAGCGGTAGTCTTTGCGCTCGAAAAGTTTTGACCTTATTTGATTGGCTCATACATTACGGTTTACACTGACCATTCCACTCTTAGGTACCTTTTCGCTAAAAATGATGCTAAGTCTCATTTGATCCGTTGGATCCTTCTACTCCAAGAATTTGACCTTACGATCAAAGATAAAAAAGATCCGATAATGTCATCGCCGATCATCTGTCGCGTCTCCCAAATGCACCATCTCCTTTACCGATCAACGAGAACTTCCCGACTAACAACTACTTTCTGTTTCTGTCGATCCATGGTATGCAGACCTAGTGAACTATTTAGTCACTAAGGAAACTTCTTCATTTTGGTCAAAACAAGATAAATATGAATTTCTTTCCCAAGTCAAATACTTCTATTGGGATGATCCATACTTGTTTAAATACTATCCCGACCAAATCATTCGACGTTGCATCCCAGATTGCGTAATCAAAAGCTCTCTTTTGTTTTGTCACGACCAAGATTATGGTAGTCACTTAGGTCCAAAGAAAACTGCTGAAAAGGTACTTCGATGTGAATTTTACTGGCCTACTCTTTCCAAAGACTCATTCGAATTTTGTAAAACTTGTGATCGCTGCCAAATAATAAGAAGAATCTCTCGACGAAATATGATGCCTTTGAACCCCATCCTTACGATCGAGATCTTTTACGTTTGGGTTATTGACTTTATGGGACCGTTTCCTAATCCTTTTGGAAATTTGTACATTCTTCTTGCCGTCGATTACATCTCGAAGTGGGTCGAAGCAGTTCCGTGTAAAACCAACGACCATAGAATTATTATGAAATTCCTTAAAGAAAACTTCTTTTCAAGATTTGGAACACCTCGCACAATAATAAGCGATAACGACACCCAATTTTGCAATCGTTCATTTGAAACTCTAATGAAGAAATACTCGATAACCCACAAGTTATCCACTCCGTATCATCCTCAAACTTGTGGCCAAGTTTAAGTTTCAAATCATCAAATCAAACAAATCTTGGAGAAAACCATTAATAAAAATCAAAAAGATTGGTTTAAAAAATTAACAGATGCGCTTTGGGCTTACCGTGCTGCTTTTAAAACTAACCTTGGGATGCCCCCATTTCGTTTAGATTACGGGAAAGCATGCCATTTACCAGTTGAAATCGAACACAAAGGATTGTGGGCAATAAAAAACTTAAACTTTGACCTTGGAAAAGCCAGTGAAACAGAAATTTGCAAATCAACGAATTAGAAGAAATTAGGAACGACGCATATGAAAACGTGAAAATTTACAAAGAGAGAACAAAAGTTTTTCACGACAAGTCAATCCTAAGAAAAACGTTTTAACCCAACCAAAAAGTTTTTTTGTATGACTCTAGACTTTATTTATTCCCTGGGAAATTAAAATCAAGATGGACCAGACCATACATTGTACAAACTGTTTTTCCACACGGTGTCATAGAAATACAAAACCCCAAGGATAGAACAATTTTCAAAGCCAATGGTCAACGCTTGAAACCATACTTGGAATTTCCAAGTAATCGAAAGGAGGAGCTCATGATTCTTCTTGAGGCATGCTATGTCTAGTAAGAAATGTTAACCCTCTTTTGTAAATATGTACATATTTTTCCTCATTACACTCATTATATCATGCATTGACTATGGGGACACAGTCAAAATTAAGTGTGGGGGAGTCTCATCTTCATGTTTGATTTTTCATGGTTTATTTTTTAATTTTCTTTCCAAAACTCAAAAAAAAATCCGAAAACAAATTTCCTTTTTAGCATTTTAATTTATTTTGAGGCATTATAGGATAAGTATAGGATTTTGGTTATTAAATTGAAATTTTTGAAAATTTATTTGTATCAACAAAAATAAAAATAAAGTTTGATTAGAAATAACGATGGTTTAACTAGTATATAGGAAGGTTCCTAGGTGTTAATTATGAAGTATATCCTAATTGTAATCTTTTTTTAAAAGAGTGGTTGATTTAAAGTAAAGGCGATAACATTTTAAATCTTCTAAGTTAAGTAGTGCTAAAATGATATTTTAAAACCCTCTCTTCACAAAAATAAATAAAAATTCAAAAAAATCTTGTTGTATATATGTATATATTTTATTAACACCTAGAGTCATGTGTTCACACGCAAGTGTGTACACTCGCCATGCCTGTATCCTTCTCACATAAGCCCGAAAGGTAGTGCATGATCGGTAAATCTGGCCTCAGTTTTTCTAAGTTAGGTGTATGTTTATAAAAATTCATTCATTAATAACGTCTACAGTCGATAGGTGTACATACTTGTATGTACACTCGCCATGCTCTGTATTCCCCTCACGTAAGCCAGCAAGGCAGTGCATGGGTGGTATATCTGGCCTCAGTTTTCTGAGTTAGGCATATTTAAATATTGTTAATATCAATAAAATTTTCAAATAAAGAGAGTAAGAAATTGAAACCCAAGCACTATTTTAACTTATTTGCTTGACCTGTTATTCAAAAGAAATGAAAATACCACTTTGAAAAACTTTGATAATCAACTAAGGATTCATTTCATAGTTGCAATATGTTATCAACTGAAACAACTAGCCAAACTAGAGTCTGATTGTGATGATAACTTAATTTTTGTTGGAAGTTTTGATGAGAAAAGGGACTTAAATTTCTTGAATTGACCAGAACTTATATTTAACTTATTCGTGTCAATTTGAAAGTAAATTCCTCATTTGTAAATATTTTCAAAAACTTGCATTCATATCTTTGTAAATAAATCTTGCATTTAGGAATTTTTAACATTGCATTTGGATTTTGTGGGTAGTATCCGCTGAAAACCCTCACGAGACAACACTCATCATACTAGGGACACCTAAAGGTTTAATGGCTTGTTGCATACGCTCAATGCAATTGTGTTTCCTACGAAAACGGATTTAGCTTAGTTTTTCTTTATTCGAGAATGAATAAAATGATAAGTTTGGGGGTATTTGATGTGCATGTAAATGTGCATATTTTTACTTCTATATTTAATCTTCTTTTATTTTAAATAAATGTCATAATTGGGTGTTTTTACATGTTTAAAACCAAATTTCAAAAATGCTTTCAAGACATCATTCATACATCAATTTGGGGATAAAATGGTAATTTTGTGCATATATTAATTTTGAGAATATTCACTAGCACATTTTATTTTTATTTGTAGAAATTTAGATGGAAAATGAAAGAAGCTTTCATGGAAATATGCATGCACGAGGATGGAAGAACAAAGGAACGAAGAAATTAATAAATTCATGCAACATGGAGGACCCCACCTACCCACTTACCTTGATCTACAATTAGGAGCTAATGCACATGTTAGTGGAGATTAAAGTTACATGCATACTTAATGAAGGATTAATTAGAAGCTAATGATAACTTGGTGGCCACACTTCCTAAGGGGTATTTTGGGTAGCTCTCTAAATTATAGATTAGGGTTTTAGGCTTGTATAAATACCCCTCTTATGTTCATGTAATGATGTCTTAGTTTTACATTAGCTTATATGCAAGTTGTAGCCTCAAATCAAATGAGAAATAAAATGGCTTCCTAAGCCTCTTCTTTTTCTACATGCTCTTTCATCTTATGCTTGTTTTTATTTACATGCTTTCTTCATTTTCATGTTAGTAGATTAGCTTTCTTTTTTATGCACTTAGTTTAATTTTAATTTTATACAAGTACTTAGTTCTTTCTATTTTCGTTAGCTTGCAATTCCATCTTTTGCTTTCTATGTTGAAATTTACATGTGTTGAAATGATAACACAAATGAGTAGCTAAACCCTTTCAATTTATGGGTAATAAAGCTCTCTCAAAAATTATGTAAATTCAACATATTTTGCTATTTATGACCTCTCTTTTATGCTTCATGAAGAGTGGATTTTGATGTAAGTTTATAAAAGGAATTTGATAGCCTTTGTTGTAATCATAAATGAGCTATGCTTAATCCAACATAAACACAATTTACATCATCATCTATGTAAGTGATTTTGATTATGGAATTAAAATAGAAACAAAATTTGATGATCTATGTTACTAATCAAAAATAGTAAATAGATCATGCTTAAAATTGATTTTGTTTTAGTCTCATATTCATTTTCATGAGAGTTGACAAGAGGTTTAGTGTTGTATTAAAGTTTGATGGTTTAAGTTATGTTAATTAATAACATAAATAGACCATACTTATGATAAATACGTCACTAATTCCACTTGAGGTCAAAATAGAGAGATCAAAGATTATTGTGTAGATTTATGTAAAAATATAAGAGCAGAGTTGCCTCTAAATTGTTTTTCAATATCATATTTTCAATCACTTTTTCTCTATTTTAATTTTTACATTTTTAGTTTAAAACAATCTCAAATTTGGTTTAATTTGATTGAGTAGAATTTTTAAATCATTTCAATTCCCTGCGGCGACCCATACTTGCCACGTACTAGAATTGTACGTCGTGCACTTGCGGTTAAAATTATCATAATATTTTTCGATGATTTTCTAATCCGATAGAAAATCACCGTTAAAAAATACAGGAATATGCTGAAGCCCCAAAGCATCCAAATCTAAATATGTAAATATTGCTCTGTCTGACCCGAGCATTGAAAGGGAAGAATGCCCAGATCATTATGGTAAACCAGCATGAGAAAACACATCTCAACTGAATTTTTGAAGTTATAAAAACCTTTCAAAACAAAGGTATCTCGTAAGACCACAATGCATATTAACACGGACGGGTTTTTACCTTACGATAACCAAAACATTTCATATCAAATTTTGTTATATTATACCAGTGTCTACTATACAAACAATGTTAATCATAGCCGAAATTGTTACCGTTATTGAATTCCAACATACTAGGCTCTACAAACAAAATAGCAGGCACGTAGTGGAGAATGGATTTCCATACAAATGACCAAGTAAAGGGACTACCTTCCGGCAGTACATCCCTAGAGGAATATACTAAGGCTATAGAACATCTACACCTCTACCAACACAATGCCGGTCTACCTCTAACTAGATAGTACGGAACATGTCATCACCCCGGTCGTTATCGACCTATCTGAGGGTCCTCTTTGCATACACCAAAATAATTTAAAATCCGACGTCATAGCAGGAACAAATATACCTAGAAGGGGATGATCATATCCTAATGGTTGCGAACCACATAGTATTGCCACATCTACCTTGTTTCGGTCATTTTCGAGTGTGAGGCCTGAGGTAACGATTACCTTTCATATAGCACATATCACTTTCCTCTTTGAATGCCACATTGCCATTCCATAATCACACAATTGAATTCTACAAAGTATAACTCTTTAGCTCGTACGTCTCAGGAAAGGGTGTTAAGCTAAGAGAAGTTGCCTTCTCCGCCACCAAACAGAAGATAAGTTTATAGAGATTAATCAATGTGATTTTGAAATTCAGTGTCAGACATTCGTCCATACAAGTTGTTCAGGAATAGGAAAACCGAAGGCACTTCTCCCACCACATCCTGTCAGGAATCACCCCTAGGATCAGTAGCATCAGTCCTTGCATTAGATATTTTATAACGAAGAGACCACTGCTACTATATGTGTATTAGGGGTTTATCACCAAATAATCAACAAGCAATCCTTCATTATGAAAATCCCAAATATCAATGTCTTCCAACACCTGTACATTCGAATGCATATACGTTGGTCCGAAGTGGTTTTCGAATAAATCTGATCCCGGTCTTTCTAGATCCATAATGATAAAGAGGCCAAATTTTGATAGTCGGTTATTTAGCTATCAAAGCAACAATAAAATCTAGCACATAAGCAGTCACTAGGCCCATTTAATTAATCTTTTATTAATTAAATCATATTTCCAAATATTTACTTCAAATTATCTTTAAAACGATATATTCAGAAAACCATTTCAAATTATTCGATAATGGAAAACGTTTCAATATACTTATATTAACGATATAAGTAAATTAACAAATCATTTCATTTTTAACACTTAGAAAAATATTTCCATATACTTAAAACGGAAAATAGTACATATACAAATCTTAAGGAAAATATTCTTCAAAACGCACTTTATTTGGGTCAAAATGAATGTTGCGTAAAACATCGTTACGACTACCCAAAACACTAGTATAGAGATTCGATAAATTATATATATATATATATATATATCATATACTATATAAAACATTTCCTTCGGAAATCATTTACTATAACAACAGTGTTATAGTCCATGCCTTCCTTACTTCCCCGAAAATATCTATTACAACAATAAATGTTGAAATCTATGTTTTCGATACTTATCACATTTTATATCATTTTCAAAGTGTTTAATTCCATTTGGAATTATTATTTTTCAAAATATTACTTTCAAAAGATAAATTACTTTTAAAACTAGTAACTCTATCAAAATATTTCTTTCATACTTTCCTTAAAAAGATAAACTACTTTTAAACGATTAACTCCATACCTAAATTTCAACATAAACCATTTCTATATTTATAAACTATGTTTATAAATTTCTATTCTATTTTATGGAATTCCTTTTATAAATCCATTCTTTTCTGAATCTCATTTATTTATAAAATCCATTTATAAGTCCCTTTTCTTTGATAATCTAATTAATTTAGAAAATCTATTTACAAAATATTGATTTCAAATCTATTTATATTTTATAAAACACCATTTAAAATCCATTACTTATTTATAAAATATAATTTCATAAATCCTTTATATAAATTATTCTAGAATCTCTATCTGAAAACACTTTACAAAATAGTAAATTGAAAATACCAAAAAATCATACTTTTATTTAATTAAAATAAATTCCTTTCTTCTAATAATTCAAAAATTATTAAAACATATAAAATTCCAAAATTATCCTAAAAATCATTTCCAATTCAAAATCATTATTTTAGTATTTCAAAATACCAAAAATAAGGCACAATGCTACTAAAGCACTAAATAAGGGAGATCACATCATAGACATCAAACATGGCATCTAGTTCATCATATATCACATGTTACTGCATATATATAAATATGTGTAAATAAAAATCAACAGTGGTGAGGAATCCTGTTGGATCCCTCCAACCTGTCCCCTTGCATCACATACAGAATATAATCATAAAATATAAATCAACCGTTTTGAGGCGGGATCGTATACAAAGGGTCATCCGCTCTTACATGGGAACGTAATAGGGTCTCATGCACTCCAATATGCGGGAATATATTCAAACTAACTAATAAATATAGTAAATCATCCAAACAAGCAATAAACAACATAAATAAAATTATTCCCACTCGTATAAATTTAAGCAGGCCAGAGAGGAGAGTTTACTCATTGAAATTCCAGAAATCGCCCAAGCGCTCTGTTTTAAATTAAAATTGAACGGTGGTTCAATTTAATCAAAAAATTTCACTAACTCCAAATCCATCCAATCCAACTCCATAGTGTAGTACTAGCTGATACGGACGCAATGCAACTAGTCGCGCTCAAAACCGACCTCGTATGGAAAAGTTATGAATTAATGATCGTACGAAATAATTAATTTTAAAATTAACTTAATTAATTAAATTTTAAAATTAAACCTTCCTCCTTCTTCTTCCCTTACTCTGATCTTCTAGTCGTGCATTCCCTTTTTTTTCATACGATTGAAGATCGCGCAACAACCCATCGTGCTGCCGCCTGTGTGCGTGCCACCATCGCTACTGCCTGCCACCGCTCGCGCCACCTGCCTCGCCGCATGCGACATCGCGCTGCCATGACCCATAAACCTGCTCGCGAACGCAGCCCCCTAACCGCTGCCATCATGTGCCGATCGTCGATCCAAGGGTATGGATTGGTTCGTGGAGATGAGAACAACAACTTTCATGTTGAAGGTTTTGGCTAATTTTGCTTCTATTGCGTCGAGAACGTGGGCCGTTGATTTCGTTTTTTTTAATGGCGGCTGAAAGTTTAGGTTTAGGGTTTTAGAAAATGAAAGAAATGGATGTCCTTTTATAGCAAATTTCCAAAGCACTATTCACACTTTAAAATTTCAGACTTTAATCAAAGCATCCGCCTGGCGTTCTATATGTTATACCCCTATTCTGTAGACAACGGAATATATATCGGAAGCCAATTCCATCAGATATGGAAATTAGCTTTTCAAAATCAAGTTATATTTAATTAAATTCCTATAATTAATTTCTATGTGTTTCGAACTCGCACTACAAAACGGTACGTCCAATCATCATGAAATTCGACAACATATAATAATTCACTATTACGGATCTAATGAAACTGGTTTCGTCGAAATCCGAAACAGTTCCCCAAAAGGTTATTTCTGATGTTAATTAAAATGAGTTATTTCCAAAATTTATTTAATCACTTTTAAATCCAAATTTAAAAGCTTACTATCTTCCTTCTTTTTCAAATAGAATTTAAATCAGCTTTCGAATTCATTTTCATTCACATTAAATTCAAGATTCAATTATTTAAACAATTTCAAATATTAAATTTTACAATTTAATTATCAAATAAATCTCTATATTGGAAATATAAGCTATTTAACTTATAAAATTAACTTATCAATATTTAAAATTAACTTGTCAATATTTAAAATTAACTAGATATTCCAATTTCAAATGACTGAATTTCTGGGTCGTTACATCTCCCCCTTAAAAGAATTTCGTCCTCTAAATTACCTAGGTAAGAAAAATGCCCCAAACCCATTAACTTTCCAAAACCAATTTTTACCAAATTCTTTTAAACCTTTTAGCTTTTCAAAATCAATTAGTTGAAACTTTGTTATCACATTTTCTCAATCTTTAAATTCATAATTAAATTTCCAAAACCAACTAATATCATTCCGAGTTATAACTCAAAATCAAAGTTTAGTTATCAAAAAATTTCCTAAAATTCTCAAAAAATTTCTAACGCCTTAAATTTACGGAAAATTTCCCCAACGATTCCTTTGCGCGGTTCGATCGAATTTTTTTACAATATATAAATATATATATATATATAATCACAAATATATATCTCATCATCAAGGATGAGGCATCCCGTAGGGAAAAAAATATAAAAGTACGATATGTTTCTAAGTTATGTACCTTTTTATTATATTAGCAAGCATGTACCATCAATATAATGCGAAAGCAAGCTCCAAATGCGAAGCATACACCATCCGCACCTACTAATCACTCAATAACCAATGAGAACAAGTATAGGAAAAGTAATATCAATATATGACATAGACTATATGATAACTTATGCAAATGTAGCAAAGCTAATAAGAGATACCGTCAAATAATTAATATTCATTCAATTAATTCATAATCATATCAATTTGCATTTTTCAATGTCAACATTTAATTTATTAAAGCCCGTACGATATACATATATCATCCGTATGCAAAACCATACGTGATCGTAAGCTCGATCCCACAATTTCACTTCCGAACTAGTATCATTCACACGACCACTCTAGTGCGGACTAAGATTCGATTCCTTGATTAGAAACTGTCATTCTCCTTGTATAGCCATATAATATGACAGAGAATATCATAATCAATCAAAAATCCATATCCAGTGTTCGCCATCATGAATCGAGTGAAAAATTCTAACTCGGATCGGTGTAAATCACCTCGAAATCGTATATTCGAATCTGTATCAACAGTTATACGAATAAAATAATATACGAAAACTTACGTATTTATTTCAATTGGTTTCTTATTATATCCGTTCTTTTTATTTCCATTCAATTCCTTTTAAATTCATTTGATCCGCATTCAATTTAAATCAAATTCAATTATTCATATTAATTTCCCTTACATTCAATTCATTAATACTCACTTATTAATATTCACTTTAAATTAAATTTATATTTAACAACATTTCATTCCATATTCAATTTACTTGGTATATCTCCTTTAATACTACTACCATTTATAAACCATTACTTAAGTTTATTATAAACATTTTTATACAACACTTTTTATGTTTATTTTCATTTTATTAGTTCATTTTATTAATTCATTACAAATCACATTCAATTTCATTTAACTCATTTCATCCCACTTTACATAACTGGAGTTAAATTTCATTTCAATAGTCATCTCATTTAACTTAAGTTAGATTAAATTTCATTTCATAGTTCAATTTCCAAATTTACTTTTGTTTGCTTAACCAAAAAATTCAACCATTTTAAAATTTGGTTTAATTTCCTGTTCAAATTCATAAGTTGTAAACTTATTTCTTATCTATACTATTTTCAAATTATAAGTTCAAAAACTTATTATTTTCATGCATTTGTCAAATCATACTTGGAATTTTACAATAAAAAAAACTTCAATAGTAAATTATTGAGGTAGCAATCTATCACTTAGAAACTCGAAAATAAATACAGATGATGCTGCAGTCATCACCCAAATTATTTTCCAACGACTTAAGCGAGTTCAGTGCTTTTTATTTCTTTTAAATTATTTTATTTACAAATCACATTTATAAATTTATACTTATATATAATTTCACTTTGTTTATATAAAACCATTTCTTATTATTTATTTATCTTTGTTTATATTATAATAATAACAACTTTTATTAAAACACAAACAACAAATAACAAATGATAATAGTCAAATATTACTATTCGCTAAAAACCAAACACACCATATATAACTATAATAATTTTTGAAAAATTATTCCTTTATATATAAAATATAATTTAGGTAAAATTATTTCATCTACCCAATTCTTAAAACAATGTTGTGTCGGTTTGCCTTGTTTAAGCGTTTAAAAACCCCAATCGATAACGTATTGTCCCACATACCGACCAGAATTCATAAGCCACTCAACAAATAATTTAACACAATATAAACATTTTTATAATCACTAACAAATACGCTCTCATATATATAATACACTCAAACTCAATCTAGGGTATTACTAACCTTATCTATGATGAGTACCCAACCAAAGCCTAGGTGTTCGCACAACCTAAGCTCTAATACCACGCTGTAACGACTCGCAAATCCGCACAATTCAAGCTGACAATAAAACACACATGTCCAACCTAAATTGAACAGAAAGACATATAGTCATGGGAAAGAAAGAAGAAGAAACTGAAACAATCATAGAATCTCACATACGCAGCAGAACAACATATAATATAATATCAATGATCTTTACAAAAAGAGAAACCGTAGTATAATTTACATACATCCATCAGAGTACGACAATCAAATCAGAATCGTCAGCCTGGACAGTTATAATAAACTGTTCTTACAAATGCTGATAATTTAAACAACAATGCAGCGGAAAATACATAAATACGGAAATATGTCCTAAAGACCTCCAGCTCGTCCACTGAAGCCCCAAAGCATCCAAATCTAAATCTATAAATATGCTCGGTCTGACTCGAGCATTGAAAGGGAAGAATGCCCAGATCAGTCTGGTAAACCAGTGTGAGAAAACACATCTCAATTGCATTTTTAAAGTTACAAAAACCTTTCAAAACAAAGGTATCTCGTAAGACCGCGTCGCACATAAACACGAATGGGTTTTACCTTATGATAACCAAAACATTTCATATCAAATTCTGTTATATTATACTAGTGTCTATTATACCAAAAATATTAATCATAGCCGAAATTGTTATCATTATTAAATTCTAGCATACTAGGCTCTACAAACAAAATGGCAGACACGTAGTGGATAATGGATTTCCATATAAATGACCAAGTGAAGGGACTACCTTCCGACAGTACATCTCTAGAGGAATATACCGAGGCTACAGAACATCTGCACCTCTACTAACATAAGACCGGCCTACCACTAACTAGATAGTACCGAATATGTCATCACTTCGGTCGTTACCGGCCTATCCAAGGGCCCTCTTCGCATACACCACAATAATTTAAAACCTGACGTCATAGCGGGAATAAGTATATCTAGAAGGGGATGATCATATCCTAATGGTTGCGAACCACATAGCCTTTCCGCATCTACCCTGTTTCGGTCATTTCCGGGTGTGATGCATGAGGTAACGATTAACTTTCAAATAGCACATATCACTTTCCTCTTTGAATGCCACATTTCCATTCCATAATCACACAATTGATTTCTACAAACATATAACTCCTGAGCTTATACGTCTCAGGGAAGGGTGTTAAGCTAAGAGAAGTTGTCTTCTCCGCCACCAAACAGATGATACGTTTATAGAGATCAATCAATGAGATTTTAAAATGCAATGTCACACTTTCGTCCATACAAGTTGTCTAGGAATAGGACAAACCGAAGGCACTTCTCCTACCACATCCTATCGGGAATCACCCCAAGGATCAGTAGCTAAAAGTCCTTGCATTGGATGTTTCATAACAAAGAGACCACTGCTACTATATATATATATATATATTTGGATTTTATCCCCAAATAATCAACAAGCAATCCTTCATTACGAAAATCCCAAATATCAATGTCTTCCAACACCTATACATTCAAACATATATACGTTGGTGCGAAGTAGTTTTCGGATAAATCTGATTCCTGTCTCTCCGGAACCAAGTCGATAAAGAGGCGAAAATTTGCTAGTCGGTTATTTAACTAACAAAACAACAATAAAATCTAGCACATAAGCGGTCACTATGCCCACTTAATTAATATTATATTAATTAAATCAAATTTCTAAATATTACTTTAAATTATCTTTAAAAGGGTATATTCACAAAACCATTTCAAATTATTCAATAATGGAAAACATTTCCATATACTTATATTAAAGATATAAGTAAATTCACAAATCATTTCATTTTCAACACTTAGAAAAATATTTCCATATATTTAAAAGGGAAAATAAGTACATATACAAATCTTAAGGAAAGTATTCTTCAAAACACACTTTATTTGGGTCAAAACGATTGTTGCGTAAAACAACTTTACGACAACCCAAAACACTAGTATAGGGATTCAATAAATTATATATCTCTCTCATATACTATATAAAACATTTCCTTCGGAAATCATTTACTATAACAACAGTGTTATAGTCCATGCCTTCCTTACTTCACCGAAAACGTCTATTACAACAGTAAATGTTGAAATCTATGTTTTCGATATTTATCACATTTTATATCATTTTCAAAGTATTTAACTCCATTTGGAATTATTATTTCCAAAACATTACTTTCAAAAGATAAATTACTTTTAAAACCAGTAACTCCATTAAAATATTTCTTTCATACTTTCTTTAAAAAGATAAACTACTTTTAAAAAATTAGCTCCATACCTAAATTTCAACATAAATCATTTTTATATTTATAAACTACGTTTATAAATTTCACTTCTATTTTATAAAATTTCTATTTTATGGAATTCCTTTTATAAATCCATTCTTTTTTAAATCTCATTTATTTATAAAATCCATTTATAAGTCCTTTTTCTTTGATAATCTAATTAATTTAGAAAATCCATTTACAAAATATTGATTTTAAATCTATTTAATATTTTATAAAACAACATTTAAAATCCATTACTTTATTTATAAAGTATAATTTTATAAATCCTTTATATAAATTATTGTTCCAGAATCTCTATCTAAAACACTTTACAAAATAGTAAATTGAAAATACCAAAAAAGCATACTTTTATTTAATTAAAATAAATTCCTTTCTTTTAATAGTTCAAAAAATATTAAAACATATAAAATTCCAAAATTATCTTAAAAATCATTTCCAATTCAAAATCATTATTTTAGTATTTCAAAATACCAAAAATAAGGCCTAGTGCGACTACAGCACTAAATAAGGGAGAATACATCAAAGACATCAAACATGACATCAAATACATCATATATCACATGTTACAATATATATATATATATATGTAAATAAAAATCAACAGCGGTGAGGAATCCTATTGGATCCCTCTACTTGTCCCCTTGTATCACATACAAAATATAATCATAAAATATAAATCAACCGCTTCGAGGCGGGATCGTATACAAAGGGTCATCCGCTCTTACATGGGACCGTAATAGGGTCTCATCCGCTCCAATATGCAAGAATATATTCAAACAACTAATAAATATAGTAAATCATCCAAACCAGTAACAAACAACATAAATAAAATTATTCCCACTCATATAAAAATATAAGCAGGCCAAAGAGGGAAGTTTACTCACTGAAATTTCAGAAATCGCCCAAGCGCTCTGCTTTGAATTAAAATCGAACGGTCGTTCAATTTAATTCAAAATTTTCACTAACTCCGAATCCATCCAATCTAACTCCATAGCGTAGTACTTGCTAATATGAATGCAACGCAACTTGTCGTGCTCAAAACCGACCTCGTATGGAAAAGTTATGGATTAATGATCGCATGAAATAATTAATTTTAAAATTAACTTAATTAATTAAAATTTAAAATTAAATCTTCTTCCCTCTTCTTCCCTCATGCTCATCTTCCAGCCGCACATTCCTTTTTTTTCATACGATCCAAGATCGCGCAACCACCCATTGCGCTGTCGCCTGCGCGCGCCACCATCGCCACTGCCTGCCGCCGCTCGCGCCACCTGCCTCGCCGCGTGCGACATCACACTACCGTAACCCATAAACTAAACCTGCTCATGAATGTAGCCCCCTAACCACTGGCATCGTGTCTCGATCGTCGATCCAAGGGTATGGATTGGTTCGTTGAGATGAGGGCAACAACTTTCATGTTGAAGGTTTTGGCTAATTTTGCTTTGATTGCGTCGAGACTCATGGGCTGTTGATTTGGTTTTCTTTTTAATGGCGACTGAAAATTTAGGGTTAGGGTTTTAGCAAATGAAATAAATGGATGTCCTTTTATAGCAAATTTCCAAAGCACTATTCACATTTTAAAATTTCGAACTTCAATCGAAGCGTGCCGCCTGGGATTTTACATGTTATACCCCTATTCCAAACATAATGGAATATATATTAGAAGTTAATTCCATCATATATAGAAATTAGCTTTTCAAAATCAAATTATATTAAATCAAATTCCTTTAATTAATTTCTACGCATTTCAAACTCACACGACCAAACGATACGTCCAATCTCCACGAAATTCGACGGTATATAATAATTCACTATTACGGTTCCAATGAAACTGGTTTCGTCGAAATCCAAGACAGTGCCCCAGAAGGTTATTTCCGATGTTAATTAAAATGAGTTATTTCCAAAATCAGTTTAATCACTTGTAGATCCAAATTTAAAAGCTTAGTATCATCCTTCTTTTTCAAATAGAATTTAAATCAGCTTTCGAAATCATTTTCATTCACATTAAATTCAAGATTCAATTATTTAAACAATATTAAATATTAAATTTTACAGTTCAGTTATCAAATAAATCGCTATATTTGAAATATAAGTTATTTAACTTATAAAATTAACTTTTCAATATTTAAAATCAACTAAATATTCCAATTTCGAATGACTGAATTTCTGGGTCGTTGCTTCCACTGATCCCAAGCAGCGCTTATTCAACAATGAATGGCACATGGATGGTGCCAGGGTAATGGATGTTGTTCGGTGTAGGTGTTTTCCTGTTTTCCTATAAGGTGTTGCATCAATGTGGTTTACTCAGCTCGTGGTGAAGTGCATATCGACTTTTGATGAGTTGGCAAGAAAGTTTTTGGAGTATTTTAGGCTCATTGTTCGGTCAAAGGATGTAATGTCCTTATCGAGCCTATTTCAAGGACCCGAGGAGTCATTGAAAGTGTTATTGAATCACTTTAATGTGGCAATTATGGAGGTTAGCAATTCAAAGGAGAATTTAATATTTATGGCTTTGATCCGAGGCGTACACTCAAGCACATACTTCGGTAAATGGTTGAAGATGAAACAACCGTCAACGATGGTGGAATTCCCTTGGAAGGCCAATTAGTTTTTGTGTTTGGAAGAAGCAAGTTAGGTGGCCGGACAGATTAATGATGGACAGTTGAAGGAAGTAATCCAGAGCAACGTGGCGATTAAACAGCCTGGAGAAAGCTTCAGTAATATGGTGGTTACTGTTGGAAATTCAAATAGTCAACATAAAAGAAATCAAGGCCCTAATGGTAGGCAGAATGAATACAAGAAGCACCCAAGGAATATAAGGCTTGATGAATATACATCCCTGGCTGATATGCTGGAAAGTATATACCTTACTATGCATGGAACAG
Source organism: Allium fistulosum (assembly GCA_030737815.1). Taxonomy (NCBI): domain Eukaryota; kingdom Viridiplantae; phylum Streptophyta; class Magnoliopsida; order Asparagales; family Amaryllidaceae; genus Allium; species Allium fistulosum. The sequence continues at coordinate 93,114,152 of CM060908.1, read as the reverse complement.
AACAGTATAAAAGGCCCCTTAAAAGGGAGGGGACCGAGGAGGAAAACGCTTAGGAAAGTACTGTCATTTCCATAAAACCGATGGACACAACACGAATGAGTGCTGGCATCTGAGAGACTTTATTGAGGAGTTAATAAGGAAAAAAATGCTTCAGCAATATATGAGAGAATCGCAGGATGGCGGTCCGAATAAAATAACCTAAGGGCCGCTTGCCTAAGAGAATCAGCCTGGACCAGGGGAGAAGGGCACTATAATAACCCAGTTTTAAGAAATAATTAATTAAAGTTAATAATGGAGATTTAATTAATTAAAATGAATTTTAGAAATTAAAATGAATAATTTGAATCAATTTCAGAATGTTGGAATTTTATAATGAAGTAATTAAGGATGAAATCAAATAGTTTTGAGAATGATTATTTGTTTAAGAAGATTATAAAATAAAAATTAATTTGGAATTTATTTAATAAATGGATTTAAAACGTGAATATTTGATATTTAAAATTAATAGTAGAAATAAATTCTAATTTTTTTATAATTTTGGAGAATAATCATGTATTGCTAACATAATTTTTTTGTTTTGAATTCTATTGTGATTTAATTATATAGAAACTGGTTGTATTTAAAGAAGAAGAAGTAAAAAGAATATATATACATATACATACATACATATACATATATACATACATATATATATATATATATATATATTCTCCTTTGAATCCCTAGCCCAAGAACCTGATACCCAAACCCAAAATCCTATATCTTGATCATTCTAAAATCGAGAGTTTTCGATTCTCCAGATATTTCCATCGCTCTATAAAAATTAGTTTATGTATTCATTCTAACAACACTATCACCTTCATGAAGCAAAAAATAATTAAATCCCCCATCCTTTTGAAAATCAAAATCAAGTAGAATAAATTCCTAAAATTGGATATGTTGGTCTCGACACTAATATACACTTATGCAAGAAAGGAATTTGGGTTTCGCTAATGCATGGGAACTCTGGAGGTTTTTTTAGAGAGAGAGAGAGGAAGAAGTAGGAGGTTACAAGTGAGTAAATCTTACTCACGAACCTAAGTTTAAATCTTATTTGAGGCTTGCATTGATATGTGTTGTGTATAATGATGTATGCAATCAATAGGAAGCAATAAATTGTAAGAAAGAGGAGCGGATGACCAGAAATCGATCATATATGGTCGAAGCAGGCCACTGTAGTGTGGCAGGGGTATGTCAACCGATCGACCAATCGAGGCACCAGTTGCCCAAACCAGAATATATATATATATATTTAAAATTTATATAAATAAAAACAATTCATATAAATATAACACCTACTTTATACTCTTACTTTACACATAGAAAAATAAATATATATAATTAAATTATCTAATAATTAAAAGAAATTGTTTAATAATATTATATTAATGAATAAATATAAATATTTAGTAAATTCTTATTTTAAATTATTGAATAGGTTATGAAGTTTGTTAGTGATTCTTTTGAAGTTTTGAATTTATTTAAATAATATGGAGTATTGAATTAAAGTTATTTCTTAATATTAATATAAATATTTAATTAAATGTTTTCTCTCATATTTAATATTTCCTTTTATATAATTGATTTTGAATATATGAATGATTCACCATTGATGTTGATTTGATTAGTGTTTTAATATAATACAGTGATGACATCCTTCTATATGTATGCGTATTGTTGCTATTTTTGTAATATTTTTGTTTATGATGATTTTAATTCTATGTAGTGAGGAATATAAATAAATGAAGTTATAATATCATTTGGTATGGGTCGTTCGGTAATATTTCTCTAGTTATTCATTAGATTCGTTATATATAATATTGTGGAGATTGAGTGTATTTTATGAGCCTTGGATAAACGTTTGAGTATCAAACGGTGGTATGAGACGCTATTATGGTATTTATTGGTTATTCATTATAAGTAGACGTGACATGGATTTGTGGTGAGGCTCGCTATGGTGAATCCCGTATATAGCCGTATGTCGAAAATTGTATCGAGTCGTGTGTCTGCAACATATAGAGTCGTGTGTCGGCATTTATGTAAAACTATGTGTTAGTTATTGAGTATAGATACTATATGTCTATATATCCTCGTTCAGCTTTCATTATGTTTCGAGAGTGAACTAGATTGGCTAGTATCCACCCTGGCGGTGTGATCATGGAGTCGTGCCCCAGATAATATATATATATATATATATATATATATTATATAGCACTGTGTCGGCCTATTACCACATGCCAGCATATGCGTTCGCCCCTGTGTCACTTAGGCTTGTAGTTAGTTACCTACTGGGCATGTGTCGGGCCATGACTGAGTAGAGTCCTCGTGTAGACGAGTACATGGGTGGATCTTGTCATGTACCAAGAGGAGGACCGATGACTGTAGAAGTCGTGTTAGATGGATACACGTATGGCTTCTAGAGCAACCAAACGTGTTGTTAGTCTCCCGTTTAGTCCCGATGTGTATGGTAGATAGACATATACTATTTATATTCTTATGAGATATGAATCTACTTGGGACTTCGTGTCTTACGTACAGTCATTTCCCAGTCACGATATATTTTTTGATATTGCATATGAGGAGATGATATTATACCTGAGATAGATTTCCATGGTATCATGGATTCTCGTATTATATATTTTATACCAGATTTGTTGATTATCATTATTATTATTTATATCTATATTGATGATATGATTTTATTATCAAAGATTGAGGGATATACATAGGCTTTCCTGTATGCTAGCTTGTCTATACTTGATGATATCTTATTTGTTGATGATTTCTAGAATTTGATGATGGTTTCTAGTTATGGACAATTCACCCATTGACATTGATTCCATAATTTCTGATCTAATGTACTTCTATATGGATGATGACATCTTTATGCATAGTATTGTGATATTTAACGTTTTGAGATACATTAGGAATTGTTTATGATATTATGAATATATACCATGCATTTTTTATTATTATATACACTATTTACTGAGATTATGGATTTTATCGTATCAATATACCTTGCATATATTAAGTTACATATGTATATTAACCCTTCCTTTAGACATAGTCTGGCCATGTGTTATTTACGTAATACTCAGGTCAGTTCGAGACACTTTAGGTACAGGGATAGTGAGACCAGCTTATGTTTTAGGCATAGAGGAGCTTGTATTCAGTATAGTAGTTTACCATCTTTATTATGTTATCTCTTGTATGTATACATGTGATGTATATTGGATATACTTTGTATATTTAGTATTATATATTATCGTTGAGTTTTTGAATCTGTGTTCTATGTTATTTTTTTTATATTGTGCATTATTCTATCCTAGAGGCACACATGTTTATTGCTTTGTGCCGATACTATGTACATTTTTTGGTGAGTTATATTTGATTTTTAAATACGTACCAGTGTTAGCCCAAGGGAATACTTACCTGTGTACCCCATATCACCTCATCATCTATATTATCTGATAGTATTACTTAGTAATACCTTTGAATAGAATGTATATAGAGGTTGGGGTGTTTGAGGCCCAGGCGAACTAAGGAAGATTAGTTATCAATATGATAATGGGAGGGCCTCATCCAGTATAGAAAAGCTGGAAGAAAATAGAACGGTATGCAAGCTCATTAAAGCATGCACCTCAGGAGAGTTTCTTTGCCGTAGAGGACGAAGCTCTGGCTAAGCAACAAAGGATGGTCACAGATGATACCGTGTTCAGGAACAAGGAGGCTGATGGTGTCGAAGCTCCAACTTTCGACCCCATGGTGGTAACGACTGTTATAGTTACAGCAATAGTATGTATAGTCCTAGTGGATAGTGAAAATTCCATGAACACTCTTTTCAAGAGAACGTTTGATCAAATGGAAATAAGCATGAAGGATGTCAAAGCTTGTAAAACCAAAATTGAAGGATATCTAAGAAAGGTGAAGCAACCGAATAAGATGATTGCTTTATCAGTTAAGTTGGGTGATGGAGGTCGCAAGGCTGTGCAGTTCCAAATGTTTGTCATAGTAGATGATTATTCGCCATATAACAACATTTTAAGCCATTTGGCTTTATCTGATTTTTAGATAGCACTGGCTTCTTGGTGCTTAATGATGAAGTTCCCCATAGAGAATGAGGTCGGGCCAATAGAGGGAGACCAAAGTGTAATAAGGGAATGTTATGTCGTGGAGCTAAGGGAAGTGAAGCGATGGGAGAAAGGCAAGAATATGGAGAAGACACTTTTCATTCAAAATCCACAAAGCATAGCAATTAAAGTCCAAGCCCTGGCTTGCGAACAATAACAGGTTTGACAAGTCTACGGATGCCAGGAAGAAGTCAGAGAAAGTGCGAGTAGCATCGGTCGAGCTAACGATCGATGTTCCAATCGATATGGACGATACTTCCCAGACTCTTAAGATTGGATCTCAACTCGTTATTGGATTAAGGAAGGAATTGGTTAATTTCCTTCAAGGGATTTTGGATGTATTCGTTAGCACGTACTCAGATATGTGCAGGATATTGTTGGAAGTAGCTTGTCACGCTGAATGTGGATCCAAGGTTTCCACTGGTAAAGCAGAAGAGACGTAGTTTGGGTCCAGAATGATCCGCTATGCTAAAGGAAGAAGTGGATAAGGTGACGGTGAATGGCTTTATCCGTGATGCTTTATAACCAAAATGGGTATCAAACCCCGTGTTGTTTATGAAATCAAATGGGAAGTGGCGGAGTATCAACTATTCTGACTTAAACAAAGCATGCCCAATCAACTGGTAGATGGGACCGTAAGACATGAGTTACTCTCATTTATGGACAAGCTATAATCAGATACCGATGCATATACCATATCAGGAGCATACTAGTTTTATAATGGATCTGGGATTGTACTGTTATCTAATAATGCCGTTCAATTTAAATAACGTTGGAGCTATGTATCAAAGGTTGGTAAATTCTATATTCAGGAATCAAATCGGGTGGACGATTGAAGTATATGTGGATGATATGCTTGTGAAGTCATGGCTATCATGGAATCGCCTAGATGATCTTTCAGAAATATTTGAAGTTTTGCGAAAGTATGCAATGAAATTGAATCCGTTAAAATGTTCTTTTAGAGTCGCATTAGGAAAATTTCTAAAATTTATCATGAACAGGAGGGGAATTAAAACCAATCTGGAGCAGATTGACGCCTTGAGGAATGTAACTGCCCCAACCACAAAAAAGAAGATTGTTTCCACGAGTTAGTTCATCTCAAAGACGACCGATAAGTGCATACCATTCTTCGATGCCCTCAAAAAGGGTAAGAAGAATTTTGAATGGAATCAGGCTGCCAGAATGCCTTCGAGAGTTGTTGAGGCACATGAAGATGCCATCGGCTCTATCCAAACTGTTAGATGGAGAGAATTTATTTTTTATCTAGCAGTGTCTACTCACATGCTAAGAGCAGCATTGGTACATGAGGACGCAAGGATTCGAAGGCCAGTTTATTATATCAACAAGTAGTTTACTAGAGCTGAAAAGAACTACCCCAAGTTGGAGAAATATGCATATTGCTTGTTGATTACATCGAGAAAGCCGCAGCCATATTTTAATGCTCATTCGATTAAGGTGCTGATGGATCATCCCTTAAAGCAGATGCTATATCGACTTGAAACTTCGAGGAGGTTTTTGAAGTGGAACATAGAGTTGAGTTAGTACCACATCATCTATCACTCGAGGATAGCGATAAACGGGTAGGCGTTGGTGGATTTCATCGTTGAGTTTACCACGCAGGATGGTGAAGAGGAAGAAGATATGATCACACTTTCCTATTGGAAGCTATTTCTGGATGGAGCTTCGAGCGAGCATAGCTCGGGTGTAGGAGTAGTGATTGAAACTCAGTAAGGATGGTCAATTTGTTATGCACTGAAGTTGGAATTTCCCATGACTAACAACAAGGTTGAGTACGAGGCGTTAATAGCAGGGCTGAGGAAAGCAAAGGAATTGGGAATAAGGATGCTGCTTATATTCAGTGATTCCTAGTAAGTGGTTTGTCAAGAGATGAAGGAGTATCAGGCTGAAGGCACAAGACTTGACCCTTACCTGACAAAAGCACTGAAACTATTGGATGATATAGAGCATTACACCGTTACGCATATCCATAGAGAGAAGAACACAAAGGCTGATTCATTGGTTAAACTGGCTAGTTCTGGGGAAGTGCGGATGATGGGTTTAGTTCCAGTGGAGGTTTTGAAGGCTCCAAGTATCGATCAAATGGATGTCGAGTAGATCCTGGAGACATGAAGGAAGAGGAGTCATGGATGACTCCGATCAAAAATTATTTACTTAAGGGAATTCTCCTAAGAAACAAGAATGAACGGAAGAAGCTCCTTTGAAAGCACCTCAGTTTATGTTGCAATAAGGAGTGCTATACAGGAGAGGATTTTCTACCCCCTTGCACATGTGTGTAACCAAGGATGAGGCTAGGAAAATACTCATGGAAGTCTTAGTTGTGGTGATCACACCAGAGGCCGAATGTTGCCAAAAAAGGTACTTCATTACGAATATTTCCAGCCAATGGTAAATCGGGATGTAGCTGATTACACCAAACAGTGCAATCATTGCCAGAGATTTGCAAAGATTCTAAGAGCCTTATCTACAGATTACAGAGCTTACACAAATGGTTAGCCCTTAGCCATTTGTAATTTGGGGATTGATATTATCGGAGTTCTACCAATGGCAAAAGGAGAAGCTAACTATGCAATTATTACGGTGGATCACTTAATGAAGTGGGCTGAAGCGAAATAGCTAGCCATGATCACAACAAAAAAAGTGATCAACTTAATGAAAAGAAGATCAACTGCAGGTTCAGAGTGCTTCAGAAGATTATAACGAATAACGAAACTCAGTTTGAAAGTATCGAGTTTAAGGATTTCTGAAGTCGATACAAGATGAAGAAGAGATTTTCAACGGCAGCACACCCATAAGCAAATGGTAAATTGGAAGCGATGAATAAAATCATCAAATCCACCTTGAGGAAATGGTTAACCAAGCCCAATGGAAATGGGTCGATGAGCTTCCACTAGCATTGTAGGCTTATAGGATGACTCATAAGTCTGCAACTGGACATACACCGTTCGTTTTGGCATACGGATCAAAGGATATAATCTTGATTTAATTGGAGGTCCCTTCTCATCGTAAAAGGCATTACGATCCAAAGATAAATGAGGAACTCTTGCTTGAGAGTCCCTCAAGTTGGTTGATAAGAAAAGGTAGGAAGCAGAATTGAGTGTAGCAGTTACCAGAAAAGAGTAGAATGACACTTTAACACCAAGGTCCAAAACCGTACTTTCGAGGTAGGGGATATCGTTTTGAAATGAGTTCTCTTGAGTACGGAGGCATTTTATCTGAGTTGGGAAGGTGCTTACACAATCAAACGAATGCTTGGAGATGGAATGTTCAAGCTGGCCATAGTTAATGAAACTCAGATTTCGCGAGCATGGAACATCGACTTTCTATGGCACTACTATAATTAGTTTTATTTAGTTTATTTTCATAAATAAGCCACCTAAGAATTTTGGAGGTAACGTATAAGGCAGGGCTTGCCGCAATTTTCATTTATAAATACAATTTGCTTCTTGAACCGTGTTATTATAAGCAAAAAAATTATGTTGCACGATTAGCAGTACAGTCGGGTATAAACTCCTTCGGTCTAGGATTAGAACCAAGGAGGATAATCGTTAGGGATGATCAGATAATTTGACCTTGTCATTGCAAAACCCGTAAACAGTTATAACTCCTCTGGCCTAGGATCAAGACCGAGGAGTATAACTCCAAGGATCGATCGGATAATTCGACCCCGACCTTCAGGAATTTGCCATTTTTGGAGTTAGGCAACGTCAAGAAGGAATGACCACACAGGGGTCGATCGGATAATTCAACTCAAACCTTCAGCAAATTACCGTTGCTTGGAATTTTGTGATATTAAGATGGAATGCTCGGAATTGGACAATTCAAGCATTGGTTTTCGAAGATGAAAATCGGTGCGTGGTTAAAATCCCAACGACTAAGCTTGTAGCTTAGTGGATAAGCTTGGCTGAGGTTAGGCAAGGATGGCCAGCGAATATCCTCAGCAAACATCTGGAACTAGGTGTGACCAGAAGCGGATACCCGGAGATAGGCATCCAAAAGCACCAATTCCTGGATATTTGAACTAGTGTACGGTCAAAACCTTGACGACTACACTTGAGGCCTAATAGGACATGTTTGGTCAAGGATTAGCGAGGATAGTCATCGATGGTTGAAAATAGGTACTACCTGCTTACTCTGGTCTACGTTTAGGGCCGAGAAAGTGACCGGGGGCAATCAGATAATTTGCCCCATATAATTAGAACTCCAATCATGCCCGGTTGCCAGAGAGGTTGGGAACGTCAGGAATTAGACATTCGTATTGCTATTCCTCAGGAATAAGTAGTAGCATGAAACTTGAATTGTTTATAACTTATTGATAGTTGAAGGAAGTTCAACTTAACACAAATAGGAATAACCACGGAGTTGGTTAAAAACTATAGTTTAATTTTGTAGAAAGAAACACTTCGGCTGCTTAAAACGAGGCTAACTAATGAAATATAATTAAGGCAATCGTAGGAATTTTATTCATATGCATAGAGCTGTAGTAAGTAAAGTGTCACATTAAGTAAAAGCATTGCACAAAAATAAACATGTATGATATAAGTGAATTATGATACAGGCGGTTATATTATGTATATGTAGGCAATTGGACATAAGCAAGTACACTATATAAAAGCATGGGAAAGTAAATGGACAGAGGTTGTAGAACAAAAAGGGATATTTGATTACTTAAGATTTTATATACAAAGGTTGCAGGGGCCCCACTCGCACAAGCACAGCCTGTTTTCATCTAAAAGAATGACAAAAGGTACAAAAAAAGAGCCATCTCGCTCGCAAGACCCAGGAATCATCTACTTATTCTTTCCTCTCTTGATGTCCTTGCCCACAGACTACCGGGTGCCTCTTGTGCTTTTGTCCACCCTTGGGTTTCCCTTCTTTGGGAGTGTCACCCTCAGACTTGGCAGTTTCTCCTTCGGTTGTAGCGTGGGGCTCATCAATCTTCTTGGCAAAGGCATCAGAGGATTGGATTTTGAGGGACTTCAGCCTGAGTGAGGGAAGTTTTGTTAAAGATCTTGTTGGTGCAGAACCGACTGACTTTTCAGTACTAGGCTCTATTTTAATTTTGACCTTGGAAGGTTAATCTTCAATCTCTCCACCATGCTGATCTTATCGGTCAGATTTACAGGACGGGTGATAAAACGTCTTCCTCCAGAGATAAGGATTCCTCCAGGTTCTCCAGAGCATCTATCTTCTCGAAATCAGGCCCTGGGATGGAACTGGAGGGAGGAATGGAAATAATAAGTCCCATGGAGACGGAGGTTGACATAGTGAAGATCGTTGTAGAACCCAGGCCTTGGGTGGCCGGTGGCGGAGGAGGAAGATGTGGATGACATACAAGTTGGCAAATTGAATGGTAAAGGCTAAAGATGGATTTATACGAGAAACAGAATTTCTCAAAAATCGATGAAATAAGAGATGCACCTTCGTCCGAACTCGATTGTGAAGTAGGAGATTTAGAAATTTAACCTTCTTCGGGTGAATGCTGGATTGGTTGGTCGACGGGGAGGGGAATATAAGGTTCAAAAAAATGGTCACTGCGGATGCCGAAATGATTTGGGTGGCTTCGTAGGTGACCCCCATGGTAGTAGGAATATCCGTCGAAGGCTCCTGGAATTTTTGAGTTGGAGATTCAGGTTTGACCTGATGCACTTGGACCAGTGAAAGCCTTGACAGCAGCAGTAGAGACGACGGTATCTTCTTCAGCAAGGATGGCCTTTCCTTCCTCAAGTTTAGCTATATCATCTGCATCAAGGTATTTGGTTATTAGTTCTTCTTCAGTGAGGCCTTCGTCGGCTGCTTCGAATGATGTAGCACTTCTTCCTAGGCTTCAGCAAGGGTGATGACATATGTACTCCCGAGCCATTTCAGGTTCTTAAATTGAATTAAGTTGGCAAAGAATTACTGGAGAGTATTGTTCAATTCTTCCCTTTTTTGTCTTTCCCTCATTGAAGTCTTTTATCTCTTGCACTGCAAAGGAACAATTAAATTCCATATCCAACTTTTCGGTTTTCACCAATAGCAGGCTTTCCTCGAGCCTATCCTTTTCCACATGAAGCTTTTGAATCTCGGCTGCCTGCTCTTTAATGGTTTTGTCCTTGGCCCGGACGATTTCATCTTTAGCAGTAAGGGCAAAGCCTTGCTCAACAATCTGCGTTTTCAAAGCAGCATTGTCTTCATTCATAGTTTTTAGCAGATCTTTCAGCACAAGTTTTACGCTGGTATGAGCTTTCCTCATCTCAATTATTAGGATTTTAGCCTTTGACTTGGATTTTAAAGCGACGTCTCTTTTCGCCTTCATCTTCTCCAAGTCTACTTTATACCCATCAAAGAGGCTATGGTAAGTCTTTTTCTCGGATTCAAAGGATTAGATGTTCATATGGTAAACGCGGTTGACCTTGGAGAGGGCATAGCAAAGATTCTTCCACTCATAACCTTGGTCAATGAGCATTCGAGTCTGTTGGAAATCTCGGTCTGCTTCTTCCTGAGGAATGTTTTGGATGTCACGATCAAACATGAAACCATGCAAGAAGATATATGGAAAAGCAACCTGCATGCAGGATGATGGAGCAGAAACAGGAGTTGGAGGAGCAAAGATTCCTTTGGAATAAGGAGGAATGGTTGGGGTTAAGGAGTGAGAACTGGAGATATGTTGGTAAGTAGGTATTTCATTTTTAGAGCGGGGCAAGGGAATGTCAAAAGACGAGCCGCGGAGATCATTGGAGCTCTTATGTCGCTTGTTGTGATTATACGGATGCTTTTCTTCAGCTTGCCCCCTCTTTCTTTGTCTTTCAACCTCATTGGTTTTCCTCTGCTCTTCGCTCTCGTTATTTACGATGAGCTTTCTCTCCCTTAGTTTCCTTCTTTCTACAGTGGCTAGGATGAGACATATATGGGTCAGGGGTCTACCCTCTCGATTCTCCAACGCCATATTTGAGCTTGCCATATCTATCTCTTGTCATGGTACCTGACATGAGAAGAGATATTGTACAAGTTTTGGAATGCAAACCAATGCAGGATGTGTGTTCATAATCCTAGTGAAGTGCATAGAGTGTTGGTGTCCCCTCTAAGTACTTTATGAACCATGTTCGGAAGTAAGTAAAGAAGGAGTCTCGCCACCTTCATGAGGATACCCTCAGATGGGAAGCTGAAGCCAGGAGGAGTCGCATCAGTTATTGGCGACGTGCTCATTTCTACAGTCATCTTCGAAGACTTAATAATTATATGTTTTGGGCAAGGAGAGGCAGGAAGTTCAGTGCCTTCGGGAGACGTCTCACCAAATGATTCGTCTTCCTCTGGACTAACATCATAGTCATTGTTGCCTCCCTTGGCGCTTTCTTTTCCTTTTCTCATTCCTTCTCTATCATCTCTTCTTCCCCTTCTCTTCTCCCTTCATCTTCACTTCCTGATGGAATCGTTTTCATTCTAGTTCCATCAACCTCTCCTCCTAGAATTCACCAGTAGTAGGCTCCTCTATTGCTCTCTCAATAGGTTCGTCTACGTTTTCCATACCCAACAGACATTCAAATTCCCCTTGAAGATTGTCATCGGAGATATGAACAGGGGCAAAAGATTAGGTAGGCATTCTTGAGCTACACGGAGGAGTGGTCATAATAAGAGCAAAGCGTTCAGGATGTAACAAGATGCACTGTCGGGGTTTCTCGTTTGTCAAAAGATATGCGGTGGTGCGATGTTGGAAGCTAACTCTCTTCAAAACCTCCAAGATATCGGCATGCGCCCTACTGATATCTTATGTAGGAATATCTACGAAGGAATTGGATTAAAGTTTAAACACTTAGATTGTAGAAATCCGAGTGCAAAAAGAGAAAGAGAAACTTACCGTTGGAAAGCCATGACCCATTGAAGCCATATGGGCATCGGACGAAGAAATACTCGTTCTTAAAATATGAGCGCATGTTGTGGAGTTTTTTAGACTTTGCATTGGCACTAGGCCTCGATTATCATAAGTGATGGCAAGTCTTTCCTATCTTGATGCTTAGAATGTGGGTTAACTCAGAATAGATTCATGAATAGCACATATAGAGAGCTCATTAGTGAATATCCATTAGGGTGAACTTAGGACGGAGCTAGTCCAAGCTCTTAGAGAATCATGCGTAGGAATGGATTAAAAGGCGGAACATCGTCACCTAAGAACATGTATCGATTGCACGCTGTGTAACCCACTGGAGGGTTTTGTGCCCCTTAGATTACGTCGAGAGAAGCACATCATCTTTAGGAATCCTGTGTTTCTGCATACGTTACGAGCATCTTTGCGATTATAATAGTTAGCACCTGTTCAGGCGGATCGTCCAAAACTCTTAGACTAATATATTCATTCAAAGGAGGAGGTGGATCTTGTGTTGGTGCTACCGGTACGATCATTCTTTGAAGTTATCCAATGATTGAACTCTTAAGTCCAGGAGGTGCAGAGGTCGAAGTCTGAGCAACACTGGACCCAACTTTGGGAGAAGTAGATGGCACGGGGCTAGCCTTGAAATGGGGAGATTAGAAAGTCATTCTAGATAGGAAAACTTAGAATTCAACTCGGTCATGTATGCTTTATTTTGGAATCATATTTCGAATTTAAACCCCTGTGACCGACATCTAGAATCCAACGGATGTCGACGTGTGTTGCCAATCGGATTCTAGATGCGGATCGGCGCTAGTGAAAGTGTTAATCTATGCAATGTGATTCTCGTGTTCCGCTCGACACCGAGTTGAAATTTTAGGCAAAAATTTGAGAAAAAGTAGTGGAAAGGACGTACGTACCTGGTATCGAGAAGAACCGCTCGACACCGAGTTGAAATTTTAGGCAAAAATTTGAGAAAAAGTAGTGGAAAGGACGTACGTACCTGGTTAAAGCGGGTAATAATCTCCAAAGTGCAAGTGTTGTCTTTGGCGTGGAGAATGGAATTTCTACTACTTAAAGCCGTAGAACGGATATCAATAGAATGAAAACTATGCTTTAAAGCAACTCTTGGATAACCAACGGGCATACATGATTAATAGTAAATGCTCGTCTTATTGCAAAGCATGTTTTGTTCTCAACAAAAGCATACTCTGGGGCAAGTGTTATCTAGCTTTTTAAACCAAGCAACATTTGAACGAATCTGGACGTAAGGGCGAAGACAAAACGATTCACAGACTTGGAAACATGCTTGGGAATAATATAGGAAGAAGCTCAAGAAGTTACAAAACAATAGGATTTAAGTGGACCATATGGTACCGAGTACTCTCTTCTCGGTACTGGCCACTTTCCTAGCCCTCTGTGGGACCCCCAAAGCTGCGTTACATGGAAGCTGACAGTTGTGATCGTCTTGAAGTACATTTCTCAAGGAATAGACGGACAACCCCAAAGGAATTCTGGAAGAAGACAAACAAGTACAAGCGGTATCAGAACCCATCGGGAACAACGCAATCTCTAAGGAAAAGTGCTCGGAATGCAACAGATTGGAGATAAAAGACCAAGGAAAAAGGGAGGTTTCCCCATGAAAAATCAAGTCGGTACTGAGTTGATTTTCTTTCTTAGTGGGCCCGCTTATCTACTCCCACACTATCGGCTCTGGATGTGGACACGGTATTTCGTAGGTCCTCGGTTCTACTGGACAGTTCCCTATAAATACAGACCCTATAGCAATTGGAGAATGACTTTTTTTGGCTCATTATCTTCTTCATCTTCTGTCTCTCCTCACCGTAGTCACTAAGGAAGATACTATTGGCTGTTTTAGGCTGTAAGAGCCTGTCAATCCTTTGTTCTAGTATCTCTCAATCAAAATCAATAAAATACAGTGGACGTAGGCCATGGACTGCCGAACCACTTTAAAAACTGTGCTGTTCATTGTGTTTCTCAGATATTTTCTGCTAGATCTATATTATTTTGAAGGACTTTGGGTGTTGCGCCACTTTTGATATCAAAAATACCTTTTTCGGTCTCCTTTCGCAATAAAAAAACGTAATCTTCTTTCCCCAAACTTCCTTTCATTACCTTTCAAATGCCCATTTTTCTTGTTACTTCGTTTCCTAAATAACTTGTGAGAAACCCTAAATGGACAATTATCACCGTGAATATTTAGTACAAAAATAATTATAATAAAAAGTTAGTAAAGTTTGTTTTTGGACAAAAATGCTAGTCTAACTTAAATTGTAAATAAAATTAAAGAAATTCGCATGACCGTCTCTTTCGTAAGTAAAATGTACTTACTTAAGTAAGAGTAGAATTGCTCATGTTTTATTGTTTTTGACCGTTTGTGTTCGCCAATCAATCACAATCATTAAGTGCTTTGTTTAGTTAAAATTAACTTTAGTTAGAACCCAGCTGCACCCTGCCGAACATGGAGCGTATTTTCCATGTTTCTAACTATAAGTAGAAAGAGTGCTCACTACGGGTCTGTTCTTTGCGAAGCGAACGGGACATTTGAATGTGGTATTTGAGTTGGGAAGTTCGTGGAAAGAGGAATGCGTTTGATGATGCGAAAGAAGTATTTGAGCGGAGAATGAAAGAAAGTGGAGGTAGAGAAGGGGTATAAAGAAGAGAAGCTAAGAAAAGTAGCGTAAACGTCCGACGTCAAAGTTACTTTCCCTACCTTTACTCCAACGGAGCTGGAATTGGGGGTTAGACCGTTGAACTTTTGACGTGTCGGATGCGTTCAAAACGGTGATTGAGGAAAAATAAACTGCGAACGGTACCTACACTCTTTTAAGTGAAGCGTTAATGATAAAAATATACATATATCAATAAGATGCGTATTTTGTACCAACAAAAATATATCAGCTAAACATGAAATTGCTCTAAATTAGGGCAACTGTGCATTATTTGCAGGCCAATGATGTTGGAATTGACCATCAAGCACAAAAGAGATGACTTTTTAGTTCCAAAATCATGTCAATATTTACTTGTTCTTTTATGCTTGGATCAATACCACCCTACTTCATTACAAATGACAAATTCATACTTTTTACGACTAAATCAATCTTCCATAATTATGAACAAATTTACACAAACAACAAGACACGCAAAATGTGCGAAGTACTAAAACTGCACCATAACCGGGTCGGATTTTTTATAGTTGGATCCGCACCCGTGTTTTTAAGCCCGTTAGAACTTCTTTTGAGGATAGAGGAAAAGTGCTTTAATTATTTGTTCGATAAAAAAAAAATAGAATAAAAGCAACTTTGGTCAACAGCAACAGCTAGCGAGGTCGCTAGACTGCCCGTTACATGCTTTTTCTTGACCGAAATTTTCCTATAACCCCCTAACTAGTATGTATTTCCACATCAGTCCATCTTTCCTCTAAAAAAAATTTCAGGCAACACTCAAACAATATTCTTTACCCTATTAGACAGAAAAAATAAAATAATTTTTCTTGGTTGATGTACTAACTCGTTAGTTAATTGCTATTAGATGCATAAGATTGTATTTTCCTTCTTACCCCTGACAGCAAATTGGATAAGATAGAGAATCTAATAACGTTTTCTCTAATAATTCCTAGAAAAGCATATAATTATATATAAAATTATAGAAATTAATGAGATTGAAACCGCTATCCACTGTGATAATCCGTGGGTCAATAGTGAATTACAAACAATACAAGGGGCACTAAAGATACAATACACAATGCAATACTAGTACATAAAATAAGTAAAACAAGCAGAAATGATGACACAACGTTAACAAAGTCTTTGCATGGGGCCACACCAAATCACAACCGTCCATAATAGAATACATGTACATCGCTACACATAAGCGACATTCTTTTGGAATATTTTAATGCACCCCCTAATCAACTGCGAATCTATTATTTTAGTCCCTCATCTTCTTTTTTCTCCATAGACCATGCTATATAATCATATATTATAATGTGTATAAATAACTTAGAAGTAAATTATATTATATTATTATATATTGTTGTTATGCAAATTTTTCTTCCCTTCACACTTTCTATTTTCATGGCAGCAATCTAGGGTTTCCCCACATCAAATCCAAGGTATTTCCCCTATTTCTTCTTGTTTTTTCAAACTTTGATTATTGTCTTTCTTTTTTGGTAAAAATCATGATGTGCCTTTTTGTTGTATGATGGTAAGATTTCATGCAAGAATTGAAAGATCTTCCCTTGTTAAGCATTTATTGTTCCCTTTTGGGTTTTGTTATATTATAAGTTCATTTATTTGCTGCTATTCATGTCTATTATTTCCATTCTTAGCTTAATCTTTTGAAATATCTCACATGGGTTTGTTTTGATTTCCATTTTTCTTGTAGCCCTTTCGATGGGTTTGTCCAAAATTGAATGATGAAGTGGATCAAGCTGCAAAAAGTTTGAGCTTTTTTTTTCCCCTTCTGTAGATATTTTTCACTCTTTGGTAGAATTACTACTTAATTTAGTTAAGAATGGAAGAAGTAGAAGAAGCAAACAGAGTAGCTCTGCAGAGTTGTCATAGACTTTTAAGTCACTTAACCAAATCTCAAGATCAAGCACAGAACAGAAACTTAACTGTAGAAACCAATGAAGCTGTTTCCAAACTCAAAAGAGTAGTAACTTTGCTCAATAATGGAGTTGGTCATGCAAGATTTAGAAAATCAAAGAAAAACCATTCATTCAATCACAAAATCTTTCTAGATAATCCATTGTCCTCATCCAATCCTACTCCAGCCATAATTGGCACTCCAATTCCAAGAAACTTTCTTACAATTTCAACCCCTGAACTGGATTCTTCAACTTCTAAAACCCAAATTCCTTTATTAGAGCAATTAGCTTCTTCATCTTCGCATAATTTTCAATACTACCATCATCAACAGCAACAGCAGCAGCAGCAACAGAACACCCACCAAAGAATTCATCAGATTCAGCATCAGATGAAGCTTCAATCAGAGATGTTTAAGAGGAGTAGCAGTAGTAGCGGAATGAACCTTAAATTCGATAACTCTAGTTGCACTCCTACCATGTCATCTACTAGGTCGTTTCTTTCAAGTTTGAGCATGGATGGAAGCGTGGCAAGCTTAGAAGGGAAGCCATTTCAATTGATAGGCGGGTCTCAGTTGTCAGAACCCGTTAACCTTAACACGGCCAATAAGAGGAGGTGCACCGGTCGTGGTGAAGATGGTAGTGGCAAATGTGCGACTAGTGGAAGATGTCATTGCTCGAAGAGGAGGTTTATATTTCGAATTCTTTTCTCTTAAAGATAAATGTTTTAATTAATGTATAACAGATACAATGACATATGAGATTTTGATAACTTTAATGTTTTTGTTATTGTTGTTTTGTAGGAAGATGAGGGTTAAAACGACAATTAAAGTTCCTGCCATTAGCAACAAGCTTGCGGATATCCCTCCTGATGAGTATTCTTGGAGGAAGTATGGGCAAAAACCCATTAAGGGATCTCCTCATCCAAGGTATTTTAAGCACATACATTTCTCGCAATATTTTATACTTTCATATGTTAGTATTTCATCAAGAATTGGTAGTTTGTTTAATTACACATGATCTTTGATACATGATCAATTGTTTTACTACTATATCGCATAGAAACGATTAGGACATCAGTTTTGTTTGAATACAATCAAACTTTTGATCACTACCATTTTTTGTATGCGGCATTAGTTTCATTTATAAAAAACATTAGGAAATTTGATACTATATCACATAGAAACGATTCATAATGCACAAAATTTGTGTAGGGGATACTATAAATGTAGTAGCATGAGAGGATGCCCGGCTAGGAAGCATGTAGAGAGATGCTTAGAAGATCCATCTATGCTCATTGTGACATATGAAGGAGATCACAACCACACAAGGCTACTCACTCAATCTGCTACTACTTAAGCGAGGCAAATACATATGAGACAAGGACATGGATAAATTTTCTCAGTAAGAAATGCTTATTTTTATCTAACAAGGGGTGGTGGTATATTGATAGTAGTAGTAGCAGTAGAGGTTGAAGGAATAGAAGTCACATAATGGACAGTATGCTTCATTTTTTTTTATCAAGTTTGTCATGAATTTCATGTTTTTGTAACTTGTTGTATGTATCATTTCCGCCATGATCTGAGCGTCAAATGGCTATGTGGGGGGATGAACTTTGTCATATTTTACAATGTTGTTTAAATTTGCATTTTAGTACTTTCTTGTATTGGTTTATTTCAGTCCTTGACTTCAGTGTATTTCTTTGAAACATCCTCATTGTTTACCTTTGTGTCTCTATGTGCAGTACCTACAGTACCCTGCTTCGATTCCAAAATTGCTCTATTTGTTTATATTTACGTTGTGGTTGGTACATGGTTTTAAATGATATGCAATTCTTGTTATTTTTTAACTTCTGGAAATGAAGCAGTCACTGCCTAATATTGTCAGATGTCAGTAGAGTTTAACAATTAACATGTTGTGTGTTCTCACAAGCTACAAATTTACTCTATTTTCCTGTTCTACTCTCTATTTTGATTTTCGTTTCTTTAGCACTATAATTTTAATGGTTTGGAAAGTGCAACGTTTGAAAAATCTGTATATAAAAAAGAGAAACTTCTTTTACTATTTCGAATGCACTCTTAATACCACCACCATTTTGGCTTTATTACACTTAGTTTACCTTCTTTTAGCTAAAACCAATACTTGATCACAAGAAACTAAAAACCAAATGCATTATAGCTCTTTGTTTAAGTTTCACTTTTGTTGACTTAGGTTGATTCATTCAATGGCAAAGGACAAAATAATATAAAATAGGAGCTACATGAATATTAAAAGCTAGATTTGTATGTAATGGTTGAACTACCACTCAATGGTATCTTATGCAACAGGGGGCCCAGTGGGCCATGATCAAATTGTTGCTTCTCATAAAATATATTATGATACTTCGGCATCATGTTAATTTCTAAAGTCAGAATATTGATTGAGTTGAATTGAATTGATTTTAATCATTAATTTTAAAATGAATAAGTGGAGATGGTAGGATCATATCATCAAAATATTATCATGTTGCTAATCAAATAATTGTTAAGTGGTGGAATTTTGAAAAGATTACGAGTTTAGAGGTTGTCATTTTCATGCATAGATGCATCACACTCCACCAACATATTCTTCACTAAAAAACATCATCAAATATTTTGATATTGTGTGATGTCATTAGATCACTTGTGCCATGAAGTGCAACTCTATCTAATGCAATTAATCAACCATTTATTTACTAGCCTTTTAGGTTGTTTTTTAATTTTTTTATAAAATAAATAAATAGATTTTCCCCCCTTTTTTGTCAAACCACTAGGATATAAAATGGGTAGAATAATTTCTCCTAAAACAAAGCAAAAAAGCAACAATACATAGGTATTGCTTGCAAGGAGAAGCCTAAACCAAAAAACTTGGTACATACATAGAACTATATGTATACAGTGATAACCAACTCATTGTCCTAAGCCTACGCCTAATGGTTGCTTGTCTTGAGTGAGCAATGAGCCCTAAAGGAAACGTTAAGGACACATGATCCTAATTCATGCCTAAAAGTCCACTTAAAAAAACTTGTAAAATAAGGCACCGTAGGGGTGTACAAAATTGAGATGGATATGGGCAAATGCTCACTATTCCTTTTCTGTTTTATCTGGAAAATCCTGAAAAGGCCAAAAACGACCATTTTGTTTTTTTCCATCTCGAATCAATCTTCAAATCATAAAACTGAAAAGTAAAATAAGTTAATAAAGATTTGCTCAAACACTCGTAAGCTCATCATCTATCGTTTGATTCGAAAGAAAGATAATAATGAAACAGAGACCCTTATCCTTATGATGCCAAGCGCTAGTTTGTTCCTATACTCGTGCAATTATGATCTAAAAGAATTCGAAGACTTGAACTTCAACTCTTCTCTATCTTTTAGGTAGCCTTCCAATTGTTCCTTATTGAGGGAAGGCTCGTTCTTTAATTTTGTTCAAGTGATCGGTGCTGATGGGAAAAAATGACAGAGTTATTGATATGCCGTATTTATTTAATTTTATTAAATAACTCTGATCAACCTTGTTCATAACGAAAGTACCTTTTTTTATTTTCTTTTGAAAAAAAGAAAAGAAGTAGGGAAAACCTCTTGAGGTTAGAACATGCAAAATTCACATTTAAAGTCGATGGTTCAATCCTTACTTACTATATATTTTGTGGGTGTTTAACAAAGTTCAAAAATAATTATTATATGTTAAAAACCCCATTAATGCTCTCAAATAAGTCTTTAGATTAGAAACTCATTAGAGACAATTTTACGATGGGGTTTTGCACGGAAGGTCCCTATTTCTGTTGTTGTTGTAAGAAAAGTCCATTTAGAAATGAATATGTAAATTAGGTCTCTGTTTTTTTTAAATAAAAAAACGCAAGTTAGCTTGCGCTTTTTAAATATTAAATATTTTTTGAAAATTTCAAAAAAATTTCAAAATGAGAAAGCGCAAGCTAATTTGCGCTTTCTTGATAGAAAGCGCAAGTTACCTTGCACTTTTCAAAAATTTCAAAATCAGAAAGCGGAAACTAGCTTGCGCCTTCCTGATAAAAAGTGCAAGTTAACTTGCGTTTTTCAAAATTTTGAAAATTTTTAAAAATTTTCAAAATCTCGAAAAAAATTCCAAAATCAGAAAAGTGCAGGTTACTTGCATTTTCTGTCATAAAAGTGCATGGCACCTTGCGTTTTTTATTTTTCAAAAATAGGGACCAAATTTACATATTCATTTCTGCACGGACTTTTCCTATAACAACATCAAAAACAAAAACAGAGACCGGAGACTCTTATCTTGTTTTATGATTCTCTTCTATAACAATAGAGACCATATTCAGTGTCTCAAATACATCTTTAATACAGTTCTTATTATAAAGCAACTAAAGACAACAAATGCAACATAATGTTGTTTCAATTTCATTTCAGATTAATGAAAAAACAAAATATAGTATTAAAATCAACTTATAGAATGATAATGAATAAATTATCAGTACACGAGAAAAAGAAATAACCAACTATCATTTGCTAGAAAAAACAACATGTATAATATCCAAATTACGGTACCATGACTAAAAAGCGTGTTTAAGTTATATATCCATTCTAAAGTTAACAAAAAAAAATGTAAACAAAAGTAAACATAGAATTAAAGTTCAAAATGAAAGTCATACAACAAGTATTTATGATGGTTCCAATCATTCCAATATAGCATGAATGAAGGGGACCAGATCACCTGACCAAATGCCCCCTGTTCCCATGTGTCAAACCAATCAAAACACAAAATTTTACCAAAAAAAAATCCATTTTCTGTCTTAGCTAAACGATTTTTTTGCAAAATTTCCACAAAACCAAGTGTTATGATTGGCTGCCTCATGGAGACGGGGCATTTGTTCCAGGTGATCTGCTCCCTAAATGAAGTCATATAGAAATTCATACAACTGGTTTTCATGATGGTTCCAATCATTCTAGTCATACAACATACTTGATATTTTTGAAATTTTGAGAAACTAGCATGGATGAAACTTTCATGTATCATCTTCATTTTGAGATAAAATGTTTTCACGATGGTTCGATGCTTGATTGTTTCCAAATTGATTATTATAAAGTTTGATCTTGTATTATATATTTTAATATTTACATGAAATATCTAATTATTACAGAAAGTTTCCAAAAGTTGATTGAAAACGCACATTCAGAGTTTGATATTGATCAAGTGTTTGTTGACAAGGAATCAGTGGTTGTGGCAGTTGATAAAGGGACCGAGAAACCTGACTTGATGGTTGTGAGATATGATTAGGAATTTGTACAAATGGTCGATTACGTGGTTGAGGGATTTGTCATGCGAGAACAAACTTGGAGGTTGTACAAATGGCCGAATAGGAGGTTGCAAGACTTGACATAGTTGTTGTGGAAAGGGTTGGGTAGGTGATGGTGGGCATGGCCGAATAGGCAGTTAGGAGATTTGACTTGGAAGTTATACAAATGGCTGACCCGATGAATGTGGTATCTGACCAGACAATTGGATGAACGTCCATGATTGTTTGTTTGTGCTTCGGAGATTGGTCAGGTTAGTTGAACCAAACAAGCTAGTTACTATCAATCACGCGTCTCTTTCGATTATTGATTTAAGCTCTGATGTTAATGACATGCCAGAGAACATAATAGGTTGTTCTGGATTTGTACTATCTACTAACAAGTTGGATTGAAAACCATTTTGCAATATAGTACTTACATAAACATAAGATGCTCCATAAGCTCTTCCTCTTATAAGACCTCCAGATGACTCAACCCAAAGTAGTGGATTCCACATAATTTCATCTTCTTGTAGCTCATCTTTTTCTTCATGTATGTTTCCTAAAAAAGTTTAAGATTGTAAGAACATGTAGCATATATCGGGCAAATAACATAATAACAAAAAACTTACTATATTGCCTTATTGCATAACAATACAATTACAATACACAACGAAATAACAACTATTTAAAAAATAACAATCATTATCAAATGTTTGCAACTAATTATTATCATATGCTAAACCTTATTTAGTTAAACCATTCACGTGTGGCCAGATCCTTTTTATTAGTATTAATGTCATTTTTTCAATTTCAAGTGTCATTTAAAGCTATCTTAATGAAATCTTTGTAGCTTTGACCATGAATGCTGTACTTTGGGCATTAAAACCATATTAACTATCTAATAAGAAATAGGTTGCCAAGAAGCTAAGTTTATATATTCTATGTCAGTTCACATATTCAAGAAGCTATGTTGATAATTCAATGTATATATAGTGGATGCAACAAATGACTATATCTGAGAATGGTATAAGACTATTGTCTCATGATTGTTAGAACTACCAGTCTCTATGAAACAATTATAAATAGCCAAGCTGTAAATTGTGATGTATAACACTATTAAGTAAAATTAATATTAATGTGATCATATATCTTGTAATACATGTTTCACAAGATATGAAGCATGGTAATTTTAAAAGTAAAACTTGAATATGATCAGTAAATTTAATTAACCATTAGCATATGGTGTTATGCATCACATTAATGCGATCATAAAATGAATAAAAGTATTTGGGATTTAAATTTTATGTCGAGTAAATCTAATGATTAGACTTATGTTGAATTTTAAAGTAAAATTTAACCCCACATGGGTAGCATAAGTTAGGACATGCGACGCTCACATGTAGAGTCAAGGGTTCAACTTTTGCTAACTGCGTATCCTTATGTGAATAGAACTAAGTTCAAAAAAATAAAAATAAAGTAAAACTTACTTCTGATCTTTAACTTTAACTAATTAATGGTACCATTGATGAGATGCATATGTAAAAGCTATAACAAGTGACCTCTACTTATTGAAACTTGGTATGTTCTCCCAGTTTATGAACTAATTGCTTACTTGCATTCGTTGGTCATATTATACTACAATCGTTTGATATTACTTTTGGCACATTTGGATGTATATTACAAAGATAAGTGGCATTATATTTTAATTTGGTATACATACCTAATGCATAACCATTGTCAATAAAAAATGAGTATATATAGTAGATAACCCGTCGTTGTATCACTTGAATTCTTAGTCAGTGATAGTTAGTTTTGCAATATGACTGTATCATCACAGTCATTATTATCTAGTTTACCAATGGACTAATGCCCCATACAAGAAGTTCGATGAAACCATTATTACAAGTAAATGAAATGGATTTCTTTTTTTTTTGAATCATTTATAAGGAAGAATGAAGGTATTATTTCCTTCATCACTGTCAATCTTATATTGTAAATATTTAATATAACAGTAAAGCACCACCAAGTCCAGTTCACATTGGTAATATAAGTTGCATTAAGAGACACCATAGATGGACATGCACCGTAGATGGTTAATTTATTCTGATTTTCACTTAAAAAGAACTGAAAAAAACTTAAAAAGTTTAAAATAACTCACATATACTTTTCGTGACTTGTTGTTGACGAACTCACAGGCTGATATGGAGGCACACTTTGCTTTTCCCTTTTCCTTCGGTTTTTCTCTTTTAGTATGCTAAGCCAAGAAACTTTCTTGGAAACTCACTAGTTTATTCATCTCAATTTCCTTTAAATAATAGCCAATATATCAGATGAGTATAAATATTACTGAAAAATACAAACTAGTGTTTGAAGTTGCATTAAAACAGTAATCAACTATTTATTACATTAATTTGCTATCTTTATACCGAAAAACTAATATAATGCTAAATTTCTAAATATGACATGTGACGTTCATGAATAGTTGGTAATTTAAATGCTAGACTACTAATCTTGTAGAAATTTTGGTCCATGGATTTAAAGATGTTAAGAAGTTGACTTTGGAATTTTTTTTGTGGGATTTTGGTCAAGATGTGAATATATTCTTAGGTTAGCTTCTATCTATTGCTTAAAAATATTGGAGTTAACTAATTAGCACTAACTTATTATGGTTAAGACAATAATGATATACTTTTGTTCAAAAAGAAGACATAAAAGGCAGGGAACTTATCTTCAAGGAGGTAGGCCATGAACCCCTCCTGGTTACTAGAGAAGTCGTCAGAAATCGCTCGAGCTCGTCATGTAATGGTAGCTGACAAGAGTAGGAACCGAGCATCTTCGACTATAGTAGCAAGATGATCTTTCAAATGTCAAATCTGACAAGATGTGGAGCTTTCGATGGTGAGTTGACAGAGAATAGGATGGAAATTTTGCCATGTTAGATCTAGAAAGCGAATAGATATGAAGTATTTATGGAATCCCCAAAAGTAGTTAAGGCGGTGGTAGGTTATTCTACTTTATTAAAGAGACCTATCTTTTCCAGTTTGGACACAGTCGTTTTGTTTTATTCGTCTCCTTTTGTTATTTATTATCGTTGAGCTTTTAAGGGAAGGTATGATGGTTTTTGAGTAAGATCATTTTACACCGCTCTCATGACTATTTGTTCCATGATTGCTCATTATTTGTAATTGTTCTATTTTTCAGTAAATTAAATACCCGTTTCAAAAAAAAGTTATACTTTTGCTTAGGCAGATTATTGTGAATGAGGATAAAAGTATAAAATAATTATGCATAAGAACATAACTACTACAACATATGGATCAAAACTTTTTTCCCACTTTCCATACATATCAACCTATATATATGGTTTATTACTTTGTTTTCATGCCTATTTTTTTTGATAGAAAGAAATCTTTTATAGTTAGTTATATAAGGGATAAATTTTGGATCTCAAATAAATAATATAATCTGAACTCAAATATGAGTTTGAAAAAACACAAAGAAATGCATTGAAACATGTATTTATTTATCTTTAATGAAATACTTACCACTTGTGCTTCATGTGAAACAATGGACATAGAACCAACGGTGTGTGTGTGATGTGTATGCATTCCTTCTTTTGGTGTCAAACGATGAGTCTCATCTTCTTACATGTATCAGCATATGTACTTTTATGCCATTTTGTATCATTTTATTCCATATAGCTACTTGGATCCATCCCGAAGGGGTGTCTCGCCAATCAATCATTACTCTGGTTTGCCTTAATCTTTTGGATCTTTTTTGTGCACGATTTAATTTATTTTTAGTAAGATATACGCTACTTCCTTTTGCCATATCTGATAAAACTTATGCTCATAAATAGTGTTGTAAGTTATGCTTTCTACCAAGAATGCAAGATAATTAAAAATAAATTTATTACTATTATAATTAATCTACTTTAATACTAACCAAATATTGATGTAGAGGAACTTTAAAAAATGTATTCCATTTTTTAGTAAATCACATTTTCCAAATAGATCTAATAAGACATGCATCGGATTTATTCTTAAATCTAAGACAAGCGAAAGAAATATACACGATTCAACATATATTATTTTGTAATGTAAACATAAAATTATGTATTTTTGCTGAATTCCTCTCCATTCAAGTGGCCTTTTTTAGGTAAGAGGATCGACTAGCTCCTTTTATTAGTTATGTTTTTTGCCCCTTCTCCTTCCACCCCATATTCTCTAATTTTAGATGCATTATTTCTCTCTTAGATACCTATTTCTCCTTTGAAACCTTGCTCCCCTCCAACTCCCACAACATCTGCTACTCTATCCTCGAAGGTATATGAGTGTGATCTTACTTCTCTTTCAACATACTGCTCCCCTCCAATTTCCACCACATGTGTAATTCTATCCTCAGATATGTATAATAGGTTTTCATCAATTTTAGATAATCTATCATTTCGTCCAGATTGCCTAGAAGATTGTATGCACCCTATTCTAGTTACCCTTCCCAAGTGATGTTGAAGCATACCTTCCATTATACCTTTACAAAGTAGCATAGAGCAAGATCTCATCATTATTATTAGTAGTGTATTAAAACACACAATCAACATTATAAGAAGCTACAAATATTTTTTAACTATTTGTAGCATTATTCTATTATATATCACCATTAAAAATATACCAAACCGCAAACTTTTATTGTAAAAAATAACAAGCAAAATAATACTTTGATTGGCATATTACATTTAGATTATGATAATTTATTTTAAAGGAGTTCAAATTTAATTTAAATTAAATATATTATAATGAGCGTGTCAAATATGTTCATATATGTGTATAGTGCAAGTGCAATATATAAACAGTGCACATAGTTAATACGTACGTCTATAGGTGTTGGGACTTACATCACAACAGACACATTTGTCCCCTTTTGTATGCTTTTGTTGTCCATAATTTTTTCTTAAATATATATAATAACAAATATATATATATATATATATATATATATATGTATATATGTGTATGTGTGTGTGTGTGTGTGTATATATGTATATGCGTATCTGTATGTATGTATGTATTAAAGTTAATTCTGACTATTTTATATGTTTTGAAATCTAAAACTAACGATTTGAAATCTAGTATTAACTTAGGAAGAATTTAGAATTAGTTTAATGATTTACACAAAAGTCCTATTTATAAACTTTGAGTTGAAAAATCATACGCAAACACACATAGATATGCATACAAACATACATAGTACACACACACATGTATAAATAATCATGAACTATAATTAAAATTTAAAATAACATATATATGTAAAATTTGTAACATTATAAGTTTTGAAGTTTAAAGTTAACAAATCGAAGTCTAGATTTAACTTAGTAAGGATTCAAAATAGGTTTATGATTCTGTACAAATATCCGCTTATGAATTTTGAATTGAAACAACTTTTAAACATATATGTAAATAATAAACAAATGAATTTTCATACAAAACCAACAAACATACAATATATGTATTCAATTTTATGAAGGTTCCAAGTAATCAACATATGTAGCTTACTTATGGTAGTGTATATAATTTTTGTAACAAGAGTGATACTCAATTTAAAAAGAGCTCTCATTTTTGTAACATATGTAGCTTACTTATGGATCAATTAATTAAAACTAGTTTCCAATCCAAAATGGTATTCTTTTTTATTTAAACGTTGGTTTCTAAAACAATAATAAAATTAGGCCGGGCAACTTTGACATATATAAATTCATTGTATAATGTTAGGGATATAAACTATACATACAAGGCGAAAAAAATAATCAAATGAGATGTAGCATATATGGGATCTAAATTGTATTAACATTATTTATTACATAATCAAATAATAATAGAAAATTATCTCAAGATGTAGCAAATAAAATCATGCCTTGAATGAAAAAAAAACTCCTAGATTTGATTGAATCGACTTTCGCATTTTGCAAGGATCTAGAGACAAACACCACTTTGAGTATTTTGTTTTATTTGAATTTTATTTTTGAGAATTTTATGCCATTGCGGCCATGGAATTTTTGGCAGAGATCCAATGAAGAGAGAAGGGGGGGGGGGGAGAGCACAAAAAACAATGAATGAATTTGTTTTAAGATGGTAATAAAGGGGAATAAATGCTAGAGATATTTTGCCTTATTTTAGTTACTCCTTTGCCTTTTCAAATTAGATTTGAATCCCTTCCTTTCATCCCTTTGACCAACCATAAAAGAGGCAAGATATGCCTAAAATATTCTCAATCCCATTTAGTAATTATCTATTTAACTTCAATTTAAATATTATATCTATATAATATATTGATAAGCGAATATATAACTTTTATATACGCATTTCATTAAATACTAATGGCAGTCAAAAATCAAATAAATATTAATAATTAATAATTCATAAATACTAATTAATTTAATTAATTTACAGCGATTGTAAATTAATTAAATCATGTGGTTTAATCAGAGTATTCATCATTATGGTTGTGCGACTCAAAGGTGTAAATTCTGTCTACGATTAATATTAATTTTTTGAATATTAATATTTACATGTCACCTTAGCTTGTGGTATGACAGTTTGGCCAAATTTGTTGCCTGCACATCTTTTCAGTAAAATCCAATTTTACATTTATAAGCCGTGTCCCCTAGTAATGATTATTTACACCAATTCTCTTTGTTAACACTATATAACATTAGGACTTATGAAATTTGATTTTGGTTTAAACTCAAACATCGTCCGCATTCAAATTGAATAATACAAACAAAAATCCTTGGTTTAATAATATTTATTATAGATTATGTTGCTCTGGCCAGAAAATTTGACTTTGAATAGACTGTAGCTGACCGCGATACTAACCTCATATAACCGAGGAGACAAATTCTCTACTTAATAGTATTTCACTTCCAATTATTCAACTCAGACCCAATTTTAGTCATTCGATGGACGTTATGTCATGATTTAACTATAATCAAAGTGGAGTGTTCAACCACATTCTCTAGTCAGGAGAACCATGTAATATCGTCGCTTCAAGATTCTCTTTTTGACCTTAGTTATATTAACTATCATTCCACGATTATTTAATAACTATCAGTATGTAACCCCTTGATTCACCTAGCAAACATGAGTATTACACTTCCCAACATTTGAAGAGCATTACATATTTTAGTCTTAATGGATGTATTGATATCCTATCTTGAAACATCTTGAATAGGAATTTTAAAATAATATGTTCTTTTTAATGTGATAAAGTTCTCATGATTACAACACATTGTAATTACCATCACATAACATATCATTTAAAGATTTTCTATTTAATATACTGGAATTAAATAATTAATTAACATATCACAATATGACAAGTATATAATAGAAAGACAAACATCTTTTATTTCGAAAAAGATTTTATTACAAAGTTAATAATGTAAAATAAATTATAGAATTGCCCCTAGGGCATACCCCTAACTCTATCAAACTTGCACTTGCACTTGGGGTCAATTATAGTATCTTAATCTCATCTCTTCAATCAGATTACCTAGAACTGATCATGCCCGTCCCTTCGTGAATAGATCTGCTATGTTGTTTTTTGTATCTACCCTATCAATCACAACTTCTTTATTAGCGACAAACTCTATAATAAAGTGGAAATTTTACATATGTGCCTTGACTTCTTGTAAACTCTGGGTTCCTTTATGATCCGCATCACATTATAATTGTCACACAACAATGTCATTAGATTCTTAATGTTTGAAATCATCCTTAGCTCAGTCATGAATTTGCGCATCCAGACCGCTTCTTTAGCTGCTTCATTGAGGTGGTGTATTCAGCCTCCATATTTGAATCGGCTCCTTTTTCATGTTTGTAACTTTTTCAAGTAACAGCTTTACCATTTAATGTAATACCATAATCATTATGGACTTACTATCTCGATATCAATCTAAAAGCTAGAATATGTATATCCCTTCATGAGGAGGTATTCATTCTTGTAAATGAGGAATAACTCTTTAGTATTTCTTAGGTACTTAAGAATATATTTTATACGATCAGATGCTTCTCACTAGGATTAGATTGGCATCGGCTTACGCATCTTAATCATAAGCCTCATCCAATCTAGTACATAACATATCATACATTATGGAACCGATGTCAGTTGCATATGATATCCTCTTCATACGCTCCTTCTTCTCATCAGTATGAAGAACATCCTTTTCAGAAAGGACAATCCTAGATTATGTCGGAAAATTTTTGTGTTTGGAATTCTCCACATCGAATCTTTTAACTATGGTATCTATGTACAGGGATTGAGACAATCCCAACAATCTCTTAGGTTTATCTTTATATATATTAATACCAATTATGTAAGCTGCTTCTCCCAAATCCTTCATGGAGAAGTTATTGGATAACCATGATTTTACTAATTGCAATAATAGGATGTCATTTCCAGTTTCCAACGCATATCCCCAATAAGAAAGAGGTAACTGAACTTTACTCATCATGGAAAGAACCATATCTAATAGGGTTCGATTCCTTTTTTCTGAAGCACCATACTATTGAAGTATTTTAACCTTATGGTTCATTTAATTTCAACATCATTCTTATATTCTTCGAATTTCCCAAAGACGTCAGATTTCATAAGATACACATATCCTAGTCTCAAGAAATCATCAGCAAAAGTTACAAAGTAAGAAGAAATATCTTTAGTAATTATAGGCATTGGGCCACATACGTAAGTATGCATGACACCCAAGAGTTCACCAATTCTATCGTTGCTCCCACTAAAGGGGTGCTCGATCAGTTTCTCATTTAGATATGACTCGCAAATATCAAATAATTCAGAATCAAATGATGGCATAAAGCCTTCGATTTTAGTTTATATAGTCTTTTGTCACTGATATGACATAACCTACAATGCCATATATAATTATTATTTATGTCAACATTAGAAGAATTATTAACAACATAAATTCATTTAAGATTAAATGCATAAATGCCATTATCTGGAACATTATCACATATATTATTTTTGATAGAGTTAGGGGTATGCCCTGGGGTCAATTATATAATTTGTTACATATGTCTAACTCGATAGCCAATCTTGTTCATAATAAAGGTGTTTGATTTCTGTTATATGCTTTGTTATATTGTGATATAATTAAATAAGTAATTAATTTAAAGTATATTAAATAAAGAATCCTTAAATGATATGTTATGTGATAATAATTACAATGTGTTGTAATCATGAGAATTTTATCACATTAAAAATTAATATATTGTTTTAAATATTCCTAGTCAAGATGTTTTGGGAAAGGATATTGATTCTTTCGTTGAGACTAGAATACGTAATGCTCTCTAAATGTCGGGTAGTGTATTACCGATGGTTGTTGGGGGTACCAAATGGTTACGTATTGATAATTATTGGATAACTATGGAATGACTCAGTTGGGAGTTTTCTGTTGGTTATTATAACTAAGGTCAAACAGAGAATCTCAAAGTGATGGTATGACGCAGTTCTCTCCATGTGAGAATAACGTTCAACTTTAATATGGACACTCTACTATGGTTATAGTTAAATTGTGGCATGATGATCCATTGAAAGACTATAGTTGGGTCTAAGTTGAAGCATTAGATATGCAAAACTATTCAATAGAGAATTCGTCTCCACAGTTATAATGGGTTAGTATCACGGTCAACGGTATTCGACTCAAAGTCAAAGTCTTTAGCCAAGTAGTGCGGTTAATAATAATTTTTAATATTAATGATCCAAGGATTTTATGTTAGGAGTAGTCAAGTTGAATGTGGACGATATTGGAATTTGACCAAAACCAAATTCCACAAGTCCTCAAGTGACATAATTTTGACAAAGAGAATTGTTGTGCATAATCATTGCTAACAAGTACCACTTATAATTTTAAAACTTGAATTTTAATGAAAACACGCGTAAGCAATAAATTCAGGTAAATTGTCACATCACTAGATAAGGTGACGTGTGAATGTTAATATCGAATTATTTTATACTAATCACTGACTTATTTTACACCTTGAAAAACACATTCACAATGATTAATACTCTAAAAAACCACACTATTTAATTAATTTATAACCATTGTAAATCAATTAATATTTATGAAATATTAATTATTAAATTTTGTTTGATTTGTTTGAATAACACTGGTATTTAATAAATTGCATTATAAAAGTAATACATGCCCGTATCGATATACGATATCGATAGAATATTTAAATTGTATTTAAATTGTTATCCCGCCTTTTGGCAAGGCCGTGACACCAAGAACTTGACTAGGGACCGAAGATAGTTTGTCTAGAAAATCGATTACATGTAGGTTCACTATGGATATCGACGATTTTTTTTCGAGTCCGGATCGAGCCAGAATTGATATGACATGACAACCTAAGCTATGAAAGTCAAAGTTCCAAATCTCAAGTCAATCCGAGTTCGTATGCTCAAGTTGTGAATGATACAAAATTGGTTAAGAACAGGTTCCTTCGACTCGCTCCAGTTCGAATCCATGGGGAGTGCAAATTTCGACTTGCTCTGCAACAAACAGAGGTGACAACTTTGACTCGCTCCACAACAAACAGAGGTGACAACTTCAACTCGCTCCATCTGCTTACTTTGACTCGCTCCGTTTGCCTACTTCGACTCGCTCCATTTGCCTACTTCGACTCGCTCCGTCTTCTTACTTCAACTCGCTCCATTTGCCTACTTTGACTCGCTCCATCTGCTAACTTTGACTCGCTCCATTTGCCTACTTCGACTCGCTCTGTCTGCTTACTTCGACTCGCTCCGTTGGCCTACTTCGACTCGCTCCGCATCTCTCAGAAAACAACTGTTCAACTCCATCTGGTTCGACTCCATCGAAGAGCTGCATTTCGACTCGCTCCACTTCATATCCATCCGAAGTCTTCCACCTCCTATCGATTCGAACAAGACAACACATATGCCTCGACACGAAGGGGACTGCTGCTGAACCGATTCGAAGTGATCGAGTCAAAGAGCGAGTCGAACAGAGCAGCCAACGAAAGATCTCATCTCGTATCGATCATATCTCCTACTCTACAAGTCCAAATGCTATGAAATTTTCATAGAAGACTACGTGCATGCTAAAGAATGTCCACGCCAAATTTCGACTCCATTGGATGAAATCTTGACCGAGTCGAAATCTGTTCGTGTCGATCACGGATCGGAGCGAAACTTCACGGGCTTGGGCGTGCGGGCCTGGTCACGTGCCAGAGAGGGTCTCCCCGAGATCTGAGTGAAATATCAACCTCCTACACCTATAAATAGACCCCAAAGCCAACAGAAAAGGGGTTCTTCTTCTTCTTTGAAATCTCCAACGCCCAGACTCCGCCAGATCCAGATTTAGACTCCATTGCTGCTGCTACCAACGAGATTTACTGCTGCAAATCATAATCATCTGCTATAACTTACTGAATTCACTTGTAATCTTCAAAGAAAGATCAATAAAGCTAACAACTTCATAGTGGACGTAGGCGATACGCCGAACCACTCTAAATTATTGTGTCTCTGTCTACTTCTTTCCGTTTTAAGTTTATTATTCTTCACTTTTTATCCTCTACATTACTTAGATCTGAGATCTGTGATTATATATTGCTGATTTGTGTTCATACACTGGTGCTTTCACGATATTTGGGGTTTGTGACCATTTTTGGCGCAAACATAAATAGATTTAGTGCTAAGTGGTTTTGGAAAATTTTTAAGGCCTACATTGCCTCTTTTATGGCTAACCATGCATGATGAGGCTACACAAGGGTGGGGGGCGGAGGTTTGATGCGATTTATTGAGGAATTAAATATGAAGGATTTTAAAGGAGAGAATTGAAAGGTTTCAATGTATCCTTTAAAATATATTTTCTTTGATTCACTCTTTTTTTTCCACAGACAATTTTTTTTCTGCTCTCCTATCCTTTCCTACCATGGTCGAAAATCTATGGTCTTCAGCGCTTAAAATTCTAAAAATCAAAATATAAAAAGTGGTTGTTGTCTCTTGATTTTTGCAAAATCCAGAGGTTGATTCAATTGAATCTAGGAGCTTTATTCATCATTCATGGTGCCTTTTTTTGCTACATCTTGAGGTAACATCCTAATTTTATTCATTCATATGTTTATCATGTTTACATGGTTTATGTCTTATACTTCTACATCTCATTTGTATAAACGTTTATCGTTTGCACCAAAAATTGTCACAAACACCCAATAAAGATTTTGTAGAGGAATAAATGAAGAATATTAAATGTAAATAGAGAGAATATGGTGATAAAGCAATATGAATTAAGCAAATATTAGAGACATAGTAATTTATAGTGGTTCGGCGTTGTCTGCCTATGTCCACTTTGAAGAGATGGCTTTATTAATCACTTTATAAACTGAGTACAATAGGGATTGGATTAAAATCCTTAGTTACAAAAGAGTACAAAGCAACAAGCAGCATCCAGATCCTGAAAATGGTCAATGAAGCCTGTATTTATAGAGGAAGACGACAAAATATCTTTCTGAAAATTTGGCATAAGGGTCTCCAAAACCATAAGAGCCCACAGGAGGGATCGCATGGCCCAAATCCCAAGAAATGGGGATCAGGGGCGATCCCTATTTTGAAAGAGTTTGGTGGTGCGATCCCTATGGATGCTTCTCCATGTTGTATTATGCTCAGCCTCCAAGGTTCATGCCAATTGGATTAGTAGAACTTTAGTTATTGATTAATCCTTGTTACAACATGTTGTGTATCCCGATTCTGGCCGATCCCTCAGAGGGAAGAGGGTTTAGCTCCTTTTGGGGTGCAATCCCTATGATGTACTCCCTAAGGTTCCCACATCTTGTTCCTAAAGTTTCATATTCATTAGACTTCTGGATATCGAGATATCGATTGTTTTGCATTGAGTTGCACTTGTTTAGCTGAAGTAGACCGATCCCTTTAGTTGAGAAGGATTATAGCCGATCCCTTTTCTAGATTAAATTATATTCCATACCATTCTGCATTGCGTATCTCTCAATTCCATTCGATCACGGCTTTATATTATCGTTTGTACTTGATTTTTGAACTCCATAATCATCGCTCTGGGCTTACTGGCCTTGATGACAGTCGAGTCTAACTTGTCTAATCAGTTCGGATATAGTCGGGTCAAAATGCCAGATAACATTTTCCCCCCAAAGTACGTCTTGTGTTGAATATGCCGTGCTTTGAATTGAGGTAGGTTAGAGACGCCGGAAAGAAATCCATCCAATTTTTCAACTAGTCGCTATCCTTCCGTCAAATTATTTTCCCAAAGTGTCGTATCTCTTTTGATTATCATGATGCTTGGTCGATTTCCAACAGTATAAATTTAGGTTGATGTTCCGTCAGTTGCTAACTATGTCCGGTTCTACAGGGCTAGTAAGCTATGACTATCTGATTCAGTCTCGACCTTGAAAGCTTCATTTTAGAATTCAATTTTTGTTGATTTCAAAAATTGAATTTTTATAGTATTCATGTGCACGTTCAGGTACACATTCTTGTCGTTGGCTTCCGGATGCGTTTGCACGCTCACGGGTCGTCGCCAATTTTCGTTGAATTAAATGCAATTTCATTGCATTTTATATTTCTTTACTTTATATATTTTTGACGTACATGTTTGCATGCACATAGGGATCGTACCCGATCCTTTTGCTCTCTCTCTTTTTTTACTTTTATTTTATTTTTATTTTTGTATGGGGATCGGAATTCCTCTAGCTGATCCCTTTCTTTCCCATCTTCTCTCTTTTCCCCGTTATTTAATATATAGCGATGGGGATCAGATGGACCCCACTTGGGTAGTGATCGTACCCGATCCCTCTCAACATTATAAACTTCATGTTTTCGACTTCGTAGAGAAGTTAAGGCAAGCCGATCCCTACAAGACCTCATATATAAGCGATACTCCATCCCTTCACTTTTTCAGTTTAGTTCTATTTGCCTTTTTTCCTTCAATACCGAACCCTTCTTCCCTTAGCTTAGAGTCGAACCCTTCCCCCTCTCTTCCTTCCCCAATTTTGAATCAAAATCTATCGCGACCCTTCATACTTTCATCAACCTGATCCCTCTTCCCCTTTAATTTCGATCATCTCCAAATCATTCCCCATCGCCATTGACTTCTCCATATCTCATCGTCGATTCATATACATAGGTAGGTTTTTAATTTTTTACTGTGTTTGATTTGGTGACGAGATGATGGGTCTTTCCACATTCAATTGCATGGACGAAGGGTTGAATTAGGTGAAGAAGAAGAGAATGATGGCAATGTTGGGTTCGGTTGGATGGTAGAAGAGGAGAAGGAAAAGAGTGAAGGAAGTAGAGAGACTGGTCGTGTGTTGTGTGTAGAGCATGGAGGGACGGGTCATGATGGAGTATGTAAGGACCGATTGTGATGGATTCTGAAGGTCAGGGGTAGGTATTTTGCATTGCCTGAGGGATCAGAGTAAAGATTTGAGGGAAACATGAAAATGACTAAGTATAGGGATTAGTGCAGATGCAAGTCATAGAGGTCGGTCAAGTTGGTAAGCATAGGGATCGGTGGTGGAGTGTTTGAGGATGGATCGGTGATGGAGTGCTCAGCTAAGGGATCGGTTGTGTTGGTTTTGGCATAGGGATCAGTTATTGATGTCTTTGAGTAAGGGGGGATAAGTGGTGTTATAGAACAGAGGGATCAATCATAGGCTTTACGAGAGGGATCAGTTGTAGGCTTCATGAGAGGGATCGGTTGTATTAAGATAAAGGGATCGGCTATGTGGACTTAAAATATGAATTAAAACTTAACATATGGACTTCAATAATGAACTTCACACTTCGATATGTCGATCCCAAAGCTTACACTACCGATCAATTTAAACACCAGTTGAGACCGTCAGCATTGACGGTCACTTTGGTCGAAATCCAAAGTCTCGTCACTTACTTTTGCTTTTAATTTGGAACTGTTTATCTTTGTACTGCACCGCACTAGTTTACACTTAGCACGGGGGGACCGGTAAAATTTTCTAATCTTGATTATCTACTGAGTTTAGTTGATATGGGCTCCAGACGTTTAGGGCATTTAGCCATAATGTCTTCTGGACAACCTTCATAACACAACAATCCATGTGCCAAGTCAAGTTCTACGACTGTATCCAGTAGACTTTCTCCCGAACATCAAACTGAGGAACCGGAGGTTTCGGCCCATTAGTTGACCTTTTCTCTAATGTTCCCATCCTTCCGATGGAAGAGATAAGTCCTGCCTCTGGCACTATAGAGAGTGTTGTATTTCTGGATAACCCAATGGATTCCTAGGCCTTTAGAATTGGCAAGGCTGCTTTTCGTAGGCTGTGCTCTAAACATGGGATCCAGTCTAGAGATGTTCTAGTCCCTTCAATGAATGACAGAGCTCATTTGCCCCCAGAGGGGTATACGGCATGTAATAAATTTATTTGCTGGGCCGGATGTGTGCCGTCTTTTAATTCTTTTATTCGAGAGATGCTAAATTATATGAGAATAGCTCATGCTTAGCTGCATCCGAACAGCTATGCGTTTCTTCATGGCACTTTCTTGCTATTTATGGATGTTATATTCTGCCCGCCATCTCCTGAAGATACCAAGTTCATTTACAATTTCAAGCGATGAACGGGAAGCTTTCTTATACTTTCCTCGAGCCTACGCCCAACTATCAAGTTCTGATTGGTGGTTGGAACAAGCTCAGTGTCTTTAAACATGAATTATTCTACGTTCATTATCCGCCTGGCTTCATGAGGCGATGGCTAGAAGGATGTAAGTATTGCCTTCACTTTATTCACAAATTCTTTAGCCCGAGTCGTATCCTGAACTAATAAATACTTTGGAAATTTATAGGTGTCCATCCATGACCTAAAGGCGATAGTTTTTCAAAGGCAGTTTCTACAATCCGTGCCACCCCAATTAAGGACAGGGACATCGGATCCCTTGTAACCGATGAGTGGTTATCTCTTTTTAGGCTGTTAGAAGAAGGTCGCGGTATCGGGCTTCCAGGAAGCATTGTATTGCAAAGAAACATGCTTGAAATGGAAGGCGACACCGATAGCCCTGTTGTGCCCCCAGTCGAGGAGGTTCAGGATGATGCCAAAGAAGGCGAAATTAGAGGTGACGACGTCAATGAGCCCAACAATGATGATGTGGGTCCGGGTAATGCGTCTGTGGTCGAATTGTCACAAGGCATGTAATCTCATATGCCAACAAGAAAAGGGAAAAAGCTCGCTTACAAAATCCGTAGGAGAAAAACTACCAAAAAGCCCGAGTTAATTATCTCCTCTTTGAAGAAGAGTCTTCCTCTTGGCCTTTAGAAAGTTCGATGGAAGGATTCTCGAGTCTCCCAATCCCCGATGGTATCATAACCTTTGACTTTCCCAACATTAGTGTTTGGAGACTTTATTCTCTCACTAGAACTGGTGATGACATTCCTCCTATTGGCAAAGGGAAAATCACTCCTATGAGCAAGGCATAGTAACTGGTTCGTTGGGGGGACACTAGGACTCTCACAATCATGCTTACTTTATTGCATAATTTTTGTCTATCTTTTATTTGATGGTTACTTATACGCTCTTGTTTGGTTTATAGGTGCTATGTCTCATTCCCATGCCTTTGATCGCTTGAGGGGCTCCTTAACACAGTATAGATCAGTTGTGGTCCAGACTCGGGCAGACATCGAGAAAGGGATGATAGTCGGGAAAGAAATTATCGTTTAAGGGATTCTTCAACTTCTAAGCAAAATTCCAAATCTCAATCATCTCATCAGGAAGTTCATCCCAATCCTTCTTTACATAGCAGTGATCAGACCTCTTCCTATGTTCCCCAAACTGCTATGCCACCCGAGCACAGTTCAGGTTTATCTGATTCCCGACAACCTCACGATCGTAGGTCGAGCAAACATCTAGTTGTTACTTCTGATCCAACTTTGACTACTACAGCTCCTAAGGCCTCTACGGTAGAAAGATCGGCCGAACCTAAGGTCAATTTCCCGAAAATCTGCATTGATGGGCTAAAGTTTCTTCCTTCTATCCATACAATTCCAAGAAGGGCTAAAGCGAGTTCACTTGCATGTGTCAATGATGTTTTTGTGCAGCATGAAGCATTCCAACATAGTTAAGAAAATCTCTGAGGTGTGTACTAAAAGGCAGTGTGAAATCGATCACCTTAAGCTGGAGGTGATCTATGATAAAGACATAATCAAACACCAAGATGATGAGATCATGGAGTTGACAACGAAGCTAGAGAAGAGTGCTAAAGAAACATCCGAATCGGTAAGTCATCTAGAAATAGCTCACAAAAAGGAGTTGGATGCTGCCCTTAACCGCAGCGTTATGCTTGCTTTGGAGAAGGACATACCGCGAAAGGAGAAAAACATTCTAGCCCACCGCATTAAGAAACTCGAAGAACTTCTTAAGAAAGAGAAGCAAGAAAAACTTGAGGCTCGGGAGGAGTCTCAAAGATATTGTGAAGAGGCCGTCGAGGCTCGGGAACTGAAAATTAAACTTGTCGAGCAGCTAGCTCAAATCGAAGCCCTCAAGGAAGAGGCAAGGGAAGCTGGATGAAATGAAGTTAGAGAGAAAATTGAGGCCCAGTTGGAAGATGCTAAAGAGGCTGGCCGGAATGAGATTAAGGACATATTTGATCCTTTGATTGTTGAATACAATGCTAAGGTCCTAATCCATTGTGACTTGAGTTTTCATGGAGAGGGCTACCTCGAATTGCTTGCCGAGGCTTGGGAATATACCGTTGAAATGGGGAAAAAAGCCCTTTGCGAAGCTGATTTGGATGAGGAGAAACTGGTACAGGAGATCCTTCATGGGAATAAACCTTTAGATCTTGCCGCTGCAAGGCTTCGATACTTTTAAATTTTTGCGCCCTCTGGCAAAGGGAAAAACATGTTGAAGCTTTGGAGTTTGATCCCAAAGACCCCCCTTCACTTCAAACAGCCGTTTCATTAGTTTCACTTGGCTTGGGACAAGATCCGAGCTATGATCCGGATAGACCCAGTTATAAATCAATGGCGCCGACTCCCATTCAAGAAGGGAGCACTCCGACAGCAACTGAAAGTCAGCCAGACACAGGTATCCCACTCCACTCTCCATTATTCGAGAGGTTTCGTTCCTAATGCCCAATAGTTCTGGGCTTATTTTCTTGTTCCCACGAATCTGCAGGTCTTCCAGCTCCCAGTCAAACTCCAAGAAGCGGTGCCGCTGTGGAGCAACAACCGACGTTTCCAACAGCTACCGAAATTCTAGAGCCCGATGCTCAAGTTATTAGAACTCTTGTCGACGAAAAGGCCGACGATCAGCCACTGCCAGATGAATCTGATGATGTGGTAACCACGGGTGCCTCCGAACACACTGTTTAGCCTAGCTTGAAGGAGTGCATCGAGAGAGAGGAGTCATTAAAGAAAAAGCTAAAGCTGAACCCGTTGATGTGGATGTCGATGATCCAAATCTCGTCCCACTCCAAGTCATTCCACCCGACGAGTCGGTTCTCGAAGAACTCCCTCCAACCTTTGAAAGCTCTTCTGCTAAGGATGGTAAAGGATCGAAGAGAGGGACAAGCGGAGGCTCGGGTGGGTCCACTCCCAAGAAATCCAAAAGGGAGAAGAGGAAAAAGAAATAGTTGTCACTTCGTCTTAGTTTGTATATAGCTTGGGTAGCTGTTTTTCTTTTTGTTGGCCGTGTATGTGCGAGTATGGCCCTCGTTTTTTGGATAAACTTATACTACAATTTCCAAGTTTAATGGGTAAATAAAAGTTCTTTATGTTCTATTGAACTCTTACATGAACTCGCTTAAGTAGTCGAGCTATTACTTTTCCATTCAATGTACTTGTAGTTCATTGCTCGTTAATTTGGATAATCGTCCGCTAATTTTTACTCAAGGCCTCCATGTGGTCGTGGCCTTAAGTTGTACCAAACACTGGGCTTGAGCTCTAGTGTTATGCCATTGGATTCAGTGATTTAAGTGATTATTCTCCTACCCATCTCGGGTTATCGGAGTTAGATAGTGGATGGTCAAACTCTATCCTTAGCGAGTTTATACTCCTCCTGTCGGTTTTAGGTCAGAGTTTATGGAATAGTGAGTGGTTAGAAACACATCCATCTATTTGTTTATACTCATATCTACACTTTGAGGATAAGAGTTAGTTGGCAGGTAATTGGATCACATCCAATTTGTTTTTATACTCCACTCCACACTCCGGGGACTTAGAGTTATTTTGGAAAATAGTCGAACCATACTTCCATAATTGATTGATTTGCCCCCAAGTCCGGGGTTTGACTTAGCGAGTGATTGGTCGTGTCACGATCGCTTTTGATTCATGTTTGTTCCATCGCTCGGTGGGATTGATTTGGTTATCGGATAGTCAAGTCACATCCATTTCTCGTTAGGTACTCCGTCCATCTAGTTTTGAGCGAGAATCATCGAATGAATGGTCGAAACACGTTCATTTTGTTTAGTTCTATCGTGAACTTTTGTAATCAGCTAGCTCCAAACTCTTGGAATCTGATTGGTCATGTCAATATTAGTTAGTCGGGTATCATAACTAATATGTAATACTACAACATTCACTGATATGAAGGAAATTTCAAATTTTATTTGCCACATGGAAAGAAATGACATAATTTGTCTTATTACATATTTGGAAAATCAAATGCTAAAGCAAATTCAGGAACTGAATATAACTGAACGAAAATGAATAAACTAAGTGAATTAGTGTCATAATGCTCGCTAATCCATGCTTTTGGGAGTGTGATGCCATCAACAGTCGCTAGCTTGAAAGTTCCCTCTCTAAGCCTCTGTTCAATGATATACGGTCCTTCCCAAGTAGGATTCATGTGTGACGGGACAGGAAAAACACGTTTTAAGATGAGATCGTCGATTTCAAAAGTTCTAGGTCGAACATTAGTGTTGTAGTATCGGGCGACTCGGTGTCGATGTGCAACTGCCCTCAAATCACCTTCTTCGCGCTTCTCATCTACAAAGTTTGGAGATTCTAAGAGGATATCTCTATTCATTCTAAGGTCGTAGTAGGTTACTCGATTAGAAGGGACTTTGAGTTTAACAGGAATGACGGCTTCAGAGTTGTAAGCAAGGGCGAATGGAGTATGGCCAGTCGCAGACTTGTGGGTGGTTCTGTAAGCCCATAATGCTATTGGGAGTTCATCCACCCACTTGCCTCTAGCCTTTTCCAAACGTTTCTTTAGAATGGACTTTATTATTTTGTTCACAGCTTCAACTTGTCCATTTGCTTGAGGGTGAGTAACTGCCGCAAATCTCTTTTCAATATTGTTACACCCCGTATTTTTGGTAACATTATTTAGGATATTTAATTAGTTAAATTAAATAAAATAATGTGTTAATTAGAGCATTGAGATTTGATTTATTTAAGGGGTAGCCGTGCCATTTAACTAATGAATTAAAAGAAGATTTAAAATTAAACAGAGGAGGGGTAAAATAGGAAAGAGGCCATCCCTATATCCCTAAAACTTGGTCGTGCATTCTATACACGTTCATTTTCATTTGTTCAAAATTTTAAAAGCTTAAGGCAGGCGACCATTAACAAGAAACAGGGGAAGGAGATTAAGAAAAGCTAAGGAAGAAGTTAATTCAAATCAAATCCATTCACATCTCAATCTCTTTAATCTCTAAAGCTAAGGTGAATAATGTTTACATCTCATATTTCTTTTGTTTTCGGTTTTAAGATGAAATCCAAAATATTTTGCATTAATTTGCCATGTTTTTGAATGATGGAATGATTTTATATACTTGTTAATGAATTATGCTTATTCATATTGATTTTATGATATTTTTTAAGGTGAAAACCATATTAAACAAGATCCAAATGCCTTGCAAATTTTTATATAGACTAGAAATATTATTGTGGAGATGGGTTTCAATTTTCAAAATTTTCTGAATTTTTGTGGAACTTATATAAATTTTCTAGTGAAGAAAAATGTTATTTTGAGTTATAAATTATTTACGGTTAAATAATAATTGGTTTGGGCCTGAAATTAATATATGTTAGAAAACATATAAAAGGTGATTTTGTAGGAATTTTTGTAGAATTTTCCTGAGTGTTTTATTGGATATATAAAATTATTTAAGGTATGAGACCTAAATGTTTTATATATTTATAAAAAGGAGAAGGGGTATTCTGTAAAATAAATCAATTGGTTAATTCTGGAAAGTCGGTAGTACTTCTGGAAAAGAGTGTAGGATCGATTTCACCCTAGAGAGGAGGGGGGTGAATAGGGTGATACTAATAATTATAAAAATTAATATAAAATAATTGCAGCACAGATAATAGCAGAATAATAAAAAGCAGAAATAGAACAACACAGATTTACCCAGCTTCGGCAAAACCCTACCTACGTGCTACCCCCAAGGTTTCTACTAGAAATTAAGTAGTCAGACGCTTACACACGTAAACTCGCGACACCGCTATTGACTAACCTAACTCTACGCTCAAAACCCTGCCAACACTCAGCCACCGAGTTGCGAATTCTCAAACTACACCACCATAGTTCATCCCCTAGTCACACAAATAGAATTTAATAAAAGTTTAAAAGTAAATTACAAAATAAAAAAATATAAAACCCTAAATAAAATTTAAGCCCAAAATAATAAAGGAAACCGACCCAATTTAAAAATATGCAGTGCTAAAAAAATTGTCCCCCTTTTCTCTTTTTATTTCTTCGGCCCGTATCCTATGTTTTGTGAATAATGTTTGCCTCTTTGCTCTTCGCTCCTCTTTTAAAAAAATTAGGGCTTCGTGATAACTGAGGCCGCCGCTTGAAAATTAATGTTCAAATTGAAGTAAACTTTCCCTCTGGTTCCTTCGTCAAGCGATTCGTTGGCTATGATTTGCTCTGTAGTTTTGCTTTGATTATGCTTGCGGCTGCTCCCAGGATTAAGTTCGAATCAATGAATCTGGTATGTAAATAATGTCGTTTAAGTGCTCTGTTTTTTTGCCTTGATTCGAACTTGATTCGAGTTGTTGATTTGGGATTTAAATTGAAACTTGCCTCTGTAATTTTTCCTAAACTCGAATGCATTTGAATGCTGATGATGATGGGTTAAATAGGGATAAATTCCCTATATTTATGTTCGTATTTATTTTGTTTGAATTCTTCTCGTGCTATGCTTGGCCACTGATTTTTGTTTTAATGCTGGTGATTAATCCTGACTAGTTCAATTTGTATATTTTCGTTGCTTGATTATCACGGCTTTCATTTCTTCTCTCTGTTGTCATCTCTGATTACATTCTTTGCTGGCAACGATCGAATTTTTGACT
Organism: Allium fistulosum; assembly: GCA_030737815.1. Taxonomy (NCBI): domain Eukaryota; kingdom Viridiplantae; phylum Streptophyta; class Magnoliopsida; order Asparagales; family Amaryllidaceae; genus Allium; species Allium fistulosum. Next base: position 93,069,885 of record CM060908.1, on the reverse strand, counting down.
TTGGCCATTTGAAATTGTGATGTTTTGACTCTGACTTGTTGGATTCTTTTTATCACCTTGGTCAACACGGCTTTGACTTTGTTTGGCATTTAAACTTGACTTTGGTTTGAAAACTGCTACCCTGATTTTTGTAAAACCTGCTACTGTTTTGATTTTACTTCATATATATACTGCTAGCTTTGGTTGATTGTCTCCATACATATATGCATACATATGACCTGGGTTGATCTGCACTGCACTGACCACTGCCGTGTTGCCTATATCTTTGTTAGACTTGAAGTCTAGTGTGTTCATGTAGTCTGGTTTTACGTGGAGCTTGATTGATGCTTCACTTGCATGCTTTACAAAACTGTCTGGATGTTGTAATTCACTGTATTGAGCTTTGGTTCATTGATGATGCTTTGAGTCATGTCCATATGCATATGTATACATATGCAATTTTGTTTTCTGCTTTACTGCAACCATATTGCCACTGTATATGTATACATGTTGTTTACTCATGTATATGCGTATGCTTGTGATTTTGCTTTGCCTCCATTTAACCCAGTGATCTGGTTCTTGTGCATTTGTACCCTATTAGCTGAGTTATCCTGTTGCCTTCTGTATTTTCTGGTTTACCTGATCCTGTTAGCCGAGTTATCCTGTTTCCTATGAAACTGTTTGTATTGTTTTTATTTGACTTTGTCTGTGCAGTCTATGTTTGCATTTCTTTGAGTCATGTGTACTTGATGCCTCGATTTATTTCATGCCTCATTGTTTTCACTTCTGTTGTATTTGTATCCTGTACCCTGGTTTGATTGTCTTGATACATGTTTTCACATGTGTATATTTTGTTGAGGCTCTATGTAAACTTGGTGGTCTTTATTGTTGAGGCTACACTTGTACATGGTTGCCTTGATATCTTTACTTATGTATACTTGTTTGCCTCCATGCCTTCACTTGTTCTTCACTTGGTTGTTGTATACCTCTGTTGTAGTTTGCATTTTTGTGATGAGTTGCTTCAAGTATGATCATGTACATTTGCAGTCCAGTTTAAGCTGCTTTGTTTTCATACTTCGATTTAAGCTTGCATTATTTTCAGACTTCGTCTTGATTTTGGAATTTGTGTGCACTTTGAATGTTGGTCATCTCCATTTGTATACATACATACATTTATGTATGTATATATGTGTGTGTTCATCTCAGCTGCATTCCATTGTTCACTATTTTCATACTCTAGTTTTGTTGCAATTTAAGTATGGTCTGAAGCTTTTGTTCCACTGGCTTGACATACTCTCTACATATTCATATACTTTTGAACATGTTCACTTGGTGATGTTGATGTATATGCAAGCTCCATTCATTTTGCATTATTCACTGCCCTGGTCTGTTCATTTGATGGTCTAACCATTTTGCTGTTGCACATTTTCTTAAGTCTGGTTGCTTCGAGTATAGTTCATTGTTGATTTGGGTCTGGTCTTGTTTCACTTCACTATCGAGTCTGTTCTCATGTGTACACATTTGTGCACTTGTTAGCATGGTCTGGTTTTGGATTCTTGTTGCATGAGAACTTGTACTCGACAATTTTGTGATGCTTTTGTATTGCACCTAAGTTGAATCCATCCTTGGCTTGGGTTTGACCTTATGTTCACCTGTCCCTGCAGTTTTATCAAGTGTATATCGGTGTGCACGGCCTTGTGGCACGTACAGTGATACATTGTGCATGTCACAGGTTGTTCGTGTTTAATGAATTCAAAAACGAAAATGATGACGTACAACTCAAATAACTAAGGCAAATATTATTTTCAAAATACACATTTTATTTTACACTGCACAAATATTTCTTTTTCAATTTTACCATGTCTGTGTTTATTTTGCAGATAATTCAGATGCTGGATTCAAGCTGGAATAGAGTTGAAGATCAAATACGAGTGAATGAGTGATATGTAGTGAGGTGCAAATGTATGTAACAATAGTATAGTAAAAAATTGTGTTGTAATTTGAATTGTATTGTAATTTTGTATATATAGTGAGAGCTCAAATTTTGTACTATTCAAAAATTGTAATAAAATATTTGTTGGAATAAAATATCTGTTTGAATTTAAATTCTGTGTTATTTATTTTATTCAGCAAATATTAATTATGTGAAAAATAAAATAGTACAATAACAAATACATTTAAATGAATATATATATATATACGTTTACTATCATCAAACAAAAATCATATACTAGCATATTCAACAATCTCCCCCTTTTGATCATAACAAACATATATTTAAGATTTTGAATTTATTAAATGTATTTGGGTATAGATGAAATCTATTTGCTCCCCCTATTTGAATGCTCCTCCTACACCAAAGCTCCCTCTTCATATATGCATGAAAATAAATAAAAATATGCAAATAAACTTAGATGAGAATATACAAATAAAATATATGACTTGAATTATTTGCCAACCAAAATCTTAACTTCTCTCTCCCCCTCTTGTTATCAGAAAAAGAGTAATAGTGTTAGAAAAAATAGAGATAAAGTGATAGACATTAATACACTATTAATACCCAATCGAGTATAAATATTAAATTTCAATAAAAAATCAAACAAAAATCATAAATACTCTGTTAGGCGCATATTCCACTTTAGAATGATAGGGATGATGTCGGCATATAAAACCATATAGTTGTGTCTATTTGTGGTATATTTGTATCAAGAATTTGAATATCTACTAACCATGCATAACCGTTAAGACTTTTAAATGAGATCAGTAGTATTCCCAATTTTTTTTAAAAAAAAAACAAATTTCAAGTATCTTCTAACCACGCATAATCGTGAGGACTTTTAAATGGGATTAGAATCAACTCGTTTATTTGATAACCAATTTTGATATGTGTTCCATACATGCATAGCCCTGAGGACTTTTAAATGAGCATGAAAGCACATAAACAAATATTCCAAGTAATTCACCCATGCATAACCGTGAGGACTTTTAAATGAGAGTGAATACTTTGGATGTTTTTTTTAAAATAAATAAAATAAAATAAAATGTAAAACGAATAATTTCCTATTTAAAATACCACATATCGACATACTATATTGGATTTTGATGAGTGATGGTTATTAGAAATATGATAGAAATAGAGATGGTCATGGAATTTTTACTAATCAAAAGTTATTATAAATCTGGTTTAAGTTTTTAAAGAAATTTACTACATATACCGTCTCAAGTCATAATATATGTTTAGTATCAACACTCATCATTTTTTTCAATCACTATTTATCTTTTCGATAATTAGTAGGGAGTTATATTAGTTAATGTAGCCATTTAAGATCAAATCCAAAAAATAATTATAAAATCAAATTTTCTAAAATGATTAATCTGAAACAAGGTCAAAAACTATTTTCTAAAAGGGGTTTTATAAGAAAAATGTCTGCTAATTGAAAATCATTTGAAACGAAAAATATGCCGATATTTTCTTTGAAAATGTGATGCAACTAATGAATGTCTCAACATAAATCACGTTCCACTAGTAATTTTACTATCAGCTAGATTACCAGTGTAATCTGCATCTGAATTTCCCTTTAACTCAAGATTATCATTAGTTGGATGTCATAGGCTAGACCGTGAAGTTTGCAACAAATACCTTAAAATCTTTTTATAGCTTTTAAATGAAATTCTTTTGGATTTCGAATTGAAACAGTGCACATAAACAATTAGTGAACATAGTGTCAGATCCAGAAGCAGTAAAATAAACAAATATATCCACGTGTGTCTAGAGTAATCATCAACTAATAAAACAACATTATTATTCCAAACAGATCTATATGAACCAGTTCAAAAACTCTAGAGGTACTTGTAGTGTTCTCGACATAAAAAGATAACTGGCCAACAATTTTGCATAAGTTAGAATCATAATCAACATTCATCTCCTTTTCACATAACTGGCTGATTTAATTCAGATTATGGTGCAGATTATCACATTTAATATATTGTTCAAGATAGATGTATCGTTGCCTATTTTACCTTTACGATAATTTTTCGTTGTTGCCCATTGTGATTTTGCCACTTTTATACTAGGCTAAGAAACTTTGATTTGTCTCCGTCGTGTGCCTGGAACAGCCAGAATCCAAGTAACACTATTGTTGTTCCTTAGCTTGCCACCACACCTACATGAGAAAAGATTTTTGTGACCTATTTTTTTTATAGGTCCATGGTTGTTAGTGGCAAAAGATTTTGAAAAATATGTTTGTGTAGACCCAAGACTATTTATATTTGTTCCTTTTGGCACTTAGATCTGTTTAACTTTAAGGGATTTTATGTTCGTGCCTTTTGGAATCTAAATTGGTATGGTTTTCACGTTTTTGGGTCTATACCAACAATTGTTTTGATCGTGTCCAATTTTTTTACAAATTGTGCACTCGGATTTGACTTGATTGATTTTGCTTCTAGCAAGTTTAGTTTGATTATATCCAAGTCCTTGTCCAACTGTATTAACAGTTTGTTTCCCTAATAGCATATTTAACGATCTTTCTCCTTTGGAAAATTTTCCTAAAGTTGTAGACAATTATTGGACTTGTGTTTTAAGATATTCATTTTCATTCAATAATTGAGTGCACTTTTTAATAGAATTTTCTCTCCTAGTATTTTCACTTTCTTTCAAAATCAGAATTTCATTTTTAAGGGATTTTATTTTAATTTCTGATTTTTTAATTTCCTCTTCAAATGATGGACACCTATCACACTTAGGGCTTTTGTTTTGATAGTTTTTAACCAATTGATCAAGCTATTTATTTAGTTCTATCAAACTATCTCTTTGTGATTCAATTTTAGCGTACTTCTCCCTAAGTCGTTCAAAGCAGCCATTTACTTCGTGAAAATATATAAGTAATTCCGAGTGAGTGAGTTTTGATACCTCGCTTGGCTCGTCATCATCGCTATCAGTAATATCACCTCGAAGACACATATCTGCTTTTCACTCTTACTGCTAGTGCTTTTATTATCGTCATCACTTTTATTCCACGTGGCTGCAAATATTCTCCTTTTTGATTTCTTTCCTTGGCTGAGTCAATTCTGAGGAGAATTGGGCTTGATATGACCGGGTTTATTGCACTTGTGACAAATGATTTCCTGCTCTTCTGAGTTGTCTAGTGCTTTGACTATTCTGCTTTTCAATTGTTGATTTAGAGCTGGAATTCCGTATTTGCGGTTCCACTTTTTGAATCTCTTTATTAGTAGCGCCAACTCAGCTGCTCCATCATCATCACATTCCGTTGTTCCTTTGAGAGCTATTGATTTCTTTCGCGTATCACCTCCTTCGGTTTTTCCTTGAATTTGATTTCTAGCTCATAAGTGGTGTGATTTCCGATGAGTTCTTCGACTTTGATTTGTTTCAGATCTTTTGATTCTTGAATGGCTGTAACTTTTGCTTCAAAATTTCATGGAAGGACTCTGGGGATTTTTCGAACTATTTCCAATTCTGTGTATGATTTTTCGAGAGCTTTTGATTTATATACGAGATTGGAAAGTTGTCCATACATCTCTTTGACATTTTCATCCTTGGCCATTGTGAAGTTCTCGTATTCGCTATTAAGCATGGCAAGGTGAGATTCTTTGACTTGAGACGTTCCTTCGTGAGTCACTTCAAGTGTGTGCCATATTTCCTACGCATTTAGACAATATGAGACACGATTAAACTCAATTTGATCTAATGAACAAAGAATAGAATTCATAGCTTTAGCATTAGCATTCTGTAGTTTATTTTCAAGATATGTCCATTGATCCATCGGTTTTTCTATTTCCTGATTATTTACCACCATAGTTGGTGTCCTATATCTTGTCTCAACAATATTCCAAGCATCAGTGGTTTTCAAAAAAAATTTCATTCTATTTTTCCAGTAAGCATATTCACCATTGAACATTGGTGGTCTAACTATGGACTGACCCTCAGCAAAAACATTATTAAAAAGAAGCCATTTAAAAAAATCAAATATTTAAAACAATAATTTGTTTTTGAAAAATCAAAATTTTAAAACAAAAATTGGCTTTTGTTCCTAGCTCTGATACCACTTGTAGGATCGATTTCACCCTAGAGAGGGGGTGAATAGGGTGATACTAATAATTATCAAAATTAATGTGGAAATATATAAAATAATTGCAGCACAAATAATAGCAGAATAATAAAAAGTAGAAATAGAACAACATAGATTTACCCAGGTTCGACAAAACCCTGCCTACGTGCTGCCCCCAAGGTTTCTATTAGAAATTAAGTAGTCAGACGCTTACACACGTAAACTCACGACACCCGCTATTGACTAACCTAACTCTACGGTCAAAACCCTGCCACAACTCAGCCACAAAGTTGCGAATTCTCGAACTACACCACCGTAGTTCGTCCCCTAGTCACACGACTAGAATTTAATAAAAGTTTAAAATTAAATTACAAAATAAAAAAATAAAAAACCCTAAATAAAATTTAAGCCCAAAATAATAAAGGAAACTGGCCCATTTAAAAAATATGCAGTGCTAAAAAAATTGTCTCCCTTTTCTCTTTTTATTTCTTCGGCCCGTATCCTTTGCTTTGTGAATAATGTCTGCCTCTTTGCTCGTTCGTTCCTCTTTTAAAAAAATTAAGGCTTCATGATAACTGAGGCTGCCGCTTGAAAAATTATGTTCGAATTGAAGTAAACTTTGCCTATGGTTCCTTCATCAAGCGATTCGTTGGCTATGATTTGCTCTGTAGTTTTGCTTTGATTATGCTTGCGGCTGCTCCCAGGATTGAGTTTGAATCAATGAATATGGTATGTAAATTATGTCGTTTAGACGCTCTGTTGTTTTTCCTAGATTCAAACTTGATTCGAGTTGTTGATTTGGGATTTAAATTGAAACTTGCCTTAATAATGTTTCTTAAACTCGAATGCATTTGAATGCTGATGATGTTGATGGGTTAAATATCGATAAATTCCCTATATTTACGTTCATATTTATTTTGTTTGAATTCTTCTTGTGCTATGCTTGGCCATTGATTTTTGATTTAATGCTGGTGATTAATCCTGACTAGTTCAATTCGTATATTTTCGTTCCTTGATTATCACGGCTTTCATTTCTTCTCTCTATTGTCATCTCTGATTTCATTCTTTGTTGGCAACGATCGAATTTTTGACTTTGGCCATTTGAAATTGTGATGTTTTGACTCTGACTTGTTCGATTCTTGTTATCACCTTGGCCACCACGGCTTTGACTTTGTTTGGCATTTAATCTTGACATTGGTTTGAAAACCGCTACCCTGATTTTTATAAAACCTGCTACTGTTTTGATTTTACTTCATATATACAGCTAGCTTTGGTTGATTGTCTCCATACATATATGCATACATATGACCTGGGTTGATCTGCACTGCACTGACCATTGCCGTGTTGCCTCTGTCCTTGTTAGACTTGAAGTCTAGTGTGTTCATGTAGTCTGGTTTTACGTGGAGCTTGATTGAGGCTTTACTTGCATGCTTTACAAAACTGTCTGGATGTTGTAATTCACTGTATTGAGCTTTGGTTCATTGATGATGCTTTGAATCATGTCCATATGCATATGTATACATATGCCATTTTGTTTTCTGCTTTACCGCAACCATATTGTCATTGTATATGTATACATGTTGTTTACTCATGTATATATGTATGCTTGTGATTTTGCTTTGCCTCCATTTAACCTAGTGGTCTGGATCTTGCGCATATGTACCCTGTTAGCTGAGTTATCCTGTCGCCTTTTGTATTTTGTGGTTTACCTGATCCTGTTAGCCGAGTTAACCTGTTGCCTATGAAACTGTTTGTATTGTTTTTATTTGACTTTGTCTATGCAGTCTGTGTTTGCATTTCTTCGAGTCATGTGTACTTGATGCCTGGATTTATTTCATGCCTTATTGTTTTCACTTCTGTTGCATTTGTATCCTGTACCCTGGTTTGATTGTCTTGATACATGTTTTCACATGTGTATATTTTGTTGAGGCTCCATGTAAACTTGGTAGTCTTCATTGTTGAGGCTACACTTGTACATGGTTGACTTGATATCTTTACTTATGTATACTTGTTTGCCTCCATGCCTTCACTTGTTCTTCACTTGGTTGTTGTATACCTCTGTTGCAGTTTGCATTTTTGTGATGAATTGCTTCAAGTATGATCATGTGCATTTGCAGTCTAGTTCAAGCTGCTTTGTTTTCATACTTCGATTTAAGCTTGCATTGTTTTCAGTCTTCGTCTTGATTTTGGAATTTGTCTGCACTTTGAATGCTGGTCATCTCCACTTGTATACATACATACATTTATGTATGTATATATGTGTGTGTTTACCTCAGTTGCATTCCATTGTTCACTATTTTCATACTCTAGTTTTGTTGCAATTTAAGTATGGTCTGAAGCTTTTGTTCCACTGGCTTGACATACTCTCTACATATTCATATACTTTTGAACATGTTCACTTGGTGATGTTGATGTATATGCAAGCTCCATTCATTTTGTATTATTCACTGCCCTGGTCTGTTCATTTGATGGTCTGACCATTTTGCTGTTGCACATTTTCTTGAGTCTGGTTGCTTCGAGTACAGTTCATTGTTGATTTGGGTCTTGTCTTGTTTCACTTCACTGTTAAGTCTGTTCTCATGTGTACACATTTATGCACTTGTTAGCATGGTTTGGTTTTGGATTCTTGTTGCATGAGAACTTGTACTTGACAATTTTTGATGCTTTTGTATTGCACCTGAGTTGAATCCAGCCTCGGCTCGGGTTTGATCTTGTGCTCACCTGTCCCTACAGTTTTATTAAGTGTATATCGGTGTGCACGGTCTTATGGCATGTATAGTGATACACTATGCATGTCACAGGTTGTTCGTGTTTGATGAATTCAAAAACGAAAATGATGACGAACAACCCAAATAACTGAGGCAAATAATATTTTCAAAATACACATTTTATTTTACATTGCACAAATATTTCTTTTTCAATTTTACTGTGTCGGTGTTTATTTTGCAGATAATTCGGATGCTGGATACATGCTGGAATAGAGTTGAAGATCAAATACGAGTGAATGAGTGATATGTAGTGAGGTGTAGTATAGTGAAAAATTATGTTGTAATTTAAATTGTATCGTAATTGAAATTTTGTATATATAGTGAAAGCTTAAATTTTTTACTATTCAAAAATTGTAATAAAATATTTGTTGGAATATCTATTTGAATTTAAATTCTGTGTTATTTATTTTATTCAGCAAATATTAATTATGTGAAAAATAAAATAGTACAATAACAAATACATTTAAATGAATATATATGTTTATTATCATCAAACAAAAATCATATTCTAGCATATTCAACAAAGAGAAACTTGCAACCAATCACAATTTGACAAACAAGGCAAGTTAGGTACAAAGAAATAGTTTAAAAGGACAAACTAACAGGTTTTGCACTGTTTCGATGCTTTCGGCACCAGGTTCCGCCTCCTTATCTTGGCCTCCGACACAGTCGAAACCAATTCATAAGGTATTAGGGAACTGGTACGTAGTGAATTAGATGTAGGTGGAAGGTATGGAGTCGAAACCAGAGGTTCTGAAGGGGTTTAGGCAATACTTTCCTTTTAAAAGAAAATGCACCCGCTTGCTTTCCACTAAGTAGCTTTCGACTTGGTTAGTTTTCGACTAGGTCAAATGGATTTAAAGAAATGGTTTCGATTGGGTTGCGCTTTTGTTTTTAATGACTGCTTTCGACTAAGTCGAAACATTTTGGCTGTCGCTTTCTACCTTTTGACTCAAATGGCTTTCGAAAGGGTTGTTTTGTTTTGTTTGCTTTTTAAACTTGACCACTTCTCTAATGCTTTTGAAGGGATGGTTTCCACACCATGACTTCTTTACTTAGGAATGATTTCGAAACAAGTGCTTTCGACTTTAATGGGTTTCTGATCCTTTTGCTCTACTTGAAGGCATAATCCAAAGGGTTTCGACTGAAACAGTTTTCAAAGGTTTCGAAGGGGTAAATATTTTAGATGGTTTCGAAAGGTTTCAACATGTTTGTACCAAAATTGGGCACAACACTTTTCGGATGTGATTGAAGAGATTAAAGTGAAGAAAGTAAATGGAAAAAGAGGCTAATCTAACAACCACACCAATAAAAGCATGCAGAAATAGAAAAAGAAAGAAATTATAGTGGTTCGGCATTATAGCCTACGTCGATTTTGAATTGTTTTGCTATTTATTGATGATTATCAACTGATTACAATAGTATAAAGTGCTAGCACTCAAGTTATAATGTAGTTGCGGTAGAGTAACGACGTAGAAGAGCCAAAAGTCCTTTTTTTGTAGGCGTAGGGGTGCTATTTATAGGAGTAGATCTGGAAATATCTCCCTCAAAGCTTGGAATACCTCTTCTCACTGGTGGGTGGGCCCACCAGATCGATCTGGGGTCATTTGGGATCGATCTTGATCGATCCTCATCATCTTTGTATCGATCAATTTTAGCTCCATTTGAACTGCAATCGATCATGATGGTTCTTCAGGTGATAAGAAGGCTTTTGTGAAAATTTGGAGGCGTTTGGACTTGTAGTTTTTGAGTTATGATCGATCCAAGGTTGATTTTGTAGGCAGGCTAAAGCATGCGTATCAATGCTTTCGTATCGATACTCCTTCGTATCGATAGGCTGCGTATCAATCAGTTGTGCATTGATGACGTGGAGCGACAATTATGCGGAGATCCATTTTTCATGCTTGCGGACCGATTCCTTTGGTTTGACTACTTCCTTTCATATCCATCTAATGCCAAGCTTTTCGTATTGATGGATCCCCATTGGTTTCGTATCGATGACTGGATGTTGGTTTCGTATCGATGCCTGGATGATCGATACAAAATGGGTATTAGTGGGATCGATAAGAATTGGGCAGTGGTTGAGCAGATGAACTCTGATCGATGTTATTGCTTGATGGATACGAAGGGGATGGACATGAAGTTGATGGGTATGAAGCTGGATGGATACGAAGTGGGATGGACTTTGATGGATACGAACTGATATCTTCAACATGGATTTTGATCGATCAATAACTTGAGCTTACGAACTTCGATTGACCCGAAATTTGGAATATTGTCTTTCATAGCCTTGTTAGTCATACCATGCTAATTGTAGCTCGATCCGGATTCGGACCAAATTTACCTTTATCCATCGCAGACTCATATATAGCCGATCTTTGGGACGAATCGTCTTCAGTCTCTAGTCAAGTCCTTGGTGTCACGGTCTTTCCAAAAGGCTGGATAACATTTTCCCCCCAAAGTACGTCCTGTGTGAACATGACGTGCTTTGAAAAGCTGTAATCGTTACTCTGAAATTTTTTTATCCGATTTGTTGAACAGTTATTGTCTTTTCGCCAAGAGTTGTAACCCTTAACTAATTTCCAGTAATATAAATGCTGAATTATAGACTGCCAATGATCATGCAGTGTTTTGTTGTAACTGAAGGTTGAGTGCTAGCAATTTGTTGTTTACTGTTCTGATTGTCATCAGGTAAGCATTCAATTCCTGTTAACTTTGAAAATCAAATGTTGGTTTGTCATACATGCAAGTATGTTAACCTAACTCCTATTCGCGTTTACACGTTCACGGGTCATTGTCAAGGTCTTTTGTTCTTGTTTGGATCGAGTTTCATATCGATCCTCTCCTGGATTGATGTGAAACTCGAGTTGTAACAACGAGTGATGGTTGCTTTAATTCACTCCTTCGTATCAATCCTCTCCTGGATCGATCTGAGATGTTGGACTGTATGCTTCGTATCGATGGCTATCGATACAAAATAGATAGTCCCTAGGGATGCTTCGTATCGATGGATAGGAGGTTTTGGGTCTTTGAACAAATGGATACAAAATTGACGTTTCGTATCGATGGAGTTGAAGGGTTCGAATATGATCTTGCAGTGACTTTCATATCGATGGGTTTTGTATCGATGGATACGAAATAGATGGCTGGTCATTGATGGATACGAACTGCCAATGGATATGAACTAGCTGGACTTCCTTGTGTTGATGGATATGATGTCGTGCCTTCGTATCGATGGAAGTGACCGATTTTCTTGGTAGAGCAACTGGGATACGAAACTTCTTCCCCTGGATACGAAACCATATAAAAGGATTTTGGACTTAAACAAATTTTCCACTTGCCTTTGTTTTTACTTTCCACTTCATATCGATTGGAAAAAGTAGAAAACTGCAAAGCCTTCGTCTCCAAAACAACTAACTTTTAATCTCCAACCCAATTCTTCAAACTAGGTAACTAATAGGTTAAAACCCTTTCTATAATGATAAGATTCGAGTCTCGATGCATTTCATCCAAGGCTACGGCCAATTCCGACTTTGCTGGTGCCGGAGCATGGCTGGAGTGAGATCAAGAAAGTATTCTAATGGCTACTCGGAGGAGAAGGAGGAAGAAAGCACTGGAGGGAGATGAAGAAGTCACTGACCCCTAAGCTTTATGAAATGCGTATCGATGGCAAGGCAGATTGATCAGAGCAAGTTGGAGATGGATGGAGGCAGCTTTTCATATCGATGGTAGATGGTGGAAGCTGCTTTGCATCGATCTGGAAATTGTGGGAGTTTGTATCGATTCAGATCGATCAATACGAAACCGCTCGCCTTGGATCGACACAAAGAGCATCGATCAGGAGTTGATCGATACGCAGAGTATCGATATGAATAGGCTATCGGTCCACTCTTTGCATCGATACGAAATTAGACTTGAGGGGAATGATCCAATTCGAACTATGATGGATATGAAACATAGCCTTTTTCATATTCGAACACTTGACTCCGACGAGCTTTAGCCTTACATAACTGGACTTGACCATTAACTGCATATTTGACTATCCTTCAAAGCTCGTCGATGGAACTGTAATTTGACAAACATAATGAACTTTAACGTGGATCGTTCTTCGAAGTCAGGATGGCATGGTTGAGACAGTCAGCGATGACGGTCACTCCGGTCGAATCTCGAAGTCTTGTCGTTTCACCATCTTTCGAACTTGTAGAAATTTAAAGTATTATGTAGCACTGCACTACACAACACGATCACTCACTTCACACCGGGGGAGGGGGGACATGGGTTTATTGCCATCTAATGATGATTTTTACTGAGTTCAATAGCTATGGATCCCAGAAGCTCCAAGCTGTAGGAAATTCAGAGTCCTCCACTTCCTAGAACCGAAGTGCCAGACATCGCGGCAGATGTAGTAAGTCCCGCTCCGGATGAATTGCCGGGTCCAGTGTTAGTTTTGAATCCGGAGGACTCAGTTCGTTCCAAAATCTCCGAAGATATGCTAGACAGAATCCGTCTTTGGCACGGATTATCTCTAGAAGATATTCTACTACCGGGACCAGAAGACAGAGCGCACAATCCCCCGAATGTGTTTACTGCTTGCAACATATTTATGTGCGTAGCCGGAACGTTGTCATCGTTCAATCAATTTATTAGGGATGTGTTGTTCTTTTTGAGGATTATGCCTTACCAACTGCATCCGAATGGAGATGCACTTCTCAATAGCTTATACATCATTTTCATGGAGCATCTTTTTCGACCCCCGACCGTCGAGGAAATCAGATAATTGTTCAACGTCAAGAGTCGCGGGGATAATCCTTCCTTTACTTTCCTAGAAGCAGTCAGAAACTGCCAAGTAGTGGCAGGTGCTTGGAGTAAATTGAGTTACTTCAAGACTGAATGGTTCTTCGTTAGATGTCCACCAGGATTTGCTAGACGGTGGCTAGTCAGACGTAAGTGCTCCAACTTCCTCACCGATTAACTGGGTAATATAAGTTGATGCTGAGTCTAATACTATGTTTCTTTTACAGCGTCGATTCCTCGGCCCGAAGGAGCACAATTCAAGGAGATAGTAAGGACTCTCTAATCTGTGCCAGCTAAACTTAGAGAAATAGATGAAGTTCTTACCGATGAAAACTTGATCGTCATGGGGCTTATAGAGAGAGATCAAAGCAATGGGCTAATAAGAGTTCCCAGGGTGGCTCCAGTAAGGCAAGGAGGAAGAAGAGCTCCTGGAGTCATAATCACTGAATGGGGCGATGATGAGAGTATGCCAGTCAGGGATGAGCCCGCAGTTGCGCCTTCACAGAGTCTCCAATTATCAGAATAAAAAAGAAAAGGCAAGACTCTTGCCCACAAATCCAAGAGGTGTAAGACTGTCGTAGTATCTCTGCCCGCTGCGACTGGTATAAGTCCGGAGACTTCTTCTCCGCAAATGGAAAGTTCATTGAGAGGATTACAGGACATCCCTATTCCGGATGATGTATCTTCATTCCAGGATCTAGGATTAAAGGGACTCCCTTCCCTGCCGCGAACTAGCACAGGCTTAACTTCTTTAGACATAGGGGAGTCGACTCCTACGAGCAAGGCCACCACAATCGGTTGGTTGGGGGCTTTGCACATGCATACACGCACTTCACGGCACCACACAATTTCTAATCACATGTTTTCTAATCTCTGGAGATGACTGATTCTTCTTCTCTTTACATTTTACATACACGATGGTGAGGCAGGGGTCTCTGCTCAGCAATCTTCGCTCCAATCGCCATTCTTCTAGCTCTTACTCTGAATCTCATAGGCGTGAAAGTGAAAGAGACTACTATCGTGGCTATCACTCCAGCCAAGAGCGTGAGCGTTATGATAGGGTGAAGGAAAGGTCACATCAAAGTAGGCGCCGCTCCCGGTCGCGATCGCCACCACCTAAAGGTTCCTCAAAACCATCCGACTCTGGCATGCAATCTTCTGAAACTGCACACCAGGTAGCACCTCCTTATACTTTGAAATCCGACGATCACCGCCGTAGAACTGAAACGGAAACTCCCGTCGCTACAGAGCAAGTCGCTGTCGAGCCCACAGGGGAGGGAGCCATCCGAATTGCTAAGTTAAAGAAAGATTTTCTGACTATCTGTTTTGATGGCTTCCACTTTCCTCAAAACTTGAAAAGACTTCCCAACGACATAGAATGACCGGTGTAGGACTACGTGCACGATGCATACAGCCCGTATAGGGAATGGGTTAAGATGGCTAAGAGAGTTTCTACGGTATCTTTCGAGCGGGCTAAGACAGTTTAGAAACTGGAGGACGACCTTGCTCAGAAAGACAGAATAATAGAAATGCTTAATAATGAAGCCAAATCTTCAAGAAAATCGAAGATGGAGGCCGATAAGAGAGCCGATGAGGCTAGACAGTCCATGGCAAAACATGCGAAAAACTCATATGCATCTGGTATAGGAGATGGGTCACCATAACTCTGTCATTACTCAAGAAAGGAACTCTGCATGGAAAGAGGTTGAGGAGCTAAGGGCAAAGCTAGCCGAGGCCATCAAGGAAAAAGACGAGACCAACAAAGCCGCCCAGGAGGCATGTGAACAGGCGGTGAGACTTAAGGAGGAGAGGGATATCGATCTTGAAGGCCCAAGAAGCTAATGTCAGGATGGATAGGGAAATTAAAGCGGTGGAGGCCAGGATGGAGAATGAATTTGAAGATCTCCTGGTCACATACAACGCCAATGTCTTAAGAAACCGCAACTTAAACTGGCTCGGCGAAGATTATCCTTTTCAACTATACAAGGCCTAAAGTCGCTTGGTAGATGATGAAATGGTGATCTGCGATGCTACGACTATCGGTGAGTTCGAACTGGAAGCTCAAATATTTGTCGGAGATGAACTGAAGGTCCTCCACGATATAATCGTCGCTCTTGAAAAAGAAAAGTTGGCTGCTAAGTATCCGGATGCTGGAGAAGGATCTGGAGTTGTGCATCATGAAGTAGGTTTCGAAGCGCTCCCAATCTCTCAATCTGAGCCTACTTCTTCTATCGATCCTCCAGTTGTCCTAGGATATGACCGTGATAAGCCGCACCTTTCTCTGATACATGAACACGACTTGGAAGGCACATCAGCTCAACACGGGAGTCAACCCGAGGAAGGTATTCTGGACACTTCTTCCATTTATCCAAATGTAGGAGCACTGTCAGAAGACGTTACTAATATTTTCTCCTATCTTTACTTAGCTCTAAATTTTGCACTGACTGATCCTCTTGCAGCTCAAGAAGTACATCACGAGCAAGAGGTGCTAGTGATGGAGGCTACAACCGTGACGGCCACCACATCGGCTAGAGAGATGCACGATAGCAGCTGCTTACTTGATGAACAGTTGATGGAAGCACTCTTCAGCCATCAAAGTGATCCAAGCATCGAAGTGCCTTTCAACATAGATGAAGATGTGATCATTACGGGTTCCTCTGGCTTGACCAGCAGCATCCCAATGGGCATTCCGGCAGACCGGGCTGAGCAAATAATGGAGGAGATCAAGACTGAGATGGAGCAAGCCGCACAGGCTCGTAGCACTGGCGGTGGCATGGCAGGCCCCGGTCCGGTCCCTATACTTGTTATTTCTCCCGGTGGGACCGTCATCGATACCAGCGCGCCTCATTCTTCTAGCATTGAGGGTGCCACCATTCCTCCAGTTCCACCCATAGAGGATATTCCGGTTCCTGTGAGTTCCGAGGAGGAGACTTCTTCATTTCCCCCAACCGGAGACAAGCTAGCTGGAGCAGGCCGGGGAGGTAAAGGCTCAAAGAGACATCTGAGCGGCAGTTCGAGCGGACCTACGTAGAAGAAAAGCAAGAAGGACAGAAAATCAAAGGCCTAGACTTGCACTTTTGCTTCTTCTCTCTCTGGTAGACAGCTAGTATAGGCTTTTCTTTTGCTTTCGTAGGCCATGCATAAACGGAGGTTTGGCCCCTGCTTATAGGAATTCATCGAACATATTTTTGTACTCATCTTTTTCAAAGAATAGTGGAAATAAAAATTTCTTTTTGTTTTTCAGCACAACTCTGTGTTCGTTTATTTAAGTATTTCAGCACTCGCGTTTCCATTCAATGTACTTGTGAGGCTTTAGTTTCTGAGTCAAACTTGAGTCCAGTCATTAGGTCCTGAAGTCATGTCTTCGGGTCTTAATCAAACGTCGAGTCAAGTCCCAACGTTGCGCTGTCTTGGTCAGCGGTTGATACTTGAGTTATGCCCCCAGTCTTGGGCAGAATTGAAGTAGTCGGTCGGTAGTCGTTCTCCGCTTTTACTAACTTTAATTTAACTTAGTCGGAACAAAGTTAAAGTGAAATTAGTTTGAGTGGTCGGATCACACTCGCTCATTTGCAGGTATTCACATCCACACTCTGGGGTTTAAACTTGTATGCCGGCAGTCGGTCACGCCTACTTATCGCTTAGAATCATATCCACGCTCCGGGGACATGGGCTAATTTACGCGCGGTTAGTCATACCCGTTTAATGTTCGGAATCATATCCATGCTCGGGGGACCTGAGTTAACCTACGGGCGGTCGGTCACGCCCGTTTAATGCTTATAGTCTGGTCCGCGCTCTCGGGGCCAGAGTCAGTTGATGGGTGGTCAGTCACACCACTCTAACGTTTAGGATTATATCCGCACTGCGGGGACATAAGTTGTTTCATGGGTGGTCGGTCACACCTGTTTAGTGTTTATACTCCGGTCCGCGCTCTCGGGACCAGTGTTAGTTGATAGGTGGTCCGCCACACCCATTTGATGTTTATACTCTAGTTTGCACTCCGGGAATCTAGAGTCGATCGATAGACGGTCAGTCACATCTGTTTCAGTATTAGGATCTCATTCGCACTCCGGGAACAAGGAGTTGATCAAGGTTGTGGATGGTCGGATCACATCCACCTTGATTTGGCAAGCAAAGTCATAGATGTACGGATCCATCCTCTTCGAACTTGGAATAATGAAGGTGAGTTCGTGGATGGACGGATCCATCCTCCTCGAGCCTGGATTTTGGAGTTTTGTACTTCAGCTCGCACTCTGGGAGCTGGAGTTCGTTTGAGGATTGTCGTGTTTCAATCCTTCTTGACTTTAGCATTGCTTGCCCCTTAGCTCGGGGTTTCACTTGGCGAGTGACCGGTCGGATCACGATCACTCCCTATTTGAATGAGTCCCACCGTATGATGGGACTTAGCTCTTCATACAGCGTGACGGTTGCACAATGCATTTCAAGAAATTGCCAGTCTGGCTTGTTGAGTCTGCATTTTATTGCTGAAATAAGAAAGTATGGTAAAGTCAGTTGCCTTATTACAAGTTCAAATTCACAAAATGCATAAACAAATTTCAAACGAAAAGCAGACTAAAATGAATAAAAGCCAGTTATGTGTAATAGCG